>JAPPVO010000031.1:113011943-113611943 GCA_030407325.1 Camellia japonica
ATTTTCGTTCATGTCCATTTGTGCATGCATTGCATAGCTATAGGCCATTTCGGGTGCCTAAATTCGCATTTCGGGACCATTCCTGCATTGGGTACACTTTGGCCACGTTTCGGGACTGTTTTCCCCCCCACATTTCAGTGCTGAAATTCATTTGCATGTTTGCATATCATATTTTAGCATCATTGCATTCCGTATGCATTTTTTGGTTTGCGTGCTCGTGTGCACGCATTTCGAGACATCTCATTTTTCATCTCATGGCCTCCTATGTGAGTGTGGCTGAGGTCACTTGCATTGGTGTAAGCCCATCTTGCATTGTGTATGCCATGTTTCAATGCGTTGTGCATGTTATGTTATGTACATTGTGTGTGCCATGTAGTTGCATTGCATGTTTGTTGTTAGCTTGCATGCTTAGGTTGCATGTGCATTGTTGAGCATTGCCTCACTCTTGATCAACCATGATTGAGGTTGGGCCCCTTGTATGTTTTGTGTGCATTACATTTGATATTAAAATGCACACTTGACTCTTTGGCCATCATGCATGGAAATGCGCGATTGGTGGCCGAGGGTCGAGGGTCATGCTTCCTTGAGTCCCACAATGATAGGGAGTGTGTCCATGCATACATTTTGAAATTCATATATGATACTGCTTGTCTGCTGTTGCTGTCAAAACTGTCTTCTGCAGGAATTGTTTGCCGACCGGCAGAACAGAGTGCCGACCGGCAATGTATTGCTGGCCGATAACCTCTCAAGCAGCCGATGGTCATTTTAAACAGCCGGTGGTCATTTCATCCAGCCGGTGGTGTACTGCAGTGTGCATAGAAGGTGTTCTGAGACTTTGGCAATTTTTTGGAGAGACAGGGCAGTAAGAACAGAGGCAACAGTGGCACGGTGCGGACTTTCCGGGCAAGTCGGATTCTAGCATGCATCATTCGCGCATCCCGAGGCAGGGCTGAGGCCCCTCTTTTTTTATATACTGAATTTAATTTGATAATTAGAAATTTCTGTAATAATTCATTTATTCTGTATTCGGACTATATTATTTGGGACTGTATATTCTTTTGGTCCCTCCGAGAGAGGGCATAATTGTAATAAGTGTGGGTGAGTGTGTGTATGTCTTCCAACCCCCACTTCTTTCTTCCCTTTTATTTACCTGCTTATGATGGTAGATTAGGGCATATTTAAAATTAGCATACCTTATGCAATGCATGCGTGCATCCATGCATTTGTCTAAACATGCACCGGGCTCGGTACATCATACAAACTGCATTGTATTTCAAATTTAACTTGAATACGTGTTACTCGTGCATTTCACATGCCATCTTTAGGGTTAGCCGAGCCTGCTCTAAATTGCATCTTCGCCTGTGTTGCATTAGCCATTTAACATGAACTAGGTCATGCATGTTTTGCTAACTAGTTTCTTGTTTTGGCACGGAGTACGATGTAAGTATTTATGCTTTAGCATATCGCATGCGTGTGAATGTTAACATGTGACAGCATGATACCATGTGGCTAAATGCTTATATGAGATAAACTGTTGAATGCCTGTGGGTGGAGGTTGGATTGCTTGAGTTGGGAAAACTCATTGAAATCCGTGTTTTAGCCTACTTGCGAGTAGCAAATTCCAAAACGCTTTCAAAACAAACGGATATGCAATGTTTGTTTCCAAATTAGACAATCTAGTCTATACTTGTTTGCTGCGCGCATAACATAGTAATTCTAGGCTAATAATTGGAACAAGAACACGTAATGTTTTCAAAATCAGATATCACGGTTAGTAGAGGCCGGTCTTCGAACCGGGCGAAAGGGGGTGCTCATAGCTGACCTTCCCCGATCGTACCCAAGCTCCCGAGCCAAGGCATTTGGTGATGACGGACACGTGGCCTTCGGCACCGAGTCTGGGTTTCCTAAATTTCCCTTTTTTTAAAAAATATTTAGGTGGCGACTCTGTAATCTGGCAAAGCAGTCCATGTTTGGCACTACTTTTCAAAAAATCTGTTTTTCTTCAAAACGATTTGCCAGAGTTGGACTCTTTGGTTCAGATTTAGAACCGTGACACAAAAGGAGAGTCCGAGCTGTAGCGAGGTCCCCGCGGGCGTTGTTACACTCGGTCCTCAGGCTTGGTTTTTCTCTCAAACACTTTTCTCACTTTTTCTCAAACGTACACCTCTTATTCTTTTAATCTCTCTTTTTCATCCCTTCCCAGAATATGGTTGATGGATAAATTGAAGGTTTGGACTCATACCCAGCATATTCAGCTCGCAGCTATTTCTTCCGACGACGTCTAGTCGATGCCCCGGATGAGGATGGTGGTGCGAATGGATGCGCAGTTTGTCTGTTTCGACATTGCTTGGCACTGCTTTGGCTTAATTTTACTGGCGATGAGCTACAGCATGACCCGCCAGCCCGAGATTCAGTTGATCGGCCTGACACACTGTGTCTTTTACTTCCCATTCCGATTCCGGCGCCAGTTCGGACATGATCAGACTTGCCCGGAAGAGGGAATAGAGTACCCTGCTGCGTTTTCGGTCCAAGGCGCATAGCTAGCCCGGTATGCCACAGCATGGAGGACGAGAGAGCTTCTAGCCCCCGCTCCCATTTTTAGTTGCACCCTCTCTGATGAGTGCATAGCCTGGCTTGATGAAGAGGCGCAGATCGGGCCCACTTTGGCATCAGAGGCTTCCACAAGCTCTGGGAGGGGACGCAGGAACACCTGACTATGCCCCGAATTTATTTGCTTTAATCAGTATTTTCAAGTTTTTTTTATGAATGTAATAAAAAGCAACTTCAATTTGTATTCAAGAGTAGGAGAACTCTGTATTGAAATCAATGTAATTGAAGGTTGTGGTTACTGAAAATTTTTCGTTTGGTCCAAAAATGGTCTAAGTTGTAAAAAGATTAATTTGAGCAAAATCAACTTTTATTAAAACTTTTCAAAACCATTTTCGATATGGATCACAACTGGACACGCCCGAGATCTATCACTGAGATGTACAACCCCGGATCCCAGCAACTGGAAAGTTGCCCCTAGTCTGAATAGCACTGCACTGGAGATCACAACCGAGCTCTTGAATGCAAAATAGACAAAGATAACCAACATGATCACATAGACAAAGTTGATTTGGAAGTGTTTATGGCTAGACTTCAGGATGAAGTTGCCTACGTATCCCAAAGATGGGAATCAAGCCTTACGTAGTTCAGCTCAGGTTCACTCGTGTATTAACCCTCACCTTTTACGCTCTAACTTTTGCCAAGGTCGCCCTTTCTGGGTTTTCAACCTTGCAAGCTCAGTTTTTATCATTTCAAATTTTCTGTGCTCTAACTTTTGCCTAGGTCGCCCTTTCGGGTTTTCGGCCTAGCGAGCCACTCAGGGAAAGTATTTCTTCAACTTGTCCGTGTTGATCGGTTGGGAGAACTCTAGGCCATCTAGGTCCATCAGAACGACAGCTCCACCTAACCAGATAGACTTGATGATGTAAGGACCAGTCCAATTAGGTCTGAACTTGCCCCTAGGGTCATGGATGGGAGCTCGGTTGTCTTTGAGCACCAAATCTCCTTCTTTCAAATTCCTGGACTTAATCTTCTTGTTGAAAGCCCTGGCTATTCTTCGTTGATAACCCTGAACATGGTACAGTGCTTTTAGCCTCCTTTCGTCAAAGAGCATGAGTTCTTCGAACCTGCTTTGCTGCCAATCTACCTCAGCTATCTGACATTCAGCCAATACTCGCAATGACGGAACCTCAACTTCGATAGGCAGAACAACCTCTATCCCATAAACCAAGGAATACGGAGTTGCCCCAGTAGAAGTTTGAATTGAAGTCCGGTAGCCCCACAGAGCAAATGGCAGCTTATCTGGCCAGTCTCGGTAGGTTTCCACCATCTTCTGTAGAATGTGCTTGATGTTCTTGTTGGCGACCTCAACTGCTCCGTTAGTCTATGGCCGATATGTAGACGACTTATGAAAAGCCACGTTGTACTTGTCCAACAAGTCGATCACTTCCTTCTTGAAGTGGGAACCATTATCTGAAATAATCTCGTTCGGGACCCCGTAGCGACAGATGATGTTGTTCCTGATGAACTTAGCAACATGCGATGCCTTCAACACCGCATAAAATTGGGCCTCAACCCACTTCGTAAAATAGTCTATCGCGACCAGAATGAACTCATGTCCATTGGACCCCTTCGAGGTGACAGCCCCAATCACATCAATCTCCCAGACTGAAAACGGCCATGGCGAAGTCATGTTGTACAGCTTCGATGGCGGAATGTTCATGCGGTTTGCATGGATCTGGAATTTGTGGCATCGCTGGACAAAGCCAATACAATCCTCCTCCATGGTGGACCAGTAATAACCCTATCTAAGGATCTTCCGGACTAGCATCACTCCGTTCATGTGCGCTCTACACTCTTCTCCATGGATGGCCTCCATCAGGCGCTTCGATTCTTCGGCATCAACACACAACTTATGCATCACGAGATGACCTCTCTTGTACAGTTTACCCCGCAGACGATGAACTGAGTAGCCATTCTTCGAATTTCCCTCTTATCTTTGGCATTTGCCCTGGTGGATATGCCTCTTTTTCCAAGAAGTTCCAGACATCGTAATACCAGGGGTTCTCATCTTGTACCTCATCTATGGCGGCAATCAGCTCGTAGGCCGGCACAAATTTCTGTTCAATGATGATCAGACGCATCCAGACTCCAAAAGGGATGTCTATCATAGAAGATAGAGTTGCTAATGAATTTGTGAACCTGTTGTTCTCTCTCAATAGATGAGCGAAGTTCAGTTTCTCAAACTGAGAAATTAGCACATCCAAGGTTTGGTGATAGATTCTCATCTTTTCTTCTTTGACTTTCCAATCTCATTTAGCTTGAGATACAACAAGATTTGAGTCCCCGATGACGTCCAATCGTTTTGCCCCTAGTTCTAGGGCGGCTTCTAAACCAGCAATACATGCCTCATACTCTGCTTCATTGTTTGATACTTTGAACCAGAGTTTGAATGCTAAAGGTATGAGGGAATTGTCGGGTGCTATCAGCAACACCCCTATCTCATACCCGTATTGGTTTGACGCTACGTCAAAGTACATCGTCCAAGTCTCTTCTTCGACATGCAGAATGGCCTCATATGGGAACAGATACTCGACTTCTTCATCTCCTTCCACTGGGTGATCGGCTAGGAACTCCGCTACCGCTCTCCCTTTTACTGACTTGCGCGTCATATACTTCAGATCGAATTCAGAAAGCAGAAGCAACCAACGGGCTAGCCTACCTGTAAGTGCTAGTTTCTCGAAGAGATATTTGATGGGATCTAATCTCGAAACCAGTATTACAGAGTGAGCTAACAGGTAGTGCCGCAACTTCCTGGTAACCCATACCAAGGCCAAACAAGCCTTCTCCAGTGGAGTGTAGTGGGTCTCATAATCCATCATTTTCTTGCTCAGGTAGTAGATAGCTCTCTCCACCTTGTCCTCAGACTCCTGTGCAAGCATGCAGCCCATTGTAGTTTCAGTCACTGAAAGATACAAGATCAACGGTTTCCCCGACTCAAGCGGTGACAACACAGGTGGGTTTTGTAAATATTGCTTGATCTGTTCAAAAGTAGCTTGGTATCGGCCGTCCCATTGGAATTTCTTTCCTTTCTTCAAGAGACCAAAAAGTGGTTAACAAGTCAAGGTTAATTTTGCAATAAACCGTCTTATGAATTGCATTTTACCCAGGAAGCCTCGCACCTCCTTTTCAGTCCTCGGTGGTGGCATTTCTAAGATGGCCTTGATTTTGGAAGGATTGACCTCGATACCTCTCTGTGTAATCAAGAACCCCAGCATTTTCCCTGCTGTAACACCAAACGTACACTTCTGAGGATTCAGCCGCAACCGATATTTCCTGATTCGTTGAAAGAATTTTTGCAAGGCGGTGTAGTGGCCCTCTCTTTCCTTGGACTTGACAATCATGTCGTCCACGTACACCTCAACCTCTTTATAGATCATATCATGCAAAATCATGGTCGCAACCCGTTGATATGTAGCCCCAGCATTCTTTAGCCCAAACAGCATCACCCTATAACAATAGGTCCCCCACGGGGTGGTGAAAGCAGTCTTCTCCCGGTCTTCGGGTGCCATCAAAATCTGATTGTAGCCAGAAAACCCATCCATGAAAGAGAGCAACGCATGCCCAGCAGTGAAATCCACTAATTCGTCGATATGCGGTAGAGGAAAGTCGTCCTTTGGACTGGCTTTATTCAAATCCCTGAAGTCCACACATACCCGAATTCTGCCATCCTTCTTTGGCACTGGAACTATATTGGCCAACCAAGTTGGGTATTCAGATACCAGCAGGAACCCTACGTCAATTTGCTTGGTGACCTCTTCTTTGATCTTGAGAGCCCGGTCCGGGTAGATCCTTCTGAGCTTCTGCTTAACAGGTCGGGCCTCTGGGTCAAAAGGGATCTGGTGCTGTACAATCTCAGGATCGATTCCAAGCATGTCTTCGTAGGACCATGCAAAACATCTTTGAAATTTTTTAACAAAGCGACTAAGCGCTCGCGCTCCTCCGAAGACAACGTGGACCCGATCTGGACTAGCCGCGGGTCCTTCTCAGTACCAACATTAATTTGGGTGATTTCATCAACCAGCGGTTTTACAAACCTCTCTTCCTCTTGATCTAGCAAATATTTCAAAACCGGAGGAATTTCTTCCTCATCGTTTTCATCGAAATTTTGAAAGTCCTGATTAATACAATAAATCAAAGGCACAGAAAAGTTCTCGAACGCCACAACCATTCCATTCTCATTAATCACTGTAGACACCCCATTTTTGACCGTCCTCAAGACTTGGATGTCACCGCTTGAACACTCGGTGATCATCCATGTTTGTGTTCATCTTGAGTTCTCGGAGGCCGTGGCAGCGCGCCTCGCCTCAGGACCTCTCGACTCGACTGTTTTGTGTCTGGTTTTGCACCAAACACTTGTGTTTTGCCTTTGAGGGGGCAGGGTAGGGCTTATAGACCATCCCCACCCGTCACCAGCCTTGGCTTGAGGCCACCGGCTATGTTTTGTTGCCACCGGCCAAATGTTTGGCCGGCCGGCACTATAGATGGCCGGCCGGCTATCTTTTTTTGGTCAATTGCATGTTTGGCCGGCCGGCTACTGTGCATCTGCTTTTGCAAATATTTTTCTGCAGCTGGCATGCACTTTCACTCCCTCCATGCACGTGTATGGAGGGATTGCCCTCTTGTTAGCTTCCTTTGGAAGCTTTACAAGACTAAGTTGTCTATAAGAGGGGGGTCTTCTCTCCCTCTTTTAGGGGTTAGACAATTTTAGACACTTTTCTTCAGAGTTTGAGCTTTAGGGTTAGGATTTGTATCTATCCTATCTATATCTCTCTCTCTCTTGTATTTAGTGTGTGCTTTGTCTTAGTTTTGCACACAAACACCCACCATCACACCTTCTCTTGGAGCTGAGGTCCTTGAGGCTTGTTTTTGGAGTTTTGGAACTGGTTTGAGCTTGAAGAACCAGCTGGTCCACCGTTTGTGAAGAAGGTCTACAAGGGTAAGAAGCTAGTCCCTTTATTCCCCATTTTTGCATAGCTTTTTCATCCACCTTGCAACTGTTTTTTAGCTTAGCATATAACATATAAAAGTTGTGTTTTTACTTGCTTTAAATAGTTGTTCAAGGTTGTTTCAAGCTTTGGGGTTGTTTGACCCCTCTTAAGCCTTGTAAGGCTCCATTTTGTGCCATTTTGGTTGAGCTCCGGGACCATTGTGTTTGGGCCTCCTCACCACTGAAATCTTGAGGGATTTCAGTGGTGAGGATGGTGCCTTGAGGTCCCAAGAAGGAGAGGGCCACCCCCTCTCCTTGTTGTCCTTGAAAAGGGCCGTTTAAGCCTCATGTGTTGAGCACCATTTTGAGATCATGTTGGCCATATTTCAGTAGGTATTTGGTAGTATTTTGCCATGTTTTACCTCAGCTTTGAGTTGGTTTGGACACACCTTGCATGCCTTGCATACATGTCTTGTAATGCCATCATTTAGCCTTAACATGCATCTAGGCTTTGACCCTTGTTCAAGCATGTTTTAGGCCCTGCTTTGTGAAGCTTTTGTACTTGTTTTTCCATGCTTAAGGTCTGCCTTTGGTTGTTTTGGTCAACCATGGCATGCATTGCATAGCCCCTTTGCATTTTGGCTTGTAAGCTTTAAATGTATAGACCTTTAACATGCATCACTTGCATTGTTTCAGTGGTTTGGAACCACATACCATGTTATTTCAGTCCTCATGACATGCTTGCATGCTTGCCTTTGATGCTTCTTTGATGCCTTATGAGGTTGTGCCCTATGCTCCATGTTTGGTCATTGTGCATGCTCTTGAATTTGAGTCATTTAGATGTCATCTAAGTGGTCTTTAGGCTTTGTTTTAATATGCTAAAACTCTATTTTTAGTCATTTAATTCATGCCATGTTTGGTCTTGCTAAATGTGATCCCATGCCCTTTTAACTTGCCTTGAGTTTTGGCCATGCTAGCATGCTTTACTTGTGTTAATTAGTAGGTTTGGCACCTCTATTTCATGCATATTCAGAGCTTTCAATGTATGCCATTTGTCCATGTTTAGTCTCTTTTAAGTGCGCTTAGAAGTTGCTTATTTGATGCTTAGGTGTTTAGGCCTTAACATGTGCATGCTTGTGTGTGTTTTGCCTCTCATTCCTTAGCTTTTGGCCGCTGTTTTGGACCTAGTTTAGGGCTGTCCAATTAGTGTAAGTCCCTCCCTTGGCATGTGTTGCATGCTTACCTTATGTGTTGTCGCATGCTTGGTCCTATTTGTATGATGTTGCATGCCCGGCATACTTGCATGTTTAGATTACATCTTGTATGCTTGTCATTAACATGCTTGCTCCATGCTTTGCATGATTGTTGTATGCTTTGTGTACTTCTTTGTGTTGTCCATGTTGCATACTTAGTCGTATGCCTAAGTTGCATTGCATTAGCATGCATGCTTGGCCTCTTGAATTGCTTGTGATAGAGGTTGAGTTCAATTTGTTTGATTATGTGCATTGCATTCCATATCAAAATGCACACTTGATTCTTTGGGCCATCATGCATGGAAATGCGCGATTGGTGGTCCGAGAATCGAGGATCATGTCCCTTTGAGTCATAAATATGATAAGGGGTGTGATTGGTGCATACATGGCTTGAAATGCATTGCCATGCCAAGTTCTGCCCTCTGCTGCTGTCAAACCAATTTTTGCAGGAAGATTTGGCCAGCCGGCCATATTCAATGCCGACCGGCCATCATTTTTGGCCGATGGAGCAACTTTGTGGCCGGTGACCATTATCCATGGCCGGTGGCCAATCCCCTCAGCCGGTGGTGTTCCACAGCACCCAGAGAGTGCACCTTGGGACTTGTGCAATTTTCAGAGGAGTAGAGTAGGGTAAATAGAGGCAAATTGTGCATGGCGGCGGATTTCCGAGCAAACCCGAGCGCGCATGCATTGGACCCTCTTCCGAGGCTGCTTATTGCTTAAATTAGATTAGTTAATTTGTTAATTAATTAATTGGTCTGTAATAATTAATTAGCTTGTAGGTTAATTAATTGTATTATTCTTTCGGTCCCTCCGAGCGAGGGCAAATTTGTAATAAGTGTGGGTGCGTGTGTGCATGTCTTCCAAACCCCCACTTCTTTCTCCCTTTTACTTACCTGCTTTTGATGGTTAGTATTAGGCCATGTTTAATTTAGCATACCTTATGCTATGCATGCGTGCATCATTCGTTAGTATTGCATGCACCGGGCTCGGCGCATCATGCTAACTGCATAAGTATTTCAAATCTGACTTGAATACATGCTATCTGTACATTTCACATGTCATCCTTAGATTAGCCGAGCCTACTCTAGCGACATTCTGTATGTGTTGCATTAGCCACTTAACATGGACTTGGATCATGCATGATTGCTAACATGTTCTTGTTTTGGCGTGGAGTACATTGTAAGTATTTTATGCTCTAGCATTTCGCATGAGTGTGAATGTTAACATGACAACATGTTTACCATGTGGCTAGATGCTTATGTGATATAAACTGCCTGAATGCCTGTGGGTGAAGGTTGGATTGTTTGAATTGGAATAATTCATTGAAATCCGTATTTTAGCCTACTGGCGAGTAGCAAATGCCAAAGCGTCTTCCAAACAAACGGATATGCAATGCTTTGTTCCAATTTAGGCGATTTGGTCTATACTTGTTTGATGTGCGCATAACATAGTAATTCTAGGTTAATAACCGAAATAAGAACGCATGTGTTTTCAAAATAAGATATCACGGTTAGTAGAGGCCGATCTTCGGATCGGGCGAGAGGGGGTGCTCATAGCTGACCTTCCCCAATCATACCCAAGTTCCCGAGCCGAGGCAACTTTGGTGATGACGGACACGTGGCCTTTGGCACTGAGTCAAGGTTTCCTAAATTCCCCCATAAAAAATATTTAGGTGGCGACTCTGTATCTGGCAAAGCAGTCCATGTTTGGCACTTCTTTACAAAAATCTGTTTTCTCAAAACGATTTGCCGAATTTGGACTCTTTGGTTCAGACTAAGAACCGTGACACAAAAGGGAGTCCGAACTGTGGTGGTATAAAGCCCGTGGGCGCGTCCACAATCACTTCCAAGTCGCCTAATTCCTCTATTACAACAGGCTCAAAGGAAAAAGAAAAGACGACCTAGATAGGACTGTGGCATCCGGTTTGTCACCCCCAAGAATACCGAACTCAGACTCAGATGAGCTGGAACCTGATTCCAACTCCACAGACTCGGTGGAATCAGATTCTGGCTCACTACCTGACCCGGTGCTGCTCGATAAGAATCCCTCATCGTACTGCCAACGAAGGAGGGTGCGATGGACGCATCCAGAATGTTTGAAGATGGGCTCACAGCAGCTTCATTCCCGATCATGAAAATGAGGTTATTCCCCAAGCACTCTTGTACGATTGGAGGATCTGAGAGTAGACAAGCCAGTGCTACCCCCATTTCAATCTCGGTGCTCTCGAAATCCTCTTTCTCACACTGCTCAGCTCAGCTGGGGGGTCTGTCTACTCTTCGGCAACATCATCCCTAGACAACCGCAAGTCGAAGAAGAAAATCTCAAATCCTGGCAGGCGCCTCTTCTCTACGTTTAGCCATGGCTCTGGGAAGCCGCAGAATGGAAAGTCTTCTCCCTCCTGGATAAAGCATCCGTTCAGGGTGCCCTGGATAGGCCGATGCATCAACTCATAATGCTTTCCGGTCTGCTTGGCTCTGGCTCTTCCGACCATCTCTTTGCCTTTCCTCACCCAGTCCTCTTTGGTAGGCAGATAGCCTAAGCCAAAGGTATGCGGGTTGTGCGGCACTTCAGCCGATACAGTAATGCCCTTCCAGCCACTTTTTCCTAGTCCTATCCCAAGGATGTGCTGAAGGTTGTTCATGAGGTACACAGACTGTGCGCTGACATATAACCCCTCATCAATAGCCAAAATGTTTAGTACGGCCCGGGCCTCGGCTAGGGTAAATCCTGACAGGAACACATCCTCTGTGCCATGCTCGATTTCCAGAACCGGTGTAGACACTTTTGGCGGCGGATGGATTGAAGAATTCCCAAAAACTATAGCCATCCCCTTCCCGTGGGGGTTTTTCAACATTTGATGTAGGGTGGAAGAGACCGCCTTCATCTGGTGCAGCCACGACCGTCCTAGGAGTAAATTAAGGTTGCGGGAACGTCCAAGACATGAAAGTCAATATCCTGCTGTCCTGGACCAACCTGAGTCTGAATCTTCACGGTCCCCATCACCTCTACTGGTATTGTCGTAGGCCCTTATCACCTGGGCAGTTGGTACAAAATCCGCGGGTCTCAACCCGATTGAATATGCCGTCCTCGTGGGCACACATTAATGGCGGATCCCGTGTCGACAAGAACCACCCGTATCCATTTGTCTCTACACTCCACAAAGATATAGAGAGGTTTGTTGTGATCCGAGCCTTCATGCAGCAGCTCCTTGTCGGTGAAGGTCAACGTCGGGGAAGCTCCTCCCGGAAAGACTAGTCCTACCAGCTGCTCAGGCGTGCATCTATTGAAAGTTTGGCCTTCTCCATTGCAAAAAGGATAGCTTGTCTATGAACTCTTGAGGCCATAAGCAGTCCCCAGATGGAGACGTCTTCTTGTATCTTCTTCAGCTGTTTTTCAGCACAGCCTCCTCTTCGAGTAGCTTTTCTTTCTGCTTGTCTACCTCTTTGTCCTTTCCGGACGCCTCTGGTGATCTAAGTGCAGGGGCTTGAAATATCGCCCACTCCTAGTCATGTGTCAACCTCGCTAACATACCAAGTATCATCCGGCTGGCTTTGCCCCAAAGTCTTTATCGGTGTGGGCAAGACATAGGTCGTCATCTCCCACCACATGCCATCGGTAGTCGACAGACACCTGTTCGGCTCCGTTACAACTATTCCTGTGCCCTAGCACCTTGCGCTCCTGTGCTCGCAGCACGCTCTATTCTTGTGCACACAACACGTTCTGTCCCCGCAGGGGCTTTAGCCTTTCTGGCCCTCTCAGAATCCTCGATCCTTTCCCGCTCAAACTGCTTCAATGCGGCCTGCTGTTCAGTATCTTTTGTA
Organism: Camellia japonica; assembly: GCA_030407325.1. Lineage (NCBI taxonomy): Eukaryota > Viridiplantae > Streptophyta > Magnoliopsida > Ericales > Theaceae > Camellia > Camellia japonica. The sequence continues at coordinate 113,024,558 of JAPPVO010000031.1, forward strand.
CCCAAACTGCCCGTATTCTGAGCAAAATTCTTAACACCGGTGCTCTCTGGTAGTGCATCCTGATTCCTGGCCCTTCTAGCTACAACTAATGTCCCTATCCCTGACGGACCCTATTCTGGCTGAGGTTGCTCAACAACATCTGGCTCGTCGCTGAGCCACCCTGTAGTTTCTGCTGACCCATCCAAGTCGAACCAGTTGACAGTCACGTCCCCTGAGTCCTGCTCTTCAAAGAACTGCAGATTTGCAATGTCTTCTTCCAGATCCGCTAGGTCATCTAGCCCCTGATTAGGTCCATCCTCCCGTACTACACAAATCTCTGCCCCCACTGGCAATTCCACATTCGGCCTAGCCTGGCCTGCTGATGTAATGTAACCACTCGGGTTGTACTTGAAGCTCGCAGACCCCTCAGGCTTTGTATAATCATTCTCATCTGCCTCTACAGTCGACCCGTTCTATCTTCGATAGTCACCACCACCATTTTAGGTTGGGTTTGGGAGATGTCGAACATGCACAAGTCAGTGCTGTCAAGAATGAACACCTCCGGCTTGGGTAGGTGAGAAGGGGCGATATCTATGCTAGGGTCGTATGACACAACCCCAGTTTGGATCAGATTGATGCGTTTGGGAGGTGGAGCTTGGTTATGTGGTGGGAGAGGGTTGGTCGTGACATTCGGTTTCTCCGAAGGCACGATCACCCTGTTGTCGATGAGATCCTAAATCTCGTGACGCAATCGAAAGCAATAGTCGGTTTCATGACCATGTTGTTGGTGGAAGGCGCAGTACTTCGCCGGGTTATGGGAAGGGGAAAGTTTTTCTGGCAATGGCCGCGACTCTAGCGGCCTCAAGTGCCCTTTCCGGATCAAAACCCCCAAAGCTTTGGACAGAGACATATACAGCGGGGTCAAGGTTCTCTGGCCTCGGGGTGGAAACTTGGTTGTTTGTGAGCTACTTCCGGACGCACCGGCGAATGGTGTAGCTCTAAGGGTTCTTGGGGTGGTGGTGGTGACCATGCCCACGTCTGAAGATCTGGCAACTGTAGCACTGCTTGTGCCTACATTCATACTGCGGTTGAATGCCCTCTTGGGTTGCTCTCTCTCATGATCAATGAGGCCCTATTTCATGACGTCCTCGATCTGCACCCCTATCTCATGTAGATCTGCAAAGGTGGGGAGGGGGAGGACGATCATCTTCTGCATGAGCTTGGGCTGGAGGTTGCGCACAACCATCCGTATTTGGTCTTTGTCAACCGGCCTGATGGTCATCATCGAGGCTTTGGCCCTCCAGCGGGTCACAAAATCAGAGAAGCTCTCCTTCGACTCTTGCCTAGTTGTCTCGAGATCACGAGTTGTGATCTTGATCTGTGTATTGTAGGAGTATTGAGCTACAAAGGCCTCGGCCATCTCCTCCCAGTTCCTCTTGACGAAGTCCTCCAGTTTTGCATACCAAATAGCCGATACACCTGACAGGGTCCGCCCAAACAGGAAAAGCTTCTGAAACTGGAAAGGCCCATCAGCCTTAGTATGTCCAAAAACAGCCGCAAATGCACCATAGGATCTCCAGACCCGTTGAAACGGTCTATGTGCGACATTTTAAACCGGTCTGGCAGAGTCACGGCCGAGTCGGTATACCCGTCCTCTATATCCGGGATGGATTTCACGCCTTGAGACTACTTGAACAGCTTTTCTAGCTTGCTCACTTTTAGCGTTGTCGGATCCACCTCGAACTCAAACGGCGTATCCCCCAGGTTGGTCTGTGCTTTGGATAGCTGGGGTAGGATCGGGGGTGGAGCTGGCCCTGTTGGAACGTCCGTATTATCCTGGACGTGTGCTGTCTCCCCAAGTATTGGAACTCTGAGTGGGGGAGGAGGTGGGTGCGAAGCCGATGCTCCGGCTTGCTGTGGTGGTTGCTGTTGCTGAAGTCTAGCAATCAGCTCTGCCTGTTGGGCCATGACCTCGGCCTGGCGTGCGGAAAATTCTGCTTGGCGAGCAGCATCCTGCTGCATATCTTGCATACTCTCCTGGAGTTGACGCATCATCTCTTCCATAGATGCCATAGGGTGTTGGTCTATCTGAACAATCGGTATATCTGTCCCTACAGTAGAAGCTGAGACCATAGCCTGACTGTTCACTGGTGGGGTGGACCACTGATCTGGCGACAGTTGTACCGATACACTACGCCTTACTGACCTCCGTCTAGCAACCGGGGGTAAAGAAAGGAACACTGCTTGTCCGTCTGTCAGATCCTCGGATCGATAAAGTCTTCGACCTCTAACCCAGAGTGCTCGGGGAATATCTGCCTGGTCGGATACAATGGTGCTAAATTACCTTGCAAAAAGATAAATAAAGCATAATAAGGAAACAAATAACCAGAAAAACGGACAGCATAACAGCTTAAATAAAGACAACACACGGTTGGCAAACACAAGCTGAAAGAACTGTTCTCAACCACTGATCACCGTTCCCAAATCACTGCCCCGAATCTGAATCTGATACCCGCAGGTAAAACTGATTCCCCAAATACTGATGCCCGCAGGCCTGATACCCAGATTTGCAAACTGATACATGCATTCCTGTAGAGACACACTCTAAAAGCACATAATCAAGCAAGTAAGAGCCAAAACACCTATGGAGGGGTAAGGTTTCCCTGTCCTATTGTCAGGAGCTAGGGTTTCACTATGCACACAGCGGTTTCAAACAACCTACAATCGGGTGAGCAACCTATCCTAGCTTGGAATGGTCACTATAGATTCCGATATGCACTAGATCGAATGGTCAAAAGGGGTGCCCCGGTAAAAATCGAGGTTTGTGTTCCTGTCATGGCAGAGCCAGCAACCAGTCAGCCTTATGGAACGCTTCTCAAAGCGAGCCTCCGGCAAACAGTTCAGGAATAGCATACAGCAAACACGGTGTCCTAGGCGCACCAATGTAAATGCAATGCAAAGAGATACATAAGTGTAATCAAAACAAGATATCATGAGTTCGAGTCAAGTTCTCTAAATCCCCAGCAGAGTCGCCAGAAACTATAGACGTGCCCGAACGTCCCGGCTTCACGCGCAAATGGTACGAAATCCATTTTGTTCATTAGCTACTACAGTTCGGATTCAATGTCACGGTTTTGAATCTAATCTCGCAAAGTGCAATGCAAGACCGATAAATCACCAAAGAGTCCAAATCCGGCAAATCGTTTTGGAAAAATGATTTTAATAAAGAAGTGCCAAACATGGACTGCTTTGCCAGATACAGAGTCACCACCTAAATGTTTTTGTTTTGGGAAATTTAGGAAACCCTGACTCGTGCCTAAGGCCACGTGTCCATCATCACCAAAGTTGCCTCGGCTCGGGAACTTAGGTACGAGAGGGGAAGGTCATGCAATGAGCACCCCGCTCGCCCGATCAAAAAGATCGGCCTTTACTAAGCATGATATTTTGTTTTTGAAAACACATGTGTTCTTATTCCGGTTTATTAGCTAGCTTACTACGTGATGCGCACAGTATACAAGTATAGACTAGATCGCCAAAGTTGGAACAAAACATCTCATGTTTGTTTGAAAATGGTTTGAAGGTGCTACTCACAAGTAGGCTAAGACGTGGATTTGCCACCCTCAAGTGGGCTTAGAAAACATGATTTTGCCACTCTCAAGTGGGCTTAAAACTCGCATTTCAATGAATTGTTCCAATTCAAGCAATCCAACCTTCACCCACAGGCATTCAGGCAGTTATATCATTTAAGCAATTAGCCTCATAGTAAGCATGCTATCATGGCAATCAATAACACACATGCAGGGATGCTAAAGCATAAACACTTACAGTGTACTCCGAGCCAAAAAAAGAAGCTAGTTAGTAATCACGCATGATCCTAGCTATGTTAAGATGCCTAACGCAACACATGCAAAAATGTAACTAAAATAGGCTCGGCTATTCTAAGATGGCATATGAAATGCAACTTCATCACATGCTGTTGAACACGTATTCAAGTAAATGTATTGAAATACAATGCAGTTTGTATGGTGCGCCGAGCCCGGTGCATGTACGACAGATGAATGAATGCAAACATGCAAGCATAAGGATGCTAATCAAAACATGACCTAGAACTAACCATCGTAAATGGTTAAGTAAAAGGGAGAAAGACGTGGGGTTGGAAGATATTCACACACTCACGCACACTTATTACAAAATTTGCCCTCTCGACGAAGGCTCCGAATGAATAATACAAGCTAGCTACGCTAAGCTATTCTAACTAATCTAATAATTTAATTAGACTAATTATTACATAATCAAATTGAATATTAGCTAAGCTAAGCTAATTAAGAATTTACAACGATGAATTAAATTAGCTAACACATTAACTAATTAATTACAAATTAACTAACTATACAAAGCAGTTAAAACGGCCTCAAGAAGAGGGGCATATGCATGCTCGATCGACTTCGCTCGGAAATCCGTTGCCATGCCTCATGTTGCCTCTGTTTGCACTGTTCTGCACCTCTGAAAATTATGCCAACTTCTGTGATGCTTCTGACCTACCTCATGGACATTCTGAGAGGTCATCGGCCAAGAGGGGTGGCCATCGGCTAGGGGATAATGGTCATCGACTAATTTTGAGACTATCGGCCAAATATTTGTAGCCGATCGGCACACTAGATAGCCGATCGGCCATCTCTTCCTGCAAACTCCTCCTTTTGCTGCAGCAGAGTACAAACAGAGGCATGGCAATACATTTGCAAGAAAATGTTTGTACAACCACACTCCTTATCATGTTTGAAGCTCAAAGGAGTGTAGTGCTCGACTCTCGAGCCATCAATCACGCATTTCGATGCATGATGGCCAAAGAGGCCGAGTTGCACAAATCAATATGGATGAAATGCACAACAACACATAAATGCCTAAACCTCTATCATGCATGATCAAGAGGGTCGGGGACCGAGAATTGAGGCACGTTTCATCACTTCAAGTATGTAACGTCCCTCATTCCTCGTGCTTGGCTTAACACCCAAACCAAACACAATGCAATGCATGCACAACTTAACAAAGCTAATGGCATGCAAACAATGCAATGCAACCTAAACATGTAAACAACATGGCATGCAATAAGTATGCAACAATGTTATGTAATGCAACTAACATGCAACAACATGCAATGTACCAAGCGATGCAACAACATGCAATGCGACAAGCATGCAACAACATGCAAAATGGACTTAAACTAAAATGGACAAATCTCAATCATGCCCAAATCAGTGGCCAAAACACCAAAACTAAGGCACCAAAAGGCAAAACATGCATGCACACACATTGGTCCACAAGCTAGGCAACAAGAACACAACCCTTAGAGGCACTCAAAGGGTGACAAAAGTGGAAGTGTAACAACACTATAAGCTCTAAAATTAAGTATGGAATGATGTCAAATCAACCAAGCAAGACAAGTATGGCATGGAAGAAAGCTCAAAGCTTGAAACTAGCATAGGAACTTGTACCAAAGCCACATGAATCAAACCCCAAAGGGCCAAGGACAACCAAAACAGTCCTAGATCATGCCAAAATGAGTCTAAAACATGCATGGGCCAAAGCTAAAACAAGCCAACATGAAGGGCATAAGGCATGATGCATGCAAGGCCAATAAAGAGGGTTACACTACACCTACCAAGACCAAGCATGGCATGACTTAACCAATAAAAATTAGAGTTATGGCTGTAGACACCCCATTTTTGACTGACCTTAAGACTCAGACGTCATCAATTGAGCACTTGGTGATTGTGCATGTTGTGCTCGTTCTGTGGTTTCGGAGTTTTTGGCTGAGAGCCTTGCCTCCGAGCCTCTGAACTCTTTGTGCTTTGGCTTGGTTTGCGGACCAAGCCTTGTTCTTCTTCCCTAGAGGGAGGGAGATGGTCTGCGGACCACCTCTTTGTGGTCGTAGACCATTTTTCATGGTCGTAGGCCACTTTTCCCGTTTGGAGACTAGTTTCCAATTTTTTTGGAGCCTTCGGCCGCGCACCTTGTCTCGAGACTACTTAACATTCTCCGTTTGGCGTGGTTTTTGAACCCCACCTTGTTGCCTCTTCCTAGAGGAACACTATGGTCCGGGAGACCACTTTTGGTGCTCGACAGCTAGTTTTTGAGGCTCCCGGTTGCGCGCTTTGCCTCCCGAACTTTCGTCTTGCATCCGTTTTGGTTTGTTTTTGGTACAAACCTTGTTTTCCTTGTTTGGAAGGTGGTACAAGGGTGGGAGACTAGTTTTTCCCCTTGGAGACCACTTTCCCTCCTGCCAGCCAGTTTTCTGGTCAGATAACTGGCTTTCTTGGTCTTTTGGCCACCTTTTCTGGTCGGCCACCATACCACCACCTTGCTTTCAGTGTGTAGACTTCTCCCACCTATGGCCTACCAGTTTTTGTTCTGGGAGACCACTTGAAGTGGTCGGCCGACCACTTTAAGTAGCTGGCCGACCACTTCAAGTGGTTGGCTGCTTTTTGTCACCTTTTTGGAGATATTTTCCTCCAGCTGGAGGGCACTGAAGCCATCCTCCATATGTATGGAGGGATGGCCTTGAACCTTAGCTTCCTTGAGAAGCTTTAGCTTTTGTTCTCTATAAGAGGGAGGCTCCTCCTCCCTCCTCTAGGTTTAGAAAATTGTCTTGAGAGTTATACATATAGCTTTGTCTCTATATTGCTCTTCTTCTTCATTTTTGTGCCCTAAAGCGTCATTTTGTCTTACTTTAACACACAAACACACACTCAAACACCATCCTTTTGTTGCTGAGGTGCTTAGGAGTTGTTTTTGGTGTTCTTGGGTTGGTTTGAGCTTGAAAAACCTGCTGGAGTTGAAGCTTTGAAGGTGGTCTTCAAGGGTGAGTTTCTAACCCTTAAATCCCCCATTTTTGCTTAAGCTTTTAGCCCTACTTGCATGTTGTTTTAAGATTAACTCTTAACTACAAAAAGTTCTATTTTTGCATGCTTAAGATCTTTGTTTAAGGTCACTTTTTCGTTGGAGGTGGTCTACCCCCTCTTAGGCCTTGTTTTGAGCCATCCCTTCAGGATCTTGTTGTAGCCTTTGCATGACCTTTCTACCACTGAAATCCAAAGGATTTTCAGTGGTGGAAAGGTGGTTTTGGGGTCCCAAATAGGATAGGGTCATCCCCTCTCCTTGTGTCTTCAATACTTGCTTCATTTGCCTCATGTTTGAGCATGTTTACTAAGCTTGTGTTAGTTTTTCTTAGCATGTATTTGGGGCTATTTCAGCGTGCCTCAGATCTATTTTGATTTGGTTTGGTCATTCCATGCATGCCTTATACACTTGTAGTGTAAATTTCATAAACTAGTCTTGTATGCTTTATGAAGTAGCATGTCTTTCTAGCTTATGTTGAGTCTACTTTAGCATGCTTTTGGTGATGTTTTGCCATGTCATACCTCTGTTAGGGTTTGGTTTGGTCACCTTTTGCATGCTCCATGTACTTGTAGTGCAATTCCATGAATTAGCCTAATGTGTCTCATGCTTTGACATGTCATTCTAGCATGCTTTTGGCTTAACTCTAAGAAGCTTTTGTCCATGTTTTAGCATGCTCTAGCTCTGATTTTTGTTGTTTTGGCCATGCATGACTTGGTTCGTATAGCCATGGTTCAATCTAGCTTGTTAGCTTTCTGCATCAAGTCCACTAGCATGCATTACTTGGACTATTTGAATGATTTGGCATCATTTATTATGTGATTTCAGACCATTTTTTATGCTCATGCACTTTCATTTATCACTCATTCAATGCATTGGAGGGTTTGCCCCTTTATGCCTTAACATGAATCATTGCATATGCCTTCATGCCTTAGCTTGCGAGCTATCATTTCAATGTGTTTTTAGGGGTTATTATGCCATGATATAACTCTGATTTTTGTTTCTTAAGTCATTCCATGCTTGGTCTTAATAGGTGTAGTGTAAACCACCTTATTTGCCTTGCATTCATCATGCCTTATGCCCTTCATGCTAGCTTGTTTTGGCTTCCTTCCATGCATGTTTTAGTATCATTTTGACATGTTCTAGGACTATGTTGGGTTGCCTTTGCCATATCCTTCATGCTTTGTATAGTTGTAGTGCAATTGGCCTTACTAGCTTTGTGTTTTGTTGACTTATGCATGCTATCTTTGAGCTATTTAGATGATTTGGCATCATTCAATACTTCATTTCAGAGCTCATAGCATTGCCATGTTCCCACTTCTTTCATGCTTTGAATGCCTTTAAGTGTTGTGCATTGTTGCCTCATTTATGGCTTAGCTTGTATGCTTACATGCCTAGGTCTTTGAGTCCCTATCTCAGCATGTTTAGGTCTTTGTTTTGACCTATTTCAGCTCTGTCCATGATTGGTTCATGCATTCGTGCCATGTATTGCATGCCTCCTTTGTAGTCCTCCTTATTAGCTTTCATGCTTTAGGACCTTTGCATGCCATGCTTGCTTTGTTTGAATGATTTGGCTTCATTTCTTACCTTATTTCAGTGCACTTGGTGTTGTTACACTTCCATGTTTGCCACTCTTTGAGCACTCTTGAGAGTTGTGATCTTAGGCCTCTTTGATGGGCCATTGCATGTGCATGCTTGTATATGCTTCATGTGCCTTAATTTTATCACCAATGGCCACTGATTTGGGCATGACTGAGGTCTACCCCCTTTTGGTTTAAGTCCATTTAACATGTTTGTTTACATGTTGTTTGCATGCTTATTGTTCATTGCATTAAGCATGCCATCTTACATTGCATTGTGCATGCCATGTGGTTATTTGCATTGTGTATGCCAAGTTGTTTCTTTGCATTAGTATGCATGTTCCTAACATTGCTAAGTTGCCCTTGTAGCATTGCATTGTGCATGCATGCATTAGCATTGTTCTCATGTCATTAGCTTTGTTGAGTTGATCATGTCACATTGCATTGAGTGTGCCATGTTGTTGTTTGCGTTGTGTATGCCATGTTGTTGCATTGATGTTCGGATTAAGTGTTAATCCGAGCATGAGAAATGAGGGACGTTTCATACTTGAAGTGATGAAACGTGCCTCAATTCTCGGTCGCCGACGCTCTTGATCAAGCATGATAAAGTTTTAGGCTTTATGTGTTTACTTGTGCATTCATTTTATATTGAATTGTGCAACTTCGCCTCTCGGCCATCATGCATTAAAATGCGCGATTGGTGGCCCGAGGGTCGAAAACTACACTCCCTTGAGCTCATGAAATGATAGGGAGGGTGGTTGTGCACACATATCTTGCAAATACATTGCCATGCCCTTTCTTGCTCTCTATTGTAGAAACTGGAGTCTGGCAGCAACAACTGGTCGGCCAGCCAGAAAAACTAGCTGGCCGACCACTTTTTCTGGTTCACAGCAAAGATAGGTGGTCAGCCATGGCTAGTGGCACCTCTAGGTGGTCAGCCACCCTCCCACAGGTTCCCATGGTGGAGTTTAAGCTTTCTGGAGCTTGGTGCAAGTTTCTGAGAACAATTGAAAACAGAGGCAAGTTGGGGCATCACGACGGATTTCCGAACGAAGCGACTGGGCATGCATGCACTCTTCTCGCTCTAAGGACCATTGTTTTATTGCTTTACTTAGCTAATGTGCTTAGCTAGTTTATGCTTTGGATTCTATATTTAAGTAGTTAATGCGTTTAGCTGCTTAATTGTTTTGTAATAGTTAGTTAACTAAGATTAGTTAATTAGCTTTGTCGTGATGTAATAATTAGTTTAATTAGCTTAGATTAGCTAGTTAGCTTCTTATTCGGACTCTCCCTCGAGAGGGCCAACTGTTGTAATAAGCGTGCGTGTGTGTGATGCATGTCTTCCAACCCCCATTTCTTTCTCCCATTTACTTAACCACTTATGATGGTTAGTTTTAGGGCATATTTCGTTTAGCATGCCTTATGCTTGCATGTGTGCATCCATTCATCTGTTTTGCATGCACCGGGGCTCGGCGCATCATACTAATTGCATTGTATTTTCAATACATTTACTCGAATACGTGTTCAACATCATGTTATCAAGTTGCATCTCATATGCCATTCTAGAATAGCCGAGCCTATTTTAGTTGCATTTTTGCATGTGTTGCATTAGCCATCTTAACATGAACTAGGATCATGCATGATTTCTAACTAGTTCTATGTTTTGGCTCGGAGTACACTGTGAGTGTTTACACTTTAGCATACTGCATGTGTGTTATTGACTGCCATGAAAGCATGCTTGCCATGAGGCTAACTGCTTACTTGATATAACTGATTGAATACCTATGGGTGAAGGTTGGATTACTTGAATTGGAACAATTCATTCAAATCCCTGATTTAGCCTACTTACGAGTAGCAAACTCCAAACCATTTTCAAACGAACATGCAATGTTTTGTTCCAACTTAGGCGATCTAGTCTATACTTGCATGCTGTGCGCATCATATAGTAATTCTAGGTTAATAACCGGAATAAGAACACATGTGTTTTCAAAAACAAAATATCATGCTTAGTACAGGCCGATCTTTGATCGGGCGAGCGGGGGTGCTCATTGCATGACCTTCCCCTCTCGTACCCAAGTTCCCGAGCCGAGGCAACTTTGGTGATGATGGATACGTAGCCTTAGGCACAAGTCAGGGTTTCCTAAATCCCCTAAAATAAAATATTTAGGTGGCGACTCTGTATCTGGCAAAGCAGTCCATGTTTGGCACTTCTTTATTAAAATCAGTTTTCCTAAATGATTTGCCGGATTTGGACTCTTTGGTGATTTATCGATCTTACATCGCACATTGTGAGATTAGATTCAGAACCGTGACACGAGTCCAAACTTGTAGTAGCTAGAGAGCAAACGAATTTCGCGTCTTCGCAGTGCGGAGCTCGGTAGTCCTCGGGTGCATCTACAATGGCATGTCAAAATAAGCCCAAAAAACCCAATGAGATGGCATCCCAAAAACTTAAGCAATAAGACATGCATAATGGCTCATGTTCAAGGCTTAAAACACAAACCTCCCAATGCATGGAAAAGGTGACAAATGTGAGTGCATGACCACACTATATAGACTAAAATCACATATGAAATGATGCCAAATCGTGAAAATGGTCTAAGCAATGCATGCTAGTGACTTGAACACTCAAAGCTAACAAGCTAGAATGCACTATAGCTATACAAAGCAATGTATGCATGAATAAAACAACATCAAACAAAGCTCAAGCATGGTAAAACAAGAGGGAAAGCTTCTTTGAGTTGAGCCAAAACATGCAAGAATGATGATCCAAACACAAGATGCATGTTAAGGCAATAAAGAGGATTGCACTACAAGTGCATGGTGCATGCAAGAGGCTATCAAACAAACCTTAGATAGAGGTATATCATGCTAAAATAAGGTCTAATACATGCTAAGATGGAGCCAAAACAAGCTTAACAAACATGTTATTTTTATGAGCCATCAATACAAGCATATGAGACATAAGGAGAGGGGATGACCCTCTCCTATTTGGGACCTCAAAACACCATTTCCACCACTGAAAATCCTCTAGATTTCAGTGGTGAAAAGGCCAAAACAAGGTGGTCCCAATAGCTTAAAAGGAAGGCACAAGAACAAGACCAAACAAGGCCTAAGAGGGGATAGACAACCCCCAACACAAAAGCGACCTTAAACAAACATTACAAGCATGAAAAATCAGAACTTTTTATAGTAGAAAGTTAAGCTTAAATCAGCATGAAAATAGGTCCAAAAACTTAAACCAAAACAAGGGTTTAAAGGCTAGTTGACTCACCCTTGAAGAACACCTTCAAGAACACAACTCCAGCACTCTTTTCTGACCAAAACCAGTCCAAAAACACTAACACCAGCTCCTAAGTACCTTAGCAACAAAAGGATGATGTTCTAGTAGGTGCTTTAGTGCAAAAGTATGAAGAAAATACACTTTTGAGCACAAACAAGAACAAATATAGAGAGAGAGGCAAAATATAGAGAGAGAGTGATATATGTTTTGTATATCAAGATTTCAGAACCTCTGGAAAGGGAGAAGGGTCTCCCTTCTTATAGAAATTCAATTCTCAAGCTTGTTGAACAAGCTTGAGTCTTGATTCAATCCCTCCATACACGTGTATGGAGGATGAGATCTGTGCTTACCAGTTATCACAGCTAGCACAAAAATATCTGCAAAAGCAGGTGGAAAGGTCTCGGCCAAGAAATATGGCCGATCGACCAAAAAGAGTGCCGATCGGCCACCACTTATGGCCGATGGCAAGAAAACAAGGCCGATGGCACAAGGCCTTAGCCGATGGGTTGTAGGGATGGCAAGCCACCCTCTTCCCTCAGAAGCAAAAACCACAAGTCCTTGGTCCACAACCAAGCACAAAACAAACAAGTTGAAAGATCCTAAGACAAGGCGCGCAGCCGAGACCTTCGGGAACTCAAAACGAACACGAGCATGGATGATCATCGAGTGTTCAAACAATGACGTCCAAGTCTTGAGGACGGTCAAAAATGGGGTGTCTACACTCTACTATCAACATCATTGGGTGCATAAATGTTTGAAATCACACTCAAAAAGATCAAAAGTCATACCTAAGAGCACTATGAAATTCCTGCTACAGCATGCACTCTGACATCATGAAAACTTCAGGGTTCCAAATACACAATATGCCTCCAACATTCCCCATATATAGTGAATATATATATATATATATATATCATATTCACTAACACATTCTAAGATCTATTTCTATGCAAGTATCTTTTTTATGGCTAAATTTGTCACCAATATCCATGTTGAGTCTTAGCTAACATGGACTGACGATATTTCTCCCTGGCCTAGCTAGTTTACCTTGCCTAATTATAAAACTTGTTCTTCCATATTACTTTCAAAAGAATTATGATTATGAAATCCCAACAAAATAGCTCGTGTTTTTTTGTTGATAAAAAAAAAATGAAATCCCAACAAAAATAAATAAATAAATAAATAAAATACCCTGCAAGTGTATATCCCACATAATTAGCATACCTAGCATCCAAAATCATACAAATTTTATCTCATCAGCAAGTCCAAGAACCAAGGAGAGTAATATGACATTACATTTAGGTTTATTACTACCACACATATTCACACACACACACACACACACACACACACACACACACACACACACACACACACATCATTTCTTATACAGCTATAGGTAGCTGAATAGTTTTGCAATAAACACACTAATGTAGTAGTATATGACAACGTAAACACGAATGACGGGAATTAGAAATCATCTAACAATTTATTTTTTATTTTTTATTTTTTGCTTTTTAACTTAATGGAAGAAACAATAAGTTTGCCATTGACTATAGGAGGGTAATCCAGGATACTCCAATCTCAACAACTTGAACTCGATCATGTATAACTGCAGACCAAAATATTGATGGAGTCAAAGTAAAACAAAATATACAATTCCCTCCCAAAAATTATTGGAAGATGCATGGAGATTTTATAACTACAAAAAGCATCTTGAATTTAATCATTTAAGAAAATAAAATTCAAAATTTTTTAATATGGACTTTTAGATTTTGCATTTGAGAAGTGATTTGTGAAAGTGACTAATGAATAAAATAAAAATTCAAATAATTTCTTTTATTGAATTAATATGTAGGTACCTTTTGATTAGCTTCTTCTTCTTCTTTTTTTTTTTTCAAAAATTTTTTAATAAAGGGACTCAAATCTTAACATTATGATTGGATTTTGAATTTTGTTGTATCTATTATTTTTTACTACATATTCAAATTTATTGTCAGGAGTTTTTTTAATGAAGGGAGAGGACTAGAACGTATCATGTATATCTTGTGTGTTAGCTCCAGTCCACATGGAGGAAGTTATTGTAGGTTACCTCCAAGTCAAGAAGTAGGAGGAAAGATGGCAGGTGGAAGATGGAAGGTGGCAGCTGGCTCAATAAGTCTTCTTCCTTGACTTTGTTTCCCTATCCCTGTATATCTATAGATGTTGAGAGGAAGAGAAGAAAAACAAGGCAACACAGAGTGTGTTTGTGTAATCTAAGTGAGTGAGAGTGCTATAGAGAGAGTGAGGTGTGAGTATTATAAACTCCCACCAGGAAATTCTATAGTGAAATCTCTTCCTGTGGACGCAGGCAATTGTCAAACCACATAAATCTCTTGTCTCATTTTTCTGTGTATGTGATTGATTTTTGGTGTGCCTTAATCCTAACAAGTGGTATCAGAGCCTCGTTGGTCGATTTTTGAAAAAACAGCGTGTGTTTTTCGAAAACTTCTAGAAATCAAGTTGCTCAAAATTCACTTTTGAGCATACCATGAGGAAGCTCTCGATGAGAGGAGTCCATAACTGTAAAGAAGAGGCCCAGAAGAGGCTTAACACACTATCACGCGCCAGCTAAAGAAGGCACGTGAATCCCAGTCTGAGACACGCGCTTCATGTGCCAAAGACTATACCGGCGTGTCACAGTAGTCGCAGACACGCATTTGACGCACGACAGAAGGAAGAAGGAGAGTGCCTTGCGCATGATAGTGACACCATCGACACGTGCCTGACACGTTATCACCACGTGTCTGCCATGTCAACGCCACGTGTCTACAGATCATTGACACGTGTCTGCCAAGCCACTGCCACATCACTACCATGTGTCTGTCATATGTCTACTACGTCACTGCGACATCAGCACGCTAGTTGACTGGCCAATCAGTTAGGTTGACCCGACCCAACCCAGAGATGGAGGGATTATTCGGTGCTACGCGGCTGCAGTTCATCTGCAGATTTGAACCATCAAACATATTTTGGCTAGATCTGAGTCATTTGAAGTCCATTTTTGGTGATCCAATAGTGGTTTCCAACTATTTTGAGTATTCCAAACACATCTGTACAATCATATTTTTGAATCAGAATTTCTGTAAAGATGATGGAGGAATCCACATCAACTTCAGGATCGATGATAAAGTTGAATGCTTCCAATTATGGAATCTGGAAGCCGCGGATGGAAGACGTCCTATACTATAAAGACCTGTTTGACCCTATTGCTCTAAAAAGAGTTAAACCGGAAGCAAAGAAGGATAAAGACTAGATAAAGATAAACAGGATGACTGTTCGTCAGATCAGACAATGGATAGACCACAGTGTGTTCCACAATGTCGCCCATGAGACAGATGCATATGTCCTCTGGACAATGTTAGAAGGAATGTACTAGTCAAAGACCGCCCTGGAACAAAGCCTTGGTGATAAGAAGGCTTGTAAATCTGAAGTTGAAGAATGGTGTGTCTGTCACCGAGCACACCAGTGAATTTAAGAATCTGGTGAATCAGCTTGCAACCGTCAAGATACCCTTAGACGATGAAATGCAAGCCATACTACTGCTCAGTTCTTTATCGGGTAGTTGGGAGACGTTGGTGGCTTCTCTCAACGACTCTGCACCATAAGGGAAGTTGACCATGAGCATGGCCACAGACGCCATGTACAATGAAGAGACAAGGAGGAAAGATATGGGAGGTAATCAGTCCCATGCTCTTGTCACAGAAGATAGAGGCAGAGACAGAGGTAGAGGAAGAGGCAGAGAAAGAAGCAAGAGGAGAGGCAGATGGAACAACAGAAGTAAATCCAGAGATAGTAAAAGTTAAGGTAACTCTAGCTTCACTTGCTTTCACTATGGCCAGGAGGGTCACATAAAGAGGAACTGCCCAAGCCGGAAAGATAAAGGCCAAAGTAGTAAGTCAAAGGAAGATGAGAACACGACATCCACAACAACTGATGAAATACTTCTTGCAATTGGTGAAGAGGAGGACTACCTTCACATGGCTGACCACAGCTACACACAATGGGTGATAGACACAGCTGCATCCTATCACGCCACTTCCCATAGAAAACTCTTCAGCTCGTACAATGCTGGATATTTTGGCACTATTTGAATGGAAAATTCTAGTTATTTAAAGATTATGGGTATTGGAGACATTAGGATTCAGACTAATGTCGGACAAAAGCTGGTTCTCAAAGATGTAAGACATGTTCAAGATTTGCGCCTCATTCTTATCTCTGGAAGCGCCCTGGACTGACAGGGCTATACAAGTACATTCGGAAATGGCCGATGGAAGTTGGCAGGAGGAGCTTTGACAATCGCCAGAGAAGAAATGTCTTCAACACTGTACAAGACTCAAACAAAGATCTATCTAGAAAGTCTTAATACAGTAGCAGACAAGGAGTCACCGGACTTATGACACAGAAGACTGGCTCACATGAGTGAAAAAGGGATTGCATCTGTTCGCAAAGCAATCCAGGATACCTTTATCTAAAGGGAGTGCCCTGAAGCGATGTGATCATCATCTTTATGGCAAGCAACATCGAGTATCATTCAGTTCAACGAGCAAGAGGAAAACAAAAGTGCTCAGTATGCAGTATGGTATACTCGGATGTTTGTGGCCCAATCGAAGTGGAGTCACTTGGCGACCGCAAGTATTTTCTGACTTTTATTGATGATGCATCAAGGAAGTTGTGGTGTATTTCCAAAAAATGAAGGATGAGGTATTCCAGCACTTTTAGGAGTTCCATGCAATGGTGGAAAGAGAGATCGGGAAGAAGTTTAAGTGTCTTCGCACAGACAATGGTGGCGAGTACACTTCCAATGCTTTTGAAGCATATTGTGCCAGCAGAGGTATCCGGTATGAGACAACAGTTCCCAGTACCCCACAACACAACGGTGTGGCAGAGAGGATGAACCACACTATTGTTGAAATAGTTAGATGCATGCTCAGAATGGCAACGTTGCCAAAGTCATTCTGGGCTGAAGTACAGCTTGTTATCTCATCAACATATCGCCTTCAGTCCCATTGAATTTTGCGATACCTGAGGAAGTCTGGTCCAGAAGAAAGGTATCATATTCTCATTTGAGAGTCTTCGGGTATAAGGCGTTCGCACACATCTCCAAGGAAAATAGACAGAAGCTTGATGACAAGTCCACTCCATGTATATTTGTGGGCTATTTAGATGTAGCATTTGGGTATAAGTTGTGGGACCCAGTTAACAGGAAGATGTTTAGGAGCAGAGATGTTGTGTTCTAGAAAGACCAGACAATAGCAGATTTTGAGAAGTCTGCAAAGTCTAGAGATGTCATCACTCCAGACTTGTTACCATCTCCCAAACCATCACAAAATGCTAGATGTGATGATGTGCAACAAGAAGTGCCAGAGTTGCAGGATCCTATGCCAGAAATTGAGGATTAGGAGGAAAGAGATGAAGACCCAAATGAAGAGGGTGTTGAATAGGGGGAGCAACCCCCTCAACCAGAGGCAATTGGGCCTCAGTTGCAAAGATCTGAAAGAGCTGTCATGCCATGAACCAAATATCCCGCTTCTTAGTATATTCTGATTACTGATGAGGGGGAGCCCGAGAGTTTTTCGGAAGCAAAGAGTCATACAGAGAAAGACTGTTGGATGCAAGCCATGAAGAAGGAGATGAGTCTTTGCAGAAGAACCACACTTATGAGCTTGTTCCACTTCCAAGAGGCAGGAGAGCATTGAAGAACAAATGGGTGTATAAGTTAAAGAAAAATGGCATTGGTAAACGATTACAGCATAAAGCTCGCTCGGTGGTTAAAGGTTTTGGGCAGAAGAAGGGAATTGATTTTGATGAGATCTTCTCCCTAGTTGTGAAGACGACTCCCATTCAAGTAGCTCTGGGATTTGCAGCTCGCTTGAATCTGGAGGTAGAATAGATGGATGTGAAGACTGCCTTTCTCCATGGTGATTTGGAGGAAGAGATCTACATGGAGCAACCAGAAGGATTTGAAGTTAATGGAAAAGAAAATCTAGTCTGCAAACTGAAGAAGAGTCTCTATGGCCTAAAGCAGGTGCCGAGACAATGGTACAAGAAGTTTGATTCATTCATGGTGGATCATGAGTACACAAGAACGGTAGCAGACCAGTGTGTATATTTTCGAAGGTTTTCGGATGGAAACTTCATTATCCTACTGTTATATGTCGATGATATGCTGATCATCAGACAAGATATTGCTATGATCAACAAGTTGAAAAAGGACTTGTCATAGTATTTTGACATGAAGAATTTAGGCCTCGCACAACAGATTTTGGGCATGAAGATTGTTCGAGACAGGAAAGCCAAGAAGATATGGCTGTCACAGGAGAAATATGTTGAACGAGTGATTGAAAGGTTCAACATGAAAGATGCCAACCCAGTCATCACACCACTGGCCAACCATTTCAAGGTGACAAAGTGTTTGTGTACCACGATTAGCTCTGAAAGGAAAGAAATTGAGGCAATCCTTTATTCTTCTATAGTAGGAAGTTTGATGTATGCAATGGTGTGTACCCAGCCAGATATAGCTCATGCAGTTAGCGTTGTGAGCAAATTCCTCGCCAATCCAGGAAAGAAGCATTGGGAGGTGGTCAAATGGATTCTTCGGTACTTGAAGGGAACTTCAAAGATGTGTCTATGTTTTGGGGGAGTTGAACCAATTTTGGAGGGATTTATTGATGCCGATATGGTGGGTGATCTTGATGGTAGAAAATCTACATCAAAATTTATGTTTACGTTTGTAGGGGGAGCTGTTTCATGGCAGTCCAAACTACAAAAGTGTGTTGCTCTATCTACAACAGAGGCAGAGTACATTGCTGCCTCAGATGCTGGAAAGGAAATGTTGTGGTTAAAGCGGTTTCTTCAAAAATTGGGTCTACAGCAGGAAGAGTACAAAGTACATTGTGATAGTCAGAGTGCAACTAATCTGAGCAAGAATTCCATGTACCATTCATGAACAAAGCAAATTGATGTCCAGTATCATTGGATACGAGAAGTAATGGAAAAGCAACTGACGAAGTTAGTGAAGATTCACACGAACAAGAATCCTTCTAACGTGATGACCAAGGTTGTCACCAAAGACAAACTAGAAGTTTGCAAGAATCTGACCGGGATGGACTTTAAGTGAGAAGTCAATTATCCATATGGGCATGGAGCGGGAGAATTGTTAGCTCCAGTCCACATAGAGGAAGTTATTGTAGGTTACCTCCAAGTCAAGAAGTAGGAGGGAAGATGGCAGGTGGAAGATGACAGGTGGCAGCTGGCTCAATAAGTCTTCTTCCTTGACTTTGTTTCCCTCTCCCCATGTATATATAGATGTTGAGAGGAAGAGAAGAAAAACTATGTGTTTCTGTAATCTAAGTGAGTGAGAGTGCTATAGAGAGAGTGAGGTGTGAGTATTATAAACTCCCTCCGGGAAATTTTATAGTGAAATCTCTCCCCGTGGATGAAGGTAATTGTTGAACCATGTAAATCTCTTGTCTCATTTTTCTGTGTGTGTGATTGATTTCTAGTGTGCCTTAATCCTAACATTGTGTAATGTGTTTTGTTTTGTTTTTTCACTTTTTTTTCACCCTTTTTTTTTTTCTTTTCTTCTCCTTCTTTTGAAATGATTAAATTTCTATATAGCATATTTGTCAAGAGAAAAATAATAGATTAAATAAATTTAGTGTATTTTACTTCATTTTCTTCTTATCTTTTTCATTTTCTTTTTATTTGAATCCACAATCCATCCACAAATTCATGATTTTTTTAACATAGCCCACAGTAAGAGAGTTAAACCTAAACTCAAGTTGCACCAAGGCAGCAAAGAGTGTCCTACAACGAAAAAGGTTTGCAGCCTGCCAATACCAATTGCTTGTCTAGAGATATATATATTAAAAAGTTGTTAGTGCCAAGAGTTCAGCAATATTATAATAGGGTATTTAGTACAGGTTATTTGAGTTATTTACAATATATATATATATATATATATTAAATGTGTTAGATCGTTTAGTGAACATTTTATTTATATATTACATAACCGAAATAATTTAAATAAACTAAAAGCATAAGAAGACTATTTAGGACATGGAGGAGGGGTTTTTTTTTTTTTTTAAATTTATGTTTTTGTTATAAACTTTTAGCTTACCAGCTACACCAAACATGCCAAATAAAAGGAGCTTCTACAAAACACACCTATTTTGAAGTAACCACATGCAAATTAAGATATTTTTTGTGATTTTAATACAACTTTCAGTCATAAGCAGAAAGACCGCAATAAATCATAATTAAATATCATTTAGATATAACCAATAAATTCTTTAGTTAAACCAACATAACAATTACAATAAGTCATAATTAAATTATAGCCAATATTACAACAAGTTATAATCAACACCAAAATGCATCATAATCAAATATCACTTGAGGTATTGTCAAAGATTTCTTCTGTTATACCCAAAATAACATCAGTAATTAATTATAACTAAATGAGTCATAACTAATGACCACAAAAAGTAAGGCATATAATACGCCATTTTTTGAAGTGTTATATAGAATTCCCTTATAAATATTATGAAATATGTATGTATATATAATAGGGAAATTCTATGCTTTGGTTTACACTTTTGTGTCTTTTATTATGACATGTTGTGTTGTCAGTTATGATAAATTGTGATATTTGTTATGAAATTATTTCGGTTATGATTTAAGAGTCGCTTGGTATACTTCATGTGATGTTTGGTTGTAACTCAATTTTGTTTTTTTTTGTTTTTGGGGGGGGGGGGGGTTTACAATTCCCATAGTATTGAGTTATATCATTTGTGATAATCAAACTCACAAATAACATAACTTGCATATGATAGCATTACCCTATATATATTTTGGAAAAATTGCCATGGTAGTCTCTATACTTTACCCCTTGTGTCATTTTAGTCTTTATACTTTCAATTGGCTCGATTTTGATCACAAATTTATGATTTTATCTCAATTTCATTTAATTGATTACAACTCTTAGCATTTTTTAATGAGAAATGTGCATATAAGTGTTACGTTCCATATTTTTAAGGTTAAATTATAAACTTATTCAACTCAGTTAGGTAACCTCAATCAATTTAGTGATAATTTTCCTTAAAAAGGTTAACAATATTATTAATTGGACCACATTAAAATAAAATCTAAAATTAGGAGTTAAAATTGAGCTAATTGATAGTGTAGAGACCAAAATGACACAAGAAGTAAAATATAGAGATCACCACCGTAATTTGCCTTTTTTTTTTTTATATAAAGGAGGATCAACTTATTATATTCAGCCGATAAATCATAACTGGACATATGATACACTTTTATTTTTTATTTTTTAACGTGTTTATTATAAAATTTTCCTATAAATATTATGAAATTTATATATATATATATATATATTTATAATAAAGGATGATCAACTTACTTTACACATTTAGCCCAAGAAGACTAGAGAACTCTCTTTTGTCGCCGTCGTAATCAATTTCAGCCAGGTTTGTGTAACGCCCCAAATTTTTAGCCCAAATGATAATATAACAATCATGGCTCTTTAAAGGAAAACCGAAATAAATTCCCATACTTGCATTACATGATATAAATAGTTCTCATGCGATAATACATTCAGTTCAAAACAAAATAAAACAAACAAATAGATACCCTCAAGGGTTTACAAGTTTCTAAGGCTTAAGCCCGGTTACACAAAACGGTTTTTCAAACCCACACAAATACAGCCCTTGGCTTACAAAACAGAGTCATGCAAAATGAGAGCATTGAACTCCTAACACACACACTTCCATGCCCCTAGTTGGGTGGAATCACCACATCTTTTCCTATACAAAAATCCCGTAGGGTGAGCAAAAAGCCCAGTAGGAAATTCTTAACAAAGTATATACATTTTATACAAGTCTCAAGAGATAAAATGTACATGCCATGCTATGCCATTTTTTAAAATAATTCACATCTTTATCTTTTGAAAACCATCGTGCTCAATGATGTTATGCAATTTCAATAGTTCAAAACTTAACAATCTATTTCAAGGGCAGTAAATACGACTCTGGTAATCTCTAGGCACGTGTCTACAAGTAGCCTATACAAGTACTACCAATTTGTTATTTTTACCGGTATTAACCAGAAGGCTCGACACCTATCCGCGCGGGTTTTCGGTCTTTCACCTTGGACACTCAGGCCAACTTATCAATTTCATCTACACCACCTTTCAAGACTTACCATCGTACTTACCCCAAAATCATTTCATGAAAACCCATTTTCCAACATTCTTTTCTCAATGCAAGGTTTTCAAATCAACGTTCAAAGCTCAACATAATCAAATGAATTGATATGCCCATGAAATGATTAAATGTAGTACAACATTTCTTCCATTTTCAATACTTCCGCACAATAATTCCATTGTGAACAAATCTCCCATTTCTCTTTTCAAAACAATAATATCACAAGATGAATATATAAACTTAGATTTCAAATCCATCCAAGAAATAACATAGTTTCCACATTTAGGACATTTTCAATAATTTAGTCATTTCAAGACTACAACAACATTCTGAATAACAACTTCACAAATCAAACTCTTCATATTTCATGAAACTCGTCATTTGTATAAATACAAATCAAGCTTTTCCAAAACATTCCTTCATTTTAATCTCCAACAAAATATGGCTATTTTATTTATAAAATCTCAACATCTTTTTAAAACTCAAACTTCTAGGTTTTCTCATCAAAACCAACCATCTCCAAGATACTTGAAGGGATCTCCCCAAAAACAACTTTCATCAACCAGTATAGTTCAAAACCATAAATTTCTGTTTTTAGAAGGAAAAAGGAAGTAAACCCACTTTCAACATCACTCATCTTCTTGAATCAAAAATCAATTTGCAAAACTAATCAAAGAGTGATTTCAAAAATATCTAGATCCTGCAAAAATATGTATATAACTCAAAGAAAATCCCTACCTCAAGTTTGAAGAAGAAAAGAGCTGAAACCCCCAAAATTTACAGTGTCGAAACTCGATCTCCACCGCACACAACGAAGTCCTCGAGAAGTTATACAACTTTGATGAAGGAACTATGGCAAAAATCCTAATGGATTTGGAAAAATCAAAGAGAGAAGATGATTTCTAGAGAGAGAAGCTCTAAATCAGGATTTTTGAGAGTTTTAGAGAGAGAGGGGGCTGCAAGAAGTGATATGAAACCCTAATTTTATGGACTGATATAACATGGTCTGCTCGAGCATGAAATGCCCAGTCAGCTCGCTGAAAGCAAAAATGCAAAATGCATTCGAAATTGCTTACAGGAAAGTGTCTTTGATGCTCGAGCAGGGCTTTCCACGCACGAGCGGACCTTGTTATATCAGTCCATAAAATTAGGGTTTCATATCACCTCTTGCAGCCCCCTCTCTCTCTAAAACTCTCCAAAATCCTGATCTAGAGCTTCTCTCTCTAAAAGTCACCTTCTCTCTTTGATTTCTCCAAATCCATTGGGACTTAAGCCTAAGTTCTTCACCAAAGTTGGTCATCACCTCGAGGGCTTCATTTTGTGCGGTGAAGATCGAGTTTTGAAACCGTTGATTTTGGGGGTTTTATCTCATTTCTTCTTCAAAACTTGAGGTAGGAATTTTCTTTGAGTTATATATATATATATATATATGCAAGATCTAGATGGTTTTCGAAATCATCCTTTGATAGCTTCAGAAAATTTATTTTTATTTAAGAAATTGAGCGATTTTTGAAAGTGGGTTTGTCTCTTGTTCTTTTAAAATAATCTTATGGGTTTTGATCTTTGTTGATAGAAGAAAAGATGATTTTCGAGAGTTTTCTTTCAAAAGATTTGAGCTGTGTAGTTTGGTGAGAAAACCTAGAAATTGGGAATTTTAAAAAGAGATTGAAAATCCATCGGTAATATTGTTATATTTATTTTTGTGTGCCAAAATAAATGATGTTCAGAAAATTTCTTATTTATATTTGTATAAATGATTAATTTTGTGGATTATGAGAATTGTTGTTCATTTTAGAAATGGTTATTCAGAATGTTGATATAGTCTTGAAATGACTCAATTGTTGAGAATACTTGAGAAGAGGAAATTGTGTTATCTCTTGGATGAATTGAAATAAAAGTATTTATTCATCTTGTGAAATTGCATTGAAGTGAGAAATGAGAATTTTGATCACAATGGGAATATTGTGTAGGAGTATTGAAAGTGGAAGAAATATTGCATTGTATTATTAATTATTGCATTGGCATATCACTTCATTTGATAATGAAGAGCTTTGAAATTTGATTTGAAAACTTGTATTGAGAAAAAAATGTTGAGAAATAAGTTTTCATGAAATGGTTTTGGGGTAAATATGTTGGTAAGTCTTAATAGGTGGTGTAGATGATATTGAATAAGTTGGCCTGTGGGTCCGGGGTGAAACACCGAAAAATCTGCACGGATAGGTGTCGAGCCTTCCGGTTAATACCGGTAAAAAGGACAATTTAGTAGTACTTGTATAGTCTACTTGCAGACACCAGCCTAGGGATTACCAGAGACGTATTTACCGCCCTTGAAATAAATTGTTAAGTTTTGAACAATTGAAATTGCATGACATCATTGAGCATAACGGTTTTCAAAAGATAAAAATGTAATTTATCTTTAAAAAGGGCATAGCATGGTATGTGCATTTCATCTCTTGAGACTTGTATAAAATGTATATACTTTGTTAAGAATTTTCTACTGGGCTTTATGCTCACCCTACGGGATTTTTGTGCAGGAAAAGATGTGGTGATTCCACCCAACTAGAGGCGTGGAAGTATGTGTATTGGGAGTACAATGCTATCGTTTTGCGTGACTCTGTTTTGTAAGCTCAGGGCTGTATTTGTGTTGAGTTGAAACTCCATTTTGTATAACCAAGAATGTTCTTGGATAAATTTGTAAGCTTGTAGGGCACTTATTATTTGTTTGGCTTCCATTTCATACTTGTTATAAACTGCATGTTTGGGATTAGAATTGGGGCACTGAGATGTGAAAAATATGTATTTGGCATTTAGGATTTAATGGAAATGGGCGTATGGATTAGTTAGCTATATATATGTGTTTGTCTATCAGGTGGGTTTTGTTGCATAAATAGATATATCATGCCCAATTTTCGAGGCGTTACAAACAACGTCATCGCTACATTTCTTAACTATCCATGCTTTTGTATCATTAAAAGCTTCTTCCAACTTTTTCTCTGTGAAAGGACAAACAATATGATTCCACTTATTCCCAACTTCTCTCATTCTTGAAAATTGCTCCATTAGTTTCACCCGTATAGCATCAACAAGACTAGTTGAAAACAAATGGCGTTCATCCCTAATCCATGAATTAAAAGATTCCGCAGCATTTGTGCACATTTCACCATACCTCTTGCCTTGAAAATAAACATTACACCAACACTCATTAGGCAAATCCTCAAGAAACTTCTCAACACTACGACCACAACGACCCTTAAATTCTTCAAATAGCTCATTAAACAACTCAATAGTAGGAGCATATGCACATCTACTAAAAAGAGTAAGCAAATACTCTTTAGATTCACGACTCTTCACTGACAAATAAGTCTTCAAGTTTGTCTTCAAATGCATTAGACAAAAAGAATGAGAAGAAAACGGAAAGACCTCGGCTAAAGCTTTCAGCAAACCTCCATGCCGATCAGTAACAAACGCAATATCCCTCCCCGGAGTCAAAATAACAAATAACTTTGACAAGAACCAATGCCAACTATCATAACTTTCATTATCAACAATGGCAAAACATAACGGATATAAACCTACAAACAAAATATATATACACGTTATCAATAATACTCAATAATCAACACTTTCCAGTAACAAAAATGATAGAATTATCAATGTTTTAATAATAATAACAAATAGACACAGAATATACCTTGGTTATCGTCTTTTGCTATAGCAGACAATAAACAACCTTTGTGTCTTCCTTTCAAGAAAGTTGCATCAAGCATCAACATAGGCCGACAATACTTGAAACCATGAATACATGCCTCAAAAGCGAAAAACAAGCATTTGAAATGTCTTCCTTTACTATCAACATCAAATTCCATATCAAAAACACTCCCCGGATTACAATCATTAGCGGCATCAACATACCAACAAAGATCGTCAAATGATGATGAATAGTCACCAAAAACAAGACCCCTTGCTTTTTCAACACCCATCCAAGCTCGCCGATAAGAAACTTATGTTCCATAATAGTCCTTGAAATCACAAGCCACCTCATTAACCGATGTCAAAGCCTTATTATGAATATCACTTGAAATTAGCCCACCAATCATACTTGAAGTCATCCTAACATGTTTAACTGTATGAAAAGAAGATCCACAAGTATGAACATCATCAAATTGTTTAATAACAAAAGCTTTACTATAATTTTCCACTCTAGCATGCACGCTCCATAAACATCCCAAATCAGCCCTTCTCTTACAATGAACAGTGACACGATCCTTATCATTCTTAACAAAATCAAAATAAAAACTGGAATGAATAGAATACTTTGACAACGCATCTCGAAATTCAACAACTCCTTGAGCAAACCTTTGTCCCACTCCTTTCATACAATTAATCCACCCATCGGAGAGCAAAGGTTTCCGTTGATTTGAATAAAATGAAGGCAAAAAATCAGTTTGACAAACAACACTACTACTACTACTACTAGCTTCACCATCACAAATCATATAACCTTCACCCAAAGAATAACACTTTACAAAAACATCGATACGATGAATATCACAAGAAAGTGCAAGTCCAACCATAACCTCCAAATCCTCTTCACTTTGTAGACCACAACAAGAATGTCCAGGCATTGAATATGATATATTCAAAGAACTACCAACTAACTCACTCCACTTTGCACAAAATTTATATACTAAATCATTGAAATTAAATCCATCAGTATACTTGATAACCAATGTCACACCTCTAAACTTGCACATAAGAAACAAACAATTCTCCATCACTATAAATCCTGCAACAAACAATAATTATATTTCAGCAAACAACTCAAACACCCTAAAACAAAATCAAATACAGTGATTAATTTATCAACCAACTCAAACACATCCAAAAACCAACACTGATAACTTTAACAGTTAACACCACCAAAGACCAAGAACAGTGAATAAGGCTTACACTTATTAGACATGGTAACTCGATTTGAATCTTACCATTACATTATGCAACCTTTTCATCTCCTATTCCCATACTCACTAATAAATTTATCACTGTTGAAAAAGTTAATCCAACAACACCCCCAAAATACTCAATGATAAAATTATCACTGTATAAAATAACAAACCAACACCTGTGTTCAATCAAGACAATTTTGTAACCAAAAAAAAAGAAAAATCTAAAATTCTTTACATATACATATCTCAAAGCTTTCAATATCATGATCAAAATACAAATTCTGTAACAACCCTCATTTTGACTTAACCATGTTTGCATACACTCATGTATTATCTTGACTTGTCATGATTGCAATCTTGTTTTGTCTTGCTTTGTTAAGTATTGCTCGTTTGATTCTGACCCTTGCTTGATGCATAGCCGAGGTCATCTTGAACCTAGTTCACCTTCGAACCTTTGTACTTAGAACCGTTTTAAAACCACTGGTTGAGACTCCAGCATGTCTAGCCGAGGTGTTACTAGCTAGGCCGAGGTGTGCAGAACCAAGGCCGAGATGTTTTGCACCTTGCGATTTTGTTCCTGGGCAGGTATGACCTAGGCCGAGGTGTGGCACACCCAGGCCAAGGTGTGGCACAGCTTAGTCAAGTGTCGTCCTCCTTAGCCGATGTCTTTGTTATCTTGAGGTCGAGTCTTGCCTTTAGCCGATGTCATTGCTTGCCGAGGTTTTTCCGCCTTAGCTTCTTGCATACACTTTGTCAGAGACTTGTCTTATCAATCAATTACCTTTTTGAGTTGAACCAACCTGAATGCGCCACGTGTCCGAGCTGCAGGCTAGGTCAGCTGACAGGCCTAAAATACATCATTTTGTATCATTTTGTACGATTTGTCTTGTAAGCTTTTGTTCTTGAAGAGGGAGAAACTCTAGAAGAAGGAGAAGAAGTTTTAGAGTGAGAAGGTAATTTCCGAGCTTGATCTTAGAAGATTGAACCGTTGGATTCAAGTTTTGAGGACCTTGATCTTTGCTTTGAGCCTACACTTGAAGAACCAGGTGAGTGGTACTTTTGATAAAGCTATGTTATAAAGTTTTGATAAATCTTGCTTTGTTTCGTTTGATGAAAGTATTTTTTAAGCATGAATGTCTAGCCTATTTTGATGTACGAATGAAGAAGCTTTGTTTTGATGCCATCTTTGTAAAAGTCCCTTGTGCTGGAGGACTCTAAACTTTCGCAGCACTAAGTATAAAAGGATACGGTCCTTTCTTGGAAAGACTAAGTGTTAAAGCGGGCTACGGGCCTAAGTAACACAAGACCATCGTGTTAAAAAGGGCTACGGGCCTAAGTAACACAAGTCCCTTGTGCTGGAGGACTATAAACTTTCGCAGTACCCTTGACTAATCGATTACGGATCGTGCAGTCCTTGTTTTGCCACTGACGGTTTACCGCGTGGATTTGTTTGTTCGGAAAGCTTTGATTGTGTTTTGTCGATGTTAGTAAGCATCCCTTGAGACTTGTAAGGTTTGATGGATGAATACGGTTCATCTCTTGATTTGATAAAGTTTTGGCGTGTTTTGCTTTGAAGGAACCTCGGCTAATATTCGTATGATTTTGATGTGTTTTGTTTTGAAAGGACTTCGGCTATATTCATGAAAAACCTTTATTATCTGTACCATTCACTGAGTTTTCAGCTCACCCTCTCTATATATATGTAGGTGATGAGCAGGACGTCGGCGACGCCTGAATGTGTTCTTGAAAGCTTGTTTTGGATTTCTTTACCTCGGCTCTGCTTGTTTCGTTACGTCGGCCATTTTGTGTTTATGTCGGCAACTCTTGAAAATCATGCTTCTTGGCTTGTAATTATTGTTTTTGCATACGTCGGCTAGAGAAGCCTTTTGATCAAGATGTAACTTGCATTTTTGTTATTTTGAACTGGTTGTAAAGCTATACCTTGTATGGCATTTCATTGGATTTATGCACGGCTCTTATGGACCTCTTGTATCTTTGATTTATTGCTTCCGCACTTGTGAGCCCCATATGTATATTAAACTCTGATTGTGTGTGATCCTTGAAAGTTGGCCTTCGGTAATTACGGATTACTGGCCATCATGGCACCATCCTACTAGGGGCGGGTTGGGGTCGTGACAGAATGGTATCAGAGCAATCGTTTCCTTAGTATACGTTATTCACACACTTTGAGTCCTAAAAGAGCATAGGATTTCCCTTAGAAGAGATGTAGGGATTGCATCATTTGCTTGCTATTTGAACAATGTGTACATCAACTCGGCATGTTTATTTGTTACTTGTTTATGAGTTCATTCGCTTATCTTGTTTTAAAGTTGCACTTTGCATACTACTAGTATCATGAGGAGGGGTAGACCCCCAGTTGGCCGGAATCCGCCCGAGGACAGGATGGACAGACTGGAAAGGTTAGTTGAAGGTTTGGCTCGCGAGTTGAGGCAAACTAGACAGCAGTTCGCTAGTGCCACTTCGACTCAGGCCGAGCGAACGAATGGCCGAAATACAGATCTACCTCCACCCCCGCCGGTACCGCCAGTACTTTCTCAGCCAGCCTTGTATGGAGATGGCACGATTGCTTTGATTAGAGAGTTCAAAAAGATGAAACCACCGAGGTTCTCAGGAGGTATAGAGCCGATGAAGGCCGAAGCGTGGGTTTTAGAAATGGAAAAGTTGTTTGAGATCTTTCCCAGTACCGATACTCAGAAGGTAACGTTGGCAACATTCACACTAGATGATGACGCCCGCAGATGGTGGGTAATGGTTCGAGAAAGCAATCCAGACTTGACGTGGACCCGATTTCTAGAATTGTTCTACAACAAACACTTTCCCCTAAGTGTTCGAAACCGCAAAGCAACCGAATTTCAGACCTTGACGCAGGGCAGCCGAACAGTGGCAGAGTATGATCGCGCTTTTACTGAATTGGTGAGGTTTGCACCGCATATAGTCAATGATGAATACATGAAGGCTAGGAAGTTTGAGAGCGGGCTCCGCGGACCAATACAAGACCGGGTTAATCTACTCGACATACCAACCTACGCCGGAGTATTGGACAAAGCCATTCAGGCCGAGGCTAATTTGAACAAATACCAGGGTTCGGGAGATAACCAGAGGAAGAGGCAGAATTATGACAACCGCCGATCACAGTTTGATACCAAGAAGAGGGCGAATGTCGGTAGCCCCAGCAGCAACCTAAAGAAAGAAGGTGGTAATAAGCCGACATGTTCCAGTTGTGGGAAAGCACATTTCGGGGTCTGTCGTCGGGAGTCTGGAGCTTGTTATGAATGTGGTGAAGTGGGTCATTATGTGAGAGATTGCCCTAAGGCAAAGACTGATGCCAGCAAGAAAGGTGAGAATACCTCGGGTTCCGTTCAGAAGAGTAATGCTGGGAAAGGGCAGTTGAGGCAGGGCAGAGTTTTTGCACTAGTACCAGGGGACACTTCGAATGCTGAGACAGTAGTGTCAGGTATACTCTCTATTTGCTCTCAAGATGCTTATGTGTTGATTGATTCGGGTTCTACGCATTCGTTCATATCTGCTAAGTTTGCCGAGAGGATTAATAGGGAACTAGAACCTCTTGATTTTGTGCTATCTGTGTCTACTCCATCTGGGAGATCTATGATTGTTACCTCCATCTATAGAGCATGCATTATTGTGGTTGAGAATGTTGAACTGTTAGTTGACTTGATGCCATTAGACATAACTCATTTTGATGTCATATTGGGAATGGATTGGTTAGAGACCAATCACGCATCCATAAATTGTACTTCTAAAAGTGTCACGTTGAAACCCCCAAACCTAGCCGAGGTTACGTTTCAGGGTAAGGGAGTAGTACTCCCGCCTTACTTGATCTCATCCCTAAAAGCCTGTAAGTTGATCCAGAAAGGTTGCCGAAGTTATTTGTGTAGTGTACTGAGTCATTTGAACGAAAGTGCTGAATTAGCCGACGTCCCCGTTGTTAGTGAATTTCCCGATGTCTTCCCGAATGAGTTGCCTGGCCACTTGATTGATAGAGAAGTAGAATTCACCGTTGATGTTATGTCAGGAACCCAGCCTATCTCGAAGACACCCTATAGGATGGCCCCAGCTGAACTTAGGGAATTAAAACTACAACTACAAGAATTGTTGGATAAGGGGTTTATTAGGCCGAGCACTTCACCGTGGGGAGCACCCGTTTTATTTGTTAAGAAAAAGGATGGCACACTTCGTCTTTGCATTGACTACAGAGAACTTAATAAGGTGACCATTAAGAACAAGTACCCTTTGCCGAGGATAGATGATTTGTTTGATCAGCTGCAAGGTGCACGTGTCTTTTCTAAGATTGACCTTAGGTCGGGCTACCATCAGCTTAAGGTTAAGGCCGAGGATGTTGAGAAGATTGCTTTTCGGACAAGATATGGTCATTATGAATTTCTAGTAATGCCTTTTGGAGTGACCAATGCCCCTGCTGCATTCATGGATTTAATGAACAGAGTCTTTAAGTCGTACCTTGATGAGTTTATAGTTGTCTTTATTGATGATATATTAATCTACTCTAAGAGTAAAGCTGAGCATGAGAATCATTTGAGACTTACCTTACAGATTTTGAGGGATCGGAAATTGTATGCTAAGTTTAGCAAGTGTGAGTTCTGGCTTTCCACTATTTCATTTCTGGGTCATGTGATTAATGAAGAAGGTATTTCGGTTGATCCTAAAAAAAATTGAAGCTGTTGTTAACTGGCCGAGACCGACTAATGTGTCCGAGGTTCGTAGTTTTCTGGGTTTGGCAGGTTATTACAGAAAGTTTGTGAAGGATTTCTCGAGGATTGCTATCCCATTGACGCAATTGACTAAGAAGGGAACACTGTACGAATGGACTGAAGATCGGGAGTCAGCTTTCCAGGAACTGAAAACAAGGTTAGTTACAGCCCCAGTGCTTGTACTTCCATCAGGTAATGAAGAGTTTCATATCTATAGTGATGCATCGCATAAGGGTTTGGGTTGTGTACTAATGCAAAAAGGTAAGGTCATAGCATATGCATCTCGTCAGTTGAAGCCACATGAAAAGAATTATCCTACCCATGATTTGGAGCTAGCAGCCGTTGTATTTGCTTTGAAGATTTGGCGTCACTACTTGTATGGAGCTTCTTGTCAGGTTTTTACAGATCATAAGAGTTTAAAATACCTGTTCACTCAGAAGGAATTGAATCTAAGGCAGAGAAGATGGCTTGAGTTGTTGAAAGACTATGATATGCAAATTCAATATCACCCAGGTAAAGCTAATAGCGTAGCCGACGCTTTGAGCAGAAAGTCAGTTGGAAGTTTGGCATGTCTAACCGCGATTTCAGCAGAACCTACCATTGTTGAGGAAGTGAAGTCAAGACAGATGGAGGATAAATTCTTCAGGAAGGTAGCCGATGAAATTGTTACAAAGCCGAGATCAGGGTACACTCTTGAGAACCACGTGCTTAAGTTTGGAAGAAGACTATGCGTGGCCGATGTTCCAGAGCTAAAAAGGAAAATTTTACAGGAAGCCCATGGTTCCAAGTTTGCTGTTCATCCAGGAAATACCAAAATGTATCAAGATGTGAAACGGACTTTCTGGTGGCCAAATATGAAAAGAGAGATAGCCGAGTTCGTGTCCCAGTGTTTGCATTGTCAACAAGCGAAAGCAGAACATCAGAGACCGGCAGGACTTCTCAAACCTTTGCCGATCCCTGAGTGGAAATGGGAACACATCTCCATGGATTTTGTGGTTGGATTGCCGAGGACACAGAAAGGTATGAATTCGATCTGGGTTATCATTGACAGACTAACCAAGTCAGCACACTTTTTACCTGTTAAGACTACCTTCAACGCCGATCAACTTGCCTTGTTATATGTGGACGAGGTTATTAGACTCCATGGAGTGCCGATGTCAATCGTGTCAGACCGAGATCCGAAGTTTGTTTCCAGATTTTGGCAGAGTCTACAAAGGGCTTTGGGACTGAGTTGAGGTTTAGCACAGCTTTTCACCCCCAGACTGATGGGCAAACAGAGAGGACCATTCAGACACTTGAAGACATGCTTAGACTATGTGTTTTGGACTTCCAGGGAAGTTGGAGTATGCACTTACCCTTAGTGGAGTTCGCCTACAGTCATCAAGCCAGCATTGGCATGGCGCCGTATGAAGCTTTGTATGGAAGGAAATGCAGATCGCCGATATGTTGGACCGAGGTTGGAGACAAAGCTCTGCTTGGTCCCGAGCTGATTCAAGTAACAACAGAGAAGATTAAACTTATTCAACAGAGGATTAAAACTGCTCAGAGCCGACAAAAGAGTTATGCCGACCAGAGAAGGAATGAGTTAGAATTCGAAGTTGGGGATCACGTGTTCCTGAAGGTTTCGCCGATGAAAGGAGTTTTCAGATTTGGGAAGAAAGGTAAGTTAGCGCCCCGTTATATTGGGCCATTTGAAATTCTTGATAAAGTTAACTCCGTTGCCTACAGACTTGCTTTGCCACCGGAATTAAGCCAAGTCCATAATGTATTTCATGTTTCAATGTTGAGAAAGTATATTCGGGATCCACTGCACGTGATTGACCATTCCGGAATCGAGATTAATGAGAGTTTAGGCTATGAAGAGAAGCCGAGGGGTATTGCCGACCGACAAGTTAGACAGTTGAGAAACAAGTCGATACCAATGGTAAAGATTGAATGGAAAGAGCATTACGGCAAGGATGCCACTTGGGAAATGGAAGAGGAAATGAGAGTTCTACACCCAGAATTATTCTTGGAACAAGGTAACTTAAGTTTGGGGACCAAACTTCTTTAAGGGGGGAAGGATGTAACAACCCTCATTTTGACTTAACCATGTTTGCATACACTCATGTATTATCTTGACTTGTCATGATTGCAATCTTGTTTTGTCTTGCTTTGTTAAGTATTGCTCGTTTGATTCTGACCCTTGCTTGATGCATAGCCGAGGTCATCTTGAACCTAGTTCACCTTCGAACCTTTGTACTTAGAACCGTTTTAAAACCACTGGTTGAGACTCCAGCATGTCTAGCCGAGGTGTTACTAGCAAGGCCGAGGTGTGCAGAACCAAGGCCGAGATGTTTTGCACCTTGCGATTTTGTTCCTGGGCAGGTATGACCTAGGCCGAGGTGTGGCACACCCAGGCCAAGGTGTGGCACAGCTTAGTCAAGTGTCGTCCTCCCTAGCCGATGTCTTTGTTATCTTGAGGTCGAGTCTTGCCTTTAGCCGATGTCATTGCTTGCCGAGGTTTTTCCGCCTTAGCTTCTTGCATACACTTTGTCAGAGACTTGTCTTATCAATCAATCACCTTTTTGAGTTGAACCAACCCGAATGCGCCACGTGTCCGAGCTGCAGGCTAGGTCAGCCGACAGGCCTAAAATACATCATTTTGTATCATTTTGTACGATTTGTCTTGTAAGCTTTTGTTCTTGAAGAGGGAGAAACTCTAGAAGAAGGAGAAGAAGTTTTAGAGTGAGAAGGTAATTTCCGAGCTTGATCTTAGAAGATTGAACCGTTGGATTCAAGTTTTGAGGACCTTGATCTTTGCTTTGAGCCTACACTTGAAGAACCAGGTGAGTGGTACTTTTGATAAAGCTATGTTATAAAGTTTTGATAAATCTTGCTTTGTTTCGTTTGATGAAAGTATTTGTTAAGCATGAATGTCTAGCCTATTTTGATGTACGAATGAAGAAGCTTTGTTTTGATGCCATCTTTGTAAAAGTCCCTTGTGCTGGAGGACTCTAAACTTTCGCAGCACTAAGTATAAAAGGATACAGTCCTTTCTTGGAAAGACTAAGTGTTAAAGCGGGCTACGGGCCTAAGTAACACAAGACCATCGTGTTAAAAAGGGCTACGGGCCTAAGTAACACAAGTCCCTTGTGCTGGAGGACTATAAACTTTCGCAGTACCCTTGACTAATCGATTACGGATCGTGCAGTCCTTGTTTTGCCACTGACGGTTTACCGCATGGATTTGTTTGTTCGGAAAGCTTTGATTGTGTTTTGTCGATGTTAGTAAGCATCCCTTGAGACTTGTAAGGTTTGATGGATGAATACGGTTCATCTCTTGATTTGATAAAGTTTTGGCGTGTTTTGCTTTGAAGGAACCTCGGCTAATATTCGTATGATTTTGATGTGTTTTGTTTTGAAAGGACTTCGGCTATATTCATGAAAAACCTTTATTATCTGTACCATTCACTGAGTTTTCAGCTCACCCTCTCTATATATATGTAGGTGATGAGCAGGACGTCGGCGACGCCTGAATATGTTCTTGAAAGCTTGTTTTGGATTTCTTTACCTCGGCTCTGCTTGTTTCGTTACGTCGGCCATTTTGTGTTTATGTCGGCAACTCTTGAAAATCATGCTTCTTGGCTTGTAATTATTGTTTTTGCATACGTCGGCTAGAGAAGCCTTTTGATCAAGATGTAACTTGCATTTTTGTTATTTTGAACTGGTTGTAAAGCTATACCTTGTATGGCATTTCATTGGATTTATGCACGGCTCTTATGGACCTCTTGTATCTTTGATTTATTGCTTCCGCACTTGTGAGCCCCATATGTATATTAAACTCTGATTGTGTGTGATCCTTGAAAGTTGGCCTTCGGTAATTACGGATTACTGGCCATCATGGCACCATCCTACTAGGGGCGGGTTGGGGTCGTGACAAATTCAATCGCAACAGAAACAACAAAGTAACAACAATATCACAACAAAATCAAAATCACCAACTCAAACTAAAAAGAACCAAAACATTGAAATTGAAATCAAAATCAAACATATTAGTCGACCTAACTCTACAACATCGCAAATCAGAAAATGTAACTATACACCAAACGCGAAATCGCAAAT
The DNA here is from genome assembly GCA_030407325.1 of Camellia japonica. Taxonomy (NCBI): domain Eukaryota; kingdom Viridiplantae; phylum Streptophyta; class Magnoliopsida; order Ericales; family Theaceae; genus Camellia; species Camellia japonica. Next base: position 113,060,353 of record JAPPVO010000031.1, read on the forward strand.
AGGAAGATTCACCAAGCACGCAATCGCAAATCACAAATCGCGAAGATACACCAAGCGCGAAATCACAAATCACAAAGCTCCACAATAATACATTAGCAAATCGTGAAGTTCCACAGAAATCCAAATCACAAACCCATACTCACAACACAATATTTTGATGTAAAATCCAAACAGAAATGCGCCAAAACAGGGGAGGGGTAAAACGGTACAAAAAAAAAGACTCAGGACTTGATGGTGCACAACAGCAAAACTCAGGACTAAGACGGGAATAAGTGTAAAAGGTAGGACCGGCCAGTAAAAAACCCAAACTAGATCTGCACATGAATTGAACAATTGAAGGTTTGTGTTGTGCGTTTGCTTGCGGTTTTAGTATTATTTACATTAGGGCTATCTACTTAAAACAAAGGCCCAATTAGGGTAGTTCTATTTTCACACACATTAAATTAATTTTTTTTTCTTTCTTTTCTTACAATTTTACCATTAAACAAAAATGACCAATATAGTTATCAATACCCATACCAAACCTTAAAACTAGATTTTCTCAATAGACATCTTTTAAACATGAAAATTTTTAGTACATATCTTTTAAAAAAATAAACACATTAGACCGAAAATATGTAAATATAGAGTATGAAAAAAAAATTAAAATCTCATTCGAAAAAATATAACCGAAAATATGTAAATAGTTTGAAACTATAGAACTAAAATATATAAATGATTTGAAAATACGAATTCAAAAACATAAATTTAATTCATAAGTATAATTATGAAAATTTTCTATGGTTCAATAGTTGTATGTTGAAAATTTATATTTATTCAGAAATACAGAACCAAAATTTATTGTTTTATTTGGTTGTTGATTGCTGAATTTTTTAAATTTATTCGGACACTAGTACTAACAATTTTCCTTCTCTTCCTCAGTCAATACAAAATGAATAACAAAAATAGTAAAACAATGTCGAACTACTGTCGGAAAGTGTCAAAAAATGCCATATGTGTAGGGTACAATTTAAATTTACGTTTAGGGGTGTGGCGTGAGTTTATGTTTTTTGTGGTGTTTGTACATAATGTGATGAGTTTTTGTGTTGATGTGTGCATACATTATGTCTTAGGGTATATTTGGAACATTTGGAGTGTAGAATGAGTAACACAAAAGGTAAACAAAGTTATAAGTATGTGCACTAAGAAATGATGTGCACAGAGAGTAAATGGTGTGTAGAAATAGAATTTTTTCACAATTACACTCTTGAAATTTGCTTAAAATATGAATTATTCTTTACTCGGCAACCTTGTTGCCAACCATTGAATGTTGGGCGAACTGCATCTCCAAGTATAAAGATTTCCAACACCTCCAATAGAGTCAGCAACCCTTGTTGCCGATCTCGAAATGTTGTAGAAATTACTCTCACCCTTTCAAATTTCTGATTGTATAATAGATGACATCTTTTATTTTTAAATTATTATTTAATTAATAATTTTTAATAATATCATAAACATATTTCAATTATAATTTTATTACTGCATAAAAAAATAATTAGAAAATTTATTTTTTCCATTGATTCTGTTAATAATAAAAAATTATGATAATAGAACATTTATAATTTTTAGAATCATAGATTGTATAATAGATGACATCTTTTATTTTTAAATCATTATTTAATTAATAATTTATAATAATATCATAAATATATTTCAATTATAATTTTATTACTGCATAAAAAAATTATTATAAATTTTATTTTTTCCATTAATTCTGTTAAATAAAAATTATGATAATAGAATATTTATAATTTTTAGAATCACATGAGACAATCTATATTTTAAGCAAATGTATTTATAATTTACCAAAAGGGTTTCCATCAAAGTTGTAAACCACAATTAATTATCGTTTCTTCTCAAATCACCATATTAGCTGTGTACCTGTCGAATGATAGGAATTGTATACTAATCAAAAAAATAAAAAATAAAAAAAAATGTGGACAAATCACATGGCCATGTGGTGTTTCGGACCCATATGATATTTTTTTGAAAAAATTACAATTGAGTAACGTTTTTACAAAAGAATTAGAAATTTATGAAAAAATTTAAGACTTTAATTATTAATGCTCATAAAATTTACCATTGATCTAAAATTATTTTTAAAATCTTACACAAAATTGTAATTATTCCTAATTTTTTGCTAAGGCGATAGTACAAGCTTACAAAAAATTTCATTCTTTTTGTGATGTAAAATATGTGACCAAACGATAAAATTATAATTGATGTGAAAGAATAAAATTATAATTGTGACAAATGATTTTGGAATTGTTTTAAATTTAGTAGTCTTATAAACCTAAGCCTCATCAAAAGTCCATGATCCATGGGCTGGCCCAAGTATAGACCGGCCCATTGCCTAGCGCATGACCCAGTACAATGGGCTTTTCAAGGCTTGATTCGTGGGCTCGGCTCATAAGTCCATGCCAATTGCCCATTTGAGTTTTGTTATCATTAAGAGTTTTGTTACTTTTCTTAATATTATCGTTTGGTTTCGTTTTTCTGAAAACAGTTTTCAAAAAATTCTACTTTATTAAAACAAATAATATTATCAATTTTGTAAAGTAATGTTCCATATAATTGTTTCACTAATTGATGAAAAAAAAAAAGAGCATAAGATTAAATATTTTTGCCCTTCTACTTATTGGTTTGATTCAACTATCTAATAAATCCGTGAATATTATCAGTTTTTTTTAATTTTAAAACTGAAAACATTACAATTTTTTCATTTTTAAATTATTTTTTTTTAGTTTTGCACATTGATGTTCCATCATCATGCTCTTTAATAAACACAAAAATTTCAGTTTTGTACAAAAAAAATTCAATTTTTTCATTTTTTTTTTTAAAAAGTGTTTTTTTTTTTGCACACATAAATTTTTTTTTTTTTTTCAATTTGAAAGTTGATGTTTTAAAGTTTTGAAAATCAAAATAAATGTCAAATCATTATGTTCCTTCAGAGATAATCATAAATGATAAACAAGCATTATTTGAAGGGCAATTTCAACTATTAAAAATTTAATGGGACTTTAAAATCCAAAAAATCTTAGTTAGGATTTAATGGAGTATAAGTTCCTAAATTAAAACTTGTATGTAAATGTCCCTTTTTTTTTTTATTAATTTCTAGTGTATACATAGTTTGTTTGGGTTAAGATTACAAATGATTGATAAGTTTGTATGTACTAGCCTAGTTAAAATATATTTATCTTGTAGTGATGCAATCCATCTCATTCTTATTTTCAATTTAGTAATACTATGAATGTAATTTTGTACTTCAATTAAATTAATAAAGTTCAATTTTAATTTTTTGATTATCAAATATGTAAATATAATTGTTAGGGTGCCTTTAAAAATATTATATTATAAATTTTGAATTTTTTTAATTACTTTTCAATTTAATTAAAAAAAAAGCTCATATTAAGTCAAAATAGGCCAAGCCTGACCCAAACCCATATTTGTAAGCCCATGAGTAGAGCTTGGGCTTTACAAATATAGAAGGGGTTGGCTTGAGCACAATCTGTTGACTAGTCAAAGCTTATAGGCCTAGGTTTGGACTGGGCCTAAGCCTAAAATTTTTAGATTGTGCTAGCCTGGCCTGGCCCATTGCCGAGGCTTCTGTAAGCCGTTCAAAGAGCAAGTCACACTCATCTAATGTAATGACTAGTTTTTGGGCTATTTCAATCATTTGGATCTCCAAATTCATTTTTTCCATTTATGAAAATTTTAAAATTAGTCATAATTTTGTTTAGCAATATCAGATTTTAGAGTTATTGATTTGGCATGACTTTAAAATTATTCATCATAACTATAGGTGTTAAAATATGACCTCACAATCAGATCGGTGCAAGAATAGAGAAACACAACACCTGCACACAAAAAGACAACAAGACCGGCGGCTTATTCACCTAATCAAAGATATCGGCTAATCAAAGCATAACTTAGATTCACGAGGTGCCTTCTTTATATAGTAATTAATTCTTAACCTTTTACGGATAACACTTATCTTGAACTCTTCCAATTCAGATTAAGATCAACTCTCTGTCCTCACTTATTCAAACAGAGAGTGTCATGATCTAAGACTCTTGTCCTCATCCGATTATCTTGGATACAGGTACGGTCCAACCACAACTCGGCAAACCAAAACCATCCATGTGGCACCTCAACTAATCACCTATGCCACATAGACAACTTAAAATTATGTCCCCACAATAACTAAGGTTTTAAATAGTAGCATCGGGAGACGAATTGGTATCGACCATGATACAGTAATATCGAGTAATATATATCGAAATTCAAGTGTCAGGATTGTAATTTTTTAAAAATCATCAAAAACAAATATATATATATATATATATAAACTTTGTAACATCCGAAGGACCATATGCATCAATTGTGAATTGGTTCGTTAATTGCAACGTATAAGAAACCAGTTGATGCAACTACCAAAATAAATCGATATTGATATCAAAAGAGTATGATTTTTATTCCAACAGTGTACAAAGATAGATCAATATCCCAAGAGGTAACTGTAAACAATTTCATAAAAGATATCCAAAAAAAAAAAACAAAAAACAAAACAGTTCAGCGAGGAAGAAAATGAACACCAACAATAGAGAGCATCTACCTTTTTGCCAGTAATCTTGACTGAGTTGGAGAGGACTTGATGAGGTGAATAAAAGATGGTCATTTTCTTCAATGATTTGGAATGTTTGATAACTCAACCTCATTCTCATCACCTGAGAACTCTATCTCTGCCACTTCCAGTCCATGAGCTGATTCTGCATCAAAACCATGTACTTGTTTAGGCAACAAACTTCCACCCTGATTGTAGTGTTGATACTTGGACAAAGAAAAATGTGATTAATGTCAAAATGATTGAAAAGATAGATAAAGATTCAACATAAAATCTGCACATGACATATGCTCCTTAGAAATGGTGTTCTATGTCACTATCATCCTTTTTCTAGTTTTAATTTGATAATTTCGTTCTTAAAATTTTGAATTTGAGCCAAAATTAATCTGATTTAATCCAATTTCAAATGGGCCATTAACTCTAAAATGGGGCATTTACACTCAAGTCTTAATTTATGGACTTATACTCCATTAAGTCCTAACTAAGATTTTTTGGACCTTCAAGTCCCATTAAATTTTTAATAGTTGGAATTGCCCTTCAAACAATGATTGTTCATCATTTATGATTATCTATAAAGGAACATGATGATTTGGCATTTATTTTGTTTTCAAAACTTTAAAACATCAACTTTCAAAAACTTTAAAAAAAAAAAAAAAAATTATGTGCAAAATTTTTTTTTTTTGAAAAAATTGAAAAAACTAAATTATTTTTTTGTGCAAAACTAAAAATTTTGTGTCTATAAAGAAGCATGACGATGGAACATTGATGTGCAAAAATGAAAAAAATATATGATAATGTTCTCAGTTTTAAAACTAAAAAAAATTGTTAATATTCTCAATTTCATTGAATAGTTGAATCAAACCAATAAGTAGAAGGGTAAAAACAATCTCATGCTTTGTTTTTTTTCATCGGTTAATGAAACAATTATCTGGAACATTATTATACAAAATTGATAATGTTCTTAATTTTAAAAATTGGGAAAAATAGATAATATTCTCAATTTTACTAAATAGGACTTATTGGTTCAAAAAATCTTAAATATGACCTAAGCTACCATGACATTTGTAAATAGGACTTTTAAATAATTAACTCTATGAAATGATAATTAAAGAAGATGAAGCATAACTTACAACGTTCTATAGATGAAATTAGTAACACTGAAAAACTCTAAGAACCACATAGTGACACAGAACGCATCCTTTAGGATAATAGATATATTCCATTAATGATTTAGAGTCATTTGAAATTAAACCAATTTTACTCAAATTAAAAAAGATTACAGACAAAATTAGCAAAATTAAATTTTTGATGACCTAAATGACACAAAATACAATATTATACCACCATAGTTATATTTTATACAAGATGCGAGTATATAACTTGTGATAAAATGCCATTTAGAATCTCATAATATTGTTCAAAGAAAAATGTTATTGAAAATAAAATGAAGTGAATTACTACAATGACCTACCCCCATAAGGGAACGAAATCACCAACCCACTAACCCAACAATCGACGTTGCATTTGGTAGTCCATTTTGAATTTTTTCTTTTGTATTTCATATATTTTTTTGAGATCTATCCATTTGTAGACTATTTCACGTGCTTATTTTCTCAATAAAAAATATATATATATATATATTGGCTCTCAATTTATACCTTTTTTACATAAATCATCAAACACAAGGCCAAAAAATCATGCTATTCAGTCCACGTAGTGAGAAAAATTCTATTTTTATTGTGCTGGACCATGGTTGGATGCTACCAAATACATAGTGGCCTTACCGTGGGTTTTTTTCCCTTCACTTGCTTCAAAAATAATTCTATATGTTGCTTTGTCATTATAAAAGACGAATCGAAAATTATGAAATTTATTAAAAATGAATTTATGTAGTTAAATAATAGCATTTTATAGTATTTTAATACAAAATATATATAACAAAGTAAATATGTTAAGAGGATCATCCTTGTCACTACATATTTGAACTTCCCAACAATTATGCAGCAGACATAGTATGTTTTAAGCTTCTTCTACAAATAAATTTGTGTTTCAAAATATTGTGTACTTAATTATTTGCTACTAGATAATATTTCAATACAAGTATAATATTTTGGGCAATGCACCAGTAAATCCCAAATCCTCATCTTGTGATCCAGTTGGTCCTATTTTATATCTTATAAACTAATAGGTCCCAGTCTAATGTAAATGACCAAATTATGTGTGTGACCCCACGTGTGGCAGCTTATAGTAAGGGTACATATGGGTTTTCACAATGGTGAATTTACTTATATACCCAAAAACATTAATGTAAGGTTTTGTTGCTTTCCATCCAAACCCATTTGAATTGAAGAGTCGTAGATGGAAAGGACTGGAATTTCCGATGTTGATAGCGTAATGTTGGCAAGTTTTTGATTCATTGTTAAGTTGCAACGAGGATTCATTGTGGATTGGTATTGTAAAGCACCAATTTTTTTGGCATCTTAAACCCTAGGAAATACGGATCCCCTTTTCTGGTAATACGTTTACGTCGGGGGGTTGGAGAGGTTGTGCAGCTGTTGTTTTGTCGTACACCAGCCGGAAAAACCTCCATTCGTCGACGACGGTGATTGTGTTTGTTACAAATGGCGGCAAGTACGTTGTTTCCGGTTGATGTTTAATAGTAGTTTGGTGTTTGTGATATCTTATTAACGATATTATAGTCTGAAATTTGTGTCGCGTTGTTAGCCCGCATCAATGGTGTGGTTGGGTTTTGTGAACTACATGATTAATATGGATGGTTGTTCATTTGTATGTGTGAATAACTGAGTATGTTTTTGTTGTTTTCGGTTGATGGTTTAGAGTAGTTTGATGTGTGTGATACGTTATTAACAGCATGTTGTATTGAGATTTGTGTCGCGTTGTTAGTCCGCGTGAATGGTATTTGAAAGCTGTGGGTTTAGTGTAAAATGAGTTGTGGGAGGTATGTTTAATTGTAATGTGCAAGTTGCAATGTGTTGGGGTGGTTGGTGGCATGCCATGATTGGTGGGCTGGAAGATTTTTGCTTTGTTGTTTTGTTGTTTGAAGATGTCATGTGTATGTAATTGGTTGTAGGAGGTGGTGTTTGGCAAATTTATGTTACTGTAATGGCAGCAATGTGTGGGTTTGTGGGGGATAGTGTGTAGGTGGATAGTGGTTGGGATAATGGTATAATAGTTTGGACGATTAAGCGTGGTGATTTCAATGTTGACGTGAAGGTATATGGTGTGGATATGGTCAAAGAAATGTAGGATGTGGTAATGTAAATAATTAGTTTCTAGTTATTGAACATACATATACATCATACAACACGTAATCAAATATGCTTCGTGAGGTGATTTCATTTTTTATCATTCCCAAAGCAACAACGAATGGTGTAACGTCTGTTGGTGTAGGATGGTGGGTGTAGTTTATATGTTGGCATGTTGTAATAATGTTATATATGGTGGTTTGCAGATGGTGTTGTTGTTATACATGATGTTATTACCATTCATTATATGTTTGACACACAGGTAAGAGTTGGACGTATGGTAGAGTAGAATGGGTGTTTTTAATTAAATTGGTTGTTGTAATGTTAGATATGATGTTTCGTATATATTTGTGTTGGTTTGAATTAAAAACTGACTTGTACATGTGACTCCCATTTCAGGTAATGATGGGAGGAGAAATAGGATAAGCATCGCTAGAACACCATGGTCGCAACAGTCTAGCCAAACGTCAACCAGATTGGCCCAGAAGAGGCAATCACAACTGGCATTCAAGAAACAAAAAGTGAGTACTGGTAGTCGTAACGAGGCTAAAGTTGACCCATCGAAGCTAATGTACCGGTCCAATATATCGAGGGTGATTAACATTGTGCGTGAGTTACAGTTTGGTGATGGGCATATTCGGCAATTACAAAAAAACCCCTTTTGGGTGATCATTGATACTATCCGTGTTCACAAGCTAGATCTGAAGTCGTCTAAAAAGTGTGATGCCACAGTGTGCCGAATTATACAAACTTACAACCCAAAGGATGAAAAGTTTTACATTGGTGGTGCGGAGCTACCTTTGAGAAACAATGACATTCGTTTGATTTCTGGGGTGCAATGCGGTAAGGACAAATTGGATTTGTCCTAATGTGTGAAAAGGCCTTCAGATTTCATGCAACGACATTGCCCAAACGTTGGTCGATTATCTTCAAAAGTGATTAAGGATGAGCTAGTAGAAGCAATCTGTGATCAAACGGAGCGTGACGAAGAATATGTGGAGAAACTGCTTTGTCTTTACATTTGTGCAAAACTATTTTTTGCAACTAGTAGCGAGCATATAGGGTGGGCATTTGTCCGTGTGATTGACAAGCTGGAAACATTGAGACAGTACGACTGGACTGCGACAATCCGGAACATGTTGGTTAGTTCACTCACTGAGATGCACAACAGGCCGGAGCGGGTAACTGGTTGTGTTGTGGCGTTGCTGGTATGTATCGCATTTTGTATACTAGTTTTCATCGTGGTGCACATACAATTGTGGTACGTTTTTCACAACTTTACTTGATGGGTTGTGTTTTACTGTGTTTTGCAGTTTCTTATATGTGAACATTTGAGCATTGTGACCTCGAAAAGGCCTAATGTGACCCCCAGATTTTGTCAATGGAACATTGGCACACTTGTTGTGAAGTTAAAAGGGTTAAACTTATGGGTTGAAGGTTGTATTCAGGTATGCGATGAAAAAAAAAGCAAAAAACATTGTTTGGTTTTGACGTATGGTTTTTTAATGTGTAAGGTTTGGTGTTTTTTGTAGGTGAACTGTAGTAAACTTGTTGGGATGATTAAAGACTGTCATTCTTTGAAATCTGAGGCGATTGACAGCAAGCCAACTGAGTCCGGTACAAATGTGCTTTATGTGGATCCAGATACCGTGGGAGATGGACAAGGGACTGATGTTGATATGACTGATGTGTTTGTTATGGAGCCTAGCTTCAATTATTGGCAGTCTCATTCAACAAATAGTGGTCACGTCAAGCCTGAAGGATTGATTGAGTCCGAGACTGATAACGACGAGATGTCAGTGAGTAAGAGAAAAGTGGCCGGGAAGATGTTAGCATCTAGGGAGTTATGTCCGGTATTTTTCCGAGATGTTCTTGAACTGTCAAGCACACCGGATGGTGATGCCGTTCGTACCCAACCAGCGGGGATACAAGATGAGTTAGAAAAGTTAAAAATGAGAATTGGTGAATTGGAGGGGGAAATTGGAACGAAGTCTGCATGGGTACATGAATTAGAAGATCGTGTAGAGGCGATGGAGAAAATTCTTGGGGCGCAGGCTGCTAATATGCTCATAGGATTTGACAGTGTAATTGTTGGGAAGGATGCTGAGATTGCACGACTCAATAAACTGGTCCATCAGTTGGAGGAGAAAGTAACCAATTTAGAAGACAACCTTGATGAGCATGAGGTACACATGGTGACGCAGTCCATGGCGAATAATGTATGCAAGAAGCCGCCACCTGCTACCATCCAGTCGGGGAAAATACATGGATTGGGCACAGTGACGAGTGGCGAAGTTCTTTAGCAATTATCATACACTGCAGGACGAACCGAAAATGTCCCCATTACAACACCGGAACTTGATAGAGACATCGATTGGGCTAAAGACGTGAGTGTTGGCTATGCCGATGGATATGTGTGTTTGAGTGTTGCAAGTGTGGATGGTTCCAGGAAACGACAAATTGTCCAGTCAGATCCAGTTTTGTCTGCTGGAGTTGGTGTTGATGTTGGTGGCGTAGAAGGTGGCTGTCATGACAATAACGTCGAGCCAAAATCTGGGCCAAAAATTACGTCGATGGTAAGACGCATGAAAAACAAGCCAAGACGCAAATACAGCCTGTCTGACTACGAGTATCCCTGCATAGTTGGGTGGGGCAAACTGAGCGACAAAGTCAGGATTTCTAAGTTGACAGAGCCCGGTGTGATATACATTGTGGAGGACGTTGGGGTGGATCGTAAAACCTGGAACGGTTTTGGTATGAGTAGGAGACACGTTGTGTGGGCCATGTTGAAGGATAAAGACATCAAACTAGTAGAGAAAATGTACAACTTAGATGGAGACGGGTAAGTTATAGGTGTAGTAAGTTGAATAATGTTTTCATTATGAAGTTGAATATGATGTAATATGATTTTATTTTTATTTTTGTAATTTGGATTATGGTTTGCAGGTTAATAGTATGGGACGGAGGTGACAATGGGATACAAATCCACTTTACTGACATCAAAGACTTGGTGCAGTAGAACTTGGTCAATGGGAATGTACGATCATCTCTACCTTTGTTAGTTGAATAGTTGTTTCATTTGATACCATTATAGGTACATGGACATTAGTTAACAACATATTGTGTGTTGACATGATTTCACGCAATGCACTGTGTCTAAAAATAGTAAAAAACTTTTTGAACAGTTACAAAGAAATATTGATGGTTAACATGTGGTACAGGTAATCGATGCATACGCTACTATATTGACGAAAATGCATAGGACGGTGTCAGGAGGAAGAGAGCATAGAGGAGCTATATATGTGTACAGTAGTGTGTGTTCGGTACGTGACTCCATGCCACGACATTGTTCTTTAAGCACACCATAACAATTGATATGTAGGTTAAGCTGACGGGGGTGCGTTGATGTTGAACGTTTGTGCAGGATATGATGCATAATACGAGCGCGTTATCGCGAACTAAGTACTTGAACGTACACACAAAGGCTGCGAAAAACTGCAGATACACTATTTACTCGATATACCATGCCAAACATTGGACTATCATGGTACACGATTCAGATAGCAGGGATTGGAAACATTACAACTTAATGAGGCCCAGATGTGGAGTACGAGATGAGCATTATAACGAGGTTCTAAAAGTGGTGAGTGGACGAATTTTTTTGTTCGGATTTTGACATGGTATTTTTGCACTGTTGAGTTTGTATATGAATGCGTGATGAATAACTGAATTAAAAATTTGTCCGATAAACAGAAACAATGGGTAGCAGACCATCATGGCAAATTTGTGAAGCCAAGAGTTGCCGCTAATGATGTTCAGTCGGACGATTTAAATGGCACTCTTGCATCTATTATGTATTGCCCGCAACAAGATCCAGAGTCGTAAGTGCTCTCTCTTTTTTGTTCTATGCGTTACTGTGAATTTGTACGGTGTCAGTTCATTAACAATATCTATGAATGCAGGTCAGACTGCTGGATTTTTGTATGCTTCATTATCAGGTAGTACGTTCGCAGGGCAGATGTCGACAACACAATGGATGGTCTTACTTGGACTGGTATATGCGCTGAGATGGTGGAAATGTTTTTGACTAACCCGAAAAGAGGACTTCGTGCGAGGAGTCTGCAAGATGTGTTCATCAAACACAGTACCAGCAGGAACAACAGCCCTTAAATGGCAGATTTGTTTTGAAGCAGGGAGTTTAAAAAATATTGTGCCATGTGTGAATGTGTAATGTAATGTTCGCATATGTTTTTGGTTAATTATCGTATGATACTTGATTTGCATTCTGAATTGGATTAGTGGTTTTTGACCAGGGATATTAGTTTTGTTAATGATTTAAACATTATCGTTTCTGCAATATGAGTCGTTACAAATGTTTTGTTGCTCGTACGTTTTCAACTGTTGACGTAATGCTATGTCAATGTCCTTCTGAAAGGTTTAATTACATGCGTTGCGAGCTGTCCAAACCATACTAGTGGAACGGGGATTGTAGTTTTATGGGTAATTTACAAACAGAAGTGTACGTACTAGGCATGGGGGTACCATATTATTTGTAACTCAATGATAACATATGATCGTGTTATGGTATTCGATTGGTTGAACATTGAACATGTGGGTCAAATTGATTATATGTGACACCCCCCAACTGAGAATGACGAATTACTCATTCCATTTATTGATGGAATGTTTACCCATTGAATTGGCATGTGAACAATGTAGGTATGTTTGGTGATTTGTAGGCAGCATAAAGGTGAATATGATATAGACTGTTTCAAATTGGACAGTCAATGATAAAATACTGTGAAGGCAGCGTGTTTGTTGAGTATTGATCTGTGAGTATATTTAATGTGAATAAAACACCATGGATTGAGCTGCAAATAATTGATGCTGCATGTGAATAACATTGTTGACATAGAGACAACCTGGTTATCCCACATTATATCACCCTATTGGCTTGAAACCGTACATGTTTTTAACTTCATGTAATAAACCTGGAATTGTTCAGTTATTCATTGCGATTGGAATGCCTGTAAAACATATCACTTAAAGTAGTGGGTTTTGGGTTAATGTTTGGTACGATGTGGACACAGAGCACGTAAAAAAAATGTAACACACCAGTTTACGCTACAATAAACCAACGTCAATGTTAGGCCACACCATGTTAGCCATCAGTTTAGAGTAGCACATTTATTAAAACTGTAAAGCAGTAAAATGGTTTGCCAATTTAAGACACTTAACAAAACATAAAGATAAACAAATGCGATTGTTCCAAAAAAACATCCCGTTGTGAAAAATATTTAATCACACAGCATACTGATCTCCCTACTTTGGCTCTTTGCATGACTTCCTATTGTGATTGCCCAATTTTCCACAACGACCATAATGGATATGTTGAACTATCTCGCCTTTTGATGGAATCTTTTTTCATTTGGGCTTACCCGGAGGACACTTCACTGTCGGCATAGCAATTCTGATCTTTGACCCAATTTTGTTGTATCCTGGACTCGGGTCTCGTGGTTAATATTGGTATTTATACCTGTTTCCCCTTTTCACCCTTTGAATTTGAGTATTGGAACATCTTGGGCGTATTTTGATCAGGTTGGTTGTTAGTTGGTCTAGATTGAAGTTGCCCAAGTTTTGGCTTCTTCGCTCGAGCGAAGCTTCTTGCGCTTGAGCGAGGACACCTTTTTGTGTCTGGTCGCTTGAGCGAGAACTCCTGCGCTCCAGCTAGATTTGTGATCTCCCAGTAATTCGTTCAGACCTGCAAATGTTCTGGGAGGGTGTTGTTGTTCGCTCGAGCGAGAACTCTTGCGTTCGAGCGATGGTCTTCTATCTGGAAAAATTCTGGGGATTTGTATTCTACACTTGAGCGACACTTCTTGCGCTCAAGAGAGGTCACTTATTATGTCTGGTCGCTCGAGCGACAACTCTTGTGCTCGAGCGAGCCTCACGTACATCAGTTCGCAGCAAAGCAGTTTTATATCACTTTTTGATTTCCTTTTTACTCAAAACCCTAATTCGGTACTCTCTCTCTCTCTAAAATACTCTCTCTCTCTCTACAAATACACCTAGATTTAGAGATCTCTCAACCCTAGTTCCATTGTTAAAAAGATAGAACATCTTGTAGGCTTCTATTTGATCTGAACAAAGTTGAGTTTGGGCATTCTTGAAGTTTTTCCTTCTCTCCTTTCGGCTTCTACTCTTGAGGTAGGCATATTCTACACCTTAATACGGTTTTTAACCTAGATATTTGTTGTTGTGTATAAATCATGAGATTTGGGAGTGATTTTGGGTAAATTAGGGTTTGGGCCCAAATTAAAAAGAGGGGTTTTCCATGCTAGGTTACAAAATGAATGTGGGGCTTTGAATATGAAGCTCTCTTGTGATTAAATAGTGAAATTTAGCCTTTGAGTTGATATTTGGAAAAGAGGGGAAGTTTGCCCTAATTTGTTTAGAATAATTTATTTTGTATAAATAATGGAATTGATATGAGAGATGTGAAATTGGGAGGATGCATGGATGAATGGTGTAGTTGGATTTTTTTAATCACTCACCTATGGAAATTTAATGAATTACCTGTTATAAATATTCTATATCTGTTTAAAAATATCTGTATTGGACTATCGACGGAGGATAGCTATGATTGTTGTAGAAACTGCATGAGGATTAGGTGAATTGAAACTAATCATTTAACTATGTCATTGAATACAACGGTATGTTGAGACATTGAATATGTGTGGTTGAATGTCATTGAATATGACGATGTCTTTAAATACATTGTATATGTATAATGTTTTGGGAGGAGAAATGGGATGTACTCCATGGTTTGGGAGGAGATAGGGGACGGACTCCATTGAAAATTAAGTTGGCCGGAGTGTCTAGGGTGAAAGTCCTGAAATCTCCAGGGTGAAAGTCCTGAAATCTTATGTATACATGGGTGCCAATCCCGCGGACGAAATTTTCGTAAAATGGCAAGATTGAAGTATTTATATGTTTGTTGTGGTGATTGAAAACCATTCAGTTATAGTCTCAGTTGGGTTAATTGGAGAATTATAAATTTGGCCTATGAGTTGAAATGAAATGAACTAATTTGAAATGAATAAATGAGAATGGATCTAGATATGAACATTGGTATCCAGTATCGTGTGGTCATGTGAATAAGATGTGTTTTGGTTATAAGAATTGAATATATATATACTTGACACTCATATCTTAGTTAAACCTCATATATTGTGATAGATTGTTTCTACTGGGTTTTGGCTCGCCTTACTTGGGAAACCATTTTCAGGTACGGGTGATATGCTTCTTCCAAGGACGTAGCTTGGGAAGGCCTAAGGGTTGGAGGGTCTATTTTTGTCATTTTGTGTTTAATTGTTTTTTTTCAAGCCGTGGGCTTAATATATATGGAGCTTATGACTCCCTTTTGTTGTAACCAAGTTAATGTCTTAGAAAGATGTAAGCCCGTAGGGTATTTACTTTGTTGTCATTAACTGACATTACATGCTATAGATTCAGGATGAACATTTATGAATGTATGAAGCATGTAATATCCTTTTGTAATATGAACTCTGAGGAATGAAAATACACCAATTCCATTATACCTGTTTCTCTTATGAGTTGAATTATTTGTATTATTTTGGGGGCGTTACAACTTGGTATCTGAGTGTATCATGTTTGAATACTTTGGGTACGTGGGAAGTGGTTATTACCACAATGGGTTTGTCTCGCTTAGTTGAGACGTTAGTAGGTATAGTTTGCTTATGTGATAACACGTTTATGTGATTATATGAGTATGAGATTTAATTTCTAGAATGTTGATCGAGTCCACAGGTTTCTGGGAGTCCTGTTGGAAAGGCACTTCATCACTGCCATTTCTAGCTGGAACTCTAGCAACGCCGCAGGACGGTCATTATCCAAAAATGAAATTTGTACATGTTTACATGACCACGTGCTTATGTGGAGTGAATTACTGCTGTCCAACGTATTAGGATGCGAGTGAGTTAGCTTCGGCACATTTGTGAATATGTTAATTTCTTTTGTCAGCTTAATTAGGATGTCAGGACACGGACGTGATGGTGATAGGTGTGGTAGGCCTAGGCAGCAGGAGAGGCCGATACCGGATGATGTTCTGGCACAGGTGGAAGGTGTTGGTCAGGCCAACGTGACCGAACTAGTTGGTCAGCAGGCCATGGGCACCTTAGCCCGCGAAATGGCCAGAGCATTGAGGGAATCCATAGACATTCTCAGAGCTGAGAATCAAGTCTAGGCCCAAGTAGCTGAGGCAGGGCCGTCTTTTCTGAAGAGAGAGTTTTTCCGGTCAAATCCGGACGAGTTTCTAGGTGACCCTAAGGAGCCACTGAAGGCTGATGAGTGGCTAGAACAAATGGTGAAGACATTTGAGATACTTGGCATCGAAGACGGGGGTTTGAGAGTGACCTTGGCGTCCTTCCAGCTAAAGGGAGACGCGGGTCAGTGGTGGAGGTATGCGCGAGGGCGTATTGGAGGGACTTGGGAGGCCTTTGTTGATGCCTTCCAGGACAAGTACTTACCTGCTACAGTAAGGGAGAAATTGAGGGATTAGTTTTCTCAGCTCAAGCAGTTGAACACACTAGTGGCTAAGTTTAAGGCTACCTTTACTAGTTTGTCTAGGTTTGCACCGGAGTTAGTGGCGACCAAGGAGCGCCGATGTTTGGAATTTGAAAAGTGGTTGAGAACCGGGCTCATGTTTAGAGTGGCCGGATCCATGATTAGGGATTATGGGCGCCTTGTGGAGGCTGCAGCCCATCTAGAGACTATCATGCATGCAGAGGAGGAGAGAATGTGGGGCTCTAGGAGAAGTCAGGATAACCAAGAGGACAACAAGAGGTAGAGGGGTTCTAATCGCCAGCAGTCCCAGGGAGTGCATTCGAGGTCTACCTTTCCAGTGCCGAGTACAGGTTCTGGGAGAGGTGGCCAAGGAGACATCACTTATTTCAAATGTGGTCAGTTGGGCCACAAGTCTCCAGCTTGCCCACAGAAAAGGAGGAGAGCAGCGAGCAGCTTCATCTTCGGCTCGTTCTCAGGGCCAGAGTCAGGGAAGAGGCTAGCCGCTCACTTGTTATCAGTGTGGGAAGGTGGGGCACTTGAAGAGATTCTATCCACGGTTGGGTGGCATACCTGGTGCGTCTAGCTCGAGGCAGACACAGAGTCACTAGCTAGCACAGTCAGCACAGGCCTCAAGGGCCAATTAGGAAGCCTCTTCGGCTCAGTCAGTGCAGCAGTCTTATGCTCCAAGGGGTGAGCAGGTAGATTAGAGACCTATGGGGCGCGTGTATGCTGTTATTGCACCAGATCTTATACTTGCTCCTTCTGTAGTGAGAGGTACCTTCTTGTTTTTCAATTCAGTTGCTAGTGTGTTGATTGATACAGGTGCATCCCACTCTTTTATTTCTTCTGCATTTGCATCAGTTTTGGGATTGGAGTTGGCACAGTTAGCATCTCCTATTTGTGTAAAGTCACCTATTGGTGGTGAGGTTATTCTGAAACAGGGGTGTTGGGGTTGTGACATAGAGGTCGTCGGTCGTCGACTTCCTTTTGCATTTGTATTACTTGATATGACTAGTTTTGATGTTATCTTAGGTATGGACTGGTCATCCCCATACAGGGCTGTTATAGATTGCTACCGTCAGAGGGTTACTATATGTACCTCGAGCGGCGATTGCTTTTATTTCTTGGGGAACCAGGTGCATAGAGTCTTATCACCAATATATGATCTGCGTGGACGGAGTGAACTTAGTTGTATGCTCGCTAAATTTTTGAGTAGTGAGTGTAATGAGGCCCGAGTTGAGTTGCCAAGTGTAATGACTCGAATATATATATATATATATATATATATATTTTAAATAGTCAGTGTATAATTTAATTGAGTAATATTTGGATTGGAGTATTGTGTAAAGTTATGTGCGAAAATGATTCAATTTTGTAATAATTTTTTTTTAAAAATATAATTTTCGATCTCAGAAATTAAATTTTTTTTTTATTTTATTTATGGTGTTCTTATGAGAGTCTAGTATGTTGAATAAAAATTTCGGAATTTAACGGTGAGTATTTATTTTATGAAAATTTACAAATTGAACAATGTTCAGTTTAATTTATAATGGAATTTTTGTGTTGAGATCTGATATTAAAATCATGACTTGAGGTATAATGTATTGGGTTTAGTTTTGTATAAATTTGGGGCATGTTTAGTTCATGGGTGGAAATTTAATTCAAGAGTCATAATTTAGAATCAATTTAATTTGGGTTCATGTAACACATGTTTAATTGTTTGGTCCTTTTAGTTATATGAATCGAAGGTACCACTTTGAGAGTTGTTATCATTTATTATATTGTATTATAATAAATGTTTGAAATGTGAATTTATGATGTGTTTTATCAATTGAAAAATATATTTTTGTGATAAAACAAATTATATTATTTTATATTACAAAATATTAGAGTGTTGTTAAAATGATTTTAATTGATATATATATATATATATATATATAGATGTTTGTATAAAAAAAAAATAAATAAATAAATAAAGGAGGCAGCCACGTGGGGCTGCCCCCACCCCTTTCCTTTTAACTTTTTTTTTTTCTCCTTACTGCTGCGTTCCTTTTCTTTCCCTAGAGAGTTGGTCCGTTGGTCCGTTGGTCCCCCTCTCTCTCTCTCTCTCTCTCTCTCTCTCTCTCTCCAATTTCCACCATTATTGCTCAAGCTTTGAGTTTAAAGTGAGAGTCCTTAGAGTGAGATTTTGCACAATCTTTGTAAACGGAAGTTGGAGAGCTCGCTGCACTCTTCACACCCGTAGTCTCGGATTCTTGATCCGGCAAGCTTGCATTTTCGGATTTGATTTCTTTATATTTTGAGGTAGGGATTTTTTTTTATTCTTTTCAATATATCACTATAGATGGATATGTGGTACTTTTTATTGCATGAAAAACATGAGTTTATAAGTGATTTTTTTGAAATACATGTAGATGAGATTTAGGGTTTTGAATCAAATAGTTTAATCTTATATTTTGTTGTTGATTATGGAAATTTTAAGCTAATAGAACATGTTTATGATGATTGAAATAAAAAGCCCTAATTTTTGATGTAATGTTTATGAGAATACAAAGAAAAGATGATATATTTTTTATATAAATATTGATTCATGTTGATTTTTATTTTTATTTATTTATTTATTTATTTATTTTATTTTTTTTGTGCAAATAAGAAATGTGAAATGGAAAGAGGAGGAAATTTAAATGGTTGATCTTGTGATGTCTTGATTGATATGATGAATGGATGCTATTAAAAGTTAGTTGTGAAGTTTAAAATGCAAAAACCCTAATTTTTATTTGATGGTTATGTAGTATGAAAAAGGGTTAATGTTTATGAATGGTTGAGCTAGGTATTGTCATTGGTAAATTGAAAAATGTGATAGTTAAAAAGTAATTAATAGATGATTGTAATAATTATTGTGAACTAGAAATGGAAAGTAAGGAGAGAATGAAGTAAGTGATTATCATGAAATTGGCCTATGTTGTAAATATGGGTAATAAAAAATAGTGGAATCAATTGTGGACGTTATGAGATGGTATAATTGTTAATCTAACTCTAGACAATATTGGTAATAATGAGGTATGGAAATGTTATGAGAAAATCACACTATCTTGTTTATAAGAAATTATACTATTACTATTAAATGCTTAGAAGTTTTTTCCTTGGCCATCGGTGGAGGATGGTATTACTTGTTGTGGAATTGATGTGAAATAGGTTGATATGAAACCTTATGTGTTGTTAATTAATTGCATAATTACGTAATTATACGTGAATGAATGGAAGGAAATTGAGATGCACGTGTTATGGAATGTGGTTGTGCTATACAGAGGTAACGCGATCCTTCCGGCTAGCAACTGGTAAAGCGGGCTGATGTGCTGTATAGAGGTAATGCGTTCCTTCCGGTTAGCACCTGGTAAAGCAGGCTGTCCTATATAGAGGTAATGCATTCCTTCCGGCTAGCAACCGATAAAGCAGCCAGACGTGGGTCTTGGCAAGACCACAATGGTAATGTGGGGCGCAACGAGACCACAAGTTGTTTATTTTATTACGAGATTTTATTGCTAATGTGTGCATGTTTGTAGAGATTATTGTTGACGAAAATATGTATTGAGAATATAGTTGAAGTTGTGTTGTAAGGGGGAATTGATTCTATTGATAATATAATTGTTATGTTTATTAGTGTTGTTGATGTAAATGGGTAGCACGGGAGTATAAAGGATTAATTGTGGATTTGATTTTGAAAATAAACAACGTGATGAAATCATTTGCAATATAAAAGATGAGTCGTAGAGTTGCCAAACTGGTTATTGTGTGATATTCGAGATGTGACTTCGGTTTTGGAAATCTTTTGAATTGAAAATAATGAGTTACGAAGGTCTGAAAAATGGATTTTTCTTGAAATGATAAAGAATGATTCTTTGAGAAAAGTATACGTATGTATGTATATTTTGGATATGCAAAACAACACTATCTATGTATATTTATTGAGCTGGAGCATTCATGATCATATATATCTATATTATACTATTGTTTAGAATCATTGGGATCTCTACTGGACATTAGTGTTCATCCCACGTTGTTAACCATTTTTCAGGTGAGAAGTTTGAAATATTATTCAAGACCATGGAGTCTCTTTATCTGTTGACCACGGGGTCTATTACTTGTAGGTGGAATGCCATCTTATTGTAGTAATGGTTGATCCCTTTTTATTTATTTGTTTTGTTTTATTTTCTTCTATGTAAGCCTAAGGGCACATGTTATAAATTATTGTAATTGAACAGTTCATCACCGTGCATACGAGAGAGAACATTTATTGCCTAGCTATTTATTCTTGCTTCCACTTTTATTATTATGGAAAGGGACTATTGTAGACGTCCCCGAACGCCCCGGGAGGATGACTCCCGTTCTGTTCATATTGTGGGTCAACTACAGTTCGGACTCAAATTGTCACGGTTCTAAATCTGAACCAAAGAGTCCAAATCTGGCAAATCATTTTGAGAAAACAGATTTTTGAAAGAAGTGCCAAACATGGACTGCTTTGCCAGATACAGAGTTGCCACCTAAATATTTTTTATGGAGGAATTTAGGAAACCCTGACTCGGTGCCAAAGGCCACGTGTCCGTCATCACCAAAGTTGCCTCGACTCGGGAACTTGGGTACGATTGGGGAAGGCCAGCTATGAGCACCCCCTCTCGCCCGGTCCGAAGACCGGCCTCTACTAACCGTGATATCTGATTTTGAAAACGTTATATGTTCTTATTCCGGTTATTAGCCTAGTAGTACTATGTTATGCGCACAGCAAACAAGTATAGACCGAATCGCCCAAATTGGAACAAAACATTTCATATTTGTTTTGAAAATGGTTTGCTACTCGTAAGTAGGCTAAAATGCAGATTTTGCCACCCTTAAGTGGCTTTAGAAAAGATGGTTTTGCCACTATCTGGTGGGCTTAAAACTCACAGTTTTAATGCATTATCCCAATTTAAGCAATTCGACCTCCATCCACAGGCATTCAAGCAGTTATATCACATAAGCAGCTAGCCTCATAGTAATCATGCAATCATGGCAACACTCACACGCATGCAGTATGCTAAAGCATAAAAGCTTACCTAGTACTCCAAGCCAAAATAGAAACTAGTTAGTAATCACATGCATGATCCTAGTTCATGTTGAGATGGCTAATGCATCACAGGCAAAATGCAGCTATAATGGGCTCGGCTATCCTAAACATGGCATGTGAAATGCGACAAATAACACGTATTC
The DNA here is from genome assembly GCA_030407325.1 of Camellia japonica. NCBI lineage: Eukaryota > Viridiplantae > Streptophyta > Magnoliopsida > Ericales > Theaceae > Camellia > Camellia japonica. The sequence continues at coordinate 113,082,112 of JAPPVO010000031.1, forward strand.
AATTTGGAATTGAAATACAATGCAGTTAGCATGATGCGACGAGCCCGGTGTATGCAAAACAGATGAATGAATGCAAACATCCTATCATACTGTATGCTAATTTAAATATGCCCTAGCCTACCATCAAAGCAGGTAAATAAAAGGGAAGAAAGAAGTGGAGATTGGAAGACATACACACACACGCACCCACACGCACCCACACTTATTACAGATTCGCCCTCGCTCGAAAGGACCAAATAAATATTACAGATAATTAACCTACAAGCTAATTAAATATTACAAATTGCCTAGGTAGTTAACAAACTAACTAAGCTAGGAAAAAAAAGTAAACCGCCTCGGGAAGCGGATCCAATGCAATGCATGCTCGGTCTTGCTCGGAAGTGCACTGCCATGCATAGACTGCCTCTGTTTTCCCTGCTCTGCCTCTCTGAAGATTGTCAAAGTCTCAGAACTGCTTCCCTGGACATTGGAAGACACCACCGGCTGAGTAGAATTGCCACTGGCAGTGGGATGTGGTCATCGGCAGAGAGTGAAGCTATCGGCCACCAATTGATTTCCGGTTGGCACTCTGTGCAGTCGATCGGCAATAAATTCCTGCAGAACCTGTTTGACAACAGCAGAGGACAGAATCTTGCATGGCAATGCAATTCAAGCCATGTATGCACCAACCAAGCCTCTCATCATGCTTATGACTCAAAGGGACATGGTCCTTGGTTCTTGGACCACCAATCAAGCATTTTCATGCATGATGGCCCAAAGAACCAAGTTGTGCATTTCCATTTCAAATGTAATGCAATGCACATAGTCAAGCCAAGGAGCTTCTACCTCTATCATGGCTTGGTCAAGAGGTGAAGCATGCATGCCAATGCAATGCAATCCTAAGCATGGGAGCTAGCATGCAATATGAGCATGCAAACAAGCAATGCAAAACATGCATCAATCATGCAAGGCATGTGGCAAGCATGTTGATATCAAGCATGTGAGATATGACCCAAATGTACAAGTATGCAAGGCATTCAACATCACACAAATGGGACCAAGCATGTAACAATATGCAAAGTAAGCATGCAACACAAGCTGAGGGAGGGACTTACACTAATTGGACAGCCCTAAATTAGGTCCAAAATAATGGCCAAAGCCAAGGAAATGAGGGCCAAAACACACGCACACATGCATGCAAATATGGCCCAATTCCTAAGGCTCAACAAAGAAGCATTGAACTACACTTAGTGCAACCACACATGGCATGAATTAAATGACTAAAAACAGAATTTTAGCACATTAAAACAAGGCCTAAAGATCACTTAGATGGCATCTAAATGGCCTAAATTCAAGGACATGCACAAATGCACTTTCACGGAGCATGAAACACAAACTCTTGAAGCAACAAAAGAGCTATGAAATGCAAGCATACAAGCATGCTAAATGGACTGAAATGACATGGCAAATGGTCCCAACCCACTAAATCAAAGCAAGTAATGCATGCTACACACTCACACACTTAAAGCTAGCAAGCTAAAATGCAAAGGAGCTATGCAATGTATGACAAGTATGACTAAAGAAACTTAAAACAGAGCTAAAGCATACAAAAACATGCATTAAAACTTCACAAAGCTAAGCCTAAAACATGCTACAACAAGGGCTTACAACCTAAGGCATGTTAAGGCAACAACAAGGCATTACAAGGTAGGTATGCTAAGCATGCATGGTGTACCAAAACCAACTTAAAACCATGTTATATTATGACAATATAAACATGAAAAACAGCCAAGGTATGATCAACAAACCCTCAAACATGGTGCTCCCTCAAGAGGCCAAAAATGGTCCTTTTCAAGGACAATAAGGAGAGGGGGTGCCCTCTCCTTCTTGGGACTTTAAGGCATCATCCTTACCACTGAAATCCCTCAAGATTTCAGTGGTGAGGAGACCCAAACACCAAAGTCTCGGAGCTTGCACAAAATAGCACAAAAAGGGGCCTCTCAAGGCTTAAGAGGGGTCAAACACCTCCAAACCACAAAACACTCTAAACAAACTATTTATAGGGCCCAAAAACAGAAATTTTTTATGTTATACACTAAGCTCAAAAATAGTTCTAAGATAGGCAAAAATAGTATGCAAAAATGGGGAAAAAGGAGTGAGTTTCTTACCCTTGTTGACCTTCTTCACAAATGATGATCTTGTTGCTTCCTTGAGCTCAAATCCAGCCAAGAACACCAAGAACAACCTCTGGTTTTTCAAGGAACCAAGGAAAGGTGTAGCACTATGTGTTTGTGTGCAATAGTAAGACACAAACACACTTATACACACACAAAAGAGATATAGAGATAGGATATATATAAGTCCTAACCCTAGAACCAGAGCTTCTAACAATGTTTCTCTCTCTAAATTGTCTAACCCTAAAGCCAAGAGAGGAGGGCTCCTCTTATAGGCAACCAATCTTGTAAAGCTTACTCAAGAAGCTAACAAGGAAGAAATCCCTCCATACACGTGTATGGAGGGGAACAAAATGCAAGACAGTTGTCTTAAAATATCTGCAAAAGCAGATGAACAGTGGTCGGCTGCTCAAAATTGCCATTTTGACAAAATGGACTGCCGACCGGCAACAAAGAGTGCCGACCAGCAATATACATTGCCGATGGCAACAAAACACCAGCCGGTGGCCTCTAGCCATGGCTGGTGATGTGTGGGGATGCCTCACAAGGCATTCCCTGCCCTTCCAAGGCAAAAAAAGTGTTTGGTGCAAAACCAGACACTAAACTGTCGAGTTCGGAGATCCCGAGGCAAGGCGCGTAGCCGAGACCTCCGGGAACTCCAAACGAACATAAACACGGATGATCACCGGGTGTTCAAACGGTGACGTCCAAGTCTTGAGGACGGTCAAAAATGGGGTGTCTACAGTTGCCCCTCTTTGACAGAACTCGAAAGTCATAACAATGACGGGAGTGAATGTCAAAGCCCAGAGACGACCCATTTTTGACAAGGCCGAAGACTTGGACAAACATGCAAGACAAACAAGGTATGCGCCCGAAGGCAGGGGTAAAATGCAAGACAATGCACGAAGCCGAGCATAACTTATGATCATGCAAAAAAAAGCTGTAACGAAGCACACATGCGACAGTTTTAAGCTAGCATATACCAAACTACACTACAATGCAGAAAAGGATGTAAGAGAATTATGCAATTCTCGATACGTCTCACGCGGAGGATACAATACCTGTCCGGTTCGTCTAGTTCCACCAGCGGTAAATGAACCGTACATACAATATCGTGCCTGTAAAGAAAACAACTTAACAGGTATGATATTGTTAGCAACATGCATGACAATGCACGAATGAATGCAAAATGATATGCAATATATACAAAACAATGTATAAATAATGCAAATGAAAATGCAATGCAATTGAAACAATGCGAACTACATGCAAAGCAATTGAATCATGATCCAATCATGAGCGGTTCGAAATCACACGAATGTCAAATAGATTGATGGAGGTAACAAGTCCGTCTACCATAGAACGATCAACTGAACTATGAGTAATGTAGACGGACACAAGAACGAGTATTGGGTGGAATGACATAAGTGGAGTAACGACCCGCTGGAGAAAGGACAATGATCCTAATGCTGGATGCAAAATTACACTACAATGTAATATCTACAATGGATATGGCATGCAGCCAAACCAAATTTTGCCTAGGAAAGGCATGTACACAAACAAGCCATGTCTAACACAGAAAAGGTGCCGCAACCCTCAAACCAACATACCAGCGTGGAATAGGCGCGTACACATGCAGAACTGTGCTTTAACGTGAAAAGTAAGGGCACATACCAGACCAAGCTCAACAAGGAAAGGTGCAAGCCATAGATGGAGGGTGATGCAATGAACGCATGCAATTATAATGCAATATCTACAAATATGCAATGGAATGGATATTTACAATGGATATGGCACGCGGGCCAAACCAAATCTTGCCTAGGAAAGGCATGTACACAAACAAGTCACATTTAACACAGAAAAGGTGCCGCAACCCTCAAACCAGCATACCAGCGTGGAATAGGCGCGTGCACATGCAGAACTGTGCTTTAACGTGAAAAGTAGGGGCACATACCAGACCAAGCTCAACATGGAAAGGCACAAGCCATAGATGGAAGGTGATGCAATGGATGCATGCAAACTACAATGCGAATGCATGACAATGCATGTTTATTTTCTACGGTGCATGACAATGCAATATTTACCATGTATGTATGACAATGCACTATTTATAATGGATGCATGGCAATGCACTACTTACAATGGATGCATGACAATGCACTACTTGCAATGGATGCATGACAATGCACTATGATGCAACGGCTATGATTGCGGCTTTCCCTATCTTACCAACAAGGCGATATACTAGGTTGGTTCAGTATCCAGAACTGAGGCGCAGACATGCTACCTCAACCTATGGGGCTTCCATACAGATTTCAAGCCGAGGATACACCCCTGGGTATTTAAACCAGACTTTAGTCTCGGAACTCCCGAACCTTTGCGTTCTAGGCATAAGCCATTCGAACTCTAGTTTCCACCGTCCCAGTTGGTCTTCTAGGAACTCACCGCAAACACAGGCAGGTGGCTTTACCAGACCACCGAAAGTCGTTCGGGCACGACAAACACCAAAGGAATTGCAACTTTAAAGGATTTAAGGCCTCCTAGACCGGGATGCAAAATGTATGCATGACAATGCATGTTTTTTGTTATTTTTTTTGGAATGCAAATAATGCATGAAATGCATGTTGCATGGAATGCGCGACAACGCAAGTTTACTTGAAATGCACGACAATGCATGAATTTGGGATGCGGTGCACGAGACAGTGCGATGGAATGCATGCCAAATGCAATGAGGTGCTCAAAACAGCGCGGTGCAATGCATGCCAAATGCGATGAGATGCGCAAAACAGCGTGGTGCGTTTGACAATGCGAGTGAAGGTCTTGCACCTCCCAAGGATTTTAGGTCTCCTAGACCGTGCGTGTTTAAGGTCTCGCCAGACCGGGACGAACAAAACAATGCGATTGAAATGCAATGCACATGACAGTGCGATTGAAATGCGATGCACAAGACAGTGCGATGGGGATGCGATGCACAAAACAGTGCGATGGAATGCATGCCAAATGCAATGAGGTGTGCAAAACAGCACGGTGCAATGCATGCCAAATGCGATGAGATGCGCAAAACAGTGCGGTGCGTTTGACAATGCGAGTGAAGGTCTTGCACCTCCCAAGGATTTTACGTCTCCTAGACCGTGCGTGTTTAAGGTCTCGCCAGACCAGGACGAACAAAACAATGCGATTGAAATGCAATGCACATGACAGTGCGATTGAAATGCGATGCACAAGACAGTGCGATGGGGATGCGATGCACAAAACAGTGCGATTGAAATGCGATGCACATGGGGCAACTTTCGAACTTTGTAAAAGCCAAAAGGATACGAGAAGGATACACCTTGCACGAATTCGAGTGCCACACACAGAAGACACGATCCGAGGCCAAAACGGAAACTGGTCGAGCGTCAGAAATGCACTGTTTTGCACTGTTTTAAGCAATGAAGGCTCTGCATCACTCATATATCCCAAGAAAAGGTGTAGGAGGCTCAGAAACCACTGTGGGAGACCACCGGATGTCCACCGGCCATCAGAATTCATCACCGGCCGTCCATCGGCCATCAAAAAAATTCCATCGGCACAAAATACTGCCGACCGGCAAAGAGTGTGGCCGACCGGCAAACAATTCCTGTTCGGGGCAGTTTTGACATTTCGGCCGTGGGTCTTTTAAAATAGGGTTTCTAACCCTATTTTCTCACTTCCTCCTTGCTCGAAAATCCTTCCTCCCTCTCCCTAGAGTGTTTTCGTCCTTCGATCCTCTCATTTTCTTGCGTTCTAGCCTTGATTTCGTCGTTCGATTCGTGTTCACCCTTGCGTTTCGAACGTTTTGAACCGATTGAAATTTCATTTCGGTGCCTCTTTCTTGGTTTTCGCCACTCGGGGCTTGTTTCCCCCGAGTTTTTCTCGATATCTGTGACTTTTCCGCACTCCGGCTTTCCCGGCCATTTCCGGCCCTCTCGGGGTTGACTTTTTGTTGACTTTTCACATTCTCTCCCATTTTTCCCTCTTCCGGCCATTTTTACATTCTCTTCGAGATGGCGGACGACCTTCCACAGGGCGGGCCCCCTCCAGAGCTCGAGATGGATCCCGAGGCCGAGCCCTTGCCGCTTCACATCCGGCCATTCGATCCGGAGACTTACAGACCGGCGGTTCACGTGATGCTCCCGGATGGACTACGCCAGTTCCGGAGCTTCGAGAGGGGCGTGGCACGCGACCTACTGCTCCGTGAGCCAGAGTCACACTTGTCCTTCGGCGCTTCCGAGGTAACTTTCTTTCTCTGCTTTACTTTCTGCAATGTAGGATATAAAACTACCGTAGCTAGTTATGCTCTTTAACTGCTTTAGCTCAGATACCCTGACGTTTTGTAGTTGATCGCAAACAAACTTGCAACTGATATCTGTTTAAGACTGGCACATGCACACACAGTGCACTGACCTTGAGTCATTCAAACCATCGGCACACCGTATTTTACTGCAAACTCAACGGCACCCGGGACCTGCTTGAATCTAAAAAAAAACTTGCACACATGCTACGTTTGCACTGAACCTACTCGAACACATTGACACATCACATGTCGTAGCTCACTGCTAGCACACTGATAGCCGATGTCTATTTGATTTCTGAAAAACGTGCACACATGCCGTATTTACCCTGAACCACTCAACACACTGACATATCATATGCTGTAGTTCCCTGCTAGCACACTGACACCCAATGCCGGCTTTACATTTGAAACGCGCACACACACACTATATCTGTATGCTTCTCAAAACTGCATCTTGAATATTGCTTCGCAATTGCTGTTTTTGATTACAGGGGGACTCCCATACCATCCGCGGGTATGGGAATGTCGTTGCCCGAGACTGGTATGCAGAGTTGCCAGACGCGGTTCTCCAGATCGTCGACGAGGCGGGTTTTGGCATCTTCTGCAGGGGCTCTCCCAGCTTACTACCTGCAGACCCTTGTTCGCTGCTTTAGTGGAGAGGTGGTGGGATACCACCAACTCCTTCCACTTCTCCGTCGCAGGGGACATGACGATGACCCCTTATGATTTCTCGATGCTTACTGGCATCGAGGTAGGGGGGGATCCGATTCCCTTCGATACTGACATGGGTGAGTGGGACGCCGCCCAGCTGTACCTGCTCGACGCTCAGCCTCCCCTTGCTCGAGCAGGGTTTGTCAAATACTCGTGGTTCGAGAGTCAGTTCCGGACTCAGCGAGCCTTGGAGGAGGAGGCGCAGATGACCCCAGAGGAGGTAGATCAGTATGCGCGGGGCTTCATCATGTTTCTGCTTGGGACGACCCTATTCGCCGACCGGGCGAACACCGTGCCTCTATGCCTGTTGAGCGCACTGGTGGATGTCAGGCGGATCCGCGACTACGACTGGGGTGGCGCAGGCTTGGCCACTTTGTATGGTTACATGAGTTCTTCTTCCCGCCTCAGCGGACAGCTCCTTGGCGGATACTGGCGAGCTTGGGAGGTACATCTTCTTCCCCTTTTTACATTTCTGTTTTCTGCTTTACATTTTCTGTATTCTGTATATTGCACGGTCTATCTCTCACTGACTATATACTGCACACGCGGCACACATATATACTCTGCTTTACACTGACTGTACACTGCACACACTGTACACACTGCACAATATACTGCACAACACACGGCTCTGCCATTTTTGCTTTATTCTGCATTTTGCTTTATCTGATAATCATACTGATATCTGTTCTGCAGTTGTGGATCTATGCCTACTTTCCCAGGCTTGCCCCAGTACCCGATGTGGAGATCCCGCTCGACGTCCCCTTTTCTCATCGCTTTGATGTGCGGTGTGTGCGGAGACCCCGGGAGTCTTTTATTTTCTTCCGCCGCTACTTCGACACCATCACCGCCGCGGAGGTATGTTCAACTTTAGAGTTTGCTTAAGCTTCGCATAACACTGTATTTTGATAACAGATAGATAACAAACTGCATTTGTACCCGCAGATCACCTGGCAGCCTTGGGCTCCGTTGCCGGCCGTGGTGAGAGACCATTATGAGGGCGCAGAGGAGACTGCTCGCCTCCGGATTCTGTTGGAGGGCCCGGTCTGTCGGGCTTGGTACCTGGGGGAGCGCTTCTTGCGTCAGACCCTGGGTTTACCGGAGCAGATAGTTCCGGGTCCGCCTCCTGCACATATGAGGCATACAGAGAGGTTTTCCCTCGCGCACCTGAGAGAGTACACCGCTGGCTGGGGCGCGGAGCGTCACAGAGGCGAGGGCGACTATGCCGAGTACGTCCGGACCTACATTATGCGACCCTTGAGCAGTGGTCGGCGAGCTGAGGGGGCGAGGCCAGTGGTGCCGGCAGCTGGAGCGGGAGCATCGAGGAGAGCTCGAGTCCGTGGTAGAGGCGGAGTTCAGAGAGGGCGGGGGACCGGCTGGCCTGCTCTGCCCACTTCATTGACTTACAGAGGGCAGGGTGGGGCGACCTACCAGATCCCCTTTCCCCTCCCCCGGCTGATCACGAGTTGGTTGGTGTCCCCGACTTGCCTCCGGTATGTATTATTGCATTTCTTGTATAATCGTTTCATTTCAGTTTATTTGATATTCCGCAGAATACTGATGCATCTGATACTTTTGCAGGCGTCCTCCGAGTACACCCGGCAGTCATTGGAGATGAATGCCTCCATGATGGAGATGCTACAGCGGACTTTCGACCTCCTGGCCCTTTACAGTATCCCGGTATGTTCTTTCTGACCACAGTCTCAAACCATACATAAGCTGCTTCGCATAATCTGATGCACGATACAACACTGGATACCCAGCCCTCTCGGCACCTGATACACTGTACTCACACACTGCATTCTGCACTGATCCACTCCTCGCAGCATACATATGCTGTACTCATACACTGTATTCTGCACTGATACACTGCTCACACTGTACTCATACGCTGTATTCTGCACTGATACACTGCTCACGGCGTTCACACACTGTACTCATACACTGTATTCTGTATTGATTCACTGCTCACGGCGTACTGATGCATTTGCCTTTTATGCTTTTCAGCCTCCTTTCCAGATCCCTCCGGTGGGTGGTGCTCCAGCTGGGCCCTCTATTCCTGCTCGAGGAGGGCGTGGAGAGACTGCACGTCCCCGTACCAGGGGAGGGCGTACTCCTGTTGGGAGTAGCTCTCGGGCACCCATTCCTGATGACGAGGATGATGAGTCCGAGTCCGGGTCCGAGGCAGAGGTAGAGGCAGAGGCGGGGTCGTCTGAGGAGGAGACCGGAGGTGATACTGACTCGGGCTCTGATGACAGTGCTGCTCCTGATGATGCTCCTGGACCTTCGTCCAGGAAGAGGGCGAGGACGGACTCCCAGGCTTGAGACCTCTTGATGTTGATACAGACTTTTGCTGTTTTTCTTCTTCTTTTCTGTACTTTTCTTTTTGTTGGTAGTTAGGAGTACTTTGTACTGCCGCAGGCAGATTTTTGTTTCCAAAACTATGTACTTGAAAAGGTGATGAAATGAAACAAACTTTTTGTCTAAAAAAAGGTGTTACATTTGTATATTCTCATGCATTGCATCGCATTACATTATGTTATGTTACATCTTAATGTAAATGAAATTGATCTGTTGTCTGAAAATTGAACACTTGTACTGTAATAATCAGATAACCAACCAGCTAATAGCAGAATAATCAAGCAACTCACTGCCTAACCTGAACACACAGTCCATACTCTATTGGGGATTGATCTGCACACGGCTCGTAACACCGCATTCGGTTCATTCTGCACACAGCAAACCCCGAACAAACGGTCCAATCTGACAAGAGACTACGAAAGCTGAAACGGTTGAAGTTGAAGCACACTCAGATGCCCCAAATTTTCTCTTTTCTTCTTCTGCTTCGCATAAAATGTAGAGAACGGCACAGCATTCCGAGCATAAACGATTTTAACTTTTGAAGAAGGGTTCTGCAACCGGGGTATCGAGCCTAAAACTGAACACAGCGGGAAAGACTCAAACAAAAGGTGAGCGACCTGGACACAACGAGGCACGCTCGGAAAAGACTCAAGACAAGAGTTGCGACAAAACAAAGCGAAAGACATGACTTACGGACGCGTTCACAAGAATGAGAGACCTCAGATCACGAGGAGCCAGTTTCCCCGGGTTTTGTTCCCACCCTTTCTGATTTGTGATTCTCACGTCGCTCGGCCCTCAGGCTCAGTTTTTCTCTCAAAACCCGCTTGCTCACTTCTCTCTCCACTTACACCTCTCTATTCTTTATTCTCTCATTTTTCATCCCTCCCCAGGGTGATTGATGGACGAATAGGAAGTTGCGGGTTCGTGCCCAACACCGTTAGCTCACGGCTATTTCTCCCGGTGGATAGAGTGCCCTTCTGGCAAGTATGTGGACGGCGGGGGAAAGACAGAATACCTGACTCGGCTGTGCCCCTAGTTCATCACTTTGACCATTTTTTGTTTTCTTCTTTCTAAAACAGTTTTGACCAAAAATGAGAGCCGGATTAACATACTTGTTCAATTTTGAAAATCATGCGAGTCAGGCTGCGAGCACTGAAAATTTTCCCTTTTTGGGTCCGAGAAGATGGTCCGGTTTTGGAAAATGAAATAGTTTTCGAGAAAATAGTCAACTTCAGTAAAAAATTTCAAAAACTATATTCTTTTGCAAACAGTCAATGCTCGACGAGCACGGAACTTACCCTCGAGATGCGCAACCTCGGATCGGAGGCAATGGAAAATTGCCCCTTGTTTGGAAGGACGGGGCATGGCAACGGAAAGTTGCCCCTGGTTTGGACGATAACTTTCGGCAACGGAAAGTTGCCCCTTGTCTGGATGGTGCCGCAGCATGCTGCAAACTGCTTTTATCAATGACGACTGAACTCCGAAGACGACGGTCTGAACCAATATATGGACACAGTCACTGTAAGAGCAATGGTGGCTGGACTTCCAAGATGAAGTTGCCTACGTATCCCAAACATGGGAATCAAGCCTACGTAGTTCACGGTTGTTATAACCGGATTGTCGGATGCAGAGGAAGCAAGGATGATCAAAACCATTACATGGACTGAGGCGCTGTGAAAGCGTCGGGGGCTGGACTTCAAGATGAAGTTGCCTACGTATCCCAAACATGGGAATCAAGCCTTACGTAGTTCCGGTTAAGGTACACTCGGGTATTTTAACCTTCACTTTTTCAGGCTCTAACTTTTGCCAAGGTGCCCAGTGCGGGTTTTCGACCTTGCGAGCTTCTTTTCTTCTTTCTCTTTTTTCATATTCTTTTTCATTTCTTTTCTTCCTTCTTTTCCTTTTTCTTCAATTTTTTTCATTATTATTTTTTTTCTTTTTTTTTCTTTTGCATTTTTTCTCTTTTTCTCTTTTTTATTTTGCCTTGCTCTAACTTTTGCCTGGGTCGCCCTTTCGGGTTTTCGGCCCCGCGAGCCTCTCAAAGGGTAAAAGTGTAACAAGTCCATGCCAAATGGTTTTGAAATTGAAGCCCTCTGTATTCGGGAGAGTGACTACTGTGTCGATTTGCAGAAGAATCCATCACGGTTGCTTCACGAGCTTTTTCCAGTGAGACCTGACCTTCTTGATCTGATTTTGGTGCCTCTTGCTCGAGGGCAGCTTCAAATTGGGCCACACAGGCCTTTCATGGCAGTTAACTGTTGAACATTTTGAATGGATTCCAGGTTCGAAACAGATAGGTTGAATCTTGAGGCTGAGAGCGATCCTAGGCTGCACAATCTCAAGAACGATTCCACACAAGTCTTCACAAGACTGCGCAAAACATTTTGTTTTTGAAAGTTTTCAAGAAGGCGACGAATCGCTCGCGCTGAAGAAAGTGTGGAACCAATCTGGACCAAGCCAGGATCCTTCTCAGTACTCACGCTGACAGGCATGATTTCATTCATTAAAAGTTTAGTATGCCTATCTTTCTCTCAAATATGATCAAAGTTTCGCAAAACCCGAGGAATTGCTTCCTCTTCGTTTTTTATCACCGCAGTGTTCGAAAAGGGTTTTTGAAAAGCTTAGGTCATTACAATGATTTTCCGGGCACAAGAGAGCAAGTAGAGTGTACTGCCGTTTCGTTCAAATCCTCTGGCGCAACTAGCTCAAATAGCAAATAAGCACAAGAACATGATAGCCGCAGCTGTTTCATTCAAAACTTCCAACTGCAACTGGCTCCTCAACAGAGACAGACTCAAAAGGAAAACAAAAGGGGTAATTACAAAACGGTGTTCGAGGCGACAACCCCGGAATCACCTGACATTCTATACAAGGGGGGCCGACTCGCTACAACAAGACAGACCTGTAAACCAAAAGGACTGACTCACGACAATGAGACAGACTCAAAACAAAACAAAGACTGACTCGACACCCAAGCCAGATTTTACAAAACTGGTGTTCGCAGATGCTCAAAAATGCGTGCCAGACGCCACATCCATAATGCACCAGGCACTGCCCGCAGGTGGTTCACTTTCCAATTACATATTCGCAGTATCTGTGTCCTCAAAATCCAACAACTGGGTGGTAACGGACTTGGCTGAAGTGGGCGAGAGGATAACCTCGTTGTCAATCAAATCCTTCACCTCATGACGGAGGCGGAAGCAATTGTCGGTAGCATGGCCTGTCTGCTGGTGGTAGTACTGAGCAGGATCATGCGTAGCAGGGAGATTCTTCGACAAAGGTCGAGGCTCCAAGGGTTTAAGATGTCCCCTCTCGGCAAGGATCTGAAATGCTTTGGACAATGACATGTAGAGAGCATGGAAGACCCTGCGCCCTCAGAGCAGGTACTTCGAAGGTTGAGTATTCTTGCTAGACGCACTAGCAAACGGGTCGGCAGGCGTGGCCTTGGGTTTCTGATCCTTCCCGGATATGGGGTTGGGAGCGGGAAGAACTGTTCTGGCATGACGGGGCCTATCCCGGTTTTCTGACTGACTTGAACTACCCTCAGGTGGGGTGGGAAAAGCATCCTCCACAGCTTTTGTCACAACTGCAGATATCTGTTGCTTGTTCATCCCCGCGGCTTTCAAAGCCTCGACTGCCCACAGCAGTTGTTCGATAGGATCGGCATCTACCTTCATTTTGTCTTTACCTCTGGCCTCGGCCTGATCAAGGGTTTGGGTTGACGTTGACATGTCATTGTTATAGTTGGAGGCCATCTCCGGTTGGCTAAGTTCAATCACAATCCGTCCCAACAGCGGGGGCTCCTGGGGTACAAAACCTCCAGCATATGGTGCGACTGGTGGCGAAGCGGAGATTTCATAGGCGAGATCCGCCACAGACCTCTGGAGATCACCTATCATCCCCATCAGTTCAAATGTAGTAGGCTCGCGAGCCTGATATAATTGAGGGGTCCAAACCGAGTGTGCAGCAGGCGATCTGGGTGGATGCGGCATATCGACATTGGTCTCACTTTGTAGAGTGATTCCTTGATCCAACGCAGCTGTCATAACCACGATCTCTTCTGAATTCTGCGTCATGCTGAGTCTGCTATACTGGATGGCGACTAACGGATCGGATATCTAACTTGCCTCAGCAAAAGGAAACACTGACTATTCTGAATCAGACTCTCTGTACTGAAAGGAAAAACAAGCAGCATTTCAACCCAAACAGATCAAACACGGGTATAGCTGAACAACTGTACTCTACTGCTGTCCACTGTTTCCCAAAAACTCACTGTCCTGAAACACTGAATCGAATACCCGCAGATATAACTGATTCCCAAAATACCGATACTGGTGCCCGCAGGCCGGATACCCAGACTTGCAAACTGGTATATGCATTCCCTGTAGAAATACATGCTAAAAGCACATAGCAAGTAAATGAGAGCCAAAACACCCCTATGTTGGGGTAGGGTTTCCCTGTCCTATTTTGTCAGGAGCTAGGGTTTCACTACGCACGCAGCGATTTCAAACAACCTAACATCGGGTAAGCAACCTGTCCTAATTTGGAATAGTCACTATGGATTCCGAATATGCACTAGGTCGAATGGTCGAAAAGGGTGCCCCGGTAAAACCAGGGTTTGTGTTTCCATACTGGCAGAGCCCGCAACCGGTCAGCCTTATGGCATGCTTTGACAAAGTCATGCCTCCGGCAGACCGTTCAGGAATAGCAGATGGCCAACACGGTGTCCTAGGCGCACCAATGCACATGCAATGCAAAGAGACACATAAATGAAATCAAAACAGGATATTACGAGTTCGAGTCAAGCTCTTTAAACTCCCCAGCAGAGTCGCCAGAAACTGTAGACGTCCCCGAACGCCCCGGGAGGATGACTCCCGTTCTGTTCATATTGTGGGTCTACTACAGTTCGGACTCAAATTGTCACGGTTCTAAATCTGAACCAAAGAGTCCAAATCTGGCAAATCGTTTTGAGAAAACAGATTTTTGAAAGAAGTGCCAAACATGGACTGCTTTGCCAGATACAGAGTCGCCACCTAAATATTTTTTATGGGGGAATTTAGGAAACCCTGACTCGGTGCCAAAGGCCACGTGTCCGTCATCACCAAAGTTGCCTCGGCTCGGGAACTTGGGTACGATTGGAGAAGGTCAGCTATGAGCACCCCCTCTCGCCCGGTCCGAAGACCGGCCTCTACTAACCGTGATATCTGATTTTGAAAACGTTATGTGTTCTTATTCTGGTTATTAGCCTAGTATTACTATGTTATGCGCACAGCAAACAAGTATAGACCGAATCGCCCAAATTGGAACAAAACATTTCATATTTGTTTTGAAAATGGTTTGCTACTCGTAAGTAGGCTAAAATGCAGATTTTGCCACCCTTAAGTGGGCTTTAGAAAAGATGGTTTTGCCACTATCTGGTGGGCTTAAAACTCACAGTTTTAATGCATTATCCCAATTTAAGCAATTCGACCTCCATCCACAGGCATTCAAGCAGTTATATCACATAAGCAGCTAGCCTCATAGTAATCATGCAATCATGGCAACACTCACACGCATGCAGTATGCTAAAGCATAAAAGCTTACCTAGTACTCCAAGCCAAAATAGAAACTAGTTAGTAATCACATGCATGATCCTAGTTCATGTTGAGATGGCTAATGCATCACAGGCAAAATGCAGCTATAATGGGCTCGGCTATCCTAAACATGGCATGTGAAATGCGACAAATAACACGTATTCAATTTGGAATTGAAATACAATGCAGTTAGCATGATGCGCCGAGCCCGGTGTATGCAAAACAGATGAATGAACGCAAACATGCTATCATACTGTATGCTAATTTAAATATGCCCTAGTCTACCATCAAAGCAGGTAAATAAAAGGGAAGAAAGAAGTGGAGATTGGAAGACATACACACACACGCACCCACACTTATTACAGATTCGCCCTCGCTCGGAAGGACCAAATAAATATTACAGATAATTAACCTACAAGCTAATTAAATATTACAAATTGCCTAGGTAGTTAACAAACTAACTAAGCTAGGAAAAAAAAGTAAACCGCCTCGGGAAGCGGATCCAATGCAATGCATGCTCGGTCTTGCTCGGAAGTGCACTGCCATGCATAGACTGCCTCTATTTTCCCTGCTCTGCCTCTCTGAATATTGTCAAAGTCTCAGAACTGCTTCCCTGGACATTGGAAGACACCACCGGCTGAGTAGAATTGCCACCGGCAGTGGGATGTGGTCATCGGCAGAGAGTGAAGCTATCGGCCACTAATTGATTGCCGGTTGGCACTCTGTGCAGTCGATCGGCAATAAATTCCTGCAGAACCTGTTTGACAGCAGCAGAGGACAGAATCTTGCCTGACAATGCAATTCAAGCCATGTATGCACCAACCAAGCCCCTTATCATGCTTATGACTCAAAGGGACATGGTCCTTGGTTCTTGGACCAACAATCAAGCATTTTCATGCATGATGGCCCAAAGAACCAAGTTGTGCATTTCCATTTCAAATGTAATGCAATGCACATAGTCAAGCCAAGGAGCTTCTACCTCTATCATGGCTTGGTCAAGAGGTGAAGCATGCATGCCAATGCAATGCAATCCTAAGCATGGGAGCTAGCATGCAATATGAGCATGCAAACAAGCAATGCAAAACATGCATCAATCATGCAAGGCATAGACAGCAATCATGGAAGGCATGTGGCAAGCATGTTGATATCAAGCATGTGAGATATGACCCAAATGTACAAGTATGCAAGGCATGCAACATCACACAAATGGGACCAAACATGTAACAATATGCAAAGTAAGCATGCAACACAAGCTGAGGGAGGGACTTACACTAATTGGACAGCCCTAAATTAGGTCCAAAATAATGGCCAAAGCCAAGGAAATGAGGGCCAAAACACACGCACACATGCATGCAAATATGGCCCAATTCCTAAGGCTCAACAAAGAAGCATTGAACTACACTTAGTGCAACCACACATGGCATGAATTAAATGACTAAAAACAGAATTTTAGCACATTAAAACAAGGCCTAAAGATCACTTAGATGGCATCTAAATGGCCTAAATTCAAGGACATGCACAAATGCACTTTCACGGAGCATGAAACACAAACTCTTGAAGCAACAAAAGAGCTATGAAATGCAAGCATACAAGCATGCTAAATGGACTGAAATGACATGGCAAATGGTCCCAACCCACTAAATCAAAGCAAGTAATGCATGCTACACACTCACACACTTAAAGCTAGCAAGCTAAAATGCAAAGGAGCTATGCAATGTATGACAAGTATGACTAAAGAAACTTAAAACAGAGCTAAAGCATACAAAAACATGCATTAAAACTTCACAAAGCTAAGCCTAAAACATGCTACAACAAGGGCTTACAACCTAAGGCATGTTAAGGCAACAACAAGGCATTACAAGGTAGGTATGCTAAGCATGCATGGTGTACCAAAACCAACTTAAAACCATGTTATATTATGACAATATAAACATGAAAAACAGCCAAGGTATGATCAACAAACCCTCAAACATGGTGCTCCCTCAAGAGGCCAAAAATGGTCCTTTTCAAGGACAATAAGGAGAGGGGGTGCCCTCTCCTTCTTGGGACTTCAAGGCATCATCCTTACCACTGAAATCCCTCAAGATTTCAGTGGTGAGGAGACCCAAACACCAAAGTCTCGGAGCTTGCACAAAATAGCACAAAAAGGGACCTCTCAAGGCTTAAGAGGGGTCAAACACCTCCAAACCACAAAACACTCTAAACAAACTATTTATAGAGCCCAAAAACAGAACTTTTTTATGTTATACACTAAGCTCAAAAATAGTTCTAAGATAGGAAAAAATAGTATGCAAAAATGGGGAAAAAGGAGTGAGTTTCTTACCCTTGTTGACCTTCTTCACAAATGATGATCTTGTTGCTTCCTTGAGCTCAAATCCAGCCAAGAACACCAAGAACAACCTCTGGTTTTTCAAGGAACCAAGGAAAGGTGTAGCACTATGTGTTTGTGTGCAATAGTAAGACACAAACACACTTATACACACACAAAAGAGATATAGAGATAGGATATATATAAGTCCTAACCCTAGAACCAGAGCTTCTAACAATGTTTCTCTCTCTAAATTGTCTAACCCTAAAGCCAAGAGAGGAGGGCTCCTCTTATAGGCAACCAATCTTGTAAAGCTTACTCAAGAAGCTAACAAGGAAGCCATCCCTCCATACACGTGTATGGAGGGGAACAAAATGAAAGACAGCTGTCTTAAAATATCTGCAAAAGCAGATGAACAGTGGTCGGCTGCTCAAAATTGCCATTTTGACAAAATGGACTGCCGACCGGCAACAAAGAGTGCCGACCGGCAATATACATTGCCGATGGCAACAAAACACCAGCCGGTGGCCTCTAGCCATGGTCGGTGATGTGTGGGTATGCCTCACAAGGCATTCCCTGCCCTTCCAAGGCAAAACAAGTGTTTGGTGCAAAACCAGACACTAAACTGTCGAGTTCGGAGATCCCGAGGCAAGGCGCGTAGCCGAGACCTCCGGGAACTCCAAACGAACACAAACATGGATGATCACCGGGTGTTCAAACGGTGACGTCCAAGTCTTGAGGACGGTCAAAAATGGGGTGTCTACAACTATAATCAGGGATTGGATAATGATATTCGAGTAATAAAATATGGGACGTTACACCAAGAGTGGTTTGCGAATACTCGAATGTTTTTCCCGAGGATCTTACTAGTTTACCACCCCACCGCGAGATCGAGTTATCTATTGATCTAGTGTCTGGCACAACGCCGATTTCTATGGCACCATACCGGTTTGCACCAGTTGAGTTGAGTGAGTTGAAGATTCAACTCCAGGAATTATTAGATAAGGGTTTCATTCGCCCTAGTACTTCGCATTGGGAAGCACCGGCTCTCTTTGCTAAAAAGAAAGATGGAGCGTTGGAACTTTGTATTGATTACCGAAAGTTAAACGGGTTACGGTTAAGAACAAGTATCCAATTCCATGTATAGATGACCTATTTGATCAGTTGAAAGGGTCTCGTTGTTTCTCTAAGATAGATATGAGATTGGGTTACCACCAATTGAGGGTAAGGGAGGAGGATATCCCGAAAACGGCATTCCGTACTCGATATGGCCACTATGAGTTTCTTGTGATGCCTTTTGGGCTAACCAATGCACCGGCTGTATTTATGGACTTGATGAACCGAATCTTCTGAGAGTTCTTAGATTGTTTTGTAGTCGTCTTTGTGGATGATATCTTCATTTATTCACCCTCTGAGGAGGAGCACGAGGAACACTTGCGAGTGGTGCTTGAGTTGCTTAGAGCCCACAAGCTATATGCTAAGTTTTGGAAATGTGAGTTCTGGCTAAAGGAAGTTAAGTTCTTAGGCCATGTGGTATCCGAGAAAGGAGTGACTGTAGATTCATCCAAGATAGAGGCAGTGCAAGATTGGGCATAGCCTAAGAATGCTTTCGAGATCCGTAGTTTCTTGGGGTTGGCTGGGTATTACCGTCGGTTTGTGAAGGATTTCTCCAAATTAGCTTCACCTTTGACTAGATTGACGAGGAAAGGGGTCAAATTTGTGTGGAGTGAGATTTGTGAAAAGTCGTTCCAAAAGCATAAGGTTAGACTTACCACCGCTCCAGTCTTGATTATTCCGGAGAGGGGTTTGGGTTATTTAGTATACTGTGATGCTTCATGAGAAGGTTTGGCATGTGTGTTGATGCAAGGGGGGAAAGTAGTGGCCTATGGCTCACAGTGGTTGAAAACCCATGAGAGAAACTTCCCTACCCACGATTTAGAGTTAGCGGCGGTGATCTTTGCCTTGAAGATTTGGAGGCACTATCTATATGGTGAGAGATTTGAGGTGTTTTCTGATCATAAGAGTCTGAAGTATCTGTTTACATAAAAGGACTTGAATTTGAGGCAGAGAAGGTGGATGAAGTTCATAGAGGATTATGATTTCGAGTTGCATTACCATCGGGGGAAGGCCAATGTTGTGGCCGACACCTTGAGTAGGAAATCTATCAGTAGTGTAGCTTGTATCGCCATCCGGGAATGGAAAATGTTGGGTGCTCTTGGTGAGTTCGACTTGTGTCTGGGCGAATTTGTTGAATCTACAGCCTTATTTTCAGTAGTTGCACAATCGATACTTATAAACCGAGTGTTAGAAGCGCAGAAGGGTGACTTTGAGGTAAAATCCCTTTGGGAGAAGATCTCCAGTGGGAAGGTAGAAAGAGGCTTGACTGTGTATCCTGACCAAAGTATGAGATACTGTGACCGCTTGTTCGTGTCGGAGTCTTGCCGAGAGGAAGTACTCCGAGAGTTTCACCATTCACGCCTTGCGGTGCATCCGGGAGGCACAAAGATGTATCATGATCTTAGTCGCCAGTTTTGGTAAAGGGGTATGAAGAAGGATGTAGCCGTATTTGTATCGAAATGCCTTACTTGTCAACAAGCGAAGGCCGAGCATCAAAGGCTAGTGGGTTTGTTACAACCTTTGCCTATAGCTGAGTGGAAATGGGAGCATGTCACAATGGATTTTGTTATGGGCCTTCTGAGGACTCAACGAGGTAATGATGCCATTTGGGTGGTAGTTGACCGATTGACCAAGTCGATGCATTTTATTCCTATGCGCGTAAGTGATTCGGTAGATCATCTTACCGACCTGTATATCAGGGACATAGTGAGGTTGCACGGGGTCCCTGTGATGATCGTTTTTGATAGAGATCCACGTTTTATAGCTCGGTTGTGGCAGAGTTTGCAGACTAACCTTTAGCACTGCTTACCATCCTCAGACTGACGGGCAGTCCGAGATTATTATTCAGATCTTTGAGGATATACTTCGAGGCTGTGTCCTTGACTTTAAGGGGTCGTGGGAGGGACACTTACCCTTAGTGGAGTTTGCCTACAATAACAACTTCCAATCGAGTATTGGTATGGCACCGTTTGACGCCTTGTATGGCCAACCGTGTAGATCTCCAGTGTGTTGGGCCGAGATGGGTGATGCACCTTTGTTGGGCCAAGAGTTGGTTCGGGAAACGACGGAGAAAGTTGCCCTTATCCGTAAGAGGTTGGTTACAGCCCAAAGTCGTCAAAAAAGTTACGCCGACCATAGGAGGTGACCTTTGTCTTTTGAGGTGGGTGATCACGTCTTTTTGAAGATATCACCTAGGCAGCGTCTTATGAGATTTGAAAAGAGTGGGAAGTTATCCCCTCGGTTTATTGGGCCTTTTGAGATCCTTGAGCGGATCGAGGAAGTAGCTTATCATTTTGCGTTGCCACCATAACTTTCCGGAGTGCATGACGTGTTTCATATTAGTATGCTCTGGAAGTATGAGCCAGATCCATTGCACGTATTGGATTGGACCAACTTAGAGGTGGACGAGGATGCCTTGTATGAGGAGAGACTGGTGAGAATCTTGGATAGACAGGACCAAGTCTTGCGAGGCAAGACAATCCCCTTGGTCAAAGTATTGTGGAAACATCACGGGGTTGAGGAAGCAACTTGGAAGCGTGAGTTGGAAGTCTGTGAGAAATATCTAGACTTATTTATTGATGTTTGAGCATATGTTGAAATTTTAGTTTTGTTCATGAACTGTAAAAACATTGTATATGTTTTGAATTATGAGAACATTGTATATGTTGAATGTGTTTCGGAAATGCAAGCTTAATATGAACATTGTATATGTTGTTTAAGTCTTGGAGATATGAATTTATCATAAACATTGAATATGTTTTGGAAATATGAAATACACGTATTGAAATTTGTTAAAACTACAGGAGATACATATTGAAAATGTATGTTGAAAGGTATATTGCAAATTTGTTCATCATGTGTTGGGATTGAATGACTGGTAGGTGGGTCATGGTGTTGAGAATTGGTTTGTAATCATTTTGAAAATTTGCTAAACTTGACTTTGAAACTTGATTTATAATTTTGCGGACGAAATTCCTTAAGGGGGGAGGTTATAGCGATTCTGGTCTTTGACCTGACTTTTATTGTATCCTGGACTCAAGTCTCGTGGTTAATATTGGTATTTATACCTCTTTCCTCTTTCCACCTTCTGAATTTGAGTATTGGAATATCTTAGGCGTATTTGGATCAGGTTGGTTGTTAGTTGGTCTAAATTGAAGTTGCCCAGGTTTTGGCTCTTTCGCTCGAGCGAGGACACCCTTTTGTGTCTGGTCACTTGAGTGAGAACTCCAGCGCCCTAGCGAGATTTGTGATCTCCCAATAATTTGTTCAGACCTGCAAATGTTCTGGGAGGGTATTGTTGTTTGCTCGAGCGGCGGTCTGTTGTGTTGTTGTTCACTCGAGCGAGAACTCTTGCCCTCGAGCGACGGTCTTTTGTCTGCAAAACATCTGGGGATTTGTATTCTGTGCTCGAGCGACACTTCTTGCGCTCAAGCGAGGTCACTTATTGTGTCTGGTCACTCGAGCGACAACTCCTTCGCTTGAGCAAGCCTCGCGTATATCAGTTTTATATCACTTTTTGATTTCTTTTTTACTCAAAACCCTAATTTGGCACTCTCTCTCTCTCTCTAAAATACTCTCTCTCTACAAATACACCTAGATTTCGAGATCTCTCAACCCTAGTTCCTTTGTTAAAAAGATAGAGCATCTTATGGGCTTCCATTTGATCCGAACAAAGTTGAGTTTGGGCATTCTTGAAGTTCTTCCTTCTCTCCTTTGGGCTTCTACTCTTGAGGTAGGGATATTCTACACCTTAATATGGTTTTTAACCTAGATATTTGTTGTTGTGTATAAATGATGAGATTTGGGAGTGATTTTGGGTAAACTAGGGTTTGAGGCCAAATTAAAAAGAGGGGTTTTCCCTGTTGGGTTACAAAATGAATGTGGGGCTTTGAATATGAAGCTCTCTTGTGATTAAATAGTGAAATTTAGCCTTTGAGTTGATATTTGGAAAAGGGAGAAAGTTTTTCCTAATTTGTTTGGAATAATTTATTTTGTATAAATAATGGAATTGATATGAGAGATGTGAAATTGGGAGGATGCATGGATGAATGGTGTAGTTGGATTTGTTTAATCATTCACATATGGAAATTTAATGAATTACCTGTTATAAATATTCTATATCTGTTTAGAAATATTTGTATTGGGCTATCGATGAAGGATAGCTATGATTGTGTTAGAAACTGCATGAGGATTAGGTGAATTGAAACTAATCATTTAACTATGTCATTGAATACAACGGTATGTTGAGACATTGAATATGTGTGGTTGAATGTCATTGAATATGACTGTGTCTTTAAATACATTGTATATGTATAATGTTTTTGGAGGAGAAATGGGATGTACTCCATGTTTTGGGAGGAGATAGGGGATGGACTCCATTGAAAATTAAGTTGGCCGAAGTGTCTAGAGTGAAAGTCCCGAAATCTTATGTATACATGGGTGTCGATCCCGCAGACAAAATTTTCATAAAATGGCAAGATTGAAGTATTTATATGTTTGTTGTGGTGATTGAAAACCTTTGAGTTATACTCTCAGTTAGATTAATTGGAGAATTATAAACTTGGCCTATGAGTTGAAATGAAATGAACTAATTTGAAATGAATAAATGAGAATGGATATAGATGTGAACGTTGGTATCCGGTATCGTGTGGTCATGTGAATAAGATGTGTTTTGGTTATAAGAATTGAATATATATATATATATATATATATACTTGACACTCATATCTTAGTTAAGCCTCATATATTGTGATAGATTGTTTCTACTGGGTTTTGGCTCGCCTTACTTGGGAAACCATTTTCAGGTACGGGTGATATGCTTCCTCCAAGGACGTAGCTTGGGAAGGCCTAAGGGTTGGAGGGTCTATTTTTGTCATTTTGTGTTTAATTGTTTTTTTTCAAGCCATAGGCTTAATATGTATGGAACTTATGACTCCCTTTTGTTGTAACCAAGTTAATGTCTTAGAAAGATGTAAGCCCGTAGGGTATTTATTTTGTTGTCATTAACTGACATTACATGCTATAGATTCAGGATGAACATTTATGGATGTATGAAGCATGTAATATCCTTTTGTAATATGAACTCTGATGAATAAAAATACACCAATTCCATTATACTTGTTTCTCTTATGAGTTGAATTATTTGTATTATTTTGGGGGCGTTACAGCAGAGCTATCATATATTCAGCTAGGGTACCAATTGGCTTGTCCACTGTTGGGATAGGATATATCGTTCCGGTGTATGAAGACCGGTACGTTTCAATGTGGAATGCACGATCTATGGAATCATAAATGTTCCTCTCGCTATTACGGAATGCCACGACTGCATGGGAACACGGGAAACCATTTATCTGCCACTGAAAACAAGAACACTTTCATGTAGCCATATCAACCAACACCGACGGGTGGGAGTGAACCTTGTACACATCGTCATTAGCCTAACTAACACACCATGGCCTGCTGTCGTTATACGCCGCCACCAACTTCTTCTCCATTTTTGGGCATAATACGTCGGCCCATGTCGTGCTTTTAACTCTACGGCCTGCCATCTGCTCCATTATTTGAACTCGTATCATATCTACTAGGCGAGTACTATGAAGATAGCGTGCCTCACTGACCCAATTGTTGAAGGACTCGGTAGCGTTTGAACACATTTCACCGTACCGCTACCTCCTGGAAAATAACCGAAATCAATGGTTAAACATGCCAGGCACAATAACATAAATCCAAAAAAAAACAATGGTGCACTATTGTAGCCCATTAGCCGGAATTTGTATTACCTGAAATACGTGTTAGCCCAATGTTTGGGGTCCAAGTCTTTCATAAAGCCTTCGATCACAGCCGGGCTGCACTTCTTCAAAACATCCATTTTCTCATTGAAACAATTAACAGTGGGCGCGTAGGAACATTCCCGCAATTTGCGCATCAACCCAATTTTGTGGGCCGCATTAACATATTTCATACGGTCTCGTAGATTCATTTGGAGATGCAACAAACAATATGCGTGATGTGTCGACGGGAATATTTTGGCATAGACTGCAATTAGCCAGATATGAACGTCAAAGTTCGCCCCCTACCAATAACTTGTTTCAAATTCCGAAGAAACCATTCCCAATTGGCTACATTTTCGGAATCAACAACCACAAACGCCACAGGAAATAATCCTATAGACAAAGCATGAATCACATGAAACCCCTACATTCAAATGTTGTTGGTAGGGAAATTGCATATCAATAAAAAGTTGTGCAATGTCTAATGTCGTATAACAATAAACGGTTCTAGTGTGTGTAATGTCATATATGACAAATTTCAAAAAACAGTGAATGACCATGTGAATATGTTTCCTAATACCAAAAATGGTGTCAATAACATACCAACCTAATTAAAGAAAAAAAAAATAGTGTGGGTAAATTTATTTTAGTAATTTGAATTTGAAACATATCGATACCATGAAATTACTTTGATTGTCGTCTTTAGCAATAGTGGCAAGCAAATTACCTTTGAACCTGCCTCTCAAAAACGTTCCATCCAAAAACAACAAAAGCCGACAATGGTTGAATCCATCTATACATGTACAGAATGAAATGAAATATCGAACAAACCTCCGGCCGGTATTCTGTTCAAAGTCAAGGTTAATGTAACTGTTTGGATTTTTTTCCATAACAGAATCGTTGTACCACCTGAGTTGGTCGAATGGCATAGTGTGATCCCTATACACTTCACCCCTCGCTTTCTAGACACCCAACCATGCCACCCGGTAACTAATATCCAATCCATACTCGTTTCTCAAATCAAACACCACATCCGTAGGGCGCGTCAATGGTTGATCACGTACCCAATCCGCAACAACATTAGACACCAAATCAGAACCCGTACGTTGGTTCTTGTAAGTGCATACAGCAACGCCACATGTGTGCACGCTATCGGACCTCTTAATGCATAACACACCACTTGATGGTAACATCCTCGCATGAACTGACCATGTACACCCTGTGGGCTCTACAAACTTACACACGACTGTAATGCGAACAGAATCATTTTTAACGTACTTGAATTGGAATCCACGTTCCACGGCATACTTGCATGGAATTTCACGGAATTCATTTGGTTTGCCATCAAAACATTGTCCTACGTGGGTAATCCCATACGCCCATTGAGCCGAAAAAAATGTCTTATACCTATTAGGACAGTATGTTGGTAACAAATCCCTCTGATCGTCTCCACCAATATTCCGAATACCATCCTGGTCATTTCCACCATCCTTCATACAATTAACCACCCCACAATTACCACCCAGTCTAACACTCCGTGTCTGAATGAGGACCTCAATGTATTTTAGTCCGAACGATTTTCCAAGGCACAACATGTTGTGAATGTCATCATCACTAACAACCTTAAACTTCTTATACCTGGGAACATCGAACAACAAACACACAGCCCCAGGTACCAACCCATCAAATTTCCCACAAATATCATTAACAATCTGTGCAAACGACAACGCGCGATGCAACCGAACAACAATATTGTTTTGCCCATAAGTACACACCAACAGTATTCCACCATCCATACCTGTGACACCGACATTTCCGAACCCATTACGATGGCAACATAATCCATAAAATACAAACCATTAACTTCCATTCCACATGGCATTTGTGATGTTAATCTGACACAACCCACCCATACATGCCACACATTAATTCAGCAAACAAGAACAAAAAATGAACCAATAAAACATAACAACCCAAACATGGCCACCAAAAAATCAACACCATTGAGAACACACAAACATACAAATGTAAAAATACACCAAACAAATAAGAACCATTCACCTGTTACAATGGCGGAACCCACACTAGTACGAACCCACCAAATAGGCACCACAAATCGTAGTTGCACTGGCGTAATACACAACCGGAAAACCCAGTATAATGGCACGATGAAATGATCACTGTTATGGACAACAGTTACCACCGGAAGAAATCACCCACACCACACTGAATGCCCCCACAATCTTCTCTTAGAAACTAATTAGATCAATGTAAATCAATCAAAATCCCCACCAATACGTTAACATTTCCTTATCCACCCCAAAACAGAATAAATCATTTAGGAAACCAATCACACCAAGGGTATTAATGTAAACTTGTATGGGATCAAATCACACTCAAAAAACCAGCCAAAAAAATGGAACTAAATGGTATATAACAAAACTCTTAGGACTAAATGGTTTAACTTTCCTCCATATAGGATTTATGGGTAATTTTTCCTAATATTTGTGCAATAAATCTGAAACTGTACTTAGAAACATATTGATACTAATAAATACCGTACCAATTGAAAAAACGATATTTTGTCTGGTACATGATTAACAACTTTGGTTTAAATAAATGGCATCTTCTTGAGGACGATGGACATGTATGGTCAAGCTTAGAGTTTTGCAAATAACTCAGTTCCAACATATATGATACTAATAAATACTGCACCAATTGAAAAAATGATATTTTGTCTGGTACATGATTAACAACTTTGGTTTAAATAAATGGCATCCTCTTGAGGACGATGGACATGTATAGTCAAGCTTAGAGTTTTGCAAATAACGGAGTTCCAACATTAGAGGAATACAAAAAAAATTATTTAATTGCAGACACATATATTCAGGCTCAGGGTTCTTTTGGGAAGTGAGTTGACATTTTGGCCTTTTTAGCTTAGAGCTAAAAAGTTCATTTGGGTTTGGCTTTTTGGTTTTTTGGACTTTTGTGAGAGAAAAAGTGAAATAATTGTGGTTTGGATGTAATATTGTCTTATTAACTTTTTAGCCCTTTTTTTGGCTAAATTAGCTCCCAATTTCAAAAAAGTCTCATGCCAAACAAGGGCTCAATACAATGGGCATGAAATAGAATACCCAGAGAGAAGAGAGAGAGAGAGAGAGAGAGAGAAGAGCCGTGGGCAGGTGGGAGATAATGGGAGGTAGACAATGAGGAATGGCTAGGGCTTGGTTGTTCACGCTCTTGTATTTTTATAACTGGCAAATTACATTTTGTCCTTTTATGTTTCGTCACTTTCATAATTTGGTCTCTAAAGTTTATGTTTTCTCACTTTGACTCTTTGTGTTTTAAATTTTTCTCAATTTATTTCTGAAACTAATTTCTATTCAAAATTAGACAAACAAATGTCATAATAACTGCCACATAAGATAAAAAGTATATTATTATATTAAAGTTTAAGTTTATGTCAAAGATGTGAATTATATATAATAAAATATTTTTATGTCACGTGACTATTAATGTATCATTTTCTGTCTAATTTTAATATAAATTAATTTTAGAAATGAACTGAAAAAACTTAAAACATGAAGGACCAAATGAGAAAAAAAACAAACCTTAAGAGTCAAACTGAAAAATTAGTGGTTATATGTACGAGTTAAATTATATATATATATATATATTTGTAAATAATGTTTTATAAATTTCTATTTATTTATTTATATGTCTATATATATATAAATATAAAATTATTTTCAACATTTTTATTTAAATAAACATATGCAACATTTTTTTGTTAAATTATTTGTGTTTGCCTATAACTACTGATAAATGAACTTTTATATATATATATATATATATGTATATTGCTAAGTATATGGTATAGAAGACTAATCTTAGTTTTATCGTTTCATAAAATATATTTTAATAAATCTATGTGACAATTTTAATTTAATTATTTATTTAGGACGGGATTAAGCAAAATGACCCCCAAAAAAAAAATTTTAAAAAAAAACCAAGTATATATATATATATATGGGGAATGGGGTAGGTGCTGTCACAGCACCATGCTATGACAGCCAAACGGCGCCGTTTTATTTGTTAAAAAAAAAAATGAACATGCCTTAAGTCCCCGTTTTGCTATAGTGTATGTGTGGAACAACACTTTTATGTTTGGGTTGACTTTAGAAAAATTAGAAGCTATAAAAAAAATTAAAACAATAGGTATGATTAGTTGAAAAAAATATGTAAAAAATAGTATAAAAATTGAATTTTATAATATTTTTAAGATAAATTATATTAAAATTATATTTATTAGTGGTCTCAAAATTATATTTTTGTAAAAATAAATTTAAGATAAATTGCACTGATCGTTCTTTTTTATAAAAAAAAAAATGCAAATATGAGCGACATGTATCACGTAAGAACAAATTTATAAACTTTATCAATTTACTAAGTTAGTATCAACCAACTTAGTAATTATTATCAAAAATCCTAACGTCATTGTCAATTGAACCAAATTGACACAAAAATCAAAAAAATTAAGAGTCAAAATTGAACTAATTGAAAGTGTAAGAACCAATATGACACAAGAGACAAAATTTAGAAACTACCGATGTAATTTAAACCAAACCCTCCCCCTCCCTCTCCCTCTCCCTCTCCCTCTCCCTCTCCTTCCCCTCCCCCTTTAGATCCGCCGTCGCCATCTTGCATTGCCGTCGCCTCCCGCCTCCTCGCCTTCGCTGCCTCTAACCTTCTCTTTAAGGTTTCCAGATATCAGCCACATCAAGCTCTTCCTACGCTACAAGACGGCAGGGATCGCCGGACTCTACTTTGAAGCCAAATTGTAAGACCTTAGTCTCGGCGAAACCCCTTACTTCCCCATACTATTCACCAAATCAAAAGCCATTTTCCGCCGCAAGCCTTGCCACGGCAGTGATCTTCACTTTCAGTGGATCGTCCGCTCCGCCAACCTCTTCCATCTCCTCACCCCCTTTCCTCAGATCTGTTAGGATTCAGATCTTAAGTGAAGATCAAGCCGTGATACCAGACTTACCAAATTTTATTTCTTGCGATAATTCCATCTTCGTAATCCACTGACACTCATACACTCACAAACAGATGATTGTGTGTTGATGATCGTCTCTAAGGAAGATGAATCGTAGATCACCACGACTTTTATATCTGGGAGCATAATTTGAACACATAGGTTCAAACAGATCTGTGATTTTTTGTTGTTGATTCAAAAATTGAACAGATAAACTTGATATGTAGATTGATGGAGATGAATAGTAAGCTTGTTAGAGATGATTTAGGGTGGTGGTTGTTGATATGTGTTGTTGTCGATGATTGATTGTTTGGTTTCGTTTTTTTAGAATAGTTTTCAGGAATTTTTTTTTTTTTTTTTTGTATTTTTTTGTTTTTACTTAATTTTTTTAATATTTTAAGCAATTTTTTTTTTTTAGACACACTCAACATAAATACACATAAAAAGTATAATTTTTGTAAAAAAATCTTTTAAAAATTCAATAAATATAAAAAATATTTTTAAAAAATATGAAAATTTAGTACATTTTTCGTATTTTTATGTATTTGTTAATTTTTTAAAATATTTTTTACAAATTTTTTATTTTTTAGATACATTTGAGTAAGTTGCATATAAAAAAATAAAAAAAATGCTTAAAATTTTTAAAATATTCAATAAAAACAAAAAAATACGAAAAATAAAAAACTCAGTTTTTAAAAAATTTAATCTAGAAAACTCAAACCAAACACATACATTTGTTCAAATTGTTATTATTTTTATAATTCTTCTTGTTGTTAAATTTGAATTGTATTTGCACGGAGAGTGGAGAGAGAGAATTTGAACAGATAGATTTACAACAAATATAGTGTTTTAACAAATAATTTCTACAAATATATTTTTTGAAAAAGTTAATTGAATAGATCATTCTCTTTTAACAAATAGAAAATTTTCAACAGATCAAGTGGTAAATTTTAATAGATAGAAAAAGTTTAACAAAATAAATTCAACAGATAGAGAGAGAAAAAAAAAAGATAGATGTAAAAATTCAACAGATCAGGTGGTAAATTTCAATAGATAGCAAAATTTTGAATAGATAAAGGGAGAAATTGAACAAATAGTTAAGAAATTTGAATAAATAGTCAAAAAATTTGTAGAGATAGATAGTCAACGAAAAGTCAACAGATAAGTTAAGGGATAAAATTGAAAACAAAATATTCTTCAAAACCAATAAAAAGATTTCTCACCAAACTATTTCACAAAGTGTAGACCTCTCACCAGCAAAAAAAAATCCATTAAACCTAATGGCTTATACCTTCCTTACCTTAAATTTTTCAATAATTATCTCATATTTATATTTGTACAAATACATAAAATCAATTTAAAAATTATGTTGCAACATAAACAATGCACGAGAATAATTTTAGTTTTGTAAAAATTTAAAAGAACACTCACTTTCATAGTAAAGATAATGATTAAATTAGAGGGAGAAATAATAATTCAAATTTTCATTTTTATTTTATTTAAAGAAATTCAAAATCCAAATTGAGTGTGTCTGCAATTTACATGTTTGTAATTTACCCTATTATTTTTAGAATTGAGTTATTTCCAATTCGAATTTGTAATTTTTATTACGATTTGGGCAAAAAAACCTTTTATTAATAAAATTCAAACTTAACCTTGTGAATTTTTGAAACTTTTCTCTATTTTATTAGTCCTACCTATTTTACATATTTATATATATTTTTTTAACACATTTTAATGTATATTTTTGTATGCATGTCAAGTCTAATAACAACCTTGTGGACAGTTATATATAAACAAATAGGGTTTGGCTTATCACAAGTCTACTATTTGGATTGAACACTTGTAGTCCGATATCATGAGCCCGTCACAAACTCTATTTCGATGAATCAATTCTTTTATTTTTATGAACTTGTTTGTCTTAAGAGATGGAAGTTTGGATTGAACTAACAATGAGGTGAGAATCACAATTATCATGTTTGTTTGTAAAATGAACCATCGGATTCATAGTCTTAATAGACTATGAAAGGTATCGAATAAGTGGACTAGTAGTGGCATATTGAAAAATAAAGCCATTAGGATTATGAGATAATTGACTATTAGGTTTGGATTCTTTCAAGTTTACCATCTTTACTTGAGATTGTGTTTTGGCATGGTAGGCTTATTTTGAGGCCGATTTCGGTGATCTAAATCGATTAGTTTTTAGTTCTTATCGAGTAAAATATTCATATAAAAAATTAAGATGATCGAATATAAATATTGATATGTTTGTATTACAAAAAAATTGATGGTCACTCTTGAAATTATAATTGTGATTAAAACATATAACTATTAAGGTGATTAAAGATAAATGTGATTTAAACATATAGTTATCAATATTCAATCATCTTAATTTTTTGCATGAATATTCTACTCGACGAGTTCTAAAAAGTGAATGATTTGAATCACTGAGATTAACCCCAAAATCAACTGACCAAACCAAAATTCTTTTTCAAGTTGGATGACTAACTTGAGAAAATCCAATCCTTTAACTACTTTACTTATCGAATGACAAAACAAACACGAATTCTTATTAGTCCGGTCATCATCAAGTAAAAGCAATTTTTTTTTAATCCCTTCACTCAATCCCACTACGCTAACAATCTCTTCACTAACAATTTCCATACAACAATCTCACCCAATCTAACTCTAAAAACAAACAAACCCTATAGGCTCCTATAGGTTGGTTATCCATAAAAAAATAAATAAATAATTATGATAAAATAAATAAATAAATAAAATATTATCATTTAGATAATCATAGCCACATAATTTCCATCAAATATATCATAAAAAAAAATTAATGATATTTTTTCAAAATCATAATTACGTATTTTTTGAAAATAAATATAATGAAACTATATGAGTACAATTAAATCATTGTTGCATAATTTTTTTAAATATAAATATAATAAAATCATTTAATTATGATTATTTAATTAATTTAATTTTTTTTATGAAACACATCAAATTTTTGGAGTAACCCCACAAAATCACGTGATTACGATTATCTAATTAATTCATTTTATTTTTATTTTTATGAAACACATCAAATTTTAGAGTAAGCCCATGGTGAGCCCACTTGTCCAGTTAGCTCTAGTCCAGCCCATATATAGACCGAAGATAGGTCTTGCCCAAACAATTATCCTTTGGGTCATTAATTGTTGCTCTTGTTTTAGTTCAAGTTCCACTATTTCCTTTATACTCCATTTAGATTGAGAGGTATCCTTCCACTTGTTTGCTTAGTTAATATTTAATTAGGTCTTACAAAATATTATTAGGAAATATTTCACTTTCTTTTCTGTTTCACTAATTCTAATTTTGAAGGGGAAGAGAAGTGTTTAAAATATTTGTATTCTCTCCACCTCATAACTTTCCATATACTTCTGTTCTATCCCTAAAAAGTAAATTAAACATAATATTTTTTTTATTGGCAAAAATAAATTTATTGATGTAAATCAAAGTTCAAGAAGTACAAATAGATTACATTAAACAAGAGAGCAAAGCAAAACTAACATCATTCTTGAAGAACATATCCAACTAGGTTGACACATAATGTTAAGTAACTCTACTCTTCCAAATCTTTCACTTCCTCTCCTAAATTATCAATCCATAATTGTGCCCTTATGAGTATATTATATGTAGCCTCTTTGTTCAGTAGTCTATAGATTTAGTAGAAAATTGTAGTTGTATGGATAAGAGCAGTCTAACTTGTAAACCATGTTTATTAAAAAACTATTCAATACTTCTGGAGCTATACTAACTCCGCCGGGGTTGTTAACAACTCCGCCGGTCCCAAGCCCGGATAAAGAATGAGGGTTGTGTGTTAGGTAGCCGACAACCAACACGTAAAAAAAGCTGCTCGAACCCCTTATAACAATGAATCCTACTTTGAATCGATTAAATGTTAGGTTGTTCTTCTCAAGTGAAACGTTGCGTTTGCCTCTGGGTGTTTCGAAAAGTGAGTAAGGGGTGCCGCATTGACACCTGGGTGCAGTGAAAAATGGGCAAAGGTTCCTGTGTTTTTCTGGACGAGCGCGGGTAAAGAAGCTAGGTCAAGACTATAGGTTTAGGGTAGCCACTTGGAATATAGGAACTTTAACTAGTAAGACAATGGAATTGGTAGATGTTATGATTATGAGGAGAGTTAGTACAGCATGCGTACAAGAAACTAAGTGGACAGATGAGAAAGCTAGGGAAATTGAGGATACCGGTTTTAAACTATATTATAGTGGTAAGGATAGACGTAGGAATGGGGTAGGAATCATAGTTGCCAAGGATCTTGTGGAAAATGTAGTGGTGGTCATTAAGAAAGGAGATAGCATTATGTTAATTAAACTAGTTATTGGAGGAAATATAGTGAACGTTATTAGTGCATATGCCCCTGAAGTAGGATTAGATGATCAAACTAAGAGGGATTTTTGGAAGCGAATAGATGAGATCTTATAGGAGATACCCGTAGGAGAAAACCTAGTTATACATGGAGATTTCAATGGTCATGTAGGCATAGATAAACTAGGCTATGAAAGGGTGCATGGTGGATACGATTTTAGTGATAGAAATGAGGCTGGAGAGAGCATCTTAGATTTTGCGTTGGCTTCTGACCTAGTGGTGGCCAATACTATGTATAAGAAGAGAGAGGAGCATTTGATAACCTTTAAGAGTAGGTTAGTTAAGAGCCAAATAGATTACTTTTTAGTGAGAAAAGTGGACTGCCTAAAATGCAGTGATTGTAAGGTGATTCTAGAGAGAGCCTGGCCTCTCAACATAGGATTTTGGTACTAGATTTATGTTTTAAAGGGCAATACCAAGCTAGGAAGGATGGTGGGCATCGTAGGACGAAATGGTGAGACCTAAAAAGGGATAAACTAGAAATATTTAAGAATAGAATGGATAAGGAAGGTACTTGGGACTTGGAAGATAATGCTAACACTATGTGGAACTCGATGGCCAATTGTATGAGGAGAATCTCAAGGGAAGTGCTTGGAGAGTTGAAAGGAACGGGACCCAACTCTAGGGAAATTTGGTGGTGAAGGGAAGAGGTTCAAGTGGTAGTTAAGGAAGAGTGCTTTAAAATATGGCAGAAGTATAGAATTGAGGAAAACCTTAAGAGCTATAGATTAGCTAATAAGGAGGTCAAGAAAATAGTGAGAGAGGTTAAGTTGAAAGCTTATAATGACCTATACACTAGACTAGATAGTAAGGAGGAAGAGAAAATGTTATACAAACTTGCTAAGATACAAGAGAGGAAAACAAGAGATTTTAATCAAGTTAAGGGCATCAAGAGTGAGAATTCTAAGGTATTGGTGAAGGATGAAGAGATTAAGGAGAGATGGAAGAACTATTTTGAGAAACTATTAAATAAAGAACATGGAGGCACATCAATAGGGGAAGAAATAGCCAGTAATACAATAAACCAAGACTATAGGTTCTATCGCAGGATTAGGAACTTTAAGGTGGAGATTGCACTTAAGAAAATGAAATCAAATAAGGCTTTAGGACCCGATGATATCCCTATTGAAGTTTGGAAGTGTTTGGGTAAAAAGGGGGTTGCTTAGTTGGCTAGATTGTTTAGCAAAATTTTGTTGACTAGGAACATGCCAGATAAGTGGAGGAAGAGTATTTTAGTGCCATTCTATAAAAATAAATGAGATGTCCAGAATTGCAACAACTATAGAGGAATTAAGCTAATGTGTCATTTAATGAAAGTATGGGAAAGGATGATGGAACGCTAATTGCGAGATATAACAGAGGTGTCAAAGAATCAATTTGGGTTTATGCCTGGCAGGTCAACAATGGAAGCGACCTATCTTTTGAGGAGAGTAATAGAAAAGTATAGAGAAAAGAAAATAGACATTCATATGGTGTTTATCGACCTTGAGAAAGCATATGACAAAGTGCCTTAGGATATAATATGGTGGGTGTTAGAGAAGAAAGGGGTGACAAAAGGTTACATTAATGTGATTAGGGACATGTGTGAAGGGGTAGTGACCACTATTAGCTCGCCTACTAGAGAGACAAATGAATTTCTTATCACTGTAGGGTTATACCAAAGATCTACCTTAAGTCCTTATCTTTTTGCTCTAGTTATGGATGAGTTGATGAGAAATATTCAGGATGACGTGCCAAGGTATATGCTTTTTGTAGATGATATCGTGTTAGTGGATGAGACTAGAGAAGGAGTTAACACAAAGTTGGAGATTTGGAGAAAAACACTTGAATCTAAAGAATTCCGGATAAGTAAAACTAAGACAAAGTACATGGAATGTAAATTTAGTAACAGTAACAATAGAAGCAGAGGAGAAGTGAAGATTGAGAACTAAGAACTGCCTAAAAGTAAACATTTTCGTTATTTAGGGTCATTTATCACAACGGCAGAGGAGATTGATGCGGATGTGGCCCATAGGATTAAGATAGGATGGCTTAAGTGGAGAAGTGTGTCTGGGGTACTGTGCGATAAACGAATACCCACTAGACTAAAAGGTAAGTTCCATAGAACGGCTATTAGACCAGCGATGTTGTATGAGACGAAGTGTTGGGTGACCAAAAAATAACATGTAGATAAAATTAGTGTTACTGAGATGAGGATGCTAAGATGGATGTGTGGCAAGACTAAACAAGACAGAATTAGGAATGAGTGTATTTGGGAATGGGTAGGAGTAGCACCGATAGAAGATAAGTTAAGAGAGAATCGATTAAGATGATTTGGTCATATTCAACGGAGACCAACAGAGGCAGTAGTGAAGAGATGCGATGCAATGACGGTAGACGGAAGTGTTAGGGTACCAGGTAAGCCTAGATTAACGTTGGCTAGCATTGTAAATAAAGATATGGATCTACTTAATTTGACTAACGAAATGGCCTTTGATAGAGCCGTGTGGAGAAGAATGATTCATGTAGCCGACCCCATTTGATAGGACTTAAGGCTTGGTTTGCTTTGGTTTACTTCTAGAGCTATACTCTATTCCATTTACAAGTTGATATCTAATCAGTTATCTCCTAAACTCTAACATAAAAGTAGTAGATCCCATAGTTTAAAAACCAATAACTACTACTTTGGAGCACCACCTATATTTGCACTAAAAGTATTGAATAATTTCTCCATGTTTGTTTAGACTGATTGAAATAGATGTTGTTTTAGAAAATTAACTATTTGACCTTTTGACTTTTTACAAAAAAATATGTAAAAAAGTACAAAGTAAAATTAATTTTTAGTAGTAACTTTTTGACTATTTTGGTATACTACAAAACTTGCCCAACATTTTGAGGGCAATTAATTTGGAGATTATCAATTCCTTTAAATTGTGTATTTCATCCTATGTTTGGATTTTCCCAAGATTACAAGGATTAACAAAATTCTACCAATTTTGTATTTTAGTAAATTAATCCAAACTTCTCCTCAATCTCCTATCTCACCCTTCCTATATAGAAGACAACACATGTCCATGTGGATTGGAAGTCCAGACTCTAATTATATTTGATTGAATTATGTAATTTATTAAATTAATATCCAATCCCAAAGTCGTCCCAAACAAACAATGCCTAAATGGCAGGGTGCTTATGCAACTAGCACTACTAAAAATCAGAGCTTTTGCGACGGTCTTAAACGTCGCAAAAGGTTTATATATCGTCGCAAAAGACTTTTTGTGATGGAATAGCGACGGGAAATGGGGGTGGCGAAAGGAGGCGTGACAAAAAGTATTTGCGACGGTTACAAACCGTCGCTTTCTTGTAACGACAGCTAATCAATGATTTTTGCGACGGTTTAACCTGACACAAAAAAAGGAAAAAAAACTTCACTTTTAGTGACGATATTGGTTGCCGTCGCCAAAACTTTTTTAGTGACAGTATTTGATGTCGCGAAAAGTATTATTTGCGATAGTCTAAAACGTCGCAAAAAAAGTAGAATTAAATTAATATCGTATTTGCGATAGTTTAAACCATCGCGAAAAATATTATTAGCGACGGTCTAAAATGTTACAAAAAAGTAAAATTAAATTAATACCATATTTGCGACAGTTTAAACTGTCGCTAAAGATTTGAACTACGATACAAATTAACTCGTCATTAATAAAATATAAGGAAATGATAATTACATTAGCGACGGTTTATTATTGTCGCAATAAAATTATTTTCATAAAATTAATATATATTTTATTAATTCATTCCCTGTACAAATTATTAATATTTTCTAAAATAAAATACATCCACATCCAAACACATCCACATTCACATTCACATTCACATCTACAAAATCATATGTATATATGTACCCCTTAACAATTGTCAACTAAATATTCTTTACAAAGGATACGTGAAAGTCAATGGGCAGGAAATCTGCCCAAAGAGAATTGTCAATTATAGCAATTTTTGCAAGATCAACACCTAAAACTGTTAAGTCCTTGGTGTAACTTCCATCTGAAAAAATGCATGATTCATGATAAGCTCGACGAGAGATAAGTTTTCTATCTAGATCCATTATATCCAGAAGTTGTTCTGCATAGATGCTTTGACTTGCTGTGAACACCACAATTTCAAACATCTCAGCAACCCTCTCTAGGAACATCTGAAGGTAAGGCCTCTGTTTTACATAGACTATGTGCTCTTTCATGTTGAAAAAGACTGGAAAACTAAAATCCGCATCTTCACAATGTTCCAACGTAGAGTGGACAAGTGTTTTAGCACAAATGAAAGCTAGTGTGACCAACCTTTGGAAGCATCAACTTATGTAAAAATTCTTTAAAATGATTCGTAGAAATACAAGTACACCCGAAGTTGAAAGTTCAGTATAGGTGTGGATCATAAATATTATACTGACATAACCGAGAAATAAACTAGATAAGATAAAATGTTATAATATCAAGATTAATAGTAACAGATCAAAGGAGTTCAATTTTCTTACCATCCAAATCCAGTACTAGGGTAGTGGACTGCATTTTCTGTGTTTCATTTAACAATGTAGTGGGGTGAAAATTTGGCACCACATCTGGTAGGTCAGGTAGATTTCTGATAAACATGTGTGGATCAAAGCACTCTAATTGATCTAAATCTGAGTAGGGATTCACATCAGGTTCCTCATTGCAGGATCTCAACTGATGGATTGCAAGATATAAGCTTAAATCATCTGAATCTATAATGGTGTCCTCACATGTTCTGCCATCATGATCGCCACCTGCCTCCATGGTATCCTCAAGAAAATGCAGTATCATGTATTCCTTAGCCACATCAAAAAAACGTACTTGGCTCATCAAATTTGTAATCAAGCAAGCAACTAGCTTCTGTGATGTCATCATAAATTGAGTTGCCTTCAATGGGTAAGCTTGCAACAATCATGTCAGAAATGTAGAAATTTGAGACAATGCAAGTTTGATATTGACTAGAGCTTTTGTTGTTATCATCACTGTCATCAGCTCCCAAAATTGATGGATCAAGATCTTCGTTACTCCCTGCATAGAGATAAGAGGAAGGTAAGGCTTATTTAGACAATGTCAATCCATTTTTGGCATGACCAATTCAAAACTGAACGTGAATCTTCTGCTTTGCGCTGTCATATGCAGAAGATGGTTTATGTTTCCAAACCTAAGACATGTGCTTGAAATATTTTATAAAAACATAATCTAATAAGAAAAATCTATGTTGTTTGACATTCTTTACAAAGATGTGCAAAGATTTATACTCCCATCTCCAACAAAGAACTCTTCATGGATCAAGCAAAATTTCATCATTATTCATTCAAGTGACACATTAAGGTGTCGTTTGGTAACACTACGTTTTCAGTTTTTAGTTTATATTTACAAAAATTTTAAAAACTCAAACAAAAACTTGTTTGGTAAATTTTTGATTTATAAATCAGTGGTCTCAGATTATAAATTTGGCCAAAAAATGTAAACTCAAAAAATGTGTTTCCGTTTTAAGTTTTCAGTTTTTTTTTTTTTTACCACCCAACACTAGCCACCATCCGCCACCATTTTCCACCACCGTCTTCCGCCACCACCACCCACCCCCCACCACCACCTGCCACCACCACTCACCACCCACCTGCCACCACCACCCACCTACCACCCACTCGCCACCACTACCCACCCCCACCACCACCACCCACCCTCCACCACCCACCCCCGCCACTACCACCACCCACCACCACCCACCCTCCACCACCCACCACCCGCCACTACCATCCATCCGCCCGCCACCACCACTCACCACCATCACTCACCACCCACCTACCACCTCCATCCACCACCCGCCACCACCACCTAACACCCACCAGTTACCACCGCCCACCACCCACCACCACCACCACCACCCACCCGCCACCACCACCCACCACCACCACCACCATCACCCACCACCCACGCCACCACCACCCACCACCCACCTGCCACCACCACCCGCCACCACCACCACCACCACCACCCGCCACCGTCACCCATCCACCCAGCCACCACCACCCACCTGCCATCCACCCGCCACCACCACCCACCACCCACCCGCCACCACCACCCACCTGCCACCACCACCCGCCGCCACCACCACGCACTCGCACCACCCACCACCCGCCACCGTCACCCACCCACCAGCACCACCACCACTCGCCATCCACCACCCACCTGCCACTACCATCCACCCACCCGTCACCGCTTTCCACCATCGTCTTCCTCCGCCACCACCCGCCACTTGCCACCACTTTCCACCACCGTCTTCGGCCACCACCACCTACCCACCCGCCATTTGCCACCACTTTCCACCACCGTCTTCTGCCACCATCACCCCCCACCTGCCACCATTTTCCACCACCGTCTTCCGCCACCACCACCCGCCATCATTTTCCACCACCGTCTTCCGCCGCCACCACTCGTCACCACCCACCACCCGCCACCACTTGCCATTTCTCACTCTTTTTTTATATTTTTAAACATTTTGTCTAAACCAAACGCGTTTGTAGTTTATGTTTTTCTAAAAATAAACAAAAAATAAACAAAAACCAGTTTATAAAAGTTTTGTAAATATAAACTGAAAACATAAACGTTACCAAACAGGCCCTAAATAAGTTGGGAATGCAAGTGATAAAGAATTAAACTAGTGTGCAAGCAACAAACGAAATGAGTTTGAATGCAATGCAGGCATTGGGAGTCTAGTAATTGCTTTTTGGTGATCTTCCAAAACAAAATGTGTAGCTTCTTTGTTCTGCTCATCTTACAATTTTCGCACTGGTCGAGGATGTTGTAATTTTTTTAAATATGTGAACCCAATCTCTTTGAAGTGCCTTTTAGTGAAGGAAATTTTGAATTATGGGGAGCTTTAGCTGATCAATATTGTATTCAAAACCAAAAGAAAGAAACAGATAATTTACTTCAAATACATACACACCATTTTTTGGAAACATGTAGCAGTGACTTCTAGTATTTTCATTTCCACCTTTTTTAGGAGGAATGAAGCAACACTCAAACAAAATTTCTCAAAAAACTTCATCTTCATGTCAAAAAGTACACATGCTCTAGCGCCAAATCTCTAATTTAAGATTAAAAAACAATTCCCAAGATAGCATAAACAGAAAAATTCTAAACTGTACCTGCATCATTGTTGATCTCTGGTTCACCGTGAACTTCATTTGACTCCAAAGTTTGTGAAAAAATTTGTCTCCAAGTTTGATGCATAGGTCGGTGGTGTAGAATCCTGCAATCAACCATCATTTGTCACACATAACTATGATAACATTCTAGGAATACCTTGTCAGACTTTTGAAATATAGGGAACAATTCAAGTAGCAAAAACAAGAAATAAACCGCTGAGTATTTTTCAATCTAATTATCTGTTCTAATTTATCAGTAAACCAATTGGCAATCTACATAGGCCCATCTGGCCACCAAAGTTCATATTCTGCAAAACTCTCCAACTTCAATTGATAGAAGGAAATAATGACTCCAACGGAATCCATGAGAAAACTAAGAAAATAAGAGAATGGCTCTCAATATGTGAATCTGACTAAAGAAAGAAAAGAGATTGGTGACAGTATGGAAAGACATTAGGACATTGAAAGCCTTAGTAAGAAGTATGTTTAAAATCTCAATTTCAAAAGCTAAATTTTTTTTTAAAAAAAAAGAAAAAAAAAACACGCGCACACACACACACACATATTTTACAATTGGCGCATTGTTACCATTGGAAGCAGTTCTTAGCATTCAATCAACTCCTATCATGTTAGCACTTCCCTCTAAAACCACTAAAATTCTTCGATATCATGTTTGACTTCTGGCATACATGGAGACCATTTTTTTTTCTCTTAAACACCCCACGGTTGACTTGGTCTTCATTTTTAATGATGGCATTTGATCTGTTCTTGTTATATGTAGCACAATCTTCAATTGAGTACATCAGTGGGAAACAAAACCCCTCTAAACAATCAATACAGCAGCAAGATATTGTCATGAAAACAACTGGGATAAGAAATTAATAGTAGACACATCAATACATGTAGAGTAACTACTATAGAATATACTAAGAGACACATGAATCAAAAAGACAGGCAATGTAAATTGAATAGTGATAGTATATATGCATCGATGGGAATGAAAAAAGTTTTAGAGCAACCATGATTCATTTAAAGAAAACTAAGATGTAGGTCAACAACCCACCACATACAGTATTTATATAAGTGAAATAACATAGAAGCAGATTGAGCATTAACAGTTTGACTCAGCTACAAACGCTATCATGGTAAACTGTGTAATTTACCTTACGACTACAAGGACCCACACTTCAATTCATTAAAGATTTTGTGGTTCTAAGAAAAAAGTTCCTTTTTTTTCTTATAAATAAATATCATAGCACCCCTTGATTCAATACTCATATTTTGGTCAGTTCATAATAGTTAAAAAGTCGCACAATCTGGCTGTTATTCATAAAGTAAAAGGCCATATTCTTTGTTGAAATTGCTCAATCTAGTACTTTGCGACAATTTTGAATTATGATGCCATACACTACTCATACCCTTATGAATGCAGCATCAACTAGTATTATATGGGTGACATATGTCCCGATCTCAAAGTATAATCAATGTAGACCTATTCAGTCATCCCTCTGAATTCAAATATTGCCTGTCTGATTAGGTTAAAAAATTCCCATTCTAAGAACAAAACGGCAGATACAAACAGTGGGCCAAATGGCTAGGTAAACAAAGTTCCTTTTAGCCGTTCTTTGATGTCAGCTATTTATTAATGGAACAGTAATATTCCCATTTTGAGAACAAAATGGCAGATCTTGACTAGTTTTACCC
Source organism: Camellia japonica (assembly GCA_030407325.1). Lineage (NCBI taxonomy): Eukaryota > Viridiplantae > Streptophyta > Magnoliopsida > Ericales > Theaceae > Camellia > Camellia japonica. The sequence continues at coordinate 113,124,776 of JAPPVO010000031.1, forward strand.
CCATGTGCTGCACTCGTGGGGGTCGTGAGACTTGAATATCAAAATCTTAACTCAAAAGTCCTAGGATACCCATCGCATTTCCCCATCTTTCTATCAAACTTATTGTTAGAATTGCATCACACAATCATGGAAAGCTTTAAAGCTAGTGAAAATGATCTTTACCTTGTTCTTTGTTAAAATTGAAATATTGCCTAATCATAGAAGGCTTTACCACTATTTTTTTTAACCAAAACTGTAACTCCAAAATGAGAAACTTACTTCAATTTTAAAGCCCTTATGGACCAACTAAAATCTATAAATAGAAACCTAATAACATTACCCAACTACTAGCCATGGGCAACCAAAAACAACCCATGTTCAGCAAGTTTGAAAATATACTAAAATACTCTCAACTCTTTAAACATATTTCACGTATAAACTGACAACCAGTAGCAAACTTGCTTAAAGAATAATTGACTCAAAAACAACTATGCAATTTCTGGAATGCCTCCCCCCCCCCCCCCCTCTCAAATAATTGTTCCAAATCAAGGGCTGGGGCTTGGAAGCAACTCTTCTATGCCTGTTCTACATCTTACAAGGGAATAGCCACTAATCACTTAAAAAGGACAATCATATAACTAGGGACTATAAAATTTAACACCAAATAAATTAACAGACTCCATCTACAAACCATTCAAAGGATCACAAACAAACAAACCCACACCTACTTACATATAAATAGACACACAAAGACATGTATATATATATATATATATATAGAGAGAGAGAGAGAGAGAGAGAGAAGCTACCAGACAGAAGTAACGTGGCCTAGAATAGGGCACACCAAATTGCAATGGGCTAAGAATGAACTCCTGCGTAACAAAATCAGTTTTTGCCAATATCTCAATCATTATTCTATGCGTATCAGATGTTTGCAACATATACACATGAAAAAAGGGAGAGAAAAAGAATGATGCTGTCTCAATAAAGTTTGGTTATTAATCAGAGAGAGAGAGAGAGAGAGAGAAAGAGAAAGAAGATAAAACAAGAGAGCAAGAAACAAAAAAGAAGTGTTAATAATATGTATGTAAAGGGAACTGAATTTATTTATTGAGATAAAAGTTTTCTATACAAACCACAAACCCTACAACATTCTCCACAAATATCATGAGAGGAGGTTGAGAAGTTTTTGGTATAAGTTCAAGAATTTTGAGAAAAAAAGATGCCCGAGCATCAGCCGAGCCCTTTTGAAGACCTAAATAATAACAGTTTGAGAACACTTTGCCAATCAAAATGAAATTAACAAGTAGAGAAGAGAATAATTTTACCTTGCCGAGTGTAAGGCTGACAAGGAGGAGAAAGAAGCCATACATGAGCATGATAGCTGTCAAGATCAACAGCACTCAGGGTTTGAATGTTACCCTAAACTCAGCAAAAAAGTAATATTGACCATAACACATTTTAGATAAGCTCTAATAAAGAACTGGTCAAATGCGATCATGGGTAATCAATATTTCTTAGCAGCCAAGGGCTAAACAACAAATTAATGCTTAATGGTGGAAAACCCATAATCCTCCATGTAGTTGCCAAGATAAATGGGTATTTCTTTTTTTTCTTTTTTTTTTAAATTAAGAGAAAAATAAATAAGTAAATAAAAGGCTGGAACCTAGGCATATACTGATAGATGATTCAAGGTTCAGAGGGGTGCCACTTTCCCTACTTAGCCCAAGGGAGGGGTGCCCCTTCACAAATTTGTGAAAGAGTGAGGACGGATTAAATAAAAATAAATCAATGGAAAGGACTTCCAAACAGGTCACCAAAACTTTTAAATTTTAACATAGTAAAACATGAACGGCTTAGACAATAACCAAAAGTAAAAAATAGATGATGATATGAGTTCCTTTGACAGATGATGACTTGGCTTAGACAATAAGCAAAAGTAAAAAATAGATGATGATATGAGTTTCTCAATTAGACATTTACCCTGTACTCAGCTGCTGCCATTTGACCTGTCGGCTACTCAAATGGCTTCTTCTTCATCAATCAACACTTTCTCATTCAACTCCCAACTAGACCTTCACAATCCCAAACCCCCAAAACACACTACTATGTTCAAAGCCCTCAGACCATATAACCCAATACACACACCCAAACTACTCTCTCTCTCTCTCTCTCTTCTCCAACCTCCAACCCATATCCCACCTTCACATGTCTCTCAAACCTCATCATCATCTCCACAGTTTTTACTCTCAACTTCCCATTCTTCCAAAACCCACTTAAATTCTCTCACCCCTCAAAACATTTTACATCTTTTGCATTGAAAATATTGCAGTTTTGCTTGTATATATAAATGAAAAGCACACACATTCATCAAAACAAATAGAAACAGACAGGTGAAGAGCACACACATTCATCAAACACATTCACAGCACTTTGAATCAACCAATCAACCCTTCACATCCTCTCTCCTCTCTCTCTCAATCTCCAATCTCTGCACTGCTTTCTAGGGTTCCAATCCCCACACTCATACTTGCATAAACAAAAATGGAGTATCGCTTTTCACAGATTCAACACAAGATTTAATTGTGAAATTGTTGCATAATGCGTTGGATTAAAACTGGTGTTTAGGGTTGGTTTATTTATTTTTATTTAGTTAAATCCAATGAAGAGGGTTTGATTCCAATGAAGGAAAAAGAAGAGAAAAAGAGGAGAGGATAGGCGAGGAGAGTAGAGGACAGCAGAGGAGAGATATACCTGGATGCCGGAAAGAGAATCGGTGGGAAGTTGCCATTGTTGCTGCTACAAACAGTCTGTAAGGGTAACGCGTGAGAGAAAGAATGAGAGAGAGAGAGAGAGAGAGAGAGAGAGAGAGAGAGAGAGAGATTGTAAAGGTCTGTGCGAGCGAGTGTGGGGGGAAAGAAAATGAAAGGAGAGGAGGGTTACCTAGAACTCTTCCCACGCTGGTGTTGTTGGGGCTGCGAGAGGTGATATCCATGTACCGACCGAGATTGAGGGTGAGATCGAGAGAGAGTGGGCGAGGATGTCGGCTTGGTGAAGGTAGATCAATAAACTGATGCCGACGAGAGTGAACTCGTAGATGAAAGATGGAGAGAGAGAGAGAGAGAGAGAGAGAGAGCTCAAAGATGGAAGATGGAAAGCGAGATAGGGAAAAACGAAAGTATCAGGGTGCTAAGCGTTTGAGAAATTTGGGACTTTTGGGTGCTTTGTGGTTATTAGCAACGGCACAATGATGCCCATCACAAAATATATATATATATTCACGTCAGGAGGAAAGAATCGTCGTAAAAAATGAGCCTTTTGCGACAGCGATAGGTTTACTGTCGCAAAAACCATTGAACATATGCTTCCTTCTTTTTGAGATAGAAATTACCATCGCAATAAGTGACTATTAGCGACGGAATACTAACCGTCACAAAAAGCATCTTTTTGCGACGGCAACATATACCATCACAAAAAGTTCCATGTCATATACCCCTTTTTCTAGTAGTGTAGTGTATTCTTGTTGTCTTTTAACAAATATTTTTTAATTAGATTTCTTACAAATAAGCAATAAAAAATTTCCCACCAGTGTTTAGTCATCTAACTTAAAAATCAGATGCCTTTTGGAAAAATAGAGCCACCTGATATATTGATGTTTGCACTGTTTTGTTTGCAGACTTCTCTCAAGAACACAAAACATGAATTAAAGAAGAGTTCTGATCACATGAAATTCACAAACAGTGAATCTCACATTCTAAACAACTGATTTTAAAACTATGCACACCCTTCTGGCAAATCTATGACTTAATTGCCCATGCGCCTTGTCCTCACCAATATAATTTAATAAATGTGTCCTTATCACCAACAAACATACAAATTCTTAGACTTAGCCCATCAATGGATTTAACAACAATTTTTCTTATATTTTTTTTACTAGGTTGACTCTAAAATAGTTTGAAAAAAAAAAAAAAAAAAAGACACTATCATAGATAGGAGTGGGCATTGACCTATTGGCTTGCCCAACCCGCCCAACCTAACCCTATTTTTTTAGGACTTAAAAAGGCTAGTTTGGCCCGTAAGGCTAGGGTGAACCAATAATTTATGCCCATTTAATAAATGGGCCGAATGTATTCAAATGTGTAGCCCTGCTCAACCCGAAAATAATATATCTAATATTTTACTATATTATTATATATTTATATAATATATTAAACAATATATAAGTCACTCTACTTCAACCTATATATCCAAAACAGCTTTACAAATCATTTATGAAATATTTTGTATCAAGTGAGACCACTTTGTGATATGCCACTGTCTACTGAAGAAATGATACTACAAACTTCTAACACACCTCAAAAAATCAACTTCCAATATTTTGGTATTTGCATAACAACATAGAACAAGTAAAGCTTATTCATCACAAAATTATTAAGAATTTCAAGCTAGCATTGCATGACATCGAAACTGGCATGAGCAGTTCTGCAAATGCAAGGCAATTGTACCAAATCTTGGTTGCGTGTTGCATCTCAAGCCCTCTTTTTCCTACCCAATGCAGGGACTCTAGCGTTTATTTTAGTCTAGCGAGAGCATGGTAACAAGCCGCACAGAATAGCTAAGATTGCAAAACCCAGGAAAGGTAAGTACATCCTCATCAACACATTCGTGATTCTGGAAGACAATATCAGCTCCTCTAATACAGCAACCTAAAGCATGAATAAAATCAAGAAGAGATTCAAACACCAATTTCGGACTATAATGTTTGCTAAATCTACTTTATTAATCATTATTACATTCATCCATGTCCTATAATTTGTAAAAATAAAAAATAAAATTCAACCTTAAGCAAGATTTGATTGTAACTGAATACATCGGGAATCAGAACAGGATCATAATCAGTAATCCTTAATAACCAGAACTGAGCTGCATTAGTGGCTTATCCATTTTTTAAATTTATGCAAAACCATAACCACAAAGCACTCATTGGTAGGAGTTTGGACCTGCTGAAATGCAAGATTATGATATCTTTGTTCCTTGTTCAAAGCCACTGTAAAATAATATAAATCATATAGTATATACATTTGAGCTTAAAATTCAAAGAAATGGCTAGCCATAAATCTGACTTTGCCAATTATTACATGCAAGTCATTGGAATTTAATAGAGATAAATGCATTTTCACATCTTCATAATTGAAACAGCTAGGGAAATAGTGGTTTCTGCTTAAAAGTCTTGCCTATATTCTACTTGCATATATAATCACTAAAATTATAAACTAAATTTACTTTCATGATCAAGACATAAAGAAATCATTACAAAAATTAAAAAACATTAAATAAAATCTCAAGTTATCATATTAAATAAAAACTAAACTAACAACAAGAACATACCAGTAAAATACGACTCTTCTGGTACTTTTAGAAGCAAAATTATTTAATTCAACTTACATAATCTATAATGCCCCTTTAATTTAGATTAGATTGTGAATTTAGATTTATTGGACCATATCCTTGTTTTTTAGCCTAGTAGTAGTATAAGATTTGAAATTATTGTATTTCATTCTAGGATACCACCAAATTGATGTATTTAAGCCTTGCACCAATAAAATAGGGACAAATTTGGACCTAATAATCACCAGACCAGGTCAATTTAAATCATGTGTCATGTGTATTTGGTCCAATGTTTGGATCATAATTTATAAAGAACAAAATAAGATTATAAAGTGAAAAAATCTAAAAATATTTTAATCTCTCTTTCATGTTTTATAAAATCCAAACATAGCATCTTCTTTACCAATTCTATTTTGTGAAATTTGTGAATTAATTTTTTTTTTTTTTTTTTTGGAGTCAAATGCTATCCTTCATAGTATGCCAAAACAATACGACTAAAATGAGAGAGTGAAATCCACCTCTTGAATTGCAATCCAATAAATTATACAAATTTTTCCCGAGAACCAAGCAAGAAATGAAAAGAAAAAGAAAAAAGGAAAATACCACTCCAGTAAAAACAGAGACTCCATAGACTAGGCAAGTAGAATTGAACCAGGGCTTCCCTCCCACAAGAATAGCATAGAGATTTACAATGGCACGTGGCCACTGGAAGAGAAGCTCAAGCCACATAAGCCCAACAAAGAAATAAGGCTTTTCAATGAGCAAGTAATCACCGTACTCGCTTGTGAACCAGAGATTGAGGTCAACGAGGAAGTTTGGGAAGAACTTAGAAGGAAAGCACACTTGTGCATCGAAAGCTGGAGCCGCTAAAATCACCACCAAGAAGAAGAATAACAGAACTGCATCTATTAGCTTAACCAAAGCCCCCATCTCTCTCTCTCTCTCTTTCTCTGGTTTTTGTTTTCTGCTTTTTGATGTGAAGATCAAGTTTATTGTTATGTTATACAGAAGGAAGAGGGGATCTTGGTCTTTGAAAGTTCAGTAGAGTTCTTTTTGTTAGTAAAATAAAATACAATGTACTTAATTTTTTTTGTTTTTTTTTATTATTTTAAGATAGGCATAAAATGTACTTGTTTACTATTTATTTCTATAATGAAAAATATATATTATGTAAATAAGGAGAAATTTTGGTATACACACTTGGAAAAATTAGTCTAAAGTTCTTGTCTCATTTTTAGTAATGGAAGAGATCCACAATGTAACGCCCTCAAAATAATACATAAATCCCATCATTCTAGACATGCAATAGTATAAAGAAGTCAACATCTTTCCATTCATCAGAGTAGTTCTTACAACAGTATTACATGTTAACAACAAAAGCAATTGCCCTACAGGCTTACAGCTTTCCAAGTTAACACTTGGTGCACAAAAGAAGAGTACTAACTCTATACAAAATAAGCCCTTGGCCTGATATACATGCAATACACACAAAATAATCAAAAGAAAGTCTTCAACTCTCATATCCATCCAAGCTAAGTCCTTGGAAGTGGCATGCTACCTGTACCTGAAAATAATGTCCCATATAGGGTGAGCCAACGCCCAGTAGAGATATGCTAAACACAGTATGAGCAGTAACTAAGACATTAGCAATTGATAAATGTTTAATTTCTATAAATCAATTCATAACCCATTTCCATTACATGACCACTATGTTCATCTTTCATTTCATCTTCCATTTCTCATCATTTTTCCCAATTTACATCAACGGCTCAGAACCTGGCCAACCACTCATATGAGGCAGTGACTCATATTAAATGCTTCCCGTTTTACAATAGATAAACATACTAGTTGTGTCAACCTCTCAACAGATAAGCACACAAGCTATATCCACATTTCAACAGATAAGCATATTAGCTATATCAACACTTCCAAAGATAAGCATATGAGCTGTATCAATACTTTAACTGACAAGCATATTAGCTGTATCAGTGGAGTCCATCCCCTATCTCCTCCCAAACAACATCCGGTTTAGAGGTCCATCCCCTATCTTCCTCTAAACCGTGGAGTACATCCCCTATCTCCTCCCACACACACAACGTATATGCACAAAGGTCATATACACACTCAATCAATACATAACGTTAATGTATTCTATCAGCCGTCATACTCTATGACATAATCAATTGATTAGTTTTACTTTGCCTAATCATCATGCATTGTCTACAACAATCAAAACTACCCTCCACCGGTAGCCCAAGCAATTATTTCTAAACAGATAATAAAAGCTCCAACAGATAAAATATCAATGTTTTCAAAAGTGAGCGATTAATAAATCCAACTCCACCATTTTACAATATAATGAGTCAATTTCATTATTTCCAACTCAAATCCATATAATCACAACTATCCCAAATTAATTATACCAATTAATTTATACAACAATTTAGGGTTTTCTACCCCATTTCCAAATATTGACCCAATGGTCTATATATCAACAACCAACAACAATATCATTATCTTGAAATCCAAAATACACATTTTTAGAATCAAAATAACAAACCCCTTTTCAACATTTTCAAACTCTAACTCCCAAACTCAACCATTTAACAAAATGCCCAAAAATCTATGTCAAAACTCATAGTAGTGAGTAGGAATCCCTACCTCAAATGCGGAGCCCAAGGGAAGAAGATGATAAAAATGAAGATGCTCCAAATCCCAAAATTTTCAGATTAAAAGATAGCCCTCGACGATCAACACAACTTTTACAAAGGCCCAAGGTGAGGAAATCACTCTTACTAGATCAATCCTAAGAGAGAAGTTAGGGTTTTAGTGTGAGGAGCTCTCAAAATAGCTTTTTGGAAAAGTAAGAGAGAGAAAGGATGTGAAAAAGTGATCCAAAAATTCGGATCTCGAAGTCTTAAACCAGTCGCCCCGCTCGAGCGTGGAAACCCCCGCTCGAGCGTCACTCACAGATTCCCGCTCGAGCGTCCAAACCGCCGCTCGAGCGCCGGATACACACTCCTAGCACTTTTGCAGAGCCAGGTCCCCGCTCGAGCGTCCAACTCCCCGCTCGAGCGTCTCACACAAAACTCCCGCTCGAGCATCCAAACTCCCGCTGGAGCGTCCACCACTACAGGGGAAAATACTGGATGGGTGATTATCCCGCTCGAGCACCAAAACCCCCACTCGAGCGGAGAAGCAACAACAAAGGCCCCGCTCGAGCGCTAAAAGCTCCGCTCGAGCAGACAGGCCAAAATGGGACGGATCGAGCTCATACTTCCGAAGCATACTAACATGAAACACGCCATGCACCCCGGACAACTGCGGTGGCAAAGCCAAACGATAAGCAACTTCCCCAACCCTCTCAAGGATCTCAAAGGGGCCAATAAACCGAGGGGATAACCTTCCACTCTTCCCGAACCTCATCAAACCTCGCCTAGGTGATATTTTCAAGAAAACATGATCACCTACCTCAAACGCCAAAGGCCTCCTCCTACGGTCGGTATAACTCTTTTGGCGACTCTAGGCTGTAACAAGCCTCCTACGGATAAGCTCAACTTTCTCCGTCGTCTCTCTAACCAACTCCGAGCCCAACAAAGGCGCATCACCCACCTCGGCCCAACAAACCGGAGACCTACACAGTCGGCCATACAAGGCCTCAAACGGTGCCATACCGATACTAGACTAAAAGCTGTTGTTGTAGGCAAACTCCACCAATGGCAAGTGCCTCTCCCACGTCCCACTAAAGTCAATGACACAACCTCGAAGCATATCCTCAAGGATCTGAATAGTATGCTCGGACTGCCCGTCAGTCTGAGGATGATAAGCCGTACTAAAGGTCAACTTCGTGCCCAAGGCACTCTGCAAACTCTGCCACAACCTAGCAGTAAAACGAGGATCTCTATCTGAGACGATCGTCACTGGGACCCCGTGCAACCTCACTATGTCCCGAATATACAAATCGGCAAGGTGATCTACCGAATCTCTCACGCGCATAGGGATAAAGTGCGCCGACTTAGTCAACCAGTCTACAACCACCCAAATAGCATCACTACCCCGCTGAGTCCTCGGAAGACCTACAACGAAGTCCATAGTGACATGCTCCCATTTCCACTCGGCGATAGGCAATGGTTGCAACAAACCCGCTGGCCTCTGATGTTCGGCCTTCACTTGCTGACAAGTAAGGCACTTAGACACGAAGACTGCCACATCTTTCTTCATTCCTCGCCACCAGAACTGGCGACCCAAATCCCGATACATCTTAGTGCCTCCCGGATGCACCGCAAGGCGTGAATGATGAAACTCTCGGAGTACTTCCTCTTGGCAAGACTCCGGCACAAACAGACGGTCTCGGTATCTCACACTCAAGTCGGGATACACCGTCAAACCCTTCTCAACCTTCCCACTGGAGATCTTCTCTCGGAGGGATTCTACCTCAAGGTCACCTCCCTGTGCCTCTAACACTCTAGTCACAAGGATAGGCTGCGCAACAACTGAAAACAAGGCCGCAGCCTCAATAGATTCGCCTAGAAGCAAATCAAACTCGCCAAGTGCCCCCAACATCTCCCATTCCCGGATGGCTATACAAGCTACATCACCTATGGATTTCCTGCTAAGGGCATCGGCCACAACATTGGCCTTCCCCGGATGATAGTGCAACTCGAAGTCATAATCCTTAATAAACTCCATCCACCTCCTCTGCCTCAAGTTCAAGTCTTTCTGTGTAAACAGATACTTCAAACTCTTGTGGTCCGAGAACACCTCGAACTTCTCACCATATAGATAATGCCTCTAGATTTTCAAGGCAAAGATCACTGCTGCTAGCTCTAGGTCATGTGTAGGGTAATTCTTCTCGTGTATTTTCAACTGGCGTGAGCCATAAGCTACCACTTTCCCCTCTTGCATCAACACACAACCCAAACCCTCTCGTGAGGCATCACAATAAACCGCATAACCCAACCCTCTCTCCGGGATAATCAAAACCGGAGCGGTGGTCAATCTAACTTTCAGCTCTTGGAACGACTTTTCGCAAGTCTCACTCCACACAAATTTGACTCCCTTCCGAGTCAACCTAGTTAACGGCGAAGCTAGCCTGGAGAAATCCTTCACAAACTGGCGGTAATACCCAGCTAATCCCAGAAAACTGCGGATCTCAAACACACTCTTAGGCTGTGCCCAGTCTTGCACTGCCTCAATCTTGGATGTATCAACAGACACCCCTTCCCCGGATACTACATGGCCTAAGAATTTGACTTCCTCTAGCCAGAACTCACACTTCCCAAACTTGGCATACAGCCTATGGGCTCTAAGCAACTCAAGCACCACTCTCAAGTGTTCCTCGTGCTCCTCCTCAGAAGGCGAATAGATAAGAATGTCGTCTACGAAAATGACTACAAAACGATCTAAGAATTCCCGGAAGATCCGGTTCATCAAGTCCATAAAGACTGCCGGTGCATTGGTGAGCCCAAACGGCATCACCAGAAACTCATAATGGCCATACCGCGTACGGAATGCCGTCTTCGGAATATCCTCCTCCCTGACCCTCAACTGGTGGTAACCCGATCTCAAGTCTATCTTAGAGAAACAACGGGAACCCTTCAACTGGTCAAACAAATCATCTATACGGGACATAGAGTACTTATTCTTCACCGTAGCCCGATTCAACTTCCGGTAGTCGATACAAAGTCTCAAGGCACCATCTTTCTTTTTAGCAAAGAGGGCCGGTGCTCCCCATGGCGAAACACTAGGGCGAACAAAACCCTTATCCAGCAACTCCTGGAGCTGAATCTTCAACTCACTCAACTCGGCTGGGGAAAAACGGTAAGGTGCCATGGAAATCGGCGTCGTGCCGGGCACTAAATCAATGGAGAACTCTATCTCACGGTGAGGTGGCAAACCAAAAGGTATGATTGGGCTTTTGAAGCTATAGACTCATCTTGACTACAGAAAAGTAGAATTGTCTTCATGAGTTCTTTTGGATTTAATTATAAGGATGATTCTTTGTTCTTTCATCTCATATTTCTCTACAATTAATTGGGTTTCTTTCATCCCTCTGTTTTTTCCCCATCCAAACTATAATCTTGATTTTTCTTCTTCTTAGCAGAGAATTTTTTTGGATTGAACCCAGAAAAATTCTTGCGAAAATTAGAGAAATTCTCTGAAAATCCAAAGAAAATCTCGAGAAAATCTTAATTTGTGTATTGCACATCATGACTGGGAAGGAAATCTAGAGAAAATCTCTAGACTAAAATTCAGAGAATTTTTCTGGCCTTCCCAGAATTTCTCTAGAGAGAAATTCTCTGGATATATATATATATATATATTTTGGTGGTTGTTGTTGCTTATTTGGGTCATCGATTTGTGTATTGCACATCGTGATTGGGAAGACAAAGAAATTTTCTGGTTTGAACCCAAAGAAATTCTTGCGAAAACCAAAGAAATTCTTTGGAAATCTAAAGAAAATCTGTAGACTAGAATCTAGAGAGTTTCTCTGGCCTTCCCAGAATTTCTCTGAGAGAAATTCTCTAGGAAGTCTAGAAAAATCACAGAAGATCCGGTTCATCAAATCCATAAATACGACTGGAGCATTGGTTAGCCCAAAAGGCATCACTAGGAACTCGTAATGGCCATACCGCGTACGGAATGCCGTCTTCGGGATATCCTCCTCTCTTACCCCCAACTGATGGTAACCCAATCTCAAATCTATCTTAGAAAAACAACAAGACCCCTTCAACTGATCAAATATATCATCTATATGAGGCATTGGGTACTTGTTCTTAACAGTTACCCGATTCAACTTCCAGTAATCTATACAAAGTCGCAACGCTTCGTTTTTCTTTTTAGCAAAGAGAGCCGGTGCACACCAAGGTGAAGTACTGGGGTGGATAAAACCCTTATCTAACAATTCCTGGAGTTGAATCTTCAACTCGCTTAACTCAGCGGGTGAAAACCGATACGATGCCATAGAAATCGGTGCCGTGCCAGACACTAAATCAATAGAAAACTCGATCTCCCGGTGAGGTGGCAAACTAGTAAGGTCCTTGGGAAAGACATCGGGGTATTCACAAACCACCGTTGGCAACTCAACCCGGCCTTCATCACACTCACTACTCAAAAAGCAAGCAAGAAGACAACTAAGTTTACTCCGCCCACGCGGATCGTACACCGGTGATAAGACTCTATCCACCCAGTCCCGCAAGAAATAAAAGCAGTCACCGCTCAAAGTACATACAGTAACCCTCTGACGGTAGCAATCTATAACAGCCTGGTCTGATGATAATCAGTCTATACCCAAAATAACATCAAAACTAGACATGCCAAGCAATACAAATGCAAATGGAAGTCGACGACAGACAACCTCTATGTCACAACCCTAACACCCATGTTTCAAGATGACCTTACCACCAGTAGGTGACTTTACATAAATAGGAGATGCTAACTGTGCCAACTCCAACCCAAAACCGATGCAAATGTAGACGAGATAAAAGAATGGGATGCACTCGTATCAATCAACACATTAGCAACTAAATTGCAAAACAAAAAGGTACTTCTCACTACAGATGGAGTCGGTACAAGATCTGGCTCGGTAACAATATACATACACTATGTTGGCCTCTGATCTACCTGCTCACCCCTCGAAGCATAAGCCTGCTACACAGATTGAGCCGAAGAGGCTCCTTGACTGGCTGGTGGCTCTGTCAGCCTCGAACCAAACGCACCAGGTGTGCCACCCAACTGTAGGCAAAACCTCTTCAGGTGCCCTGCTTGCCTACACTGATAACAAGTGGGCGGCTGCCCTCTACCCTGATTCTGGCCCAGAGAACGAGCCGAAGATGATGTTGCTTGTTGCCCCCATCCCCTCTGCGGGCAAGCTGGAGACTTGTGGCTCAACTGACCATATTTGAAACAAGTTACATCCCCCTGACCACCTCTCCCAGAACCCGAACTCGGCACTAGAAAGGAAGACCTCAACTCTACTCTCTAGGATTGTTGAGGGTTAGAACCCCTCTGCCTCTTACTGTCCCCCTGACTATCCGAACTCCTTCTGGAGCCCTTCATTCTCTCCTCCTCGGCCTGTATGATAGTCTTAAGATGGGCCATCACCTCCACAAGGCGCCCATAATCTCTAATCATAGACCCAGCTACTCAGAACATGAGTCCGGTCCTCAGCCTCTTCTCAAACTCCAAACACCGGCGCTCCTCTGTTGCCACAAGCTCGAGTGCAAACCTAGACAAGATAGTAAAGGTGGCTTCGAACTCTGCCATAGGTGTGTTCAACTACACCAGCTTGGAAAACTGGTCCCTCAACTTCCCCCCAATAGTAGGAGGCAAAAAGTTGTCTTGGAAGGCGCTGAAAAAAGCCTCCTAAGTCCCTCTAATGTGCCCACACACATACTTCCACCACTGACCTGCATCCCCCTTCAGCTGGAAAGACACCAAGGTCACCCTCAACTGGTCGTCTTCGATGCCAAGCATCTCGAACATCTTCACTATCTGCTCAAGCCACTTGTCTTCCTTCAATGGCTCCTTAGGATCGTCCAAAAACTCATCCGGGTTCGATCGGAAAAACTCCCTCTTCAAAAAAGATGGCCATGCCTCAGCAACCTGGGCTTGGACTTGATTCCCAGCTCTAAGAATGTCCATAGTTTCCCTCAATACTCCAGCCATTTCGCGGGCTAAGGCACCCATGGTCTGCTGACCAACTGGTTCGGCCACATTAGCCTGACCAGCCCCTTCTTCATGTACCAAAATTTCATCCGGTATAGGCATCTCGTGCCTTCTAGGACTACCACGCCTACCACCACGACCACGTCCTGACATCCTAATAAAGGTGACGAAGGAGATTAGCACATTTACAAATGTGCCGAAGCTAACTCACTCGCATCCTAACACAATGGACAACGGTAATTCACTCCACATAAGCACATAATCACATAACCATATACGAATTTCCTTCCTAGATAATGACCGTCTCGTGGCTTTGCTAGATTTCGAATTAGAAATAGCAGTGATCAAGTGCTCTTCTAATAGGACTTCCAAAAACCTGTAGACCCAATCAACATCTTAGGAACTAAATCTCATACCCATATAATCACATAAGTATGTTATCACATAAGCATACATTGCATGCAAACGTCTCAACCAAGCGAGACAAACCCATTGTGGTACTAACCACTTCCCACGTACCCAAAGTATTAAAACCCGGTACGCTCGATACCAAGTTGTAACGCCCCCAAATTACATAATAAATACAACCCAAACATATGTTATTAATTTCACCAATCAGAGTAAATAATCCTTTTATTACATGAAGTCAAAGGTATAAAAGAGTTTAGTACAATAAAATGCCCTATAGGCTTACACCTTTCCAAGTCTTGACTTCGTTACAACAAAATGAGATTAACTCGTACAATTTAAGCCCTTGGCTATACAAAAATAAAACAAAACAGGAAGCTCTTGCTTCCGAAAAAGGTCCCTCCAGTGCTATTGCCTTAGTGGAGGCATGCCATCATTACCTGAAAATGTTTTTCCTAAATAGGGTGAGCCACATCCCAGTAGGAACAATCTAACACAGTATATGAGGTTTAACAAAGATATAAGTGCAGTGTGCATACTCAATGCTAGGGACAAAACATTTACATTTTTATATAATCATCAAAATATCAAGTCCATATTCCATTTCATTTTCCTTCAATTCATTTCAATACATAAACCAATTCCATTATTTTCAATAACCCAAATGAGATAACCACTCAATGGTTCTACAATCACATCATTAACACACAAACACTTCAATCTTGCCATTTTACGGATATTTCGTCCGCTAGATCGGCAACCATGTATAATTTCGAGACTTTCACCCAGGACACTTCGGCCAACTTAATTATAGTGGAATCCATCCGCTTTCTCCTCCCAAACAATGGAGTACATCCCCTTTTTCCTCCCAAACAATCATACATATACAATGTATTTAAACAAAAAACAATCATACATATACAATGTAGTTAAACACATAATTACCCATGGAGTATATCCCCTTTATTCTCCGAAATAATCATACATATACAATGTATTTTAAAAAAAATAGTCATATTCGATGACAACCAACAAGATATTAGTTTCAATTCACCTAATCCATATGCAATTTCTACAACAATCAAAGCTATCCTCCACCGATAGCCCAATACAGATATTTCTAAACAGATATACAATCTCAAGACATATAATTTATCTAAATTTTCCAAAAGGTGTGAAGTAATACATACTTGATTCCACCATCTATTTCAATACTCGATCAATTTCATATTTACAATACCAATTTCAATTATTTATACAAAATAATTATGATAATTATTTTGGGGCAAGATCCCCCTTTTTCAAAATATCAATCCAAGTACCAAAATCAACTATTTTGACACCACATGACTTCATTCTCAAACTCCATGTTCATTTATTTCACTTTCACCCAAAAACCCCTCTTTTCATTTCACACCCAAACCCTAGGTTTGTTCAAAATGCTCCCAAAACCCACCATTGTTGCACAACCACAAATAACTAAGTTAAAAACCATAACAAAGTGTAGAAAATCCCTACCTCATGTTTAGAAGATCAATGGAGCAAGGATGAAACTGTGATGCCGAAACCACACTCCAATCAGATCAAAATGGAGCTTTCAAGATGCTCTAACTTTTTCTCAAATGAAGGACGGTGGAGAAATGACTAGATCTAGATGGAAATGTAGAGAGAATGTGAGTTTTAGAGAGAAAGGCTCTCAACTTTAGGGTTTAGGATGAAAAGATATGAAAAAGTGATGTAAAAAGTGCGTTTCAAGATCTAATATACGCGCAGTCCGCTCTAGCGGAAGAGCTGACGCTCGAGCGTCAGACACAAAATGTTGTTCCACTCGAGCGCAAGAAGAGGCCCGCTCGAGCGCTAAATACACACCTCCAGAACTTTTGTAGATGATAAAGCAACCAGTCGACCTCAAGAAATGATGCTCGAGCGCTCACCCATTCGAGCGTAGGAAACGCCGATCGAGCGTGAAAGACACCCCTCTAGCACTTTTACAGACTTGTAAAGTACTGAGAGTTTGCAAATCCCACTTGAGTGCAAGAAAGACTGCTCAAGCGGAGGACCAAAATACATAGGCTGCTCGAGCGGAGGAGCAAAAATCTGGACAACAAGGTTTGGGAAAAACAAGAACCTAACCTGTTCCAAATGCAACCACAACAACCCAAAGGCCAATTTCAAAGAGACACAAGGGAAGGAAGAGGTAAACAACAATATGAAAGCATTAAACCTGAGTGCAGAATACCACAAGAGTCGGGTCAAAACTGGGATCGCTATAGAACCAGTTGGTAAACAGGCCATGGGTGCCTTAGCTTGCGAAATGGTTGGAGCATTACGGGAATCCATGGACATTCTCAGTGATGAGAATCAAGTCCAAGCCCAAGTAGCTGAGGTAGGGCCGCCTTTCTTGAAGCGGGAGTTTTTCCGGTCTAATCCGAATGAGTTTGTGGATGATTCCAAAGAGCCACTAAAGGCAGATGAGTGGCTGGAGCAAATAGTGAAAACGGTCAAGATGCTTGGCATCGAGGATGACCAGCTGAGAGTGACCTTGGCATCCTTCCAGTTGAAGGGAGATGCGGGTCAGTGGTGGAAATATGCGTGTGGGCGCATTGGGGTGACTTGGGAGGCTTCTGTTTGTGGCTTCCAGGACAAGCTTCTACCTCCCACGATTAGGGAGACGTTGAGAGACCATTTCTCCAAGCTGGTGCAGTTAAACACTCATGTGGCCGAGTTTGAGGCCACATTTACTAGCTTATCGATGTTTGCACCAGAACTCGTAGCAACTGAAGAGCGCCGCTGTCTAGAGTTAGAGAAGAGGTTGAGGACCGAACTCATGGTCAAGGTGGCTAGGTCGATGATTAGGAAGTATGGACGCCTTGTGGAGGCGGTGGCTCATCTTGAGATCATGATGCAAATAGAGGAAGAGAGGATGAGGGGCTCCAGGAGGAGTCAGGATGTTTAGGGGGACAGTAAGAAGCAGAGGGGTTCTAACCCCTAGCAGTCCTTGGGAGCACAGTCGGGGTCTAGCTTTCTAGTGTTGAGTTCGGGTTCTGGGAGAGGTGGTCAGGGAGATTTCACTTGTTACAAGTGTGGCCAGTTGGGCCGTAAGTCTCTAGCTTGTCCGTAGAGAGGAGGAGGGCAATGATCTACATCATTTTCAGCTCGTTCTCAAGGCTAGAGTAAAAAGAGAGGCCAGCCGCTCACTTGTTATTAGTGTGGGCAGGCGGGGCACATGAAGAGGTTTTTCCCTCAGTTGGGAAACACACCTAGTGCATCTGGTTCAAGGAAAACACAGAGCCACCAGCCAGCACAGTCAGCATAGGCCTTGAGGGCCACCCAAGGAGCCTCTTCGACTTACTCAGTGCATCAGGCTTATGCTCCCAAGGGTGAGCAGGTTGAATAGAGACCTACAGGGCGTGTGTATGCTGTTACCATGTCGGATCTTGTACTAGCTCCTTCAGTAGTGAGAGGTACTTTCTTGTTTTACAATTCAGTTGCTAATGTGTTGATTGATATGGGTGCATCCCATTCATTTATCTCGTCTGCATTTGCATCAATTTTGGGGTTAGAGCTGGCTCAGTTAGCATCTCCAATTTGTGTAGAGTCACCTATTGGTGGTAAGATTATTTTGAAGCAGGGGTGTCGAGGTTGTGACATGGAGGTTGTCGGTCGCCGACTTTTTTTTGCATTTGTGTTGATTGACATGTCTAGTTTTGATGTTATTTTGGGAATGGACAGGTTGTCATCATATCGGGCTGTTATAGATTGTTACCGTCAAAGGGTTACTATATGTACCCTGAGCAGTGATTGTTTTTATTTCTTGGGAGACCGGGTTGATAGAGTCTTATCACTGGTGTATGATCCGCATGGGCAGAGTGAGCTTAGTTGCCTTTTTGCCAACTTCTTGAGTACTGAGTGTGATGAAGTTTGAGTCGAGTTGCCAAGGGTAGTTTGTGAATACTCGAATGTTTTTCCGAGGATCTTACTAGTTTGCCACTTCACCAAGAGATCGAGTTCTCTATTGACTTAGTCCCTGGCATGGCACCGATTTCTATGGCAACGTATAGATTTGCACCTGCCGAGTTGAGTGAGTTAAATATTCAACTCCAGGAATTGTTGGATAAGGGTTTTATCCGCCCTAGTACTTTGCCTTGGGGAGCATCGACTCTTTTTGCCAAAAAGAAAGATGCGCATTGCAACTTTGTATAGATTACTGAAAGTCAAACCGGATAACTCTCAAGAACAAGTACCCAATGCCTCATATAGATGATTTGTTTGATTAGTTGAAGGGGTCTTGTTGCTTCTCTAAGATAGACCTAAGATCAGGCTATCACTAGTTGAGAGTAAGGGAGCAGGATATCCAAAAGACGGCAATTCATACGAGGTATGGCCATTACGAGTTTCTAGTAATGCCCTTTGGGCTAACCAATGCACCAACTATGTTTATGGATTTGATGAACCAGATCTTTTGTGAGTTCCTAGACCGTTTTTTGGT
Source organism: Camellia japonica (assembly GCA_030407325.1). Lineage (NCBI taxonomy): Eukaryota > Viridiplantae > Streptophyta > Magnoliopsida > Ericales > Theaceae > Camellia > Camellia japonica. The sequence continues at coordinate 113,143,707 of JAPPVO010000031.1, forward strand.
CGAAATGTGGATGACATCTTGATTTACTCACCTTCTGAAGAGGAGCACAAGGAACACTTGTCAGCGGTGCTTGAGTTGCTTAGAGCCCACAACTTGTATGCTATGCTTGGGAAATGTGAATTCTGGCTGAGGGAAGTTAAGTTTTTAGGCCATGTGGTATCCGGGGAAGGGGTGACTGTAGATTCATCCAAGATAGAGGCAGTGCAAGATTGGGAACAACCTAATAATGCTTTTGAGATTTGTAGTTTCTTGGGGTTGGCCAGGTATTACTCTCGGTTCGTGAAGTATTTCTCTAGATTAGCCTCAACATTGACAAGATTGACAAGAAAATGAGCTAAGTTTGTGTGGAGTGAGACCTATGAGAGGTCATTCCAAAAGCTTAAGGTTAGACTTACCACCCCTCTAGTATTGATTATTCTGGAGAGGGGTTTGGGCTATTCGGTGTATTGTGATGCCTCACGGGAAGGTTTGGGTTGTGTATTAATGCAAGAGAAGAAGGTAGTAGCTTATGACTCGCGGCAATTGAAGACACATGAGAGAAACTACCCTACTCATGATCTAGAGTTAGCGGCGATGATATTTGCCTTGAAGATCTAGAGGCATTATTTGTATGGTGAGAAGTTTGAAGTATTTTCTGATCACAAGAGTTTGAAGTATCTATTTACACAGAAAGACTTGAATCTGAGGTAGAGGAGGTGGATGGAGTTCATAGAGGACTATGACTTTGAGTTACATTATCATCCGGGGAAGGCCAATGTTGTGACTGATGCCTTGAGTAGGAAATCCATTAGCATGTATTGCCATTCGGGAATGGGAGATGTTGCGTGCTATTAGGGAGTTTGACTTGCAGCTTAGCGAGTTCGTTGAGTCTACAACCTTGTTTGCAGTAGTTGCACAACCTACACTTGTGAATCGAGTGATAGAAGTACAGAAGGGTGACCTTGAGGTAAAATCCCTCCAGGAGAAGATCTCCAATGAGAAGGTAGAGAGAGGCTTAAACGTGTACTCTGACTCCAATATTAGATATCGTGACCATCTCTTCGTGCCAGAGTCTTGTCGAGAGGAAGTACTTTGAGAGTTTCACCATTCATGCCTTGTAGTGCATCTGGGAGGCACAAAGATGTATCATGACCTTTGTCACCAGTTTTGGTGAAGGGAAATGAAGAAGGATATGGTCGTGTTTGTGTCGAGGTGCCTTACTTGTCAACAAGTGAAGGTCGAACATCAGAGGCTAGCGGGTTTATTGCAACCCTTGCCTATAACTGAGTGGAAGTGGGAACATGTCACGATGGATTTTATTGTAGGCATTCCGAGGACTCAATGAAGTAGTGATGCAATTTGGGTGGTAGTCAACTGGTTGACCAAGTCGGCGTACTTTATTCCTGTGCATGTGAGTGACTCAGTAGATTATCTTATCGACCTTTAAATTAGGGACATAGTGAGGTTGCAGGGGGTCCCTACGGCGATTGTTTCGGATAGAGATTCACGTTTCACGGCTCGGTTGTGGTAGAGCCTACAGAGTGCCTTGGGCAAGAGATTGACCTTTAGCACTGCGTATCATCCTCAGACTGACGGGAAGTCAGAGCATACCATTCAGATTCTAGAGGATATGCTTCAGGTTGTGTCCTTGGCTTTAAGGTTTCATGGGAGAGGCACTTGCCCTTAGTAGAGTTTGCCTATAATAATAGCTTCTACTCGAGTATTGGCATGGCACCGTTTGAGGCCTTGTATGGCTGACCGTATAGATCTCCTGTGTGTTGGGCCGAGGTGGGTGATGCACCTATGTTGGGTCCAGAGTTAGTCCGAGAAACGACGAAAAAAGTTACACTTATCCATAAAAGGTTGGTTACGTCCCAAAGTCACCAGAAAAGTTATGCCGATCGTAGGAGGACACCATTGTCTTTTGAGGTGGGAGACCATGTCTTCTTGAAGATATCACCTAGGATGGATTTGATGAGGTTTAGGAAGAGTGGGAAGTTGTCCCATCAGTTCATTAGGCCTTTCGAGATCCTTGAGCGGATTGGAGAGGTAGTTTATCGTTTGGCCTTGCTGCAATAGCCTTTCGTGGTTCATGATGTGTTTCATATTAGTATGCTTCGGAAGTATGAGCCGGATCCATCGCATGTGTTGGATTGGACTGACTTAGAGGTAGATGAGGATGCCTCATACGAGTAGAGACCGATGAGAGTCTTGGATACTGGGACCAAGTCTTCCGAGGCAAGACAATTTCCTTGGTTAAAGTATTGTGGAAACATCAGAGGGTTAAGGAAGCAACTTGGAAACGTAAGTTGGAAGTCCGTGAGAAATATCCGGATTTATTTGTGGATGCTTGATCATGTATTGAAATTTTATTATGTTAATGAAATATGAAAACATTGTATATGTTTTGAGAATATGGGCACATTGTATATGTTGTATATGTTTTGGGAAACACAGATTTAATATAAGCATTGCAAATGCTTTGGGAAAATGTGAATTGTACTTTCAATGTTCAAACTTGTGTATCGAGTTAATGAGGATGGATGACTGGGGGATAGGTCATGGTAATGGAGTTGATTAATTATCGTTATTGTGTTTGGTTTAATCATAACTTTAAAACTTGATTTGAAATTTTGGGGATGAAATTCCTTAAGGGGGGAGATTATAGCGATTTCGGTTTTGACCCGACCTTTGTTGTATTCTAGACTCGGATTTCATGGTGTTGTATTGTTGATCCTATCTTGCTTCTTTTGTACTTATTTAAATTTGGCTATTGGGTTGTTATGGTTGCGTTTGGGACAGGTTAGTTGCTTAGTTTTCAAACTTTTGTTGCCCAGATTTTTGCTCCTCCGCTTGAGCGGCACTTCTTGCGCTTCAGTGGACTTTGCAAACTCTCAGTTCTTTTGCAGGTCTATAAAACTACTAGGAGAGTATATTCTTCGAGCATCACTTCTTGCGCTCGAGCGGACTGTGCGTATATCAATTTGTAGCAGCACTTGTATACATCACGTTTTCGTACATTTTTCTCTCAAAACCCTAAACTTTAGACTCTCTCTCTCTAAAACCTATCTTCTCTCTACATTTTCACCTAGATCCGTTGGTTTCTCTACCCTAGTGCCTTTGGAAAAAAGGTAGAGCATCTCAGGAGCTCCATTTTGATCCGAACAAAACTCAATTTCGGCGTCTTTGAAGTTTCCCCCTTGCTTTGCTCTTCTTCTAACTTTGAGATAGGGAGTTTCTACACTCTTCTATGAGTTTTAACTTTGTTATTTGTTGATATGTAAGAAATGTTGGAACTTGAAGTGATTTTGAACAAACCTAGGGTTTTGGGTTTAAAATCAAAAGAGGGGTTTTCGAATGTATGTGTTAAAAATGGTTATGGAAGTAGATATGAGGTTGTGTGGTGATAAGTATGTTGATTTTGATACTCGGGATGGGTTTTGGAAGAAAATGGAATTTTGCTCTAAAATGTCTCAAATAGTTTTTTTGTATAAATAAATGAAATTGGCATTGGGAATATGAAATTTGATGGATGTTTATACAGATGGTGGAGTTGGATATGTGTTACCTTTCACCTATAAAAATTTGGATAATTTATCTGGCTAGAAGATTATACACATGTTTAGAAATATCTGCTTCAAGTTATCGGTGGAGGATAGCTATGAGTGTTGTAGAAATTGCATGAGGCTTAGGTGAATTGAAACTAATCTCTTATCCATTGTCATTGAATATGACTATGTTTTTAATACGTTGCAAATGTATGATGTGTGAGAGAAGAAAGGGAATAGACTCCATTCAATTAAGTTAGCATGTGCGTCTAGGGTAAAAGTCTCGAAAACTACATCTGTACATGGTTGCCGATTCCCGCGGACGAAATTTCCGTAAAATAGCAAATAGATGTGTTTGTATAACAACTATATTGATTTGAGACCCAATGAATTGTATCCTCAGTTTGGTCGATTGACTGAAATGGATATGATTAATGAATTGAGACATGAAGCTTGGCATAGCATGGTTTTGGAAAAGAGTCCTAATTGAGTTTAAATCACGGGCACGGTTTATGCATATCATACTTCTATGTTTGTTAAGATTTATCTATTGTGTTAGATTGTTTCTACTAGGCTTTGGCTCACCTTACGTGGGAAAAACATTTCAGATGCTGATGATATGATTTTGCCAGGGTAGTAACTTGGAAGAGTTGGGAGCAAGAGCCTCTCTTTTGTTGTAATTACTTTGTATAGCCAAGAGTTTAGTTGTATTGGACTTAAAGTCCATTTTTGTTGTAACCAATAACCTACCTTCGAAAGTTGTAAGCCTTTAGGGCATTTATTATTTCTTTTGCTTCCAGTTTCTATCTCATGCTGTGATATATGCTATAGATTCGGGGATAGGTTCATGAATGTATAATTGCATATGTTACTCTCTTGTATAACTGGATCTCATGTAATAAAAGGACTTTATACTCTGATTCTTATTGTCTTGGTTGGCATATTGTTTTATTTCGGGGCGTTACATAACTTTTCTAGCAATAATTTAAAAAAATAAAAAAAAAACAATAAATTTAACTTTAGGTACTTATTACTTGAAAAAATAAATAAACAAATAAATAAACAAAACAAAACAAAACCAAAAAATAAAAAAAACAGTTGACAGTTGATCCAAATTCAACTATTATATAATTCTAACTACTTTTTCACAATACTTAAAAAATTGTAGCTGAAATTAGAAGAGATTTCTTTCAAAGAATCAAGGACTAGCAGGTCTACTTTGAGGCTAATAAGTAACCAAGTCAAGCCATGGTAGAAAAACAGCAGTCTATGTTAGAAAGTTCACAGCATTACACATATCATACTAAAGAAAACTCAAGAGCACACATTACAAATAAATAAATCAACATACTATGCATAAATACGAAGTCATTATTTATACATAACCATTTGAAACAAAACAACTAAAAATTTCAGATGTGTTTATTAATATGAATTCATTACCAGTATATATCTCTAGTAGTGAAAATTAAATAAAAATCTAATGCTACTGCGGCTTAATGAAATCCCTGGTCTATCCATTAATGACCACTAAGTAGCTTACCTATTATATTATTTTCCTTGTATTTTTGTGTTTGAGTTATCCTTCTTTAAAGTATTTTTGTGCTATAGTCAAACCATGGCTCAATTGCTATTGGTTAAGATTTAAATAATGTTTAAAAAAATTAAAACTTTGATATATATTTCACATATTTTCACGTCATTTCTATATTTTTAAGAGAGGCACAATACTATGTGCACCCAAAACTAAACCAATTAAGTTTTTTTAGTCAAACATATATACTCTTACCGTTCCAAATTATTTAAGTGACATGACAAATAAGAACCAAAAAATTAATGTATTCTTGTAATGAATTTTTTTAATTATTTTCATCTATTAAAAGATATTTTCAAGTACTTTTAGTTTGTGAGAAAAAAAATTGCATAAAAATTATATTATTTTTAATTTTTTGTTTTTGGTAGTGAACAAACAATTTGTGATGGAGATAGGATTAACTCTAGTGGTTGCGGACATTCAAGGATCGCATGCATTCGCTGTCTTTGTAAGATATCATGTTCTCCTTTGACCATTGCATTCATTTGTTGCCTATGTCATTCACTACATTTTTACCTTGCTTGCTAATGATCTCATGCTCATATTGTGTATATCATCAGTTTGAAGGTTTCATGATGTGTAAATTATCTCATCTTAGTATCACACTATTGCTATCTTACTCATACATCTCTGTTTCAAGTGATACTATGTTTTTTGGGTGTTTTTGGATGCTCAGGGATGTGTTTGAGGATTTTGGAGACTTTACTTGATTGTTGGGACCGGTCGAGCGGTGTTTTGTGTGCTTGAGCGGTGAATGGCCTCATTCAGTACTTGTGTTTGCAGATTGAACTTCTAGGAGTTTCTCTTTAGCACCCAAGCGATGAAGTCTTGGCTCGAGCGGTCCACAGTGTTTTAGTAAGATCGCTTGGGCAATGAAGTGGTCGCTCGAACAGCCTTTGCGGGTTTTAATAATCCCATTTGTGCTTTCACTTCTATTTTTCTCAAATCTATTCGTGCTCTCTCTACCTAAGGTAACTTCACCCCCATTGTGGATTTTGTGCATCATTTTCTCTATTTCTGTGACGACCCCACCACGTATAATTTTTACATTTAATTAATCAAGGTGATTTGGATCTTAATTAATTATTATTCTGATTTAATTGTGAAATTGATGAGCAATATTGGTGTTGATTCGTATACAATTTTATAAAAGAGCTATTTTGGAATAAGAAATTAAAAGCTTAAGTGGCTCAAAAAGATGAAATTGACGAATTGAATTATTTTAATTTCGAGTATCGGACCATTTAGGAGTTTAATGAAATATCCGATTTAGTTTAATAAAATTGAGATTTTATTAATTGGGTCCGAATGGAAGTTGATTAAGACATGAAGATTGGGAATCAAGATTATTATGAGTTAAATTTATTTATGAGGTGTTCAATTGAATATGTAATTTATTTTTAGAGATTTTGAGTTTGATCTGAAATTGAAGGTCTTACTGGTGTAAGAAATCAAAATTGATGATGGAAATGTGTTTAATTTAATATTTGGAGCCTTTTGGGAATTTGACTAAAAATCTGATTCAAATTGTGAATTTAAATATAATTAATTGGGTCTTAATGGAAGTTAAATTAGACTAATTAAATTATGTGGGATTTGTAATTAGTTACGATTAATTAAATTATGTGCTAATTGAGATTTATTAAGATTAAGTGTTAATTATAATTAGTTAAGACTAAGTGGGTGTTTGGGAAGTTGCTATTTTAGTAGGTTATTTTAGTTTTTGGCTATTTTAGTAGGTTAAAATTTTTGTGTTTGGGAAGATAGTTAGATTTTTTTGTACTTGAATGTGATGTTTGTAAGAGAAAAAGTGAAATGATTATGGATTTGATGTGACATTTTGTTTTATTGGCTATTTTAGCTTATTTTATTTTTTTGTGAATTTTAATCTAAAAAGCCAGAAAAAAGCTTTTGCCAAACACCCCTTAAGTGAGGTTTAATTAAGTTAATCCATAAATTAGTAAAAGAAAAGCTAATTCTAGAGCCTTCTAATTATGTGCACGTGTGTAGGGTCTCCTAATTTGTTGTATTGGGTGTATGTATGCACGTGTCTATGGAATAAAAGGAAAAGATTGTAGTGTATTCATCTTGGCTGAAGGAATTCAAAACAGAGAGTTAAAGAGAGGGAGAGATAAGTCGTACGGAAGAAAGAGAAAAGAAAGTGGAATAAAGAAAGGGGTGTAATGCATTGAAGCTATTCATCATCTGTTTTGGCTGGAGCATGAACAGTTGAGAGAGAGAGAGAGAGAGAGCTTGTTTCTTTGTGTTGGTGGGTTTTGAAGAAAATTCAAGAAAGAAAAAATAGAAGATCATCAAGATATTTATTAAATTGAAGATTAAAGATAAGGATTTCAAGGTTAAATTTTGTAGAATTCTTGTATTATACTTGAATTAAAGATGAGTTTGGGTTCAATTTCATATAATTTGGAAGAAATTAGAAAACAAAGATGAAAAAATTAAGTTAGGTTCATGATTATGGAAATTAATTATTTTGGGTTTGATGATGTAGCTTTGCATGAAATTAAGCCTCATTGTTACATGCATGGGCAAATTGTACAAGTTTAATACTCTAATTAAACATGCATCATAGGATTTCAAGGTTTGGAGACTTTAATTCATGTTTAAAAGGTTTATGGGTTTGAATTTGGGTTTTATATGAAGAAAATTAATAAAAATTCAAATTAGAGCAATTCTAATTAAAATTATTTAGTTTTGATCTTAATTTCATACATGCAAAGTTTCATAACTCCAATTTCATGGTTTAAAGGAAAATAGAAAAGAGTTAAGAATCAATTTCACGTAATTTAAAAGAAATTAGTAAAAGGATGAAGGAATTGAATTAAATTCAAATTGTAGAAATTAAATTAGAATTGACCATTTTGTTGGTTTGATTTTTGTTGTCTTGCATAAATTAGAATTTTAATTGCACATGCATCATGAAATTTAAGAAGATTTGAAGAATTGATTTCATATTCTGAAGAGAAAAATGAAAAGTTTTGTAAACACAAGTTTATGAAAATTTGGAGTTTAATCTTGAATTAAAAGAGTTTGGATGTAAATGGTTAGAATTAATCATGTTTTCTTGATAGTTAAAAGAGGTTATATGGTTTTAACAAAGTTGTGCAAGACCCCAAGTATTGAAATGGAATCTGGAAGCTCAACTTTTTAGCTTTGAAAACTCAGAATTTTTACAGATCGCTCGATCGACCAAATGGCGGCTCGAGTGAACATTATGAGCTCCCAGTATTTTTACAGAGCATTGCAGATCGCTCGAGCGACCAAATGTGCACTCAAGCAAAAATCTTGTTTTCAGCAAAATTTGACTAACTCTTTTAAGTACATACTTGCATCCTCATATCATTTAAAGTATTCTTAGACACCAATTGGATTCACATAGGTAGGAATAAGCTAGAAACATATAAAGAGAGTTGAATTAAAATGAAATGGATATTGAATGATGCTTCTATTGTGTCTTTCTTATGTGACTTGTATAGGTGGACGTCCAAGGCCTTATATTAACTTAACCCACTGTGAGTAGTAACTTTATAAAGATATGTTCAAATTATATTTATTTTCGAAATGATTACTGTTTTCGAAATCATTATGTGATTGATTGAATGGTTTGTTGAAAATTTATTTTGTAATGATGAATGAAGTTCACTTTCGAAATGTTTTCATGGCATCCTTTAGTGAGGCCCTTGCCTGGGGAAAATAATGCCACGGCCATTGATTATAGGCCCTTGCCTGGGAGGAACAATACCAAGGCTATTGGATTGATTGAAACACAGAGATCCCTAGTTTTAAACCCTTTGTGGTCCATTGGATTATTGATTGACCCATTGTGGTCCATTGGATTGACCCATCGTGGTCCATTGTATGACCCTTGTGGTCCATTGTTATTGAAATATTGTTACTCTATTAGATGAACCACCGTAAATTGATTTGATCAGTTATTGTTATTGGGAAATGAGATACAAATGGTTTTCATTATTGCAAGGGATTGATATAATTGCTAATCGAATTGTTTTGTCAATTGAAATGGATTGTTTCGGAAAATGAAAGATATGTTTTGATATGATATGGAAAATGTTTCGTTATAAATTTGATATAATGTAGCAAATGCTTTACTTTGAAAATGATTAAGATTCATTTCGAAATTGTAAGACAGGTTTTTGTATTATCGTCGAACTCATTCATTTAACCTCTTTATTCTGTTATTACTCACTGGGCTTTAGCTCACTCTTATATATATATATATATATATATGTGTGTGTGTAGGTGAGCAACTGGAGAATCAGCATTAGAGTTTGCCTCAAAGTCCACTCTTTTGTCAAGCCACCCAAGCAATACCTCAGTGTTGAGGCTTTGGTTTTGTTTTGTCAGCTTTGTATTTTGTTAAAGGTCTTATGTATATATATGTGTGTGAGATGTATAAGATATGTCGTGGTATATATAATATAAATGTTTTAAATATTTGAATTCATCATGTATGCATAGCCCAATGGACATTTATTATCTTTGTTTTGCTTCCACTTTAGGCCCAGATATGATTTAAATATTTTGAAATTTTGTCTTTGAAGCCAAAGGTAATCTAGGATTACTGGCCGGTCATGACTCTAAACCTATAGGGGCGGGTTTATGTCGTAACATAGTGGTATCAGAGCACGAGTTAATATCACACACACGTGTCCATTGAGCATTGGAGTGTCTAGAATATTTTAACGTTGTCTGTAATACATTTTAACTCTGATGTATCATTATTTATTTTTGGACTTGTAACCTTAGAAACACCATATATTTATTTATTAATAAATTCTTTGATGCTTTCGATTTTTGGGGCGTTACATTGGTTGCTCAAGGCTATACGCAAGTTGAGGGTGTTGACTATGATGAGACGTTTGCCTCCATTGCATGTCTCAAATCTATACGTATTTTACTTGCTATTGTTTTCTTTCTTGGGTTTAAATTGTTTCAAATGGATGTGAAAAGTGCATTCTTGAATGGTTACTTGAAGGAGGAAGCCTATGTTAAGCAACCAAAGGGTTTCGAGGACCCTAAGTTCCCTACTCATGTCTACAAGCTAGACAAGGCACTATATGGATAACAAGCCCCACGGGCTTGGTATGATAGGTTGATGACCTTTCTAATTGACAATGACTTTCGAAGGGGTAGTGTGGATAAGACTTTATTTGTGAAACATACTAAGTTACATATCCTTGTTGCTCAAATTTATGTCGATAATATTATGTTTGGATCCACATCTGAATCTCTTCCTAAATATTTCTCAGATTGTATGACACAAGAGTTCGAAATAAGTCTGATGGGGGACTTGTCTTTCGTTTTAGGGTTTCAAATTAAGCAATTACCATCGGGTATGTTTGTCTCTCAGACCAGGTATGCTAAGAGTCTCGTGTATAAGTTCGATTTTGAGTTTGCCAAACACGTACAAACCTCCATGAGCACGAGTCTTCACTTGACTAAGGACTCTTCTAGCACTGATGTTGATCCTACCCTCTATAGGAGTGTGATAGGGAGCCTTTTGCACCTTACAATGAGTCAGCCCGATATTGCTTTTAGTGTTGGTGTGTGTGCCCGTTATCAAGCTTGCCCTAAAGAGTCTCACCTTCTAGCTGTCAAGCGTATTATTAAGTATATGAGTGGGACTTTGGGGTATGGGACATGACCAAAATTGCTGGCTTCTCTGATGCCGATTGGGCAGGGTGTGCTGATGATCGTAAAAGTACATTTGAAGGTTGTTTTCACCTCAGAAATAACTTGGTTGCATGGCATAGCAAAACAAAAAATGCCATCTCTCTTTCGACCACCAAGGAGGAGTATATTGTCACAAGGAGTTGTTGTGCTCCAATGATTTGGATGAAGCAAATGCTTCATGATTATGTGATAAATTAGCACACACTCACTCTTTTCTATGATAACACGAGTGCCATCAATATTTCTCAAGATCCGAACTAACACTCTCGTACTAAATATATTGACATTCATCACCATTTCATTCAAGAGTTAGTTGAGGAGGGCCTTGTTGTTCTTGAGCATGTATCTACTAGCATCAAAGAGCTGACATTTTTACAAAACCCTTGATCTTCTTAGGTTTGAGTTTCTTAAAATGACCTTGGGTGTTTTCCTCATTGACTATGGTATGACTTGTTGCATGAGAGGATGTGGGTCATATTGTATTTTGCGTTCTTAGATGTTATAATCTCATTATCATTGATGCTTGTCTTCTTTGCACATAAGTTTATTTGAACATCTCTCATTGTGAAAGCAAGGTTTCATGTATGTTTGATCATAACTCATGATGAATGTGTATGCTCTTTATTTTCATGATCTCATTCTATAAACATCCTTGAGTTAAGCAATCGTAGGGGTTTTCGCATAAGTGATCAAATTTCTCTATGGAATTCTAGCATTGTTTCTTGTGCATTTCTCAAGGAATTGGCTTATAGTAGCATATCTTGGGTGATGTTGAGTCTCTTAACCCCTTACCATCCATTTGCATCTCCATGGCTTTGCCCTCGGTTCATTGTTCTCAAGGCATGAGGAAAAGGCTACCTCCAAGTCACCAACAAGCTATCCTTACCCCTTTTCCATTCGTCTCTAGTTAGGTTTCCGTACTCTTGAGCGTGAAAGCTGCTAGTCAATGTGCAAGAAAATGGTTATCTTTGGCTGAGGGGGAGTGTAGACGTCCCCGAACGCCCCGGGAGGATGACTCCCGTTCTGTTCGTTTTGTGGGTCTACTACAGTTCGGACTCAAATTGTCACGGCTCTCAATCTGAACCAAAGAGTCCAAGTCTGGCAAATCGTTTTGAGAAAACAGATTTTTGAAAGAAGTGCCAAACATGGACTGCTTTTCCAGATACAGAGTCGCCACCTAAATATTTTTTATGGGGGAATTTAGGAAACCCTGACTCGGTGCCAAAGGCCACGTGTCCGTCATCACCAAAGTTGCCTCGGCTCGGGAACTTGGGTACGATTGGGGAAGGTCAGCTATGAGCACCCCCTCTCACCCGATCCGAAGATCGGCCTCTACTAACCGTGATATCTTGTTTTGAAAACATTATATGTTCTTATTCCGGTTATTAGCCTAGAATTACTATGTTATGCGCACAACAAACAAGTATAGGCCAAATCGCCTAAATTGGAACAAAACATTTCATGTTTGTTTTTAAAGTGGTTTGCTACTCGCAAGTAGGCTAAAATGCAGGTTTTGCCACCCTCAAGTGGGCTTTTAGAAAAGATAGTTTTGCCACTATCAAGTGGGCTCTAAAACTTGTAGTTTTAATGCATTATTCCAATTTAGGTAACTCGACCTCCATCCACAGGCATTCGAGCAGTTATATCACATAAGCAACTAGCCTCATGGTAAGCATGCTGTCTTGGTAGCATTCACACGCATGCGTTATGCTAAAGCATAAAATACTTACATCGTACTTCGTGCCAAAACAAGAACGTGTTAGCAATCAATGCATGATCCAGGTCCATGTTAAGTGCCTAATGCATCGCATACAAAATGTCACTTAGAATAGGCTCGGCTAATCTAAGGATGACATGTGAAATGTACAAGTAGCATGTATTCAAATTTGTTTTGAAATATAATGCAATTAGCATGATGAGCCGAGCCCGGTGCATGCAATACTGATGAATGATGCACGCATGCATAGCATAGAATATGCTAAAGTAAACATGCCCTAATACTAACCATCAAAGCAGGTAAGTAAAAGGGAGAAAGAAGTGGGGGTTGGAAGACATACACACACTCACCCACACTTATTACAAATTTGCCCTCGCTCGGAGGGACCAAAAGAATAATACAATTCGAATAATGAATTAACTATCCTAGCTAATTAATTATTACAGACCAACTAAATTAATTAAGCAAATTAATTAATCTAAGAAAGCAATAAACAGCAGCCTCGGGGAGAGGGCTCGATGCATGCGCGCTCGGTTTCGCCCAGAAATCCACTGTCATGCTCAAGATGCCTCTGTTTTCCCTGCTCTGCTCCTCTGATGACTGCCAAAGTCTCAGGGTTGCTTCTCTGAGTACTGTGAGATACCACCGGCTGAGGAAAAACACCACCGGCCATATAGAATGGTCACCGGCCACAACTTTGATCCATCAGCCAACAATGGTGGCCGGTCGGCACTGAATGTGGCCGGCCGGACAAAAGTTCCTGCAGAACTTGGTTTGACAGTAGCAGAGGGCAATACTTGGCATGGCAATGCATTTCAAGCAATGTATGCACCAATCATATCCCTTATCATGTTTATGACTCAAAGGGACATGGACCTCGATTCTCGGACCACCAATCACGCATTTCCATGCATGATGGCCCAAAGAATCAAGTATGCATTTTTAATTTCAAATGAATGCAAACCAAATAAACACACAAGGAGGCCCAACCTCTATCATACTCATTTCAGGAGGTCTAGCACGTATGCTTATGCAACGCAATCCTAAGCATGTTGACTAGCATGCAACATGGAAATGCAAAGAAGCATACAAAACATGCAAGGCATGAGACAATGCAACCAACAAGCATGCAAGGTACAATGTAGGTGTTTAAGCATGCAAGCAAGCATGTGACTTCATTCAATCATGCAAGTTCAAACATGCAACAACTCACCAATATGCTACAACATACAAGGAGCATATGCAACAAGCAAAGAGATGGACTTAAACATGATTTAGGCAGCCCTAACTAGGCCTAAAACAGTGGCCAAAAGCTCAAGAAATGGGACCAAACACACATGCAAGAATGCATCTGTTAATGAGCCATCACTTAAGCAAACAAAGACAACTTTCAAGCACACTTAAAAGAGGCAAAGCATGGACTGATGACATGCAATATAAGCTCTGAAATCATGTTAAGATGGTGCCAAATCAAGCAAACAAGATAGGCTAAACATGCAACAATGGTCCAAAACTTAAGGCTAACAAGCCAAAATGCAAAAGAACTATACAATGGGAGTCTTGGTCGACCAAAATAGCCAAGGACAGAGCTCAAACATGGCACAACAAGTGCAAAAGCTTCACAAAGCTAGGCCTAATACATGCTTGAATAAGGGTTAAAACCTAGATGCATGTTAAGGCAACAAAATGGCATTACAAGGCATGTATGCTAAGCAAGCATGGTGTACCAAAACCAACTAAAAACAGAGGCATATTATAACATAATAAGCACAAAAATCAGCTAAGGCATGGCCAACACACACTTAAACATGGTGCTCCCTCAAGAGGCAAGAATGGTCCTTTTCAAGGACAACAAGGAGAGGGGGTGACCCTCTCCTTCCTAGGACCTCAAGGCACTATCCTCATCTCTGAAATCCCTCAAGATTTCAGTGGTGAGGAGGCCCAAACTCAATGGTCCCGGAGCTCACACAAAATAGCACAAGACAAAGGCCAAACAAGGCTTAAGAGAGGTCAAACAACCCCAAAGCTTAAAATACTCTTAACAAACTATTTAGAGGCCTCAAAAATAGAACTTTTATGTGTTATATGCAAGGCCAAAAAACAATTACAAGATAGGCAGAAAAGCTTTGCAAAAATGGGGAATAAAGGGACAAGCTTCTTACCCTTGAAGACCCCCTTCAACAATGGAGGTCCAGCAGCTTCTTTAGGTTGAAACCAGCTCCAAAACTCTAAAAACAACCCTCAAGGGCCTCAGCTCCAAGAGATGGTGTGATGGTGGGTGTTTGTGAGCAAAAATAAGACAAAACACACACTAGAGGGAGATATAGAGATAGGATATGAACCAAACCCTAACCCTAAAATTCAAACCCCAAAAATGGCTGTCTAAAAATGTCTCTCTTTTTGTCCAACCTCTTACAAGAGAGAAGACCCTCTCTTATTATAGACAATTCTCTTGTAAAGCTTCCAAAGGAAGCTAATAAGAGGGAAATCCCTCCATACACATGGAGGGGAGCCAAATGCATGCCAGCTGTGAGAAAATATCTGCAAAAGCAGATGCACAGTAGTCGGCCGGCCAAAGATGCAATTGACCAAAAAAAGATAGCCGGCCGGCCATCTATAGTGCTGGCCGGCCAAACATTTGGCCGGTGGCCACAAAACACAGCCGGTGGCCTCAAGCCCTGGCCGGTGATGGGTGGGGATGGTCTACAAGCCCTACCCTGCCTCTCAAAGGCAAAACACAAGTGTTTGGTGCAAAACCATACACAAAACAGTCGAGTCGAGAGATCCTGAGGCGAGGCGCGTTGCCAAGGCTTCCGGGAACTCAAAACGAACACAAACAAGGGTGATCACTGAGTGTTCAATCAGTGACGTGCAAGTCTTCAGGACGGTCAAAAATGGGGTGTCTACAGGGAGCTTCCGTGTTTACTTAACAAATACCCCTTAATCACTAGTGGTTTGACCTTTATCAATTTCATATAGATTCTCTTGCTTCAGTTCTAGCCATCCGATCACTACTAGGATTAACTCTAGTAGTTGTGGACATTCAAGGATCGTACACACTCACTGTCTTTGTGAGATATCATGTTTTCTTTTGAGCATTGCATTCATGTGTTACTATGTCATTCGCTACATTCTTACCTTGATTGCTAATGATCTCATGTTCATATTGTCTGTCTTACATGTTTGAAGGTTTCATGATGTGTAGATTATCCCATCTTAGTATCACATTTATTGTTATCTTACTCATACATCGTTGTTTCAGGTGATACTCTATTTTTTGGGTGTTTTTGGTTGCTCAGAGGTGTGTTTGAGGATTTTGGGGACTTTACTTGATTGTTGGGAATGCTCGAGCGGTGTTTTGTGTGCTTGAGAGGTGAACCACCTCTTCTAGCACTTGTAATGCCTCAAAAATATTAACAACAGATACCTCCATGATTCTCAACAAATATGTGGAAGCTTATAGTCTCAATCATTCAATATCATTCATTGATTTCCTTGATGTATTACAAAAGGTGTCACATGCATTAATACATTCACTAATCCTATGGTTTGAATCTATAGCATGTGATCCACATATTGAATCAATAGTAGATAAATACAAGTTCATGTCTTAAAGGTTACAAATTTCCAATACGATGCTTAGTTACAACAAAAGTGGGTCAAGCCCAATACAAAGAAAGCCCTAGGGTTATACAAAATAATATTTACAAAACAGAAATACGAGTCTTCAGATCCACAATCCTCCCAAGCTAATCCCTTGGCAGAGGTATACCATCAGCACCTTAAATTTGGTTTCCACATAGGGTGAGCAAATACCCAGTAGAGATAAATTTAATAATCTGTATGATGCCTAACAAAGCTATATGGTAAATGCACATAAATATCATTTACCAAAACAATATACATTTTCTCCTTCAAACAATGCAATGCCATGTTTATAATTCAATTGATAAACCATTACTTCCAAAACAGAAAATAGGGCAGTAAATAGACACATTAAGAATCTCTAGGTACGTATCTACCAATAGGCTATACAAGCACTATCAAACTCATTTTATTGGTATTAACCGGAAGGATTGGCACCTAACCATGCGGGTTTCTAGACTTTCACCAAGGACACAGGCTAACATAATAATAACCATAACCACACCCCCTAACCAGATTCACCATGGCATTCACCAATTTTTCTCAAAACAATACATTTTCAATGTATAAATATGAAACAAGTGTTCAAATACAATGCATGAGTGAATGGTTTCGATTAATCTAGTTCTCATGTAATTTCTACAACAATTAATACTATCCTCCACCAATAGCAAAAACATATATCTCTATTCAAAAGATAAATTTCAAGCAACAGATATAAATTCTAAAATTTCAATATAGGAGTAACACTATATGTTCAACTCTTCTTCCCAATCAAACATGAATTAGAACATTATTCCACAATACCATCACTTGCCACCTTTGTTCCAAACCAACAAATCCCAAGGACTTCTAATATTTCAAACAATATTTGTTCATTTCAAAAGCCCCATTTATGAGAGATTCATGATTTCCAATATTTTTCATCCACCAAACCATTTCATTTAAACCCATCAACAAAACCCCTCCTTTATTACCCAATTCAAAATCCCAAAATCAAAACCAAACCCAAAACTCTCAAAATGCTACTCTATTCAAGGGTACATAACGAAGCTAAGTACCATGCAAAAACATTAAGGAAATCCTGACCTCAAAAAGTAGAAGAGAGGAGGAACACAACCCCATGGACGGTGACAGAAACTTGAACTTTTTAGATTAAAAGAATCACCTCCTCGTGTTCTACATTTTATCTCAAAACACCAAGGTGGCGAGATTCACGAATTTGAGTATATAGGGAGGTTTATGCAAGAATTTAGAGAGAGAGAGAGAGAGAGAGAGAGAGAGAGAGAGAGAGAGAGATGAGAGGATTTGGTTCGAAAAGTAGAGAGAGAGAGAGAGAGAGAGAGAGAGAGAGAGAAAAGTGAGAAAATATATTTTTCCCTCGACTTTATACAAACAGACTGCTTGAGCTACCAAAACACCGTTCGAGCGTCAAACATATAACATTGCTCGAGCAACCAAAACACGTCTCGAGTGAATAAACCAAACTCCTAGAATATCAACCCTACAAAATAGATCGCTCAATCGAACAAAACACCACTCGAGCGAAGAATAGAAACTCTCAGTAGTTTAGACTGCAAACAGACCATCGCTTGAGCGACCAAAACATAGCTCGAGCAAAGAAAGACCTGCTCCTAGAAGTTCAACCTAGAAACATAGGTTCTGGGAGAAACGAAAGACTGCTCAAGCGAAGAAAAGGTCATTCGAACAAACCCAAGAAAAACAGACAAAATGTTCCCAAAACTACCAAGTTTTAACCTGTTTCAAACGTAACCAACAACCTAAATTTCAACTCCCAATTAGCAACAAGGACTACAATACATATAAAACCACATCAATATATACAAAACTCATAACTATGGAGTATAAATGTGTCGAGTCATAACCCGAGCTGCTATAACCTCCCCCTTTAGGAAAATTCGTCCCCGAAATTGAACCAGGTGAACAACAATAATGCAATAATATCAACAACGATAACAACTCATGCTCAACAGTATAGAAAACATAACAACCCCACTCAACACACGTTGATCTCAAATCTCCAAAGTATTCCCAATGTTTATATATTACAACACAACATGAAATTAATTACAAATGGTTCAAACACTAGAAAATAAGTCCGGATACTTATCATGAATTTCAGCCTCATGCTTCCAAGTCGCTTCCTCGAACCCGTGGTATCGCCACAACACCTTAACCAATAGAATAGTCATGCCTCGCAAGACTTGTTCTCAAATATATAAGACTTGAACCGGTCTTTCCTCATATGAGGCATCCTCGTCTACCTCTAAATCAATCCAATCTAGCACATGCGAAGGATTGAGCTCATACTTCCGAAGCATACAAATATGAAACACATCATGAATCCTGGAAAGTTGGGATGGCAAGGCCAACCAATAAACTTCCTCTCCAATTCGCTCTAGGACCTCGAAAGGCCTAAGGAACCTTAGAGACAGCTTCTCACTATTCCTAAATCTCATCAAACCCCATCTCAGTAAAATCATGAGGAATACATGATCCTCCACCTCAAAAGATAAGAGTCTCCTCCTCCGGTCGACATAGCTCTTTTAGCGACTCTGAGCCGAAACCAATCTTTTATGGATAAACACAACGTTTTCCATTGTCTCTCAAACTAACTCTGGACCCAACATAGGTACATCTCCTACCTCGGCCCAACATGCCGATGAAAGGTCAACCATACAAGGCCTCAAAAGGAGCCATTCTTATACTTACACAAAAACTATTGTAGGCAAACTCGATTAAAGGTAAATGCCTCTCCTAAGACTCTGTAAAGTCGAGAACGTAAGCCCAAAGCATGTTCTCTAGAACCTGAATAATGCGCTCAGACTGCCCATCAGTCTGAGGATGATAGACGGTGCTAAAGGTTAACTTAGTGCCCAAGGCATTCTGCAAGCTTTATCACAACTAAGCTGTAAAACACAGATCCCTATCCGAGACGATAGTCACTGGGATCCCATGAAGTTGCATTATGTCTCTAACATACAACTCAGTAAGATAATCCACCATATCACTTGTGTCCATAAGTAAGATATGAATAGACTTGGTTAACCGATCGATAACTACCCATATGGGATTATTACCCCGTTCAGTCCTCAAAAGACCCACAACAAAATCCATCGTGACATACTTTTACTTCCACTTAGCTAAGGGTAGGGCTGCAAACGAGCTGAGTCAAGCTTTGCTGAGCTCGAGCTCGACTCGATAAGTAACTGGGCTTGAACTCGACTTGGCTCGTTGATATTAATTGAACTCGAGCTTGGCTCGGCTCGGCTTGATAAGATTTTTTTTAATATTATTTATTATTTAATATTTAATATATAAATAATGTATTTTTACTATTATTTATATATATATATTTATATATTATTTAATACATAAATAATATATTTATTATATAATTTAAAAAAGATAAACGAGTCGAGCTTGACGAGCATAGATTATTCGAGCTCGAGCTCGACTCGTTGACTAAATGAGCCTAATATTCGAGCTCAAGCTCGGCTCGTTTACTAAATAAGTTGAGCCGAGTCGAGCCCTTAACGAGTTGAGCCAAGTTTCATCATGAACAGCTCGGTTCATTTGCAGCCCTAGGTAAGGGTTGTAACAAACCCATTGGTCGTTGATGCTCAACCTTCACTTGCTAACAAATGAAGCACCTCAAAACAAACAAAGCCATGCCTCTCTTTATCCCCCTCCATCAAAATTGGCGAAAAAGATCGTGATACATCTCCGTGCCTCTCGGATGTACCGCAAGGAATGAATAGTCAAACTCTCAAAGCACCTCCTCTCTATAAGACTCTAGCATAAACAGGTAGTCTAGATATCTCACACTCGAATTAGAATGGACACACAGGCCCTTCTTTATTTTCCTACTATACATCTTTCCTCAGATAGTCTCCACCTCACGGTCATGTTGTTGAGGCTCGACTAATCAAGGTAGGCTGTGCAACAATAATAAACAAGGTAGCCAACTCAACAGACTTTGCAAATTGCAAGTCAAACTCGCGGATATTACCCAACATCTCCTATTCCCAGATGGCAATACTCACTACACTACTCATGGACTTCCTACTTAAAGCATTGGTTACTGCATTGGCCTTATCTAGATGATAATGCAACTCAAAGTCATAATCTTTAATGAACTTCATCCACCTTCTTTGCCTCAAATTCAAATCTTTCTATGAGAACATATATTTTAGACTCTTATGATTAGAAAGCACTTCAAATCTCTCACCGTACAGATAATGCATCTAGATTTTAAAGTAAAATATCATCGCTACTAACTCCAGGTCTTGTGTAGGGTAGTTCTTCTGATGAGTTTTCAATTGTCATGGGACGTTTGGTGCTGATCTTATGGCTCTTTGTAACGCCTTCAAAATAATCCCATTACATATATATCATTGACATGCAATATTTAAAGAAAACAATTCATTAATTCATTCATCAGAGTATTACTAAATAAAAGCATATCATGTAACATCAAATTAAATGCCCTACGGGCTTACATCTCTCCAAGCCAACACTTGGACACAAAACTATGAGTTCTAACTCAAATACAAGTAAAGCCCTAGGCTTGAATGTTTACATGTACTAACAAATAAAAACAACTAACTAAAGATAATCTTCAAAATCCAAAAGCCAAATCCTCCCAAGGTAAGTCCTTGGTGGTAGCTTATCACCTGAACCTGAAAATGATGTTCCCATATAGGGTGAGCCACAGCCCAGCAGAAATATACTAAACCATATATAAGTATTGAATAAAGCATTAGCATTCAATAGATGGGTAACACAAATTATCAGTTCCACTTTCCATTAATTATTCAACATGGCTCAGAACCTGGCCAAACTTACAACAGTGAACTATATATCATATTCACAATAATTCCAATAACGACAACACAAATGAGACTTAGGCTCATATCAAAAACACTTCATACTTCCAGATTGATACACATTTTAGTGCTGTATCAATAACATGTAAAAACACTTCAATATCAATAAGCACACATAAAAGTGATGCTAATGGAGTCCATCCCCTATCTCCTCC
This sequence comes from Camellia japonica, assembly GCA_030407325.1. Classification (NCBI taxonomy): domain Eukaryota; kingdom Viridiplantae; phylum Streptophyta; class Magnoliopsida; order Ericales; family Theaceae; genus Camellia; species Camellia japonica. Next base: position 113,164,967 of record JAPPVO010000031.1, read on the forward strand.
CAAACAAAATCCGGTTTAGAGGTCCATCCCCTATCTTCCCCTAAACCGTGGAGTACATCCCCTATCTCCTCCCACACAATATGCAAATGCATGCTCAATCAATACATGTATTTTCTGTATTAATTCAATAGTCAAAACAATGACTTAACTAATATGATTAGTTTCAGTTATCCCTAATCCACATGCAATGTCTACAACAATCACGACTATCCTCCACCGATAGCCCAAAACAGTTATTTCTAGACTGGAAATAAATAAATCAACAATTCAATAGGCGAGTGATTTAAATTAACCAACTACCCCATTTAATCAATAAATTCCTCAATTTCATGAATTTAACTAATTTCCCCAATTTTCCTTAAATTAATTATACAAATCAATTTATTAAGACAACTAGGGTTTTCCCAAAATTACCAAAATACCCCCAACATATCAAAATACCAAAACTCAGAACAAAACTTATACATTGGAGTAGGAAATCCCTACCTCGAAGAAATTAACCCAAATGGAGAAGACGGAGATGAAGACCCAAAATCCAAAGTGCTCCAAATTCACAAACTCTCAGATTAAAACGGAGCCCTCGACTCACACTATCTTTTTAATAAAGCAACTAGGGTAGAAACACACCCTAAATAGATCAAACCTAAGAGAGAAGAGAGGGAGAAGTCGGACCTAGGGTTTGGAATCAAAAAGAGGATGAAAAACTGTTCAAAATCCCGCTGCTGCCTATTTAAACTGGACAGGCTCGCTCGAGCGAAGACTTTGTCGCTCGAGCGACCAGACACAAGAAACCTTGCTCGAGCGAAGAAAAGCTCGCTCGAGCCAAAAACTCGATGCTTCAGGTCCGCAACACAGAAGCTCGCTCGAGCGAAGGAATTCTCGCTCGAGCGAAGAACTCGAAAACATACACCTCGCTCGCTCGAGCGAAGAAAGCTCGCTCGAGCGAAGAAACACTGCTCTCAGGTCTATACTAGACGCAATCGCTCGCTCGAGCGAAGAAACCATGGCTCGAGCCACCAGACACAAAAACAACCCTCGCTCGAGCGACCAAACCCTGCTCGAGCGACCAACCCAAAAACTGGACAGCAACACTTGGTTTCCGAACCCAACCAACTGTAACAAAACCTGCCCAACATATCCTATAACTCAAAAATAAGGAATAAAGGACAACAACAACAATATAATAACAACTGAATCTACGGAACATAAGTCCGAGTACAACAATCAAATGGGAAAAGACCGGGGTCGCTATAACCTCCCCCCCTTAAAAGAATTTCGTCCCCGAAATTAAGCATAAGTTTTTGAAAACAAGTTTTTTTTTCTCAAATTCCAACAATATGACATTACAATAATGCACAACCTGACCCAATACCGGTCATTTCATCTCTTATCAAGAGGCATCTCACAATATGAATATAAAACAACATATATTACAACCTGCATCAGTATTATGCATTTTTCCTTTCAATTTCAACAGTTTTCAATATCATATTCAATTTCATGATAGAACTCTAATTCAACAATATATTCAACATATTCAATGTTATACTAAACTTCCATTATGAGGCAAGTTCCAAAATATTTCCATTAAACCAAAACATTCTCAATGTTTTCCAACTTAAGGCATATATAAAGTTCTTAAGTTCAACAATATTACAAAATCTACAAACAAGATTACAAATCAATAAACATGTCCGGATATTTCTCGCGGACTTCCAATTCACGTTCCCAAGTGGCTTCTTCCACCCCGTGATGTTTCCACAGAACCTTTACCAAAGGAATGGTTTTGCCTCGCAAAACTTGGTCCCGCCTATCCAAGACCCGAACCGGTCTCTCCTCATACGAGACATCCTCGTCAACCACTAAATCAGTCCAATCCAACACATGTGATGGATCCGGCTCATACTTCCGAAGCATACTCACATGAAACACGTCATGTACTCCGGACAACTGCGGTGGCAAAGCTAAACGATAAGCAGCCTCGCCAATCCTCTCAAGGATCTCAAAAGGACCAATGAACCGAGGGGACAACTTCCCGCTCTTCCCAAACCTCATCAATCCCCGTCTAGGTGATATCTTCAGAAAGACATGATCACCCACCTCAAATACCAAAGGTCTCATCCTACGGTCGGCATAAGATTTCTGACGACTCTGGGCTGTAACAAGCCTCTTACGGAGAAGCTCAACTTTCTCCGTCGTTTCTCTCACCAACTCCGGACCCAACAGAGGTGCATCACCCACCTCGGCCCAACAAACTGGAGATCTACACGGTCGGCCATACAAGGCCTCAAACTGTGCCATACCGATACTAGACTGGAAACTGTTGTTGTAGGCAAACTCCACTAATGGCAAGTGCCTCTCCCATGACCCACTGAAATCAAGAACACAACCCTGAAGCATATCCTCAAGGATCTGAATACGCTCGGACTGCCCGTTAGTCTGAGGATGATAAGCCGTGCTAAAGGTCAACTTAGTGCCTAAGGCACTCTGCAAACTCTGCCACAACCTAGCAGTAAAACGAGGATCTCTATCTGAGACGATCGTCACTGGGACCCCGCCACCAAAATTGCGACCCAAATCCCGATACATTTTAGTACCTCCCAGATGTACCGCAAGGCGTGAATGATGAAACTCTCGGAGTACTTCCTCTCGGCAAGACTCCGGCACAAACAAACGGTCTCGGTATCTCACACTCAGGTCGGAATACACCGTTAAACCCTTCTCAACCTTCCCACTGGAGATCTTCTCTCGGAGGGATTCTACTTCAAGGTCACCCCTCTGAGCCTCTAACACTCGAGTCACAAGTGTAGGCTGCGCAACAACAGAAAACAAGGCCGCAGCCTCAACGGATTCGCCCAGAAGCAAATCAAACTCTCCAAGTGCACCCAACATCTCCCACTCTCGGATGGCTATACTAGCTATGTCACCAACAGATTTCCTGCTAAGGGCATCGGCCACCACATTGGCCTTCCCCGGATGATAATGCAACTCAAAGTCATAATCCCCAATGAACTCCATCCACCTCCTCTGCCTCAAATTCAAGTCTTTCTGTGTGAACAGATATTTCAGACTCTTATGATCCGAGAATACCTCGAACTTCTCACCGTAAAGATAATGCCTCCAAATCTTCAAGGCAAATATCACAGCTGCTAACTCTAAATCATGCGTAGGGTAATTCTTCTCATGAATTTTCAACTGTCGTGAGCCATAGGCAACCACTTTCCCCTCTTGCATCAACACACAACCCAAACCCTCTCGTGAGGCATCAAAGTAAACAGCATAACCCAACCCTCTCTCCGGAATAATCAAAACCGGAGCGGTGGTCAATCTAACCTTCAACTCCTGAAACGACTTTTCACAAGTCTCACTCCATACAAATTTGACTCCCTTCCGAGTCAATCTAGTCAAAGGCGAAGCTAACCTGGAGAAATCCTTCACAAACCGTCGATAATACCCAGCTAATCCCAGAAAACTGCGGATCTCAAACACACTCTTAGGCTGTGCCCAATCTTGCACTGCCTCAGTCTTGGATGTATCAACTGACACTCCTTCCCCAGAAACCACATGGCCTAAGAACTTGACCTCTTCTAGCCAGAACTCACACTTCCCAAACTTAGCATAAAGCTTATGGGCTCTAAGTAACTCAAGCACCACTCTCAAGTGTTCCTTGTGCTCCTCCTCTGAAGGTGAATAAATCAGAATGTCGTCCACGAAGACGACTACAAAACGATCTAAGAATTCCCGGAATATCCGGTTCATCAAATCCATAAACACTGCCGGTGCATTGGTGAGCCCAAATGGCATCACCAAAAACTCATAGTGGCCATACCGCGTACGGAATGCCGTCTTCGGAATATCTTCCTCCCTGACTCTCAACTGGTGGTAACCCGATCTCAAATCTATCTTAGAGAAACAACGGGAACCCTTCAACTGGTCGAACAGATCATCTATACGAGGCATAGGGTACTTATTCTTAACCGTAGCCTGATTCAATTTCCGGTAATCTATACACAGTCTCAAAGCACCACCTTTCTTTTTAACAAAGAGGGCCGGTGCTCCCCACGGCGAAACACTAGGACGGATATAGCCCTTATCGAACAACTCCTGGAGCTGAATCTTCAACTCAACTAACTCGGCTGGGGCAAAACGATAAGGTGCCATAGAAATTGGCGCCGTGCCGGGCACTAGGTCAATAGAGAACTCAATCTCTCGATGCGGTGGCAAACCAACAAGGTCCTCGGGAAAGACGTCCGAGTACTCACACACCACCCGTGGCAACACAATCTGGGTCTCATCACACTCACCACTCTCAAAGCTAGCAAGCAGACCACTAAGCTCACTCCGCCCTCGCGAACCATACCCCGGTGGCAAAACACTACCAACCCGGTCCCCAGAAAATGAAAACACTCTCCGCCCACGGTACAACAAGTGACCCTCTGGCGATAGCAATCAATAACTGCCCGGTATGACGATAACCAGTCCATACCCAAAATAACATCAAAGCCCTTCATGGGCATAACTACAAAAGGAAACGGAAGTCTATGATAGTCGACCTCTATATCACAACCCCTAACACCTTGTTTCAAGATCAACTCGCCCCCAAGAGGTGACACTACACAAATAGGAGATGCTAACTGTGCTAACTCCAACTCCAAAACAGATGCAAATGCAGCAGACACAAAGGAATGAGATGCACCCGTATCAATCAAAACATTAGCAACCGAGTTGCAAAACAAGAAGGTACCTCTCACAACAGATGGAGCCGGTACAAGATCCTGCGCGGTAACAACATACACGCGCCCAGATGGTCTCTGATCAACCTGCTCACCCCTAGGAGCATAAGACTGCTGCACAGACTGGGACGATGAAGCCCCCTGATTGGCCCTCGAGGCCTGACTTGACTGAGCTGGCTGCTGACCCTGAGTCTGCCTCAAACCACCAACTGCGGGCAATACCTCTTCATGTGCCCTGCCTGACCGCACTGAAAACAAGAGAGCGGCTGGTCTCTACCCTGACTCTGGCTCTAAGATCGAGCCGAAGATGATGCTGCTCTCTGTACTCCTCCCCTCTGAGGACAAACTGGAGACTTGTGGCCCAGCTGACCACACTTGAAACAGGTGATGTCTCCCTGACTGCCTTTCCCCGAACTAGCACTCGGCAGAGGAAAAGTCGATCTAGAAAAGCTACCCTGAGACTGCTGAGGGTTAAAACCCTTCTGTCTCCTACCATCACTCTGACCATCCTGACTCCTCTTGGAGCCCTTCTGTCCTTCCTCCTCCTCCTGCATCATGATTTCCATATGGGCTGCAGCATCAACCATACGCCCATAATCCCGAATCATAGTTCCCCCAACTCTCAGCTTGAGGCCACGCCTCAACTTCTTCTCGAACTCAATACAACGGCGTTCCTCAGACGCCACCAACTCAGGTGCAAACCTGGACAAGCTAGTAAACGCAGCCTCAAACTCGGCCACTGAAGAACTCGACTGCTTAAGCTGGCAGAACTGGTCTCTCAGCTTCTCCCTGACTGCTGGAGATAAAAACCGCTCCTGGAAAGCATTCACAAAAGCCTCCCAAGTACCTCCTATGCGACCCTTAGTGAACTTCCACCACTGACCCGCATCCCCCTTCAGCTGGAAAGATGCCAAGGTCACTTTCAACCCCTCGTCTTCGATGCCAAGCATCTCAAACGTCTTCGTTGTCTGTTCGAGCCATTCATCTGCCTTAAGCGGCTCTTTAGGGTCACCCACAAATTCATCCGGATTAGACCGGAAAAACTCCCTCTTCAGAAAGGAAGGTCCTGCATCCGCAACAACAACCTGAGCCTGATTCTCAGCTCTGAGAATGCCTACTGACTCCCTGAATGCCCCTGCTATCTCTCGGGCTAAAGCGCCCATAGCCTGCTGGCCTACTGGCTCGGCCACATTGGCCTGGCCAACTCCCTCCTGTACTGCCGGAATCTCCTCTGGCACAGGCACCTCCTGCCTACCCGGCCTACCACGCCTACCGCGTCCTCGTCCTCGTCCTGACATCCTAAGAAAGGAAACAAAGACGTTAGCACATTAATAGATGTGCCGAAACTAAACACTCGCGTCCTAATGCATTGGACAACAGTAATTCATTCCACGTAAGCACATAATCACATAAGCACCTACGAATTTCATTCCTGGATGATAATAGTCCCGAAGCGTTACTATAGTTCCGGTTGGAAGCAGCAGTGATCAAGTGCCTTTCCAACAAGACTACTAGAAACTCAAAGGTCCAATCAACATCCTAGAAACTACGTTCCATACCCACATAATCACATAAACATGTTATCATATAAGCATACAACAGTACAGCTAAGTCTCTATCAAACGAGACGAACCCATTGTGATACTAATCACTTCCCACGTACCCAAAGTATTCAAACCCGGTACGCTCTGATACCAAGTTGTAACGCCCTCAAAATAATCCCATTACATATATATCATTGACATGCAATATTTAAAGAAAACAATTCATTAATTCATTCATCAGAGTATTACTAAATAAAAGCATAACATGTAACATCAAATTAAATGCCCTACGGGCTTACATCTCTCCAAGCCGACACTTGGACACAAAAATATGAGTTCTAACTCAAATACAAGTAAAGCCCTAGGCTTGAATGTTTACATGTACTAACAAATAAAAACAACTAACTAAAGATAATCTTCAAATCCAAAAGCCAAATCCTCCCAAGCTAAGTCCTTGGTGGTAGCTTATCACCTGAACCTGAAAATGATGTTCCCATATAGGGTGAGCCACAGCCCAGCAGAAATATACTAAACCATATATAAGTATTGAATAAAGCATTAGCATTCAATAGATGGGTAACACAAATTATCAGTTCCACTTTCCATTAATTATTCAACATGGCTCAGAACCTGGCCAAACTTACAACAGTGAACTATATATCATATTCACAATAATTCCAATAACGACAACACAAATGAGACTCAGGCTCATATCAAAAACACTTCATACTTCCAGATTGATACACATTTTAGTGCTGTATCAATAACATGTAAAAACACTTCAATATCAATAAGCACACATAAAAGTGATGCTAATGGAGTCCATCCCCTATCTCCTCCCAAACAAAATCCGGTTTAGAGGTCCATCCCCTATCTTCCCCTAAACCGTGGAGTACATCCCCTATCTCCTCCCACACAATATGCAAATGCATGCTCAATCAATACATGTATTTTCTGTATTAATTCAATAGTCAAAACAATGACTTAACCAATATGATTAGTTTCAGTTATCCCTAATCCACATGCAATGTCTACAACAATCACGACTATCCTCCACCGATAGCCCAAAACAGTTATTTCTAGACTGGAAATAAATAAATCAACAATTCAATAGGCGAGTGATTTAAATTAACCAACTACCCCATTTAATCAATAAATTCCTCAATTTCATGAATTTAACTAATTTCCCCAATTTTTCTTAAATTAATTATACAAATCAATTTATTAAGACAACTAGGGTTTTTCCAAAATTACCAAAATACCCCCAACATATCAAAATACCAAAACTCAGAACAAAACTTATACATTGGAGTAGGAAATCCCTACCTCGAAGAAATTAACCCAAATGGAGAAGACGGAGATGAAGACCCAAAATCCAAAGTGCTCCAAATTCACAAACTCTCAGATTAAAACGGAGCCCTCGACTCACACTATCTTTTTAATAAAGCAACTAGGGTAGAAACACACCCTAAATAGATCAAACCTAAGAGAGAAGAGAGGGAGAAGTCGGACCTAGGGTTTGGAATCAAAAAGAGGATGAAAAACTGTTCAAAATCCCGCTGCTGCCTATTTAAACTGGACAGGCTTGCTCGAGCGAATACTTTGTCGCTCGAGCGACCAGACACAAGAAACCTTGCTCGAGCGAAGAAAAGCTCGCTCGAGCCAAAAACTCGATGCTTCAGGTCCGCAACACAGAAGCTCGCTCGAGCGAAGGAATTCTCGCTCGAGCGAAGAACTCGAAAACATACACCTCGCTCGCTCGAGCGAAGAAAGCTTGCTCGAGCGAAGAAACACTGCTCTCAGGTCTATACTAGACGCAATCGCTCGCTCGAGCAAAGAAACCATGGCTCGAGCCACCAGACACAAAAACAACCCTCGCTCGAGCGACCAAACCCTCGCTCGAGCGACCAACCCAAAAACTGGACAGCAACACCTGGTTTCCGAACCCAACCAACTTGTAACAAAACCTGCCCAACATATCCTATAACTCAAAAATAAGGAATGAAAGGACAACAACAACAATATAATAACAACTGAATCTACGGAACATAAGTCCAGGTACAACAACCAAATGGGAAAAGACCGGGGTCGCTATACTCTTTTTAGTGCTACTTATCAATTCAAGCTACACAGCTAGCTTGACATTAATCTTCATGGGGCAACAGTTGACATCAACTATTGAAGGGATTAACAGCCTGATCTTAGTACCGATGCAATTGGAGTTCATGATGAATCATTTGCATACCGTTATCTTATTGAAGAGCTCAACATAACAGAGTCTAAAATCAAAACTTTAAAAAACCAGGAAAAATATGCTGATGCCCTTCACAAAGGTCTGAAAGCAGGAGATATAGTTGCAATTATTGACAAGCATCCTTACGTTGAGCTTTTGTTATACGAGACCAACTGCAAATTTAGAACTGTAGGACAAGAATTTGCTAAAAAGGGATAGGGATTTGCAAGTATTTTCTTAGTATAATCCTAAACGAGTAATTATTGTTGCAATATTTGGAATGGCTAAGCCAAACTTCAATCAAATAAGATTTTAAGGTGACAAGTTAATATCAATAGAAAACAAAACTCATGAGATGTTACCAAAATATATCCTTGCTGCCTAAATTTGATATTTATTTTATATCAGACTTGAGTTTTAGCCAAATCTTATATGCTTCTAGACTCTAGCATTTATGTTATTTTTATTTTTTATTTTTTTATTTATTGAATGGTGCATATGTTATTCAGATCACTATGATTAGCTTTCCAAGAAGAAAGTTAGATTGTGGAGGTTCTTGCTAATATTGTATAAACATGTCTATGTGTAGTGAGAGCTTATGTTTGGATTAAGGATTTAAGTGAGAATTTTAGGATAAAAATGAAAAGGAAATAAAAATGAACTTTTATTTCATTCACTCTTTTTTTCTTTTTTATTTTTTGTCCTCCACAAATCCTTGATCCAAATACACAACCTTAATGTACAGTGTAACTTGATACATTTCATAAAGGTCCAATACGATTATGATGTTTAATTTCCTGACTCAGCCATTTCATAGCAACTCTTCTCTTGTGGTGGACTGGTCAACTACTATTATACAGCTTTTAGAGAATAGTGATCTCCAAATAATCCACGGTAGTTGGATATCGCTCGATAGGTGCTCTATGTAAGCCAACCAAGTCGATGAAAACATTATATCTCTCACTACCTTTAGCACAACATGCTTCCTTGCCCTTAAACAATATTTTTTCTGTAAGTTGTGCTGGCAGTATCGCAAGTACAACCAAGAGGATGAGGAATAGGATATCGATGAGCCTGAATCTACTAGGCCTAAAAGCACATCGCTTATGACTAGCTTCAAGGATTTTGTTGATAAGAAAGAAGATGAGGTCATGGAATCAATTAAGCAGAAGAGTGATAACAAACGACAAGCAAGCCAACATTCTGATAGGCAGCCCGGTTCATCTTCTAAGTAAATTTTCATTCATGGGCTGATTGTTTTTTCAAACCTCCTACCCTTCTTAAGTATGTTATCAATAAATAAAAAAATCTCATATTCTTTTATACCTGTTCCAACCATTTGATACTGAAAGTTAGGCAGCTAGAATGAAAATGTCATGTATAGGATCTATGGAGAAATTGAGAAATTGAGAAAAATTTGGCAATATAAATTTTTATTTTTGTTTTTATTATACAATTTTGTTTGTACTTTGTAATTTTATTATATTTTTTAATAAGGGGGCTTTTGGAGATGTTGAAAGTTACTTTCAAGTTTCTGTTTGGTAGTGGATTAGAATGATATATTAGCTAGTTGTTGTGATTCCCTTTAAACTTGAAATTTCCAAAACAAAAACAATAACGGGACCATGAACCTCTTGGTTTGATGGCATTTATGTTTAGTGGTGGATTAGAATGATATATTAGTTAGTTGTCGTGATGTGATTCCCTCTGAACTTGAAATTTTGAAAACAAAAACAAAAATGGGGCCATGAACCTGTTGGTCTGATGGTATTTGGTTAGTCCAAGTGACCTAGGACTATTTTTGGATTTTGGATTCACTGAGGGATTTGCAGAGAAAACAAAATGAAATGACAGTGAAGGAAAAAAAAAATAGAAAATACACTTCTACTTGATTTGTGTTTTCCCTGCAAAATTTATCAATCCAAACACAGCCTTAAATTTAGGAGGTTGGGATTTCAAGCCTTCCTAAGTTACTCAATAAATGTTCTCATCTCATGTTACCAAAAGTGAAATGGAATTGTTATTATCACCATTAATATGTATTGATGTTGTAGAGTGGTTGGGATTGTACGTGAGGCAGGTAGGCGGATGACAATGATACTGTAGACACCCCATTTTTTACTGTCCTCGAGACTTGGATGTTCTCGCAGGTGCATCCAATGATGAGTTTGATTGCTCATCGAGCGCTCAAAGTTTGCTGTGAAACACCACAGGTTTGAGTTTTCCAAACCCTGCATTCATTCTGTCTCATTTTTGGACCATGTCTAGGTCTTTGCAGAGTGATGTTTTTGATGGCCTGTCGGCCATCATTGAGGGCTGTCGGCCATGGCTATTGGTCTGTCGGCCATCAATGTGCCCCTGCCGGCCAGCACTGATGGCCGGCCGGCCACCAGTGCATCAGCAGATATTTTGTGATATTTTGTGCCAGCTATTTGCACAGATTGAACCATCTTGTAGCACGTGTATGGCTGGATCTCTATGAGGGGATTTTGCATCTTCTATATATAGAAGCCCTCTCTTGCATGTGCAAGGGTTAGAAATTTTTGAAGACAAAAAAATCTCTCTCTCTTTCTCTCTCTCTAGAAGCCTCTCTCTCTAGATACTTTGTGCCTTATAGCCTAAGTTCTCTATACTTTTGCATATAAGCCCTTGATCACCATTGAGTTGAGGTTACTTGAGGCCCTCTTTGAGCTCTAGAAGAGGATTTTGGCTTGGATTGACTTGATTTTGGTGCCTAAATTGCATCTTCTCTTCAAGAGGTAGAACACCTGTGTTTTAAGCTTATTTTAAATACTTGTTTTGCCATCTTTACATACTGTTTTAAGGCTGGTTTTGACCTTTGAAAATCTCTTTTTTTATGGTCTAAAAATGGTGGTTTGAGGTTTGTTTGGAGTTAGGGGTAGTCCACCATTCTTGTTGCTTGATTATTAAGTTGTTGTGCCATCTTTCAAAGCTTTCAAACCAACTGTTTTGGCCCTTTAAACCATTGAAATTCAGAGTTATTTCAGTGGCAAAAACCTCATTTTGAACTCCAAAATTGGAGGGGTTAGCCTCCCCTCCTTGTGTCTTGCTTCCATGTCTAGGTTGCTTTACATGTTAGCTTGATTTTCTAGCTTAACTTAGCTTAATTCAAACATGTTTTAGGCTCTATTTTGGCATGTTTGAGCTCTGTTTTGGGCTGGTTGGAGCACTTAAGGCTTGGTTTGTGTGCTTGTAGTGCAATTGTGCTTGATAGTTTAGTTTGTGCTATGTTTTGGCCTCTTATTCTACCTATCTTTAGCTTAGTTCAAACATGTTTTAGGACTCCTTTTAGGCTGTTTTAGGACTGTTTTGAAGTGTTTGTACATTTTGAGCTTTGTATTTCATGCCTATAGTGTAATGGTCTTCACTAGCTCATTGTTTTGAACTTTAAGCATGATGAGTTACAGAGTTAGTTGCATGTTGAAGTGTCACTTTGTATGTAATTTCAGCATATATAGCTCTGTCACAATCTCATTTGTTTCACTCTTTCAATTGCTTTTGAGAGTTGTTTCAATTTTGGGATCCTTTAAGCTTGAGATAGAGTTTGTGCTTAATGGTTTTAATCCTCTTTTGAGGGTTTCTACTAACCAAAGGCATGACCTCTCTCTTGCCTTAAATCATCCTTTAGTTGACACTCCATTCTCTTTAGAGGACTCTCACCAATGGACTAAATCAATTAAAGAATGAGTTGGTAACTTAAAATGAGTAAACAAAAGTGACAAGTAAAACTTGAGGAAGATAAGCATGTTGTGTTGCATTGCATATGTTCAATCGGACATTATATTGAACACAAGGAAGATTGGAGCATTTCATTCTCAAAGTGATGAAATGAGCCAATCTCCTTAGTCTCCATTGCCCTTGATTGCACATGATAGGGCGATGGTCTTGAGTCTTGTTTTTGCATTTATTGAAAGTGTACAACTTAGATCTTTGGCCATCATGCATTGAAAATGCTTGATTGATGGTTTTGGATCCAAGAGTGCCACTCCTTTGATGTTTTGAGATGATAAGGAGGGGTACAGTACAAACAAACCCATGGAAAAACCTTCATTTTGCTCTGTTTGTGCTCTGTTACAGTATGGTAATTCAGAGCACCAGTGGCCGGCAGTGGCTCACTGATGGCTGGCAGTGCCTCATTCTTTGCCGGCAGGGCACATTTTTGGCTGGCAGGGGGCCGACAGCAACCAATCATGGCGGATAGGCCACTGGTGCAATCTTCAACAAGTGTTTGGTAAGGTGGAGCATAAAGGTTCCGGAGCATGGTCAACCCTGCAAACAAAGCCTCTCAAGAGCAAAATGGTGGCTTTTTGGGGCGAAAACCGAGCGCAAGCATCCTCCACTTCCTGAAACAGAGCTGAGGCAGTGTAGTGTAAACATTTTGCATGATTAGCTTGTGTTGTAATTTAATTAATTAGTTTGCTAATTAGTTAAGTTGTTGTAATAATTAGTAATTAGTTTGCTAGTTATTCATTTGATTTGTAATAATTGGTCTAATTAGCTTAATTAGACTAGTTAGCTTAGCTTAGATTAGCTTATCTTAGCTTATTTATTCGGACCCTCCTTCGTGAGGGTGTAATGTTGTAATAAGTGTGGTGTGTGTGTGTATGTCTTCCAATCCCTCGTCTTTCTCCCTTTTATTTACCCACTTTTGATGGTTAGATTAGGGACATTTTCAATTAGCATACCTTATGCTTGCATGATTGCATCCATTCATTTGTCTTGCATGCACCGAGGCTCGGTTCATTATTCAAACTGCATTGTTATTTCAATATTTATTTGAATACGTGTTTAATCGCATGTTGTTCAAATCAATCATATGCCATATTAGTAGCCGAGCCTATCTTAGTTGTATTATTGCATGTGTTGCATTAGGCATTTTGTATAGTTAGGATCATATATCTTTCTAACTAGTTTCTATTTTGGCTTAGAGTACTTGGTAAGTCTTTATGCTTTAGCATACTTGCATGAGTGTGATTGTCATGTTGCCATGATTAGCATGTTTGCCATGAGGCTATGTGCTTAAATGATAAACTACATGAATGCTTATGCATGAAGGCTTGATTGTTTGAATTGGAATGATTCAACGAATGTACGTTTTAAGCCCACTATGTTTGGTGGCAAAACCGCATCTTTAAGCCCACTTGAGGGTGGCAAATTCAAACCATTTTCGCAAAACAAACATGAGTTGAATTGTTCCAAGTCTTGCGATTTAGTCTATACTTGCTTGTGTGCGTCACATAGTAATGTTAGCTAATAACCAGAACAAGAACACATAATGTTTATAAAAAAACATATCATGATTAGTAGAAGCCGATCTTTGATCGGGCGAGAGGGGGTGCTCATTTTAGGACCTTCCCCTCTCGTACCTAAGTTCCCGAGCCGAGGCAACTTTGGTGATGACGGACACGTGGCCTTTGGCATGAGTCAAGGTTTCCTAAATTTCCCAAAAACAAAATATTTAGGTGGCGACTCTGTAATCTGGCAAAGCAGTCTAATTTTGGCGTTTTTTGATTCAAAATCAATTTTCCAAAACGATTTGCCGGATTTGGACTCTTTGGTGTTTATCAGTCTCACATTACACTTTGTGAGATTAGATTCAGAACCGTGACAGGAGTCCGAGCTGTAGGGCTTTCTTTCAAACTTTTCCGAAAGGGGGGGCGCAAAAAAAGTCGAGCTACAGATACTTTGATCAAGTTAATCTTGAAAGAGACTTGGAACCATGTTGTAAGTAATTGAATTATTAATGTATTACTTACAATGATATTCATTCTCATCACAACCCAAACATTATATGCTTGTCACCTGAAATTTTGATTTTTGGATTTTTAGTCTGTTTTTTATAATAAAAATAATGCCCAATTAGTGCACATTAATGTCTGTTCTCAACATTATTTTTTGTAATATATTTAATAATATATGGGTAAATTACACTTAAATTCCCAGAGGTTTACCTTAATTACAAATACCACCCTGTGGTTTCAAAAATTACATAGACCTCCATTGCTTTTGAAAATAATAGTCAGATTCTCCCTTCCCGTTAAAAGAGCATAAATGACGTTAACTTGACAATGGAATTGACTATAATACCCTTCAATCACATTGTGAAAAGACACAACTAACCCTTCATATAAAATACCCCTCCCATTCATTCTTTCCTAGGGTTTACGATCAGAAAAGCGAAGGGAAGAGAAGAGTGAGCAATGAAGGAAATGAAGAGAAAAAAGAGTAGTGATTTTGTCAAAGATTTTCTCTGATTATCTTTCATAGTGCAAAGTGTGCAAGATTTTAATCTGATTGTTTTGTTATTTATGGCTTCCAAGTAAGTTCTCTAACAAATCTCTTCAATATTAAAATTTCTATTTAAGAAAAAAAAAAAACTCAATACGTGGGTTTAGGGTTTACGAATGAAGGAATTTTTATAGTTTTGGGGGTTTTGTTTGTGTAATTTTGAACTAATTGTTATAGCTTTAGAGTTTTATTTTTGGGTATTTAGGGTTTTTCTAATTTTTAATCAAATATTGTAATTTTTTGGATTATTAAACATTATTACTTACTAGATTTGGAGTATCATAATGTTTGTTAGATTTTATTGAATCATTATTGATTTAGGATTTTTTTAAGATTTTTTTCAATGTTTACTGATTTAGGGTTTTACTATCTGTTTAATATTGTGAAAAATATATACGAAAATTGTAATTTTTTGGATTATTAAACATTATTACTTAATATTGTGAATTATTCATTCAATCTGTTTATCTGTTTCAATCATGCTAGCTTTGGAATTGATTGAATTTATTTTGCTGAAATTTATTGAATTAGTTCAATTTGTTTATCTGTTCAAATTAGTTTTTAATCAACTATTGAAATTTTTTGGATTATGAAACATTATTACTTACTATATTTAGAGTATAAGGATGTTTGTTAGATTTTATCGAATTATTATTGATTTAGGATTTTTTTTTTTTTAAGATTTTGTTCAATGTTTATTGATTTAGGGTTTTGTTATCTATCTAATATTGTGAAAAATGTATATGAAAATTGTAATTTTTTTGGATTATTAAACATTATTACTTAATATTGTGAATTATTCATTGATTTCAATTTGTTTATCTGTTTCAATCATGCTAGCTTCGGAATTGGTTGAATTTGTTTTACTAAAATTTATTGAATTGGTTCAATCTGTTTATCTGTTCAAATTAAATGTTCTTTTATTACTATTTCAGCCATGGCTGCATTTCTTCATTTGACTTAGTTATCCATTACAAGAGTAAAGTGGGCAGAGTATACAACGTGGATCCTGGTATGTATTGTCATGTTGATCTCTTGAAGGATGTACATGAATCAGTTCTTAGAAACATAGGTTTGATTGAGGCTCTTGCTATTCATTGTACCGTGATATACCTGGAATTGATAAGAGAAGAATGTTAGAAAATGATCTTGATGTACCGGATATGTTTTACATGCAAAGTGTGAGTAGAACAATTAACTTGCATGTAGATATTGTTCATTCTATTAGGTTTGAGGGTGGAGAAAGTAATGATAGTGGAAAGAATGCTGTAGAAATTGATCACTCAATAGAGGATGGTGATTGTGATGTAGAGGGAGATGATGAGTACCACATGGATGATTTTGTTGGTTTTAGTGATGAAGACAAAGATTAGAATGAAAATGCGAATGTTGAAAATGAATCTAATAGCACAAGTAGTGAATATGTCTTAAGTGAAGATGATGGCTTAGGTGAAGATGATGGTGCACTTAGTAATTATCAATATGGAGATGGTGCAATGGTCTATGATGTTAGTATTGATAATGATTTGAATGATGAATCTAATTATAGACCTAAGAGGAGGAATTCCAAGGGAAAACAATTTCATTTTACCTATGATGATAAAGAGCCATATTTGAATCTACAAGGGGAAGTGGTACTAGAAAAGGGGATGATATTTGTAGATATAAACAGCTTCAAAGTTGCACTCAAAGATTATACAGTGAAAAATGGCTTCAAGATTGTGACGGACAAAAATGAGAAGTCTAGGGTAACTACCCATTGTGCTGCTGGTGGATGTCCTTGGAGGATTTATGCATCTCCTCTTCCATATAGGATAACTTATAAGATAAAAACCCTAGTTTCCCGACACACATGCAATAGGTTGAACCAAAATACTGAGGCAACTTCAAATTGGATAGCAAAAAAATTGAGTGACAGTTTTAAAGAAAATCCAGACATGGGGTTGGATACAATGCAAAGCAAGTTGAATAAGATATATAGGGTTGATGCTTCAAAGATGTAGTTGTATAGAGCTAAAAAAAGATGTAGAGGTGAGATGGATGGTAACCAATATGTGCTACTACCAACATATGTTGTAAAGATTAAGAAAACAAATCCTGGTAGTTTTGTGAATATCAATTATGATAACCCACCCAAATCAAGTTCAGAGAATGAACCCACACCAGATGAAGAGAGTATAATCAGTACTAACCCAGTGTTTAAAAGAATATTCATTTTATTTGAGGTAATGAAAACAGGGTTTATTAATGGACATAGACCCCTCATAAGGGTAGATTGTTGTCACTTGAAGGGTCCTTATGGTGGAGTGCTAATTTCAGCAATTGCACTAGATAGGAATAATGGGTTGTTTCTACTGGCATTAGGAGTAGTGGAGTGTGAATGTAAGGAAAGTTGGACATTTTTCGTACAACACTTGAGAACAATACTCAGTGATGCATTACCCACTAGGCCTTGGACCATCATGTTTGATGGACAAAAGGGTCTTAACAAAATTGTTAGTGAAATCCTACCAAAGGCTAGCCATAGAAGATGTTGTATGCATTTGTTTAACAACTTTAGAGCTAAATTTTCCTAGGGTGATCTTGAGGAAGAACTTTTGGAAGACGACAAGGGCTTGGAATCAAAGGGCATATGATGAGGCTATGTAGACCATTCAAGGTACCTCAAAAGAAGCATATGCATGGCTACCAAAAGTGTAACGCCCCGAAATAATTCAACATGGGCTACCCATACTAATTGATATTGACTAAACAATAGCAATAAACCTTCCACCTTTACATCATTGATAATGAGTTTATACGAAAGTTCCACATGCGATATACATTCAATGTCACAAAAGAACACATGAATCTATAGCATGTGAAGTATCTAGTCTCAAAACAATAGAATGCCCTTAAGGGCTTACATCTTCCAAGGCATAAGCCTGGTTACACAAAAATGGTTTCTACAACCCATACACATTAGACCTTGGCTCACAAAAGAATTACACAAAATAAAAGAGCTATGTACTCTTCTCAAAAATATCCATGCCCTCAGTTCGGCAGGATCACCACATCTTTACCTGCACCAAATCCCATAGGGGTGAGCATAAAGCCCAGTAGAGAATTCTCACAAAGTATATACAGTTATGCAATTCAAATTAAGATGCAAATGTCCATGCCATGCCATGCTCCTTTAGGAAAAATTCATTTCGTGCTCTTTTAAAGAATATCATCTTTGCATAAAATTGCAATCTCAACTTATTTCAAACTTCCACTTTTAAAATCAATAGGGGCGGTAAATACGACACTGGTAATCCCTAGGCTGGTGTCTGTAAGTAGGCTCAACAAGCACTACCAAACTGTCATTTTTACCGATGCTAACTGGAAGGCTCGACACCTATCTGCGCGGTTTTCTGGTCTTTCACTATGGACATTCAAGCCAACTTATCAAAGTTCAACTACACCCCCTATCCGGACATACCACGTATTTACCCCATGTACATTATCATAATTCTCTTTGCAATATGTATTCTTTCTCAATAAAAATGTTTTCCAACACATGCCAAGATGCACAACAATGCTAATAATTCAATTAAAACATGATGCAATAATCACTATGTCAAAACATTATTTTCTATTCTCAAGACATCTCTACAACAATATCAAACAACCCCACTCCTCTTTTCTTCTTTTCAAGCCATTTCTCAAAACATCCATGTGCCCTCCATTTCTCGCAACAACAAATCACAACAATTAACCTTTTCAAGGCAATATGAGATTTTCAACACAATTTCAAGATCTTACAATTTTTCATATCCATGATGCAAGGTCGTTCATCACTTCCAACAACATATGTTTCAACATTTTTAACAATTATGCAACAATAACATCTCATTCATCATCATGACACAAAATAATAAAGGATTTCACAAGTATTTTCATGTGTTCTCAAAATCCCCAATTTCTAGGGTTTTTCCTCAAGACAATCACTTCCCTTTTTTGTTTGTGGAAACCCTCATCAAAGCATTTTTCTTAGATCAACAAGATGGGTCCCTCAAAGATTAATTAACATTTTAAAAGTCTAAGGCAAAACCCTCTTTTGAAGAAAATCTCTACATTTTTGAAATCACAAGGTTGAGATTTTTAAAACTAGTAGAAGACTCTAAAATCATCATCAAATAGCAAAACTATCTATATAACTCAAGAATCCCTACCTCAAGCTTGATGAAGAAGATGATGAAACCCTAGCTTTTAATGGAAGATCCTCCAACCTCTACCACCCAAGTGAAACTCTAGCTTGATCTTGAAGATTGGAGGAGGAGGATGGTTATCTAAGCCCAATGGGTAGCAAGATTCAAGGGTTTTTAGTGCTTTGGTTAGGGTTTCTAGAGAGAAGGCGGAGGGAAAATGTCTTTTGAGAGAGAGAGAGAGAGATAATGGAATGAGATACAAACAGCCCCAAAGCGTAAAAAAAAAATAGAGTTTTCGGACTGGTCCTGCTTCGCACGTGCGGCACATGTCCCCACACGTGCGGCTGCCCTCTCCTGTACGTACAGCACTGATCCCCGCAAGTGCGGCTGGTCCTGCACTTCCCCTTCCACACCTGCAATTTAAGCAGAACGCAACACCCACGGGCTCCCCTCTTCCCGCACGTGCGGCTTGGCCTCCCGCAAGTGCGGCCCTGGGTCGGCAGCCCAGAATTTTTTCATTCTGCACCCGGGCACTCCAGACTTGACCCCACACCTCCCGGAACCAATGAAGTTTAACCCCAACAACCAAAACAGAAACAAGAGCTTTAATTAAAAATGACTTCCGGATGGTTCAAACCCAATGGAAACAAAGAGGATGAAACCGAAAAGAAGGAAAAAGAAAGAGAGGGAGAGACCCAGCCGTCACAAAAAGTTCATACAGAAGCAAGGTCTAGGCATGCATTTGATGGTAGGATAAAAAGTGATCATATCACAAATAACATGACATAATCTTTCATTAATTGGTTGAGGATATTGGGAAGTAAACCAATTCTAACAATGTTAGAGAGCATAAAATGTAAGTTAATGGGCAAGTTTCAAATGAGATATCAAAAAACATTGTAATGGCAATCCAATGTAACTTTGAACATTAAAAAGAAGCTTGATAAGACCTTGTATGAGTCAAGAAAGTGCAAAGTAGAGTATGCAGGAGATCAGGAGTATGAGACTAGGGACAATGAGGGAGTGAGACACATTATGCATCTAGGTAGGATGAGCTGTGTATGTAGAGAGTGGGAGATCTCTGGGATTCCATGCACGTATGCTATGGCTACTATCTCACACAGTAAAATGAATATAGAAGACTCTATTCACCCCTATTGCTCAAAGAAAAAATATTTGATGACCAATAGTGGGATTATACATCCAATATCAGACCACACTATGTAGACACTGGTAGATGAGGAGCCTTCACAACCACCACCTCTCAAAAGATTGGTAGGTAGACTAAAGAATTCCAGGAAGAAGGCTACTCATGAGCCTCCAACAGGCACAAGTCAGGCCAAGAGGTCTTATACTTTGAAATGCAATTGGTGCAAGGAATTTGGGCATCATAAGAGGACAAGTCAAAGAGGTCCAGTCAAGGGTGGAACAAGTACTAGAAGCAGAGGCATGGGTTTCTCATCTGAGAGATAAGGCAGATCTGTTGGTAGAGGCGTGGGTTCTTCATCTAAGAGAGAAGGCAATACTTCATCTATGAGTGAAAGCACTTCATGTCCCGGTGTCCCACATTGGGAAAGGATGGGGAGTTCCTGGGCTATAAAAATAAAAACTCAGACCATTATATAGCATCGAGGCCTTTTCCCTGGTGGTGAGATCCCTAGCTGAACTCCCTAGTTAAGCATACGTAGGCTGGAGGAGTTCTGGGATGGATGACCCATTGGAAAGAACAAATCCGTGTAGGCGTGGCCCAAAGCGGACAATATCGATGACATGTGAAGGGTTGAAGCACTACAAATGGTATTAGAGCCGACTCTTCAGCGTACTGAGTGTGGGCCACTGGCATCTCTTGGTACATGTGGGCGGGCTTGTGAGCTGGCAGGCTACTGCACGGAGACGTGCAGCCCTAAGGAGGGTGGATTGTAAGGTCCCAGTGTCCCACATCAGGAATGGAGAGGGAGTTCTTGAGCTATAAAAGTAAAAACTTAGACCCTTATATAGCATCGAGGCCTTTTCCCGGGTGGTGAGATCCCTAGCCGAACTCTCTAGTTAAGCATGCTTAGGCTAAAGTAGTTCTGGAATGGGTGATCCACTAGGAAGAACAAATCTGTGCAGGCGTGGCCCAAAGTGGACAATATCAATAACATGTGAAGGGTTGGGGTGTTACACTTCATTTGGGAGAGGCAGAGGCCAAACTTCATCTGGAAGAGGTATTTCAGCTGAGATAGGTACTTCATTTGGGAAAGGCAACTCTAGCAGGGTACGGGCAGAGGTAGAAGCAAGAATACACATGTAAGCATCTTTTGTTTTCATTGCCTTTGCATTTTTATTTATAACTGATGTATTTATGTACTAATTTTGGTTTGCAATTTATGTATTGACTTTGGTTTGCAACTCAAGATATTCGAAGAGGGAGCCCTTCAATGCTTACTCAATATGTGACGCAGGTCACAAGAACATGCGTTAGTTTAGATTTTGTTCACTTTAGATTTTATTTACATGGTAAGGATTCAAAACTAGCTTCTTCTTTTTTTTCTTTTTTTGGTTGTTTCTTGCAGATAACTTGACTACTTAATGATGGTTTTTGGGTACATATGTTAGACAGTGAATATGTACAGAACATATAGTGCATAGTGCGTAGTGTTTTACTGAACTATAGAATGATGCACCCACTGTTGTTTTTTGTTGTGGGCATCTTGATCATACTTTTGTATATGAAGATATGGAGATATGGACACTTTTTTGTTTATCTGTGAGATAGTGATTGCTTCTTTTTTGGGGATGTAACTATGAAGTATTTATGAACTTTTTTTGGATGTAACTGTGAAATAACTATGAAGCATCTATGAAGTAACTATGAAGCATTGATATTTGAATTTGTTTATATATGTATGAAGCACTCATAATTGGCACACATAATTTGGGATTTGCCATGCTTTCATTCCACAAAAACTAGTACAAACTTGTTGTCTTACACTTAAATAGAACAGGCTTTACATATTTCATTACACAAAAACTAGCACAAGTTTGTCATGCTTGGATATACTTGCATTACATAACCCATAGACCAAACTTTACATATGATAAGTAGGTTACTACATAATGGCAACAAACAGGGCAAACAAACTTATGACTAAACTTATGATTATCAATAGCTTCATATATCCTTGGTTGTCTTCAAGTACTTGAACTCTTGTATGCACATCCTTGAAATTGCCTTGAGGTAGTGGCCTTTCAACAGTATCAATAGCTTCATCAGTTGAGTTGACAAGTTTGCACCAATCACATAATTTGCATTTTCTTTCTGAACAAACATAATACAACTTTCCTTTGTTTTTGTTTCTTTTAGATTGTGTCACCTTGAGAGTTGCCTTTTGACCACAAAGACATGTTTTGCTTCTATATTTGAGTATGTTGGTTCCATTGTTTGAGGATGCCATATCACTGTACTTGTGCATGGACATACCGAAAAAAAATTAAAAAATTAAAATACATAGTTCACCAAAAAAAATAATAATACAAAGAAACTGAGAGAGAGAGAGAGAGCTCACATGAAATCTTCATCCATGTCAAGCAAGGTTTTAAAGAGAGAGAGTTTGGAGGGAAAGTTAACAGGTACTGGAAAATTTAAGAGAAATAGTTAAAAGGGAGATGTATTGTTTTATAAAGGATGTGAAGGGTATTTGGGGCATTTGTGTGTTTATTGTAGCTGATGTCACTCTTTTTTGGTTACTTTAGTAACGTGCTCCTAATAGAAAGGAGAATCTGACTATTATTTTCAAAAGTAAGAGAGGTCTGTGTAATTTTAGAAACCACTGGGGAGGTATCTGTAATTAAGATAAATCACAGGAGAGGTAAGATTAATTTACCCCTAATATATTTAAATGTTTTTATATTTTAATTCTTTAAACATTAAAAGATAAGTGACTAATCACACAAGTTTTGTAATAATTTAGGGAGGAAACCATTTATACTACAAGTTTTATCTTTTCTTTTTTTCTTTTTCTTTTTTCATTCCTAATGTGAGATTGTACAAGTTTTTATAAAAAAATCTATTAAAATCTCATGTGAATCCTTCTTTTACATCAAACCGACAAGACTTAAAAAATCAAACCACGATCCATTTCTTTTCCTTAACCAACAAAATCGAAAAGTTTTAATTGATGTTAATTTGTTTTCTCAATTCCAACCGAACCAAACTGTTTGCACTCCTAATATATATATATATATATATATGAAAAACTCAATTCAACAACTATTACTTCTTTTATAAATTTTAGCCTAAGCTTAACAAGATGCATAAATAAGATGTCATATTTGAACAGATATTAGTAAAATATAATATTATAAATTATTTTAGACCCTTCATTGCATAATAAATCCCAAATATCCAGAGTTAAGTTGCAAACCGTGTGTCCATTGAGTCCATAAGTTTTAATCAATAAGTAATCCCATTATATATGAGATTTGCTTAATTACAATAATGAAGTATTTTAATTCCACCATGGACCCAATGTTGGTATCTACTTAGTAACCATATAATTCTAATTCTTATTTTTGTACTGTATGAATATGATATATGTGAGCTCTTGAACCATATGATTCCATTAAAGAATCATTAAAATAGCATATTTCCTAAAAACATGTGAGATGTATTTATATGATTGGTTAATTTTTTGAAAAGAAAAACAAAAATCCAATCATAACAGTTGGAAGCTATCATAATATTATACTAATTAAAAATAGAATACTTTATAATAAATGATGACCACATGTCATACTAAGGTTAAGACACATTTTCCCCAATCATTTGGTGGAGCAGAAACCTCTTTCGACTTGTTTTGTCCACACTTAACAAGATACTCTCATTATTCAGTAATTTAATTACGCAGGTGGTGGGATTAATGAAATTTCACTAGATGATATTTACGCACCACTATTATTTGCACTTTACTAAAAAAATAAACGATTCAATTTCGTATCATAGATAAGATTCACGTTCCTCATATAAGACCTTGTATAATGTAAAAATAGTGTTTGTACATATAAAATTGTTAGGAGTTCAATTTGAGCAATCCAAATCCAAATCCAATTCAAAAAAGAATTAGAACTTTTACAATATAATTTTAAATTGAAAAATGTTAAAAATAGTCGTTGGTGTTGAAAAATATATAATTATTTTGAATTGTGTAGAAAGTATATAAAAGTATTTTTAAAATATATATAAAAATGTATTAAGATTATAAACAATTTATCATTTTTTATTTTTTATTAACAGCTCTTGAGACTGTCATTAGCCTGACTATTTAAAATTTAATCAATTTCTAAGATAAAATTTGTCAACCCAAAATTTTGATCGGTATCTAAGCGTAAATCTCACAATCCAAACAATCTGGATACTACTATTAATATATAAGGATCAATTACAAATACGCCCTCTAAAATTTGTTTAAAATACAAATTGTCTCATGTAGTTTTAAAAATTACACCCCTGCCCCCTAAGGTTTCTAATTTCATAGCCCCTTTTATTAATAAATCATCAAATTAATTAATAGTTTTTTATGATGTTTAAAATTTATTTCAATTAATAATTTAGGCAATTTTATTATTATATAAGAGAACAGTTAGAAATTTCATTTTTTAGTTAATTTTGTTAAATCAAAAATTCTAACAATGGAGTATTTGTAATTTTCTAAACCACAGAAGGCAATCTATATTTTAAACAAATCTCAAAGTGTGCATTTGTAATTTACCCTAATAAATAATTATATATAATACTAGATAATTCCCTAGTTGAATGAAATTATATTGCAGTGACTTGGGCATTGACAAGTTAGTTAAGACTAGAGATTAGTTTGGATTGAATTTAGACAAAATCTCTGTATGTGTTAGAGTGAAATTGAATAACCAAACTTCAACCCGATCGAATTTATTCGGGTTTCAACCTAAAAAACCGTTTGTCCCATCATTTGATAAGTCGTTGGAGCAACAATAGCAACAGAAGAAAGCATTTTATTTAATAGGTATGTCATGTAAATAAGATAAAGTGGCGTATTTTTTCATTTATTAATTAACATGTGATAAAAATAAGATTCAATAAGTCACTTTGTACTTGGCCTGAAATATTGAGTGTTTGACCATATCAAATTTTGACCTCACTTTTTATCACATGTTAATTAAGAAGTGGATCTGAAAAACCGACAATGTTGAATTTATTTAGATTTAGCCTACACAAAATAACAGGTCAACTGTACATACAAATCAGCCACCATCTTAGCCAAATAGTGGTTAAAAATATATAAATAGTGAGTTCTAAAAATACCCCCCACACACCCACAAAATATGATACCACAGAGAACCCAACTTTCCCTTTTCATGGCCGCACTGCACCTGTTGTTTTGAGGCCATCCCACATGACCTTTTTTCCACTGCTCAAGCTTCACCAGAAAAACAAAAATAAATAAATAAAATGTTACTTGTCACTGTCTATCGACAAATCCTCCACCGGGCCTCAAGCCTCCAACGCTGCTTTTGCTCTCTCTGGAACCAAATCTTGGCTTGCACGCTAGGTAAGTCTTGTACTTATAGGCAGCTACCACGCACTGCCACCATGTCGTGTCCATCTCTGGTGGCTTCAGAAAGAGGGTTTGAGAACCCCGACACACCTTGTGGGTGCTGTGAACACAGCAGGGCCTCTCGGACTTGGTTGCTTTGAAGATCAGTCTCTTGGGTGATTCCCGAATTGGGAAGACTAGTTTTCTGGCAAGTGCATTTGTTTTCTTTTCTTTCTTTTTTTTTTCTTGGAAATGTTTTATGCTTTTGTGGCAACCAAACATAGCATATTAAAATGTTGTTCTTGTTCTAATTTTTGTTTTTCTTTTTTTGTTATTCATTGTAGACAAAGTATGTTGGGGGAGAGAGGCAAGAAGAAGGATTTGAGATATCAAATTCAGGACTAAATCAGATGGATAAAACACTCTGTGTTAGAGGGGCACGTATCGCTTATAGAATCTGGGAGGTTACAGGTATGCATGGTTCCTTTGCATAATAATTTATGGAATAATAAGTCTACATATACAGAACTAATCGTAAAAAGTACGAAGTGAACGATCTGAATAAAATCATATCTCTATTGACAAGCCTTACATCTGATGTTGATCGATTCTGTCTCATCGCTAAACTTTTTATTGATTGAAATGGCAATATATGTATATATATGTACTGATCAACTATAACTTTGAATGGTGTACAAGGAGATGAAACATCCCAGAATCACATTCCAAGTGCTTGTAAAGACTCGGTAGCAATGTTATTCATGTTTGATCTAACAAGTCGATGTACTTTAAACAGGTAACTTTCCAAAATGCCTAAGGTTTTCATACATTATGAATCATGATTATAAAATTTTAGTTGTTATTTAGGTTTGAATAATAAAGTAAACTCATGAGATTACTACTTAACTCTCTTTGGATTTGCAGTATCGTCAGATGGTATCAAGAATCAAGGAAATGGAATCAAGTACCCATGCTCTGTTTCACCACCTTATGGGATCTTTTTAGAGAAAATTTCAATGTAGTATAAATTATAATAAAATAATTACCAATAAATGATAAGTTTTACAAATATTAATAATTAAAGTTATAATTTTTTTTTTTTACAAATCTATAATAACTTTCTAAAAATACTACTGAGTGGTAATTTCCCTATCTTTTTACCCAAATCTCTCTGTTTTTTAGTATTAAATATATTCCCAAAAAGTAATGATCTACAAACCCATGTTTATGAAGAATGATGTTGCTTCTTATGATCTTTTAATTTTTTTTATCAAAACACTCATCATTGCCCTCATATTTTAAAAAAATGTTATTGGCCATCATTTTAGATATACTGTAACGCCTCGAAATAATCCAAACATATATAATACATCAAGCCACATTCATTAGATAAATATAACCATTCTCTAACCATTATATCATAAATCTCCAAATGTTTATACAAAAGTTTCACATGCGAATTAAATATTCATTGGAAAGAAGACACATGAATCTATAGCATGTGAAGCATGCATTCTCAAATAAGTAAAATGCCCTTATGGGCTACAACTCTCAAGGCTTAAGCCCAGTTACACAAAAGTGGCCTCTCGGACCCATACATGTCTAGCCATTGGCTTACAAAAATACACAACAAAATAGAAGAGCTATCTACTCTTAACAGAACATATCCACGCCCTCAATTCGACGGAATTACCACATCTTTACCTACACTAAAACCCTTAGGGGTGAGCATAAAGCCTAGTAGAGAAATTCTTCACAAAGTATATACATTTATGTAAGATATCCAATGTCTAATGCAAATGCAAATGCCATGTAATGCCATTTCAAAGATAATCTCATGTCATGCTTTCTTTAAAAAAAAAAAAAAAAACACCATGTTTTCAATAAAATGTTGCAAATCTCATCAATTTCAAACTTCCAATTTTTTATCACAAGGGGCGGTATATACGACTCAAGTAATCCCTAGGTTGGTGTCTGGAAGTAGGCTCTACGAGCACTACCAATACCCCACTTTACCGGTTGCTAACGGGAAGGGAAGTGGTACCTCCTCTGTGCGTGTTTTCGGTCTTTCACCCCGGACACTCAGGCCAACTTATCAATTCATCTACATCTCCTAACCGGACTTACCAAACGTATTTACCCCATACACATTTCCGTTGTTCTTATTTACAAAACCTTTTTCTTTCATGAAATAAATATCTTCAATCTAAAATTCACAATACATTATATTAAATTGGATGAGTATGCAATACAATGATTTTTCCATACCTCATAACATTTCCCATTCTTGAATATCTCTACAATAATGTCAACAAATCACATTTCTCATTTCCTCTCTTTAATGTACTTTCATAAGATAATCACATGTCATCAACACATAGCTACAATTTCTCATTCCACAAGCCTTAACAATTTAGTCTCTTCAAGACTACATGCAGTGTTTTCAAACATAAATCTCCAATGCTAAAATTTTCAAGTCCCATGGTGCACAACAATTTATCATCTCACAATCATATATCATCATATATTTAACAATAGTTTTTTTTTAAAAATAAATTCTACATTTCAATATATCAATAAGATTGCCATTTTGCAACCACATTATGAAATCCACACTCATTCATCCCTTTATCAAAAGAAAAGAAAGTATTTCATGGATATTTCCATATTTTTCCAAAATCCCCAAATTTCTAGGTTTTTATCAAAACCAAACATTGTTCATCTCTTTTATAAAATCTCCTCATATACCTCAATCTCAACCCATGTTGTCCAAAGTTTCATGAAAGGTCCTTTAAAAGAACACAAGATAGAGTTTGTTCTACAAAATCATCAATTTCTTGAGCCACCAAAACCCATTTTCGAAATAACAAGAGGAGCTCGCAAAAATCAACTAAAACTTACATAAACATATATATAACTCAAAGGAAGACCCTGCCTCAATGTTAGATGAAGAAAAAGAGATGAAACCCTAGCTTTGATGGTATTGAATGGAGATCTCCACCGTACACAATGAAGTTCTTGAAGAGTTTTCAATCTTTGATGAAGGAGTCATGGTTGAATCTCAAGTGGATGGAAGAAGATCAAAGGCTTTGATCTTGGTTTGAGGTAGTAATGTAGAGAGAAGGGAGAGATATATTTTTAGAGAGAGAGAGAGATGAAGTTAATATGAGATACAAACAACCCAAAAGAAGAAAGAAAATAGAGCCTCGGATCTGCCCAGTCTGCCGCACTTGCGGAGCCTCCCCTCCCGCACGTGCGGCCTTCACCCCCGCACGTGCGGTGCTCCTCTCCCGCACCTCTCTCCGCTCGTGCATATATTTCAGTGTGCTAGCCAAACAATCCCCTGAATTCCACACGTGCGGCTTGGCCTCCCGCACGTGCGGCCCAAGGCCCCCGCACGTGCGGCCCTTGGTTACTAGCCCAGAATTTCCCCCTCTTCAACGCTGGGTGCCTTGGGCTGAACCACACATCTTCCGGGACAAAAGGAAAGCAACACCAAGGAGGCAAGAACAAGAATTTTGAGACAATTCCTAAGCACGACAACAACTCAAATGATTAACAAGACTTCAAGTGAAACTTGACACGCTAACAAGGCAAATGCCGAAGTTAAACAAAGGATTAAGGCGGGCAACACCTGAGTTTCGTCCCCAAAATTTTGTCCCCGAAATTTAAACAAACTAATCAAACAAAGGTTTCTAGCGATTATGATCATTTAACTACATCATCAAGTTGCAACATCAATGTTCGACCAACATTTGTCATTTCCTTCCTCATCATCCTTTTATCACAACAACATTAATTTATACAAGACATATGAAATAAATCATGTTTAGCAAAATATCATTCCCTCACAATCTCATGCTTGGATTAACAATACATATAGCAACATGTGACCCACAATTTAACACTTTGTCCCTTCAACACTAGGGAAACATTACAATTAAAACAAAGAACTAAACATGCTCAAATAAATCCGGATACTTGGAGCGGACCTCCGCTTCCCGTTCCCAAGTTGCCTTCTCAATCCCATGGTGTCTCCACAACACCTTCACTAATGGTATGGTTTTGCCTCGTAGCACTTGTTCTCGGGTGTCTAAGATTTGAACCGGTCGCTCTTCGTAAGAAGTATCCTCATCTACCTCTCAATCAACCCAATCTAACACATGAGAAGGGTTGGGTTCGTACTTCCTAAGCATTGACACATGAAACACATTGTGAACCCCCGAAAGTTGTGGCGGTAAGGCCAACCGATATGCCACTTCCCCAATTCTCTCCAATACCTCGAAAGGCCCAATAAACCTCGATGACAACTTACCACTCTTACTGAATCTCATTAAACCCCGCCTAGGTGAGATCTTAAGAAACACATGATCACCTACTTCAAAGGACAAAGGTCGTCTCCTCTTATCGGCATAACTTTTTTTGTCGGCTTTAGACCATAGTTAACCTCTTCTGAATGAGAGCAACTTTCTCGGTTGTCTCCCTAACAATTTCTGGATCCAACAACGGTGCATCCCCCACCTCAGCCCAACAAACTGGTGATCTACAAGGTCGGCCATACAAGGCCCCAAACGGTGCCATCTCGATACTAGCTTGATAACTATTGTTGTAGACGAATTCAATCAACGGTAGGTGCCTCTCCCAAGACCCCTTGAAGTCTAGGACACAAGCTCTAAGCATGTCCTCCAAAATCTGAATGGTGCCTTTCGACTGCCCATCGGTGTGAGGGTGGTAAGCGATGCTAAAAGTTAACTTAGTTCCCAACGCCTCTTGAAGGCTTTGCCACAACCGGGCGGTAAAACGAGGATCCCTATCTGACACAATGGTTACTGGAACCCCATGAAGTCGAACTATCTCCCTAATGTACAACTCTGCCAAATGCTCAACTGAATCATCGGTACGCATTGGAATGGAATGCGTAGACTTAGTCAACCTATCAACAATCACCCAAATGGCATCATTGCCCCGCTGCGTTCTAGGAAGCCCAACTACGAAGTCCATGGCAACGTGCTTCCATTTCAACTCGAGTATCGGTAAGGGTTGTAACAAACCCACTGGTCTTTGATGTTCGACCTTCACTTGTTGACAAGTAAGGCACTTGGACACAAAGGATGCGACATCCTGCTTCATACCCCTCCACTAAAACTGACAGCTAAGATCACGATACATTTTGGTGCCTCTCGGGTGTGCCGCAAGGCGTGAGTGATGGAACTCTCGAAGCACTTCCTCCCTACAAGATTCAGGTACAAACAAATGGTCTAGGTAGCGTACACTCTGATCCGAGTGAATGTTCAGACCCTTCTCTTCCTTCCCGTTGGAAATTCTATCATGAATTAACTGCACTTCACGGTCTCCTCGTTGTGTCTCTACAACTTTGCTAATCAAAATAGGTTGAGCACTCAAAGTAAACAATGTTGCACCCTCTTCAGACTCACCCAATTGCAATTCAAACTTGCCGACTTCACCGAACATAACCCACTCCCGAATGGCCACACTCGCCAAGCTACTCACGGTTTTTCGACTAAGGGCATCAGCTACTACATTGGCCTTCCCTGGGTGATGGTGTAATTCAAAATCATAATCTTCCAAAAACTCCATCCATCTCCATTGACGTAAATTCAAATCTTTTTGGGAAAATAGATATTTTATGCTCTTATGGTTGGAGAAAACTTCGAACTTCTCACCATACAAGTAATGCCTCCAAATTTTCAAGGCAAACACTACTACGGCTAACTCTAAGTCCTGGGTAGGGTAATTCTTCTCATGAGTTTTCAATTGCCGTGAACCATACGCTACAACCCTTCCCTCTTGCATCAAAACACAACTAAGCCCATCCCGAGATGCATCACAAAAGACAGTATAACCCAAACCCCTTTCCGGAATTATCAACACCGGTGCCGTAGTCAATCTACTTTTAAGCTCTTGGAAGGACCTTTCACAAGCTTCACTCCACACAAACTTAACCCCCTTCCTAGTCAACCTAGTCAAGGGCGCGGCTAGTCTAGAGAAATCCCTCACAAAATGCCGATAGTACCCCGCCAATCCCAAGAAACTCCGAATCTCAAAAACATTCTTAGGTTGCTCCCAATCTTATACAGAATCTACCTTCAAAGAATCTACAGTTACTCCCTCCTTTGACACCACGTGACCCAAAAACTTCACCTCGGTGAGCCAAAACTCACACTTCTCAAATTTAGCATACAATTGATGTTTTCTAAGCAAGTCAAGCACTACCCTCAAGTGAGCCTCGTGTTCCTCCTCGAAAGTTGAATAAATTAGGATGTCGTCCACAAAGACAACCACAAAGTGATCCAAGTACTCTCTAAATATCCGGTTCATCAAATCCATAAAGGAAGCCGGTGCATTAGTCAACCCAAATGGCATTACAAGGAACTCATAGTGGCCATAACGCGTACGAAAGGCCGTTTTCTGGACGTCCTCCTCCCGGACTCTCAACTGATGGTACCCTGACCTCAAATCTACCTTCAAAAAGCAACAAGATCCTCTAAGTTGATCAAACAAGTCATCTATTCTGGGCAAAGGGTATTTGTTCTTAACGGTAACTCGGTTCAACTTGCGATAATCTATACACAACCGCAACGACCCATCATTCTTCTTCGCAAAGAGAGCCGGTGCTCCCCAAGGTGATGTACTAGGGCGAATGAAACCCTTGTCTAAAAGCTCTTGGAGTTGAATCTTCAACTCATGCAACTCCGCTGGTGCAAATCTATACGGCGCCATAGAAATCGGTGTCATTCCAGGCACTAAGTCATTGGTGAACTCAATCTCCCGGTGGGGTGGCAAACTAATAAGATCCTCGGGAAATACGTCCGGGTATTCACAAACTACCCTTGGCAACTCAACTCTAGTCCCGTCACTCTCACTATCCAAAAGAGTAGCAAGAAGACCACTAAGCTCTTTCCAACAACGAGGATCAAATACTGGCGATAAGACCCTATCAACCCGATCTCCCAAAAAGTAAAAACAATCACCACAAGATGTGCACACAGTGACCCTCTGACGAAAACAATTAATCACTGCCTGATACGAAGACAACCAATCCATGCCTAGAATAATATCAAAACTCGACATGTCTAGCAACACAAAAGCAAACGAAAGTCTATGCCCGGCAACCTATATCTCACAATCACGACACCCCTGATCTAAGTCAACTGTAGCCCTAACTGGTGACTCAACTCTGAGTGGAGACGCTAACTGTACCACCTCTAGCCCCAATGCGGATGCGAATGCAGCAGATATGAATGAATGAGATGCACCCGTATCTATCAACACATTAGCTAAGGAATTACACACAACAAAAATACCTCTCACAATTGAGGATCCTGGCAACTGCTCTAGCGCGGTGACTACACACTCCCCTGTGGCCTTTGATCAACCCCCTGCTCATCCCTCGGAGCGTAGGCCTACTGTACTGACTGAGCCGAAGCAGCTCCCTGATTAACCTGAGAAGCCTGAACTGAGTGAGCCTACTAGTGGCTCTGAGTCTGCCTTGACCCTGATGCGCCTGATGCGCCTCCCAACTGCCGGCAAGCTCTCTTCATATGCACTGAGTGACCGCACTGATAGCAGGTAGGCCCCTGCCCTCTACTCTGAGACTGACTCTAAGATCAGTTAGGTGGTGATGGCAACAACATCTGCTGTCCTCCTCCCTTCTGTGGACATGCAAAGGCCTTGTGACCCGGTTGGCCACACTTGAAGCAAGAAAACCCACTTGGTGCACTCTTCCTTGGGCCTGCACTGGGCAATGGGAAAGTGGATCTAGACTGTTGTGGCTGAGACTGGGGCGAGAAAGTGTTTTTGCTCTTCTTGTTGGGCGTAAAGTCCCCTTGTGACCCTTGGCCCCTAGACCTCGAACTCCGAAGTCTCTCCTCCCCAGCCTACATGGTAACCTCTACATGTGCGGCCGCCTCCACAAGACGGTCATAGTTCCGGATCATATTCCCGGCAACCTTGAACAAGATCTTCATCCTCAACTTCTTCTCGAACTCAATGTAACGGAGCTCTTCCGTCGCTACTAACTTCGGTGCAAACCGGGACAAACTAGAAAAGGCCGCTTCAAATTCGACCACAGATATATTGAGTTGCTTGAGGTCCTTGAATTCCTGCCTCAACCTCTCCCTAGCAGTAGGAGGTAGGTACTTGTCTTTGAAGGCCACCACAAATGCCTCCCATGTTGGTTCTATTCGGCCCTTGGCATACTTCCACCATTGCCCCACGTCCCCCTTGAGCTAGTAACTTGCAAGAGTCACTCTAAGCTCACTATCCTCTATGTGAAGCATTTCAAATGTCTTCACTGTCTGTTCAAGCCATTCATCTGCTTTCTTTGGCTCGGGGCCACCATGGAATTCATCCGGCTTGGCCTGCAAAAACTCCCTCGTAAGGAAGCTCGTCCTTGTCTCCACGGTGTTCTCCCTAGCTTGCGTCTCCATCCTAAGTATGTTCATGGACTCTCTCAATGCCCCGGCCATCTCTCAGGCTAGGGCCCCCATTGCGGTTTGACCTGCTTGCTTTGGTATTTCTGCTTGCCCAACTTGCTCGGCCATGTTAGCTTGGCCTAAACCCTCTTCTTACACCGGAACCTCTTGGACCAGTACCTCATGTATACCCCAACGTCCCCTACGACACCTTCCACCTCTACCACCACGAGTTCGAACCCTTCCTGACATCCTAATTGAGAATCAAAATAAACAAACTTAGCACATAATTCCAAATGTGCTCGGAACTTGCCTCACACGTTGAACCATGACAATCATATACATTCTATCACACAAATAATTCAATTCACTCCACATAAGCACTTAGTCACATAAACACATATGAATTATCCTTTAGTGATGAGATTCGTCCCATGAAAAACCAAGAATTCTTAGTAGAATGAGTATTGATCAAGTACCCTTCTAATAAGACCTCAAGGAATCTAATAGGTGCAAATAACATCCCAAAAGTCCAATCCCATACCCATATAGTCACATAAGCATGCTATCAAGTAATCACAAAAAGGCAAAACATTTCCTAGCCATGCGAGACGAACCCATTATGGTATAAAAACCACTTCCCGCGAGCCCCAAGTATTCAAACTTGGTAGCTCTGATACCAAGTTGTAACGCCCCGAAATAATCCCAACATATATAATACATCAAGCCACATTCATTAGATAAATGTAACCATTCTCTAACCTTTATATCATAAATCTCCAAATGTTTATATAAAAGATTCACATGTGAATTATACATTCATTGGTAAGAAGACACATGAATCTATAGCATGTGAAGCATGCATTCTCAAATGAGTAAAATGCCCTTATGGGCTACAACTCCCAAGGCTTAAGCCCGGTTACACAAAAGTGGCCTCTCGGACCCATACATGTCTAGCCCTTAGCTTACAAAAATTCACGACAAAATAAAAGAGCTATCTACTCTTAACAGAACATATCCACGCCCTCAATTCGGCGGAATTACCACATCTTTACCTACACTAAAACCCTTAGGGGTGAGCATAAAGCCCAGTAGAGAAATCCTTCACAAAGTATATACATTTATGTAAGATATCCAATGTCTAATGCAAATGCAAATGCCATGTAATGCCATTTCAAAGATAATCTCATGTCATGCTTTCTTTAAAAAAAAAAAAAAAAAAACACCATGTTTTCAATAAAATGTTGCAAATCTCATCAATTTCAAACTTCCAATTTTTTATCACAAGGGGCGGTAAATATGACTCAAGTAATCCCTAGGTTGGTGTCTGCAAGTAGGCTCTACGAGCACTACCAATACCCCACTTTACCGGTCGCTAACCGGAAGGGAAGTGGTACCTCCTCCGTGCGTGTTTTCGGTCTTTCACCCCGGACACTCAGGCCAACTTATCAATTCATCTACACCTCCTAACTGGACTTACCAAACGTATTTACCCCATACAGATTTCCGTTGTTCTTATTTACAAAACCTTTTTCTTTCATGAAATAAATATCTTCAATCTAAAATTCACAATACATGATATTAAATTGGATGAGTATGCAATACAATGATTTTTCCATACCTCATAACATTTCCCATTCTTGAATATCTCTACAATAATGTCAACAAATCACATTTTTCATTTCCTCTCTTTAATGTACTTTCATAAGATAATCACATGCCATCAACACATAGCTACAATTTCTCATTCCACAAGCCTTAACAATTTAGTCTCTTCAAGACTACATGTAGTGTTTTCAAACATAAATCTCCAATGCTAAAATTTTCAAGTCCCATGGTGCACAACAATTTATCATCTCACAATCATATATCATCACATATTTAACAATAGTTTTTAAAAATAAATAAATTCTACATTTCAACATATCAATAAGATTGTCATTTCGCAACCACATTATGAAATCCACACTCATTCATCCCATTATCAAAAGAAAAGAAAGTATTTCGTGGATATTTCCATATTTTTCCAAAATCCCCAAATTTCTAGGTTTTTATCAAAACAAAACATTGTTCATCTCTTTTATAAAATCTCCTCATATACCTCAATCTCAACCCATGTTGTCCAAAGTTTCATGAAAAGTCCTTTAAAAGAACACAAGATAGAGTTTGTTCTACAAAATCATCAATTTCTTGAGCCACCAAAACCCATTTTCGAAATAATAAGAGCTCACAAAAATCAACTAAAACTTACATAAACATATATATAACTCAAAGGAAGACCCTACCTCAATGTTAGATGAAGAAAAAGAGATGAAACCCTAGCATTGATGGTATTGAATGAAGATCTCCACCGTACACAACGAAGTTCTTGAAGAGTTTTCAATCTTTGATGAAGGAGTCAAGGTTGAATCTCAAGTGGATGGAAGAAGATCAAGGGCTTTGATCTTGGTTTGAGGTAGTAATGTAGAGAGAAGGGAGAGAGATATATTTTTAGAGAGAGAGAGAGATGAAGTTAATATGAGATACAAATAGCCCAAAAGAATAAAGAAAACAGAGCCTCAGATATGCCTAGTTTGCTGCACGTGCGGCACCCCTTCCTGCACGTGCGGAGCGTCCCCTCCCATATGTGCGGCCTTCACCCCCGCACATGCGGTGCTCCTCTCCCGCACCTCTCTCCGCTCGTGCATATATTTCAGTGTGCGAGCCAAACAATCCCCTAAATTCCACACGTGCGGCCCAAGGCCCCCGCACGTGCGGCCCTTGGTTACTAGCCTAGAATTTCCCCCTCTTCAACTCTGGGTGCCTTGGGCTGAACCTCACATCTTCCGGGACAAAAGGAAAGCAACACCAAGGAGGCAAGAACAAGAATTTTGAGACAATTCCTAAGCACGACAACAACTCAAATGATTTAACAAGACTTCAAGTGAAACTTGACACGCTAACAAGGCAAATGTCGAAGTTAAACAAAGGATTAAGGCGGGCAACACTCGGGTCATCACATATATTTTTTGTATAAACTTTATGTTCAAAAATCATTTCATTCATAATTTCTTTGTTCTTTTGTCTCAATTATATTCCTTGATGGATGATGTAGTGGGAATTTCAAGACAATCGTTGGGTTAAATTGAATGTGTATTAATTGAGATAGTATTACATGATGTAGTAAGAATCTGAAGATATATAAATTTTGAGACATAATTATATAATTAAAACAAAATGCATCAAATCAGAAGGACACAAAAATTTAAATATAAAGGACCCTTGACCTTGTCTCTAATTCATATTAATTAAAGTTTTTGTAATTGTTGTAGACGGCAATTCCAGTACTCATAGGGACTAAATTCGACGATTTTGTACAATTACCGATAGATGTTCAGTGGACAATTGCAAGTCAGGTAATATATTTGATCTCTTCTAATCATGCAACAATATGCATATAACCGATTCAGACACAAAATACATATGACTAAATTAGCAATCTCTAAAATCTTGTCTATTTAAGAATTTTCTGTGTCAAAATATGGACCAAACTGGTGAGAATCATGGATCAATTAACTAAGAGATTTGTTGTAATTAATTTTCACATGATAGAAGAACAAACAGAATTAAAAGTAGAATGATTGGAAAAAGAAAAAAGGGAGAGAGAATAGGGACATTAGGGCATGCGTGATTTACTGGGTCATATCCATTTAATGATTTCTAGCTGGAAAAAATACAAATCAAATTTGATTATTCTTCTTTTGAGTATAGTCATAGAAAGGGATTGAAGGGACACAAACATCTTAGTCAATTCTTCAGTAAGAAATATCTTTTTCACTCTTGGAACACACTGATTAAGTGGCGAACATGGCATGTTCGATATTGTTTTAATAAAAGAATTAGTTTCGTATTTTCAAAAACAAAAATAATGAAAAGTTTCAAAAAAGAATTTTCATTTTCTTTTTTGTGTAGAAACAACTTTCATAAATTCATAAAACAATTTATAATTGTTTCCTAAAACAGATATGTTTCCAAAAAATAATTTTTTCAAAATCAACTCCCAAAAAAATGAGAGCGATACCAAATGTTTACAATGATCTATTTTGAGAAGAACAACAGTTCGTTGTTCCCACCTAAACCCTAAATCCAATATCAGAATCTATTTAACATGTGTATTGTTGTTAACAGGCAAGAGCATATGCAAGGACCCTGAATGCAGCACTTTTCTTTTCAAGTGCAACCTACAACATAAATGTGAACAAGATCTTCAAGTTCATCACGGCAAAGCTATTCAACCTACCATGGGCTCCTGAGCGAAACCTCACAATCGGATAACCCATCATCGATTTCTAGATGTTGCTTGGGATTAAATGTATTTGGTTTGTAAATAGACTAGGAAATTCAGGATCCTGAGTAAGAAGATTGAAATCAACCGGTTCACTGGGTTCGCATTAATTGTCTATTCCCAGTGAATAGTTAGAGTTGTTTCATTTGAATATAATGAAGTGGATGATAAAAGGCTCAGGAGCCCACATCTCCATGTAAGAATAACTCTGTTTCATTCAACCTATTACTGAGCTCAATAAGCTTATATATTATAAAAATCAAGCTACTTGAGTTCTACTCATTATCAGCTCAATCAAAACTTGTTTGAAATCAGCTTGAAAAGTAAACATGCCAAGCTTGAACATATTTTGGAAGCTTGTTAAGTTTTTAAATCAAGCTTGAATAACCTACTACTTAGCTCAACTCAGCTCATTTACAAGCCTATATGTGTTTCAGTTGAGGACATGATGCATCTTCTGAAAATAAGTGGGATTGTAAAAGACACACTGACTGTTGGGGGAGAAAATGTAAGGAAGCTAGAGGGAATTTGCATGGTCACAAGTGCTGTTGAGGAAGAATTAAAAGTGTCATCAATCGACTAGTTACTCAGAACAAGCTTTTCCACCACAATGAGAAAAATCATATTATTTTGAACTTGAAAGCCGAAATATATTCCATATTAGCGTATCAAACAACGATAACAAAACTTGAAATTACGAGGACATAAGGGTCCAACCTAAAAGCAAATATGTGGCATTTGGAGACGAGCATCACTCAAGCTTCACTTCTCTTGTTGGTGGGTTCAATTGCAAATAGTAGAATGGTTCTGTTGGTTCTTCGTTGTACACGAAACATTCAATCAATTGATCAGCAGCAACAATTACTTCAAAATGTAATGGAACAATTGAAATTAGAATTAAGCAATTAGTCATCTCAAAGAGTATAAAAGAATTATTGTGCAATGGAAATTTTGGTCAATTAAGCAACTTCTAACAAATTATAATCTACATAACTGGTATTCTATGTGACTAACTGCCAACGAAAAGCTTTCAGTGACCAATTAGAAAATTCTAAATACGTAAAGAAGACATAATCTTAGATGCTTCATGAGTATATCAAAAGAATGCACTATAGTATAAATTAATGAAAAATTATAATAAAAAAAAATTTAAAAAAAAAATCATCTTTTTTGGGATAAGTCATTCGAATGAAAGAAAACATACCCAGGTTTTGAGCGCATGCATTGCCAGAAGAGCTTGAAAGGACCAGGAATTGTCTTAAATGGGTTACCTTCAAAGCTTGCCTACACAACACGACTGAAATGAACTCAAAATGTACTAAAATTGAGCATAAACTTAATAGTGAACCTTCAAATACAAGGCCATCATAATACAGGCCAACAGAGGTCAAATAGTCGTAATCTCTTTCCACTTAAACATAGCATTTCGTTTGGGATGTCGACCATTATTGGTTATTTTCATCTCCTTGCAAAGCGGTCATATTCAATTTTCTATAAATGAACTTACTTCTACTTTATTCCATGGTTGCCAGCAAGGGAAGCAAAAATGGAAAACAACAATGAAGGCCAAAATGTGAATCAAAATTATAAAATAGGGGCTTGATAGGAAAACTTTAAGAAAACTTTGAAAAATACCATATGAAACATTAGAAGACTTCCACGATAAATAGACATGCAACCTCAACATAAAAAGATGAGTTTGATCCTCCACTTCTATGCATTGGGGTTCCTTATATGTGTATGTGTTTAGGTAACGGCTAATATAAATGCCAAAATCAGCACAACATATTCAATCAAGAAAGTCGATTAACTCTAGCATAATATTGTCCAACATCCAGCTAAAACAATACTAACTTTAACAATGGTAGCATGCAAGTCCAACAGTATGAAGCTAAGACATACTACAAACTGTTACACAAGAATCTTTGTGAAATTGAAAACGGTATGAACTTTTAAAGTCCCTTTCAAGGTAGGTTGTACATGTGGATTGCAGCTCTCAGGAAGATTTTGTAAATTTACAATTGCATTTGAAGACGACATGTTCCCCTAAATTGAAGTTCGAAGTGCAAGGAGGTGAGGGAGTTAGAGGACCATCTCCCTTTGTAAAGTGGCTAGGGAGGTTTGGAATTGCTCTGGGTTAGTTTCATGCAGACCGGGTGTTTTCCAGGTTGGTGGGTAGAGGCTGAGTTATTTCAAAGTTGGTGGGAAGTAGAGTAAGTAGAAGGAGAATCGAACTAAGGAATGAAGCCCTTTAGGTGGAGCGTTTGAGTAAAGAGACATTCATGCTTCCGAGGAGTTGAGTCAATTGACAAGAAGGCGAAGGATAAATTTAAGAGTTTGATATGTAGTTGAGCCCACAAAGAGTTTATTCTTCACTTGATGATTTTAAGAATTTTTTGACGATGTACATTAAAAATAGCTAAAAGATACAATCAATAAATTCTAAAGATAAAAGTAAAGTAAACTAAAAATCCAACCAAATGAGGGATGGTCCTAATGAAACAACTACTGAAGCACTATAATGCCTTTTGCTCCCGAGGAGTATGCCTAGGAAGACTCATACTTAATCATATAAGCCTTGACGCATGTTTTGTGTGAACCTCTAAAAATATTTCTAAAACTGCAATCTTTACACTATATAGCTTTAGAAAATGCAACCCCACCAGAAAAGGGTCCCTCAACAACTAAGATTGTTTTTGAAAGACACCTTCATTCAGTCCCCTTTTGCCACACTTACAGGCATCACCCTCAAAGAAGTTTCTCAAAGATATATCATTCATTCTCAAACCCCAAAACCCTAGTGCACTACTTTTTTGAAGAAACACCTATTCTTGATGACAGGCCACAAAAAACTTCTTCATAGCACTACTTTTTCAAGTTTCATATGGTTAAAGAAGAATCCATTGGATTATCAAATAAATGACAAATCAATGTTTTTCATAAGTACAACATCCCTAATTTCGTAGTTTTCTACTACTAAATCAAAGCAATGATCCTTTTTCAGAAGGTTTAGCGACATCACAGTTGATTCAAAAAATCATACCTTAATTCCTTAATACAACATTCTTCTGGTTACAAAGTTCGAGTAAATTAGAAACATTATAAAGCGGCATAATTCAATAAGTTTTGAGTAGTAATCACATTTTGGGTCTTGATAAATCTGCATAATTTTGAAGGGGAAGTAATCTAGGCTCATAAGTTTAAATAGATCATTCTACTTTCTTTCTTTTTTGTTGCCTAGTAGTTGTTACTTTGTTCCCTTATGGAACTTCAATCCTTCGGTAATTGGCATTTTCTTTTATACTCTTTCGATGCATCTTAGTATTAATGGTTCATCCAACAAAAACAATAACAACTCTCAGTATTAATGGTTCATCCAACAACAACAACAACTCTTAGTATTAATGGTTCATCCAACAACAACAACAACAACAACAGCGTCTTAGTATTAATGGTTCATCCAACATCTTAGTATTAATGGTTCATCGAACAACAATAACAACAACAACAACAACAACAATGCTGTATCAACATAACATCGAATCACTTCTACGAAAGATACACATTTCGGTGCTGTATCAACATAACATAGAATCACTTCTATACTTCACAATTGATAACGATATACATTTTAGTGCTATATCAAATCAATTCGAACACTTCCATAATCAACATTTGATACACATTGTAGTGCTGTATCAATGTCACACAAAATCCAGTTTAGAGGTCCATCCCCTATCTTCCCCTAAACCGTGGAGTACATCCCCTATCTCCTCCCACGCAACACATGTATATAAACATAGATCATATACAATCAATCAATACATAAAATTAATGTATTATTCCAGTCGCTATATTCGATAGCATACTCAATTGATTAGTTTCAGTTTGCCTAATCATCATGCATTGTCTACAACAATCAAGACTA
Source organism: Camellia japonica (assembly GCA_030407325.1). Classification (NCBI taxonomy): domain Eukaryota; kingdom Viridiplantae; phylum Streptophyta; class Magnoliopsida; order Ericales; family Theaceae; genus Camellia; species Camellia japonica. Next base: position 113,207,196 of record JAPPVO010000031.1, read on the forward strand.
TCCTCCACCGATAGCCCAAAGCAGTTATTTCTATACCGAAAATAAATGCACCAAATGGATACATAATCAACATTTCAACTAGGTGAGCGATGACTGAATCTAACTACACCCTTTAACCCCATACACATCCAATTCCAACATTCTCAATTCAATTCCTCTTTTCTTCAAATTAATCATACCAATTAATTTAACTATGTAATTAGGGCATTTTTCCCATAAGTTACATAACAACCCTAAGGTTCCATTTTCATCCATAATCCATCATTTAACTCATTTCTCTATGCCAAACATGCATATTGGTTTATTGTAAACAAAACCCCAACTTTTGTAAAATTACACAAAAGACCCAAACTTTCTCATAATTACCCAACAATCCCCAACTCATCAAAATGCTAAAATTCAAAGACAAAGCTCATGAGAAGGAGTAGGATATCCCTACCTCAAAGTTTGAGCTCAAACGGAGAAGAGACCAAAACCAAAATGTTCCAAACTCCAAACCTTTCGGATCAAAAAGACGCCCTCGACGATCAACACAACTTTTACAAAGGCCGAAGGAAAGGAGAACACTCTAACTAGATCAAACCCTAGAGAGAAGGGAGTTTCTAGAGAGAGGAGCTCTCAAAAATGGCTTTTTGAAAAGTAAGAGAGAGAGAGAGAAGTGTAAAAAGTGATTCAAAAAATGCCCAGGTGCCCTCTGTTATACGACAGGTCCGCTCAAGCGGAAAACACAACGCTCGAGCGTCAAGAACAAAAAGCTGGGTCCGCTCGAGCGCCAAGACACAAGAGTGAAACACATCCGCTCGAGCGCCAAGACACAAGAGTGAAACACATCCGCTCGAGCGTGAAAAACTAGTCCGCTCGAGCATGGATTATCCCATCCCAGAACTTTCACCAAGAATGTACTACCCGCTCGAGCGCGACCCGCTCGAGCGTAGGAAACCCGCTCGAGCGTAGAAATCACACCTGCAGAAGTTTTGCAAGGACACAAAATACTAGAAGGGTGTAAACCCCGCTCGAGTGCAGGAACACCCGCTCGAGTGGAACAACCAAAAACTGGGCAACAAGAAATTAGACCAAGGCTCAACCCACCTGCTCGAAACATGCCCAACACATCCTAAAACTCAATCAAATGGAATCAAAGGATGACAACAAGATATACAACTACCAACTCCACGGAACCAAAGTCCGGATACAACAAATAAAGACAGGGAAACCGGGATCGCTATAACCTCCCCCCCTTAAAGAATTTCGTCCCTGAAATTAAACACAAGTTTTCAAAAACAAGTTTTCTCCATTCCCAACAATATTACAACATAATATTAAACAATCCGACCCATTACTGGTCAATCTCAACTCTTTTCAAGAGTCAAATCACAACACATAAACAACCTGCATTATCAACATGCACTCCTTTCCAAGTTCAACAATTTCATATCATAACTAATGTTCATGATACATTTCCAATTCTACAATACTCAACATATGCAATGTTATATCAAACTTCCATTTTGAGGCAAGTTCCAAAACACTTCCATTAAACCAAAACATAAACCATGTTTTACAACCTAAGATATATTTAATACTCTTAAGGTTCAATAATACAACAAAATATACAATACATGCTCAAACATCCACAAATAGATCCGGATATTTCTCTCGGACCTCCAACTCACGTTCCCAAGTGGCTTCCTCCACTCCGTGATGTTTCCACAAAACCTTCACTAGGGGAATGATCTTGCCTCGCAAGACTTGCTCCCGGCTATCCAAGACCCGAACCGGTCTCTCCTCATATGAGGCATCCTCATCAACCTCTAAGTCGGTCCAATCCAACACATGTGATGGATCTGGCTCATACTTCCGAAGCATACTCACATGAAACACGTCATAAACTCCGGACAACTGTGGCGGCAAAGCTAACAGATAGGCAACCTCGCCAATCCTCTCAAGGATCTCAAAAGGGCCAATAAACCGAGGGGACAACTTCCCACTCTTCCCAAACCTCATCAATCCCCGCCTAGGTGATATTTTCAGAAAGACATGATCACCCACCTCGAACACCAAAGGTCTCCTCCTACGGTCGGCATAAGATTTCTGACGACTCTGGGCTGTAACAAGCCTCCTACGGATAAGCTCAACTTTCTCCGTCGTTTCCCTCACCAACTCCAGACCCAACAAAGGTGCATCACCCACCTCGGCCCAGCAAACTGGAGACCTATATGGTCGGCCATACAAGGCCTCAAACGGTGCCATACCGATACTAGACTAGAAACTGTTGTTGTAGGCAAACTCTACCAAGGGCAAGTGCCTCTCCCACGTCCCACGAAAGTCAAGGACACAACCCCGAAGCATATCCTCAAGGATCTGAATAGTACGCTCGGACTGCCTGTCAGTTTGAGGATGATAAGCCGTGCTAAAGGTCAACTTAGTACCCAAGGCACTCTGCAAACTCTGCCACAACCTGGCAGTAAAACGAGGGTCTCTATCTGAGACAATCGTCACTGGGACCCCGTGCAACCTCACTATGTCCCGAATATACAAGTCGGCAAGATAATCTACTGAATCTCTTACGCGCATAGGGATGAAGTGTGCCGACTTAGTCAATTGGTCTACAACCACCCAAATAGCATCACTACCCCGCTGAGTCCTCGGAAGACCTATAACGAAGTCCATAGTGACGTGCTCCCACTTCCACTCGGCAATAGGCAAGGGTTGTAACAAACCCGCTGGCCTCTGATGTTCGACCTTCACTTGCTGACAAGTAAGGCACTTCGACACGAAAACTGCCACATCTCTCTTCATACCCCTCCACCAAACTGGCGCCCCAAATCACGATACATCTTGGTGCCTCCCGGATGCACCGCAAGGCGTGAATGGTGAAACTCTCGGAGTACCTCCTCTCGGCAGGACTCCGGCACAAACAATCGGTCTCGGTATCTCACACTCTGGTCGGGATACTCAGACAAACCCTTCTCAACCTTCCCACTGGAGATCTTCTCTCGAGAGATTCTACCTCAAGGTCACCTCTCTGTGCCTCTAACACTCTAGTCACAAGTGTAGGCTGCGCAACAACAGAAAACAAGGCCGCAGCCTCAACGGATTCGCCCAGAAGCAAATCAAACTCGCCAAGTGCACCAACATCTCCCACTCCCGGATGGCTATACAAGCTACATCACCTATGGATTTCCTGCTAAGGGCATCGGCCACAACATTGGCCTTCCCGGATGATAATGCAACTCGAAGTCGTAATCCTCAATAAACTCCATCCACCTCCTCTGCCTCAAGTTCAAGTCTTTCTGTGTAAACAGATATTTCAGACTCTTGTGATCCGAGAACACCTCGAATCTCTCACCATAAAGGTAGTGCCTCCAGATTTTCAAGGCAAAGATCACTGCTGCTAACTCTAGGTCATGAGTACGGTAATTCTTCTCGTGTATTTTCAACTAACGCGAGCCATAGGTAACCACTTTCCCCTCTTGCATCAACACACAACCCAAACCCTCTTGTGAGGCATCACAATAGACTGCATAACCCAACCCTCTCTTCGGAATAATCAAGACCGGAGCGGTGGTCAATCTAACTTTCAACTCTTGGAACGACTTTTCACAAGTCTCACTCCATACAAATTTGACTCCCTTCCGAGTCAGCCTAGTCAACGGTGAAGCTAACCTGGAGAAATCCTTCACAAACCGGCGGTAATACCCAGCTAATCCCAGAAAACTGCGGATCTCAAACACACTCTTAGGCTGTGCCCAATCTTGCACTGCCTCAATCTTGGATGTATCAACAGACACCCCTTCCCCAGAAACCACATGGCCTAAGAACTTGACTTCTCCTAGCCAGAACTCACACTTCCCAAACTTGGCATATAGCATATGGGTTCTAAGTTACTCGAGCACCACTCTCAAGTGATCCTCGTGCTCCTCCTCTGAAGGTGAATAGATGAGAATGTCGTCCACAAAAACGACCACAAAGCGATCTAAGAATTCCCGGAAGATCCGGTTCATCAAATCCATAAAGACTACCGGTGCATTGGTGAGCCCAAATGGCATCACCAGAAACTCATAATGGCCATGCCGCGTACGGAATGCCGTCTTCGGAATATCCTCCTCTCTGACCCTCAACTGGTGGTAACCCGATCTCAAGTCTATCTTAGAGAAACAACGGGAACCCTTCAACTGATCAAACAAATCATCTATACGGGGCATAGGGTACTTATTCTTGACCGTAGCCCGATTCAACTTCCGGTAGTCGATACAAAGTCTCAAGGCACCATCTTTCTTTTTAGCAAAGAGGGCCGGTGCTCCCCACGGTGAAACACTAGGGCGAACAAAGCCCTTATCCAGCAACTCCTGGAGCTGAATCTTCAACTCACTCAACTTAGCTGGGGCAAAACGGTAAGGTGCCATAGAAATCGGCGCCGTGCCGGGAGCTAAATCAATGGAGAACTCAATCTCACGGTGAGGTGGCAAACCAACGAGATCCTCGGGAAAAACATCCGAATACTCACAAACTACTCTTGGTAATGCAATCTGGGTCTCATCACACTCACTACTCAAAAGGCTAGCAAGAAGACCACTAAGCTCACTCCGCCCTCGCGGATCATACACCGGTGGCAACACACTACCAACCTGATCTCCCAAGAAATGAAAACACTCCCCGCTCAAGGTACATACTGTGACCCTCTAGCGGTAGCAATCGATAACAGCCCGGTATGACGATAGCCAGTCCATACCCAAAATAACATCAAAACCCTTCATGGGCATAACTACAAAAGGGAACGGAAGCCGATGGTCGGCGACCTCTATATCACAACCTCTACATCCGTGCTTCAAAATCAATTCACCCCCAAGAGGTGATACAACACATATAGGAGATGCTAATTGTGCCAACTCCAATTCCAAAACAGATGCAAATGCAGCAGATACAAAAGAATGAGACGCACCCGTATCAATCAATACACTAGCAACCGAGTTGCAAAACAGAAAGGTACCTCTCACAACTGATGGAACCGGTACCAGGTCCTGCGCGGTAACAGCATACACGCGCCCAGTAGGCCCCTGATCCACCTGCTCACCCCTCGGAGCATACGACTGCTGCACAAACTGGGACGATGAAGCCCCCTGATTGGCCCTCGAGGCCTGCACTGACTGAGCTGGCTGAAGACTCTGCCTCTGCCCAGATGCACCAGATGTGCCACTCAACTGCAGGTAAAACCTCTTCAAGTGCCCCGCCTGACCACACTGATAACAAGACAGTGGCTGACCCCTGCTCTGACTCTGGCTCTGCAGTCTAGCCGAAGAAGAAGCAACTCGCTGACCTCCTCCCCTCTGTGGGCAAACCGAAGCCTTGTGGCCCAGCTGACCACACTTGTAACATGTGAAATCCCTCTGATTGCCTCTCCCCGAGCCTGCACTCGGCACTGAAAAGGTCGATCTAGCAACACCACCCTGAGACTGCTGAGGGTTAGCACCCCTCTGTCTCCTGCCATCACCCTGACCATCCTGACTCCTCTTGGAGCCCCTCTGTCCCTCCTCCTCCTGCATCATGATCTCCATATGGGCTACAGCATCAACCAAGCGCCCATAGTCTCGGATCATAGAACCACCAACTCTCATCTTGAGGTCGCGCCTCAACCTCTTCTCAAACTCAATACAGCGGCGTTGCTCGGACGCCACAAGTTCAGGTGCGAACCTGGACAAGCTAGTAAAAGCAGCCTCATACTCGGCCACTGAAGAACTCAACTACAAAAGCTGGCAGAACTGGTCTCTCAGCTTCTCCCTGACTACTGGAGATAAAAACTTCTCCTGGAAAGCACTCATAAAAGCCTCCCAAATGCCACCAATACGTCCCTTCATGAATTTCCACCATTGACCCGCATCCCCCTTAAGCTGGAAAGATGCCAAGGTCACTTTCAAAGCTCCGTCCTCGATGCCAAGCATCTCGAACGTCTTACTCATCTACTTCAACCACTCATCCGCCTTAAGTGGCTCCTTCGGATCCCCCAAAAACTCATCCGGATTTGACCGGAAGAACTCCCTCTTCAAAAAAGAAGGCCCTGCATCAACAACTTGGGCCTGGACTTGATTCTCAGCTCTGAGAATGTCCATGGATGCTCTCAATGCTCCTGCCATCTCGCGGGCTAAGGCATCCATGGCCAGCTGACCTGCTGGCTCGGCCACATTGGCCTGGCCAACTCCCTCTTGCTACGCCGGAATATCATCCGGTATAGGCACCTCTTGCCTCCTAGGCCTACCTCGCCTACCACCACGTCCTCGTCCTGACATCCTAATAAAGGTAACGAAGAACATTAGCACATTCAAAAATGTGCAGAAACTAAACACTTGCGTCCTAATACATGGACAACTGTAATTCACTCCACGTAAGCACATAAACACATAAGCACTTACGAATTTCATTTCTGGATAATGATAGTCCCGAGGCGGTGCTAGAGTTCCAGTTAGAAACAGCATTGATCAAGTGCTTTTCCAATAGGACTCCCAGAAACCCAAGGATCTAATCAACATCCTAGAAACTAAATCCCATACCCAAATAGTCACATAAACATGTTATCACATAAACACATAACATTACACTCGAGTCTCTAACAAGCGAGACAAATCCATTGTGATACTAATCACTTCCCACGTACCCAAAGTATTCGAACCCGGTACGCTCTGATACCAAGTTGGCACGCCCTCAAAATAATAACATTAAAACCCATCAATTTAGACATGCATTGATATAAAGAGAAATATTCTTCTATTCATCAGAGTAATTCATTACATTGAGTATTACATGTTAACAACAAAAGCAAATGCCCTACAGGCTTACAGCTTTCCAAGTTAACACTTGGTTACAAAAGAGAGTACTAACTCAAATACACGTTAAGCCCTTGGCTTGAATTTACATGTAATACATCCAAAAGATAACAAAACGACAAAAATCTATCTGCCTCTAGCCTCCCAAGCTATGTCCTTGGAGGTGGCATGCTACCTGTACCTGAAATGATGTCCCATAAAGGGTGAGCCACAGCCCAGCAGAAATACACTAAACCAGCTATGAACAATGACTAAAAGATTAGCAGTTGATAGGTGGTTAACACAGATACATCTACGTATATCACATTCCGGTTCCATGACATTAAGTCCATGTTACATTTCATTTCCCATTTCTTTTTCAACTTTGAGTTTGAAAACAAGGCTCAACATCTAGCCAAATAACTTAATGAGGTTAAGACTCATCTTTAAAACACTTTCGAAATTCATGATGGATACACATTTTAATGCTGTATCGATAACACATAAACCACTTCCACACTTTACGAAAGATACACATTTCGGTGCTGTATCAACATAACATAGAATCACTTCTATACTTCACAATTGATAACGATATACATTTTAGTGCTATATCAAATCAATTCGAACACTTCCATAATCAACATTTGATACACATTGTAGTGCTGTATCAATGTCACACAAAATCCGGTTTAGAGGTCCATCCCCTATCTTCCCCTAAACCGTGGAGTACATCCCCTATCTCCTCCCACGCAACACATGTATATAAACATAGATCATATACAATCAATCAATACATAAAATTAATGTATTATTCCAGTCGCTATATTCGATAGCATACTCAATTGATTAGTTTCAGTTTGCCTAATCATCATGCATTGTCTACAACAATCAAGACTATCCTCCACCGATAGCCCAAAGCAGTTATTTCTATACGAAAATAAATGCACCAAATGGATACATAATCAACATTTCAACTAGGTGAGCGATGACTGAATCTAACTACACCCTTTAACCCCATACACATCCAATTCCAACATTCTCAATTCAATTCCTCTTTTCTTCAAATTAATCATACCAATTAATTTAACTATGTAATTAGGGCATTTTTCCATAAGTTACATAACAACCCTAAGGTTCCATTTTCATCCATAATCCATCATTTAACTCATTTCTCTATGCCAAACATGCATATTGGTTTATTGTAAACAAAACCCCAACTTTTGTAAAATTACACAAAAGACCCAAACTTTCTCATAATTACCCAACAATCCCCAACTCATCAAAATGCTAAAATTCAAAGACAAAGCTCATGAGAAGGAGTAGGATATCCCTACCTCGAAGTTTGAGCTCAAACAGAGAAGAGACCAAAACCAAAATGTTCCAAACTCCAAACCTTTCGGATCAAAAAGACGCCCTCGACGATCAACACAACTTTTACAAAGGCCGAAGGAAAGGAGACCACTCTAACTAGATCAAACCCTAGAGAGAAGGGAGTTTCTAGAGAGAGGATATAGCGATCCCAGTATTCCCTGTTGTTGTTTAACAGTAATCCAGACTCGGTTCCGTAGATTTGTTGTTGTCTTATCCTCATTTCTATCCCTTACTCTTTGTTTTAGAGTTTTGGGTTGTGTTGGGCAAGTTGGGAATAAGTTGGTTGTGTTTTAGAACTTAGAATTTTTGCCCAGTTGTTGGTCTCTCCGCTCGAGCGGCGCTCTTGACGCTCGAGCGGGCTTTTGTTGTTGCCTCTCCGCTCGAGCGGCATTTTGGACGCTCGAGCGTGAATTCCCTTCTCTCAGCAGTTTGGTCGTCTGCAGAAAATTCTGGGAGGGTGCATCCGGTGCTCGAGCGGATCTTTGGACGCTCGAGCGTGAACCTGTGTCTGACGCTCGAGCGGACCTATTTTATATCAGTTCGTGAAATCACTTTTTGAATCACTTTTCACTTTTCTTTTCTCTCTCTTACTTTCCCAAAACCCATTTTTGAGAGCTCCTCACTCTAAAACCTAACTTCTCTCTAGGGTTTGATCTAGTAGGAGTGTTTTCCTCACCTTGGGCCTTTGTAAAAGGTGCGTTCATCATCGAGGGCTTCGTTTTGATCCAAGAAATTTAGGATTTGGAGCACTTCCGAGTTTTGCTCTCCTTCTCCTTGGGTTCTACATTTGAGGTAGGGATTTCCTTGTTCTTTTTCAATACTTCGTCTATAGATAGACATGTGGTAGTTTTGTATTGCATGAAAATCATATCCACTTGGATTGTTTGAAATCATGAGGAAGAACCTAGGGTTGGTTGTTTGAAAATGGTTGTTTTGGGCTAATTGAAGTGTAAATTAGCATGTTATTGTTGAAAGAAGAAAAAGCCCTAAATTATATTTTGATTTGGTAAATGAAAATGGAGGGTAGTTAACCTATGTTGTAAATCTCTATTGTTAATGTGAGTTGGGTGAAAGTGTTAATGCCTAAGGGGTTAACTTTGGCTTTGGAATGGTTTTGAAATGAATGTAGTGGACTAATGTGAGTTATGGCTTTATTATCAATGAAATTGGTTTTGTAAAACAAAAGAAATGAAATTGGTTTTGTGGAAACGAAAGGGATGGAGTTGGTTTTGTGAAAACAAAAATGAAATGGAATTTGTTTTTGTGAAATGAGAAGAGTATCCTTGATATAAGTATAAAAATTGGATTGTTGTTTCTTGAGTGTTGAACACACATGTAGGGGTTGTATCTTTAACTACCATGTTAATGTTGTTGTTGGGTTTGTGATCTCATGATAATTGGATCTTTTAATAGATGTACTAAATACTTGCATCTAGAGGTTTTGTCCTTGGTCATCGGTGGAGGATGACGTGATTGTGTTGAATTGTCGTGTATGTATTACACCACTGTTGATTGGGCATTGTATGTGATGAAATGTTGAGATACATTAAATATGTATATCCGTTCGGGGGAAATTAATTATGTGTTCATATACTTTGACACATTGCTTGTATCTTGATGGTTTATGTATATGTGTTATACATGTTGGTTGTATCCGGTTGTATTGTGATATTTGGTGTTATACCTCGCGCTGATAATTAGAGGTACCGTTACCTTCCAGCTAGCGCCTGGAGAACTGACTGCGCTGAGAATCGAAGGCACCATACCCTTCCAGCTAGCGCCTGGTAAACTGGTGTGTTGTTGTGAAAGGTGTATCTTTGGCTTACTACGCACATAGCTGGTAGAGCAAAGTTTGTTGTTGTTGTTTCACTGTATCTGAAAATATCATGGACTTGATTAGTTACAGTTTTGGAGGGGCCGAGTTGCCTCATTAGTTGATTTTATACATGTTGATGATTTGTTATCTCCCTTTTATATAAGGTATGCATGTATAGATATGATTGTATCGGGAAGAAACCAAAACGTCTTTTTGTCTTTTGGAAAGTGTGAAGAGGAACGAATACTTTGAAAATATGTTTTGAAAAGGGTACATCTGTTGTAGGTGTGGGAAATGGAAGAAAGTAAAGGGCTTAGTGCGATTATTTCCTAAGTAATTGTTAATGTCATGAAAGATTGGGAACGGGGAATTAATGAAAGGAAAAAGGAAAGATGAATCACCTATGGCGTTGATTGAAATGGTTGTTTTCGAGAAAAGTTCATACTTATGTATATTTTGTGTAAACTGTCACATTACTATTCTAGTATGAGATTGAGCATTCATGATCATAGTTATCTGTATGTTGTTATTGTTGAGGGCCATGTTGAGATCCCTACTGGACTATATGTTCATCCCACGTTGTTGAATCTTTTTCAGGTGTTGAGCTGAATGTGCTGCAGGATTTGGATTTTTTTTATTTGTTGGCCACGGGGCCTCTCTTGTATTGGCGGAATGCCATATGTGTAAAAAGGGTTGCACCCTTCTTCTTGATTCGTTAATGATGTAAGCCCAAGGACAATTTATTTATTATACCCATGTTGTATTTACTTGCATACGAATGAGAGCAATGTTATTCACTTCTACGAGTTAAATATACGAGTTTATTTCCGCATGTTATCTCTGAAATGGAATTAAGTTAACGAATTTCGTAATACTTCGAGTAATAAAAAGTGGGGCGTGACAGAGGAGCTCTCAAAAATGGCTTTTTGAAAAGTAAGAGAGAGAGAGAGAAGTGTAAAAAGTGATTCAAAAAATGCCCAGGTGCCCTCTGTTATACGACAGGTCCGCTCGAGCGGAAAACACAACGCTCGAGCGTCAAGAACAAAAAGCTGGGTCCGCTCGAGCGCAATAAGGCCCGCTCGAGCGCCAAGACACAAGAGTGAAACACATCCACTCGAGCGTGAAAAACCAGTCCGCTCGAGCATGGATTATCCCATCCCAGAACTTTCACCAAGAATGTACTACCCGCTCGAGCGCTAACAAGCCCGCTCGAGCGCGACCCGCTCGAGCATAGGTGTCACGACCCGAACCCGCCCCTATGGGTTAAGGACGTAACCGGCCAGTAATCTTGAGATTACCTACGGCCTCAGACCAAAATAGACGTAACTCAACAGAATAAAGGGGCCAAACGGAAGCAATAATTAAAAACTTTGTCCATAGAGCCGTGCTTATATGCACTTTTAAACAACCATGCGCATATACGTTAACAACTCACAACAAAATACGGTACCACAAATTTCTTTACAGACAGGATCATCTAAAATGAGTCAACCGTATCAAAATATACACAGGTATACACAAAGTCCTTGCCAACAAGACAAAATGTAAATACGTGACAAAGTGGCAAGGATGGGTCTCGTGCGTGAGACACAAGGCTGACTCTCCAAAACTCATGTTGTTCTTGGCAGACTTCACTGGGGTCGGGGTTGCTTCTCTTGGCTCACCTACAAACACATGAATGAGCGTGAGCGATAGCCCAGTGAATAATATCAAATACCAAATTTACATAACATTGTAGAACAACATATTCTGAACGGCCTTGGGCCCAACTCGTAATTCTATTTAACAGATATATATAACTATACGAAATACAAATCAAGTGATTGTAATTCCAAACATTCTGGCCTTTGGCCCATTCAGATTTCCATTCTTGTCAAAACGGCCTTCGGCCCATACATTCGTATCAAAACGGCCTTTGGCCCATTCATTTATGTCAAAACGGCCTTCGGCCCATTCATTCGCATCAAAACGGCCTTCGGCCCATACATTCGTATCAAAACGGCCTTTGGCCCATTCATTTATGTCAAAACGGCCTTCGGCCCACTCATTCGTATCAAAACGGCCTTCGGCCCATACATTCGTATCAAAACGGCCTTTGGCCCATTCATTTATGTCAAAACGGCTTTCGGCCCACTCATTCATGTCAAAACGACCTTGGGTCCATTCAGGTTTGTCAAAACAACCTTTAGTCCATTCATGTTTAACAAAACGACCTTGGGTCCATTCATGTTTATCAGAACGACCTTGGGTCCATTCGTGTTTAACAAAACGACCTTGGGTCCATTCATGTTTAACAAAACGACCTTGGGTCCATTCATGTTTAACAAAACGACCTTTGGTCCATTCATGTTTAACTTACGTCCACAATCCCATTTAGCATTTCATAAGCTTATAAGGGAATAAACAATTGGACATTCACAATCATTCAAATATCGATATTACTCACAGTGATCGGCTTGTGGATTTGCCCTGGAACTTGACCCTACACATTTCATGAACATAAAAGGGTCATTAACAGTTCAATCCGTTCTTTAATTCACATATTCCTCCTTAGGCTTTGTTATTATCCCATTAACTCATTTACAATGCTTAACATATGCCTAAGAGTGCTTACAAGTGAAAGAGAACGGAAAACAGAACACAAAATGCAAGAACAGAATTTCTGAAAACAGGGTCCCCGCTCGAGCATAGACTTCCCCGCTCGAGCGGACCCTTAGGTCTGCAGAAGTACTGGTTGCCTCCAATCCCCGCTCGAGCGTGCATTCTTCCGCTCGAGCGGACTTCATGTCACATAGCTCCCCGCTCGAGCGTCAACTTCCCCGCTCGAGCGGGCACCATGTCTGTCAAAAATGCTGGGAGCTCGATTTCTCCGCTCGAGCGGCACTTCCCCCGCTCGAGCGGACATAAAAAATCTGGGAATTCCAAGTTGTGTTCTTGAGCCCAAATTCAATTTCCCAGCTACAATTCTTGCATGCAATGGCTCAAATCTCATGTATAATCATGCTAACATGGTATAGACCCCAAATTACAACTCAATGAGGCTCAATTTCACAAATAAGTCACATGCATGCCCCAAAACCCATTCCAATATGGTAAAATCATGCATTCAAGCTCATCTCTTAATTATTCAAACATGCATGCTAATTTTTGACCTCATTTCCAACCCAAACAAAGCAAATGGTGTTCATTCCCATGGAATACAACAAAAACATGTTTGCATGTAAGATTTAGCACCTTCACTTCCATGTTCAACTCAATACATGCTAGATTATGCAATTCTACAACCATTACATACATGCATGCCTTCATTGACCATCAAATGGACACAAACAACTCAATTTCCTCAACATCAAGCTAACTCATGTTCTTGATCATCAAATACACTTGAATCCACACATTTACAACAAAAATCCATGAGTTCACTTACCTAGGAGCTTTAATCTTCTAAGCTCTAGTCAATTCTTGAGCCAATTCTCCAAAATTTCCAAGCTTTAAGCCAAATTAGCACAATTCCTCTCCCTTTCTCTCACTATGGCCGGCCCTCTCTTGTCTGAGTTTATCATCAATCAAAATGAGGCTAAGGAGAGAGAGATTGAGTGTTTAAAGCCATGACAACAAAACCCACTAAGGCCATTATTATAATAATAAAGTAGTTGGGTTCTAATTCATCAATTTAATCGATTTAACTTGGCCCAAATCAATTTTCAATTAAATTTCACCGTAGGCTCTAAAAATTATGCCGACCACAATGGCATAACCAATTTCGGGTTCGGTGGCCGATAAGGCCCTCAATTTAATTTCCAAGGCAGATTATTCAAACAGGTATTCCTACGGTGAACAGATAGAATTCCAAAATCACATAGATTCACCTAATGGCACACATAATCATATCAAAATATATAATCACATACGTATTAGGGACCAATTAGCTAATTGCGGAACAGGGGTATCACAGTCTTCCCCCCTTTAGGAAGTTTGGTCCTCCAAACTTAATTTACCTTTAGTCGAACACAATTCGGAACACTTTTCATTCGACGGTTCCAATCCTTCTTAATAGTCATTCACTTAGTCTCAAAATCAAGCAACGCTCTATTCCCAATCAGTCAGAGACTTACCTTTTTCCGCCATACAAGGCTTGTATGGTGCCATGCCAAAACTAGAGAGTGAGCTGTTGTTGCAAGCAAAGTTTGTCAACGATAGATAGATCTTTCCAACTTCCCTGAAAAATCTAATGCATATCTTTGGAGCATTCCTCCCAAAAATCTAAAAATTCTTTCTGATCATACATCAATTTGCGGATGGAAAATAGTGCCGAATCATAATTCAGTTTCATATCAAATTCACAATTCGTCCAGGTCATATACAGGAATCATAAGTCACGATTAAATTTACGTGATACATCCATTAGCATTAACAGAACAGAACAGAACATATACACGCGAGGTTACGGATAACCAGTTCCATAAAGGAACCTCTGGATCCGGGTAACATAACATAACAGAAGCTGAGCCCCCATTGCCTCTTGAAGGCTTTTTCGAATTCAAACACATTTTAGAATTTCTGTCTAAACAATAGATACTGGGACCCCATGAAACGAGCAATCTTATTGGTATAACAGTGATTAGTCCACAAGCATCTCACGAAAATTTCACAGGGAGGGGATAGGCAACTTAGTAATCCCATATCCAAAAACTCAAACGGGACTTATACCTTGGGTGCTCAAGGTAGCCCCACAACAAAATTCATAGTCACATATTCCCATTTCCATTCCAAAATAGAGAGATTGAAGTAGTTCCGCCACTATCTGAAATTCAACTTCGACCTGTTGGCACCGAAAAGTATTTAGACACATTCACCACTTGCCCTCTTCAAGGTAGGTCACCAACATATTTATTTCAATGTCGGCTAACTTTATCACATAAGTTTGGTCTATTCCCTTGTCACAAAAGTTCAATTCATTCTTTAATAATTTCACAATACACAATCCGATTTGGTATTTAGTTCAGTGACTCACCACGGTTATTCAAGGTCAATCAAAAGTCTTCAGGGATATAAGGTGGATCCAGATACTAATTCTCGAATCAACAACGGTAACATCGAAGTAATTACCCACACCATGCACATAGTCCAGACATCCCCATAATACTGATTGTAAAGTACAATAACATCGAAGCAGGCAATTTCTAACATAATACACATGTTCTCAATTCATTCAATAGTTTACAGTTTACAATTCAGTTCAATATTCAATTCCCTGTTCCAAAGAGTCTTTCCACACTATTTCATAGTCGCCAGAAGCAAAAAGGCAATTCATATATTAATCCTCATGATGTCAAAGGCATTATCAAAGGAGTCAATCATATGTCAAACACAATTCACACATTCTCAGAGCCCCAATCACAGAATATGACGACACTGAGCAGTTATTCACAAAGCGTACTGAATTCACGCACTTACGGACAATCAGGATTTTTCAAAGTTTCTTGGATGTTTAAACATCTACATATTACCAAAGGATGACATTCCGGTCAAAACAAAAGAATAATCGTCTCAGAATCGAAGCACACCCGTTCATGACCGTCGGTGGCCGACTCGAGACCGATTAGCCAAACCCACCCGTACAAGACCGTCGGTGGCAAAAAGATGTCCCAACAAAGGTGCTACTTAGGCTTAACGTCCCCTAGCACGAAAGGACGCCCCAAGAATGTCATCAAAACAAACATAATACCTCTCACTACAACCTGATTCCCCAAAATCTGACAACATTGAATCAAACGCATGAAACATATTCTGATTAGTCGAGGATAAATATTCAGTACAGTTCACAATCAAATCAATCTGTTGTCATCGGTTTCCATAGCGTCAGACCAACAAGGATGGGACAATACACAAGCATCGTTCCTTAAGACACCCAATCACGGGATTTGTACAATTCGGCTCATTTTCAACACATATGTCCTTGATAGTTGGGGGTTGGTTCTCAACGGTGTTCATGGTTAGATCAATCTGTCATAGCCCACAAAAGGTCTTTCAAATAGGTTAAGTACTCTAGACAGACTCCAGTTTCGGGTCTATCAGTTTTTTTTCTGCCAAAAATAATCTGGCTATCTGTTTATAGGCAATCCTCAATCCCTTTTTACAAAATTAAATCAGGCAGAGGGTCTTATCAAACCAATCCCGACACAGGTCTTGCCAAATTAAATCAAACAAAGGTTCCATCAATTTATATCAAATGAGGGTTCCATCGGAACTATATCAGGCAAAGGCTCTATCGGATCGAATTAGATAAAAATTTCTCAAATAGGACACATTTGGTTCTGT
This sequence comes from Camellia japonica, assembly GCA_030407325.1. NCBI lineage: Eukaryota > Viridiplantae > Streptophyta > Magnoliopsida > Ericales > Theaceae > Camellia > Camellia japonica. Next base: position 113,223,504 of record JAPPVO010000031.1, read on the forward strand.
ATGGCATACTTCGTTTACTTAGGTACATGGTTGATAGTTTCTCAACTGCCCTAAGTTCATCAGTTCTCAAAGTCATATCAGAATTATTCGTCACAACTGTTCATATCAAAGCATTTCAAGTCATGTACAATATGGCATCGACTACATAAATTCGGAGGTAGTTGCATAAACGTGCAGTTATTCAAATCAGGAGGTATGTACCATAATCAATACAGCAATTCCCAAACAAGTCTTATACACAAGCACATGGTGCACAGTAACACATCAAACAGAGTTCCTCGGTTGTACATAAGATAGGGTCTGTTACGCAAAAGTTCCAAATTAGTCACAAAATGTAGGTTTATGAGTCGAGCCCAGTATAGTCACATAATCCAGTTAATTTTCTACCAATCAAAATGCATGGTCTCGCAATTATAGAGTTTATCATTTAGGGTGCTCAACTCCGTCACACAATCACAAAGTCATAATTCCAGTGATTTAGTCATTGAAGGCGGTAACATAATAAATCACCCTGAGCATAGGTGTAGACATATATGTGCATGTGCAGAGTCGATCAATATCCCAAAACGTATTTCACAAATTTCCCAAACGGGGCATATACCTCCAATGAATACAGTCTCGGTCATATGGGCCTAACCAATCTAGATACACATGCAGCAGATATGAAATATATGCCGATCCGAATCAAATAATATCCCAAGCGAAGATGTACAACGTACTAATTCAGAATCAATCAACACATAAGTATTCATTTGTAAACAGTATAGATACCTGGGATAATGGTTACAACATTCTGAGTACTTTCCGGGATGAGTGTGATTACTCCATCCTGAGTAGTAATTCCTACCACTGGTACGGATTTAGTCGAGGCAGAGGATTCATTCACATTTCGTTCAATCCGGGGATAGTTCCTTACCGTATGGTCCATTTTACCACATCTATAACAAGCCCCAGAAATCTGATAATAAACTCATCGGTGTTCTTACACTGGTGGTGGCAAAGGTTCTTGCCGTAGCGGCAACTGATGCTGTTGTCTCAAGATCTCTGCCAATTCTTGTACTACTCTTTCCGGACTATCAAGTCGGGCTGTGGAAGAACCTTCCAACCCGTATGTCCTTAACTTGCCCATACTCTACACAAATTCTTATCAAACTTTGCCAAATACTGGGATGCCCAATACGAAATTAAACACAATTACACATAGGTTCATTCGCACGTAGGCACATTGTTATATTCTCATTTCACATATCGTACGCGATTAATCACATACGTAACAGATAATTGCATACTTATCAAATATCGCATGCTGAACATTTACTAAGTATTTATATACTCAAATCATGTTCGTATTTCACATAGACACCCGTAGGCAGAATTGAATGCACATAAACACCTTTTCATGGTTCATATATTCATGTATGTGCATTATAACAAAACAAACTTGTTGTACACATTAGTGTAACAATTCATATCTCATATTCGAATCATGTGTGGTACTTCCTTCAGCATGACGTATCATGTTGGTCAAGCATATCAACATATCTCATACATAGGCCACGGTATTATCTCCCCCGGGCGAGGGCATGTGCCACGGTATTATTTCCCCCGGGCTAGGGCCTCATGACCATAAGCCACAGTATTATATCCCCTGGGCGAGGGCCTCCGCTAAGGATACCACAATTACATTCAAGGAGAGGGCCTCATGACCAAATCAATCTTTTCTATAAGTACAACATCCCTAATTTCGTAGTTTTCTACTACTAAATCAAAGCAATGATCTTTTTTCAGAAGGTTTAGCGACATCACAGTTGATTCAAAAAATCATACCTTAATTCCTTAATACTGCATTCTTCTGGTTACAAAGTTCGAGTAAATTAGAAACATTATAAAGCGGCATAATTCAATAAGTTTTGAGTAGTAATCACATTTTGGGTCTTGATAAATCTGCATAATTTTGAAGGGGAAGTAATCTAGGCTTATAAGTTTAAATAGATCCTGCTACTTTCTTGCCTAGCAGTAGTTACTTTGTTCCTTTATGGAACTTCAAGCCTTCGGTAATTGGCATTTCCTTTTATACTCTTTCGATGCATCTTAGTATTAATGGTTCATCCAACAACAACAATAACAACAACAACATCATCTTAGTATTAATGGTTCATCCAACATCTTAGTATTAATGGTTCATCCAACAACAACAACAACAACAATAACAGCATCTTAGTATTAATGGTTCATCCAGCATCTTAGTATTAACGGTTCATTAAAAAATTTATTATTAACGATTCATCCAACAACAACGACAACAACAAAATTTTAGTATTAATGGTTCATCCAGCATCTTAGTATAAATGGTTCATCAAACATTTTAGTATTAATGGTTCATCCAGTAACAACAACATCATCCTAGTATTAATGGTTCATCCAGCATCTTAGTATTAACGGTTCATCAAACATTTTAGTATTAATGATTCATCCAACAATGACAACAACAACAACATCTTAGTATTAATTGTTTATCCAACACCAACATCAACAACAACAACAACAGCAACATCTTTGTATTAGTGGCTCATCCAACAACAACTACAACATCTTAGTATTAATTGTTTATGCAACATTTTAGTATTAATGGTTCTTCCAACAACAACAACAACAGCAACAACAGCATCTCAGTATTAATAGTTCATCCTACAACAACAACAACAGAATCTTAGTATTAATGGCTCATCCAGCAACAACAAACAACAACAACAACAACAACATCAGCAGCATCTTAGTACTAATGGTTTATCCAACAACAACAACAACAACATCTTAGTATTAATGGTTGATTCAAGAACAACAACAACAACAACAACAAAAGCACACATTGGAATAAGGATATTATCAGACAAAATTTGCCACGACTCACAACGTAACATCATCAGGTAACAAATCATTTGAGATTCATCAGACAAAATTTCTCATAACTCACAACATAACATCATCAGGTTACAAGCCATTTGAGATTCATTAATCTCTCATCAGAGAGTATCTGTAAAAGTTACTTGATTTTGTATAATCTACATACACAGGACTGATTTTTGAAAAATAGGAAAAAACTTGTTTTTCTTTTTTTTTATTTATTTATTTCTTATCAGAATGAGTTTACTTGTCACTTAAATCAATTCAATTGTGTCTAACTCTCTTAATTTCTAAACTTGCTAAAAATAAAAATCTCAAATTACAACCAAACACAAAATTTTGACGCAGTACACATTGCAAAGCACAAAACAAATGAGAGCATTAAAATCCAAAACAAGTTCTTTAGATGCCCCAATTCAAACATTGAATACCAACCCACATTGCCCATACCTGTTCTCTAATCAAATAGTGTATATGAAACATATATGGAAAAAAAGAGAAATTTTTTTATGCCAATAAGCACAACGTTGCACTACCTTCCACCAATTTATATACCTAACATAAATATAATGGATTCAACTCTCAAATTCAATCATAATAATAGAAAGTACGTGACATATATCTTATCTGCATACAAAAATTACTTGAAACAAGGGTTTGAGGGTTTGATGGGGAAGAGAAATCTTACTTGGATGACATCTTCAGCTCAACCATTGCATCTGTGGGCCTTTGGCTGCCGATGATCTCCCTCGGCCGTGCCCCATGGGCTCTCTCTTCTAGGTACGGGTCTCGTACTACTGCTAGTACTACAACCACTGCTCATCTTCTCACTCTCTTCTCAATCTTCGCTTCGTTTTTCTTTCTCTAAATTTGTGTTTATGTATCTGGCTTGGGAAAAGAAATGGTCGAGCTACAAAAAGGTCCTAATCTCAGCCCTTGGTTGGAACTAGGATGTAAGAAAAATTGATAAAATTGAGCTGATCAATTGTATTAGATTGAAATTTTAATCTTTGGTCTGTTTTATAACAAACAATTCGTTTCGATTTTGAAATTTTCTATATCGATATAAATTGAACTGATCAAATATTATATTTAAATATTTTTATATTATGATTTTTTAACATTATATGAGAAGTAATGTTACGCCCCGTATTTTATTACTCGGATAACATTACCAATATTCACTAATTAAGTCCATTTAATATGAACATTTCATTCTTGGATGAAATGATGAATAATTAAACATATATATTCCCTCTCGTTATACAACAATGACATTAACATACAAATAAAAGAAATGCCCTAAGGCTTGCAATAAAAGAGAGGACATTACGCTTTACAAAAAGATAGCACTCTGCCAAACAAACAAATGAAACAGTACAATTCATCACTACATTACACTTATGAAGTGATAAAAACCATTATTTGATCTTCAAATCCGAAAAACATTCCCTGTACACATGTACAGGCAGGGAGAGAGCAACCACTAGGTCACCAAACAATCTCATACTAATACATTAGAAGATATGCAGGTACCAAAATACTCATACATATACGTAAAATTATATTATGTTAAAACCATATGATTTTATTACATGATCTCTTAAATCTAATTTATTTAATTAACCATAATAAGTTAACTTAAATAAATAAACATGTTTCAATAGCAACATGACATCCTTTTCAATTCATTCAACTATCTCATTATCAATTGAATCAAATAACTAAACAATTCATCATATCCATTTTATATAGTCTTATGAGATGAATGCATATGCCATGTCATGCTCAAAATATTTTTCTCATCTTTTGAAAATCTTACGCACAATGCCAATTTCAAAACACGTTAATTCAACAATATCAATAAAATTCCAAGATGGTAAATACGACTCAGGTAATCCCGAGGCTGGTGTCTGCAAGTAGACTATACAAGTACTACCAAATTGTCATTTTTACCGGTATTAATCGGAAGGCTTGACACCTATCCGCGCAGGTTTCTGGTCTTTCACCAAGTACACTCAGGCCAACTTAACCAACATCAAACTACACCCCCTAGCCGGACTTACCAACGTATTTACCCAAAACAAATCAAAATGATTTTTTGTTTCACCAAAAACAATTCCTTTCTCAAAACAATAGTCTTCAAGTGCAATACGAAACCCATAATAACAATGAAATAGAATGGAAATGCAATAAGTAACAATGCACTAGAGTAGTTCCAATTTCAGTTTCCCCACACAATGCTCCATAGTGATCAAATTCCATATCTCTATCAATGTAATATCATAATACAATTCCAAGAGATAATCCAACAATATTCACATTCATGTAGTCTCCACATGTTAATCAACATTTCCAATTTAGTCATTTCAAGACAAATCTATACCATACTATATTTCAAACTTCCAAAGTTCTAACATTTCTCATCCTTCTAAGAAACCCCTCATTACATGCCGACAAAAGTCAAATACTCGTAATCTCTTTCCACTTAAACATAGCATTTCGTTTGGGATATCAACCATTATTGGTTATTTTCATCTCCTTGCAAAGCGGTCATATTGAATTTTCTATAAATGAACTTACTTCTACTTTATTCCATGGTTGCCAGCAAGGGAAGCAAAAATGGAAAACAACAATGAAGGCCGAAATGTGAATCAAAATTATAAAATAGGGGCTTGAGAGGAAAACTTTAAAAAAACTTTGAAAAATATAATATGAAACATTAGAAGACTTCCACGATAAATAGACATGCGACCTCAACATAAAAAGATGAGTTTGATCCTCCACTCCTATGCATTGGGGTTCCTTGTATGTGTATGTGTTTAGGTAACGGCTAATATAAATGCCAAAACCAACACAACATATTCAATCAAGAAAGTCAAGTAACTCTAGCATAATATTGTACAACATCCAGCTAAAATAATACTAACTTTAACAATGGTAGCATGCAAGTCCAACAGTATGAAGCTAAGACATACTACAAACTGTTACACAAGAATCTTTGTGAAAGTGAAAACGGTATGAACTTTTAAAGTCCCTTTCAAGGTAGGTTGTACATGTGGATTGCAGCTCTCAGGAAGATTTTGTAAATTTACAATTGCATTTGAAGACGACATGTTCCACTAAATTGAAGTTCAAAGTGCAAGGAGGTGAGGGAGTTAAAGGACCATCTCCCTTTGTAAAGTGGCTAGGGAGGTCTGGAATTGCTTTGTGTTAGTTTTCATGCAGATCGGGTGTTTTCCAGGTTGGTGGGTAGAGGCTGAGTTATTTCAAAGTTGGTAGGAAGTAGAGTAAGTAGGAGGAGAATCGAACTAAGGAATGAAGCCCTTTAGGTGGAGCATTTGAGTAAAGAGACTTTCATGCTTCAGAGGAGTTGAGTCAATTGACAACTACAGATGCACTATAATGCCTTTTGCTCCCGAGGAGTATGCCTAGGAAGACCCATACTTAATCATATAAGCCTTGACGCATGTTTTGTGTGAACCTCTAAAAATATTTCTAAAACTGTAAGCATTACACTATATAGCTTTAGAAAACACAACCCCACCAGAAATGGTTCCCTCAACAACTAGGATTGTTTTTCAAAGACACCTTCATTCAGTCCCCTTTTGCTACACTTACAGGCATCACCCTCAAAGAAGTTTCTAAAAGATATATCATTCGTTCTCAAATCCCAAAACCCTAGTGCACTAATTCTTTGGAGAAACACCTATTCATGATGACAGGCCACAAAAGACTTCTTCATAGCACTACTTTTTCAAGTTTCATATGGTTAAAAAAGAATCCACTGGATTATCAAATAAATGACAAATCAATCTTTTTCATAAGTACAACATCCCTAATTTCGTAGTTTTCTACTACTAAATCAAAACAATGATCCTTTTCCAGAAGGTTTAGTGACATCACAGTTGATTGGAAAAATCATACCTTAATTCCTTAATAATGCAATCTTCTAGTTACAAAGTTCGAGTAAATTAGAAACATTATAAAGCGGCATAATTCAATAAGTTTTTAGTAGTAATCACATTTTGGGTCTTGATAAATTTGCATAATTTTGAAGGGGAAGTAATCTAGGCTTATAAGTTTAAATAGATCCTTCTACTTTCTTGCATAGTAGTAATTACTTTGTTCCCTTATGAAACTTCAAGCCTTCGGTAATTGGCATTTCCTTTTATACTCTTTCGATGCATCTTAGTATTAATGGTTCATCCAACAATAACAACAACAACTCTTTGTATTAATAGTTCATTCAATAACAACAACAGCAACAAGAACAACAGCATCTTAGTATTAATGGTTCATCCAACAACAACAACAACAACAACAACAACATCATCTTAGTATTAATGGTTCATCCAACAACAACAACAACATCTTAGTATTAATGGTCCATCCAGCATTTTAGTATTAACGGTTAATCAAAAATTTTAGTATTAATGGTTAATCCAACAACAACAACAACAGCATCTTAGTATTAATGGTTCATCCAACAACAACAACCACGACAACAACAAGAATAGCATCTTAATATTAATGGTTCATCCAATAACAACAACAGCATCTTAGTATTAATGGTTCATCCAACAACAACAACAACAACAACTTAGTTCGAATATCAGAAAAAGCAAAAAAGTTAGAATAGCTCTTTGTTTGTAAAAGACAACAATAGAGTAACATCCCCAAAAAGAGAGATATTGTTACAGAGGGGAAGAAAGTAGAGCCTCTCTCTCTATAATCTAGAGAGAGAAAGCTCCCCCCGGTGGTGATTGTCTGGCACAGCATTGGCCAGTTGTTTTAGCTCCTCTTGCCATTAATCTATGGGAGAGTGAGTTTGTATTTTAGCTTTGTACCGATCCTTGAGAGAGGTGGAGTGTTATTGATCTTGGTTTTCAGTATTCGTGAGGGCTTGTTGTGGAAAATTCATGGGTTTTAATTAGTCCAGTCCGACAATCCTTAGGCAAGGCTGGTTTGTGTTTTTCCTGGTTGAGTAACTCTTGTTACTGTTTGCTGGGTTCGTATGTTAAGTTTGTGGACCAAATCCAGGGTGTGGGTCGTTGTTTGCTACGGAAGTGTGTAACTCCGTTGTGCCTCGTGGTGGTGTCGGTCGGTGTACAGGTCTTGTTCCAAAGTCTCTCGTCGATTGGGCAAGTCACTGGTGTTGGTTTCTATCGGCTATGAGCACTTTCAGGTGCATGTGGTGGGATGGTTATCTATTCTGGGAGATGTAGCCGGCTGTGTATGATTCGTTGGCGGGTCTGCGCTGGTATGGCAAGTGTTCGCTGGTGATGCTGGATTCATTTTCCAATGGTATTTACTACCGGCGTTGTTTATTGTTCGTATTTGGTTACTGCGGTAATGCCGAAGCGGTTCCCGCGCTGGTGTGAGGCTCTTCGTTGGGTTCTTTTTTCTGGCGTTGGGTGTGGGTGTTTAGTCAGAGTTGATGACTGGCTTCCATGGAGTTTTTTGTCCAGATTCTTTTAATGGAGCGTGGTTGCACGTTCGGCCTTCAGCGTGAAGTTGGTTATGCTGTCGCATTATGTTCACCGGAGTTGCCATGCTAGCCGGTTTTCCTTACGCGTGCCGCTGGTCTTGGGTACGTCGTGTATGGATGGTTGTTGTGAAGAGGTGGTAGTTTGTCTCCGGCGCTGGTCTGCACATATTACCGGCGTCGCATGGAGAAGGTAGACTGGTGCAAATGGTTTGAGCTTCACGCTCATTGCTGCGAGTGACCACGGCTGTGGTGCCGTGTGAGAGTGTTCGGCGTGCAGACTTGTTTGCTCTCTGGGGCAGTGTGATGCTTGTTGGGATGGGTAATAGTCTAATCATCCTTATATATATTATATTTATGGGAAAAGTTAGGGATCATGAAAATTTTGTCATGAAAATGATCATGAAAAATTTATGATCCTTGGATTACCTTGATTAGTGTGTGGTGCTTTATTCTAAGTATAATCCAAGGGTCACAAAACTTTCATGATTATTTTCATGAAAGATTTTTCATGATAGCTAGCATTGTTGTATATTTATATATTCTATATATTGGTGGTTGTTCCCAGTGCATGTGCTGAATTGGTGGGTCCCACGTTTTGCATGTAGTGGAGGGTATTTCAATTTTGAGAATTATAGTTCTAATGGTGTGAGTTTGTATATATATTTATTATATATATAAACGTGTAACTTAGTGGGTTTCTTGGTTCAGAATGTTGGTTTGGAGTGGGGCCCAACATTATGATAATTCATGGGTATCTTTTGTTGGCCCACGATTTTTTGGGCTGATGTATTTTGAGCTTGGCCGTGGCTGTTTTAAATCATTTTGGGCCGCGGATTTTGTGGACAAATCTATGGGTCCACGGCCAATCATGGTAGAATAGAAACTTGTTTAGTCCTTGAATTCTGCTATCTACTATATTCAGCTTCTTCGGTATTTGGTTGATGATCCGTACATTTTCATGTGATTCGGCCTAGAGCAGTTCTCTGACCTCTTCTGGTGTGGAGTGAGGGGGACACTACCATGGGGAATTGAGGTGTGGAATTTGCCATTGCTGGACCTGGGAGATGTGTGGTGAGTTAATTGGATTTTAAGTGGCTCTATTGTGTGGACAACGTTTTCGCATGGGCTATGCTTCTTTGTTGTTGATAAATCCAAGTGGTTTAGTGGTTTTGTTTGGAAATGGGTGGGCCTTTATGCATTCTGCTGTCTACTATATTTGGCTTCTTCGTTTATTTGGTTGATGATCCGTACATATTCATGTGATTCGGCTTAGTGCAGTTCTCTGACCTCTTCTGGTGTGGAGTGAGGGGGACACTGCCATGGGGAATTGAGGTGTGGAATTTGCCATTGCTGGAACTGGGAGATGTGTGGTGAGTTAATTGGATTTTGATTGGCTCTTTTGTGTGGACAACTTTTTTGCATGGGCTACGCTTCCTTGTTGTTGATCAATCCAAGTGGTTGAATGGTTTTTGTTTGGAAATTGGTGGGCCTGTATGCATTCTGCAATCTACTATATTTGGCTTTTTCGTTATTTGGTTGATGATCCGTACATATTCATGTGATTCGGCTTAGTGCAGTTCTCTGACCTCTTCTGGTGTGGAGTGAGGGGGACACTGCCATGGGGAATTGAGGTGTGGAATTTGCCATTGCTGGAATTGGGAGATGTGTGGTGAGTTAATTGGATTTTGATTGGCTCATTGTGTGGACAACATTTTGCATGGGCTATGTTTCTTTGTTCTTGATAAATCCAAGTGGGTGCTGTCTACTATATCTGGCCTTTTCGTTGATTAGTTTGATGATCTGTGCATATTCATGTGATTCGGCTTAGTGCAGTTCTCTGACCTCTTCTGGTGTGGAGTGAGGGGGACACTGCCATGGGGAATTGAGGTGTGGAATTTGCCATTGCTGGAACTGGGAGATGTGTGGTGAGTTAATTGATCTTTGATTGGCTCGGTTGTGTGGACATCTGTTTGCTTGGGTTATGCTTCTTTGTTGATCTTGTTGGGTGTTTAGTGAGTTACATTGTTTTGTGTGTCTGTATGTTTTGTTCTTGAGTCTGTGGTTTGTTTTGTTTATTTGCCCATATATCCATCCCAAGTTCCTATCTATTGTCTCTGATGGTAGGGGTTACTTGGGGACAAAAAGGATGTATGGGCAAAGTGGGGTCTTGTTCTTCTTTTCTTTTCTGCTGTTCTTTCGCTGTTGCGAGTGTGGTTATATGTTGTAGGATGTTCTGAGGTAGTTTTGTGATGCTTTCTGTTCTTCTTTTATTTGTTGTAGGGTGTACCTGGGGTATGCCCCTTGTAAACTTGTACATTTTACTGTCTTTATTTTATGACTTACTTACCCAAAAAAACAACAACAACAACAACAACAACAACATCTTAGTAGTAATGGTTCATCCAACAACAACAACAACAACAACAACATCTTAGCACTAATGGTTCATTCAACAACAAGAACAACAATAACAACAAGAACAGCAACTTAGTATTAATGGTTCATCCAACAACAACAACAACAACAACTGCATCTCAGTATTAATAGTTCATCCAACAACAACAACAACAACAACAACAGCTTAGTATTAAAGGTTCATCCAACATTTTAGTATTAATGGTTCATCTAACAGCAACAACAACATCATCTTAGTATTAATGGTTCATCTAACAACAACAGCAACAACCACAAGAACAGCAGCAGCATCTTTGTATTAATGGTTCATCCAACAACAACAACAACAGTATCTTAGTATTAATAGTTCATACAACCACAACAACAACAACAACAACAACAAAAGCACATTGGAATAAGGATATCATCAGAAAAAATTTCCCACAACTCACAACATAACATCATCAGGTAACAAATCATTTGAGATTCATCAGACAAAATTTCCCATAACTCAAAACATAACATCATCAGGTCACAAATCATTTGAGATTCATCAATCTCTCATCAGAGAGTATCTGTAAAAATTACTTGATTTTGTATAATCTACATGCACAGAAGTGATTTTTGAAAAAGAGGGAAAAACCTATTTTTCCTTTTTTTCTTTTTTTCTTTTTTATCAGAATGAGTTACTTGTCACTTAAAACAATTCAATTGTGTCTAACTCTCTTAATTTCTAGACTTGCCAAAAATAAAAAGCTCAAATTACAACCAAACACAAAATTTTGACTCAATACACATTGCAAAGCACAAAATAAATGAGTGCATTAAAACCCACAACTAGTTCTTCAGATGCCCCAATTCAAACATTGAACACCAACCCACATTGCCCATACCTGTTCTCTAATCAAATAGTTTACATGAAACATATATGGAAAAAATGAGAAATTTGTGTATGCCAATAAGCACAACGTTGCACTACCTTCCACCAATTTATATACCTAACATAAATATAATGGATTCAACTCTCAAATTCAATCATAATAATAGAAAGTACGTGACATATATCTTATCTGCATAAAAAAATTACTCGAGACAAGGGTTTGAGGGTTTGATGGGGAAGAGAAAGCTTACTTGGATGACATCTTCAGCTCAATCGTTGCATTTGTGGGCCTTTGGTTGCCGATGATCTCCCTCGGGCGTGCCCCATGGGCTCTCTTTTCTAGGTACAGGTCTCGTACTACTGCTAGTACTACAACCACTGCGCATCTTCTCTTTCTCTTCTTAATCTTCGATTCGTTTTTGTTTCTCTAAATTTGTGTTTGTGTATCTGGGTTGGGAACAGAAATGGGCAAGCTACAAAACGGTCCTAATCTCAGCCCTTGGTTGGAACTAGGATGTAAGAAAAATTGATAAAATTGAGCTGATCAATTGTAATAGATCGAAATTTTAATCTTTGGTCTGTTTTATAACATACAATTCATTTCGATTTTGAAATTTTTATTATCGATATAAATTGAACTGATCAAATATTATATTTAAATATTTTTATATTATAATTTTTAACATTATATGAGAAGTAATGTTACGCCCCGTATTTTATTACTCGGATAACATTACCAATATTCATTAATTAAGTCCATTTACAATTAACATTTCATTCTTGGATGAAATGATGAATAATTAAATATACATATTCTCTCTTGTTATACAACAATAACATTAACATAAAAATAAAAGAAATGCACTAAGGCTTGTAATAAAAAAAGAGGACACTACTCTTTACAAAAAGATAGCACTCTGCCAAACAAACAAATGAAACAGTACAATTCATCACTACATTACACTTATGAAATAGTAAAAACCATTATTCGATCCTCAAATCCGAAAAGCATTTCCTGTACACATGTACAGGCAGGGAGAGAGCAACCACTAGCTCACCAAACAATCTCATATTAAAACATTAGAAGATATGCGGGTACCAAAATACTCATACATATACGTAAAATCATATCATGTCAAAACCATATGATTTTATTACAAAATCTTTTAAATATAATTTTTTTTTTTTTTTTGGGTGGGTAAGTCATAAATTAAAGACAAAAAACTTACACATTTACAAGGGGCATACCCCAGGTAATACAATAAACCTCACGCCCCCCAAAAATGGGGGGACTAAAACAAATAAAATAATTATAACAACACTACAACATTACCCAACAAGATTACAAAACTAAATTTTAATTTGTCCATATATCATTTTTTAAACCCAAGTAACCCCTACCATCAAGATGAATAGGTGAAAACTTGGGAATCATATATAGGCAAATACACAAGAAATTAACTAATTATTAACCAATTTCAGCTCATAAACCATGGCTGAACACAAAAAATGATTGGCCACCAAATTAGTGGTGGGCCCCATCTCCAAACAAACCATTATACAAACCTATAATGAACAAATCAAAAGTGGGTGGCCCCACCTTAAGTCCAAATCATCAATTCAAAAACCATGTGCTGGTTTTTAACCCAAAACCGTGGGCCAAAATTCACCCACATTTAACTTCACTAAAGCTTCTGATGGCCCCACCAAGTGAGAATCCACTATTGCCGAATATATATAAACTATATATATAATCAAAACATCACGCCAGAGTATCGTACATCAGCGAAAAAAAAAACCATGTGTTGGTTTTGATCAAAACCGTGGGCCAAATTACCACCCACGTGAGTCCACTTCCCCATGTACCAACATCAATCAGCTCAACTTCCAATCAACAAAATCAGTTCGGCGGGAATTTGCAGATTGAAGATTGAAACAATACACAACCGAACATGACGCGCCACAATGAAACAGCGCATAAAAAACACGCGCAGGTTGATCGTGGCATACACTCGTCGCCTTGAAGGGACGCAACCACCTGGCCAGAGACTAACCACTATTCACTAAACATATACGCCGTCGGAAACATACTCCAGCAAAGACCCAAACCAGTCGGCGTCCACGATTTGCAGTAGAGACGTCAGACGCAATAAGCGAAGCTCATAAACTCAGCAAACCCATGAGTGTCCACTGCCAAGACCAGCAAGAACACCTCAACTACTAGACCATCTCAATAGCCAACCCATGAGTGTCGGAAGCCGTAGAAGATCAAAGAAACACAACGACGTCACTAACCCATGACTAATATAATTTATTTAATTAACCATAACATGTTAACTTAAATAAATAAACATGTTTCAATAGCAACATGACATCATTTTCAATTCATTCAATTATCTCATTATCAATTGAATCAAATAACTAAATAATTCATCAAATCCATTTTATACAGTCTTATGAGATGAATGCATATGCCATGTCATGCTCAAAACATTTTTTTCATCTTTTGAAAATCTTACGCACAATGTCAATTTGAAAACACATTAATCCAACAATTTCAATAAAATTCCAAGATGGTAAATACGACTCAGGTAATCCCGAGGCTGGTGTCTGCAAGTAGACTATACAAGTACTACCAAATTGTCATTTTTATTGGTATTAACCAGAACGCTCAACACCTATCCGTGCTGGTTTCTGGTCTTTCACCATGGACACTCAAGCCAACTTAACCAACATCAAACTACACCTCCTAGCCGAACTTACCAACGTATTTACCCAAAACAAATCAAAATGATTTTTTATTTCACCAAAAACAATTCATTTCTCAAAACAATAGTCTTCAAGTGCAATACGAAACCCACAATAACAATGAAATGGAATGGAAATGCGATAAGTAACAATGCACTAGAATAGTTCCAATTTCAATTCCACCACACAATGCTCCATTGTGATCAAATTCCATATCTCTATCAATGTTATATCATAATACAATTCCAAGAGATAATCCAACAATATCCACATTCATGTAGTCTCCACATGTTAATTAACATTTCCAATTTAGTCATTTCAAGACAAATCTATAACACCCTATATTTCAAACTTCCAAAGTTCCAACATTTCTCATCCTTCCAAGAAACCCCTCATTACATGCCGACAAAAGTCAAATACTCGTAATCTCTTTCCACATAAACATAGCATTTCGTTTGGGATATCAACCATTATTGGTTATTTTCATCTCCTTGTAAAGCGATCATATTGAATTTTCTATAAATGAACTTGCTTCTACTTTATTCCATGGTTGCTAGCAAGGGAAGCAAAAATGGAAAACAACAATGAAGGCCGAAATGTGAATCAAAATTATAAAATAGGGACTTGATAGGAAAACTTTAAGAAAACTTTGAAAAATACAATATGAAACATTAGAAGACTTCCACGATAAATAGACATGCGACCTCAACATAAAAAGATGAGTTTGATCCTCCACTCCTATGCATTGGGGTTCCTTGTATGTGTATGTGTTTAGGTAACGGCTAATATAAATGCCAAAACCAGCACAACATATTCAATCAAGAAAGTTGAGTAACTCTAGCATAATATTGTACAACATCCAGCTAAAATAATACTAACTTTAACAATGGTAGCATGCAAGTCCAACAGTATGAAGCTAAGACATACTACAAACTGTTACACAAGAATCTTTGTGAAATTGAAAACGGTATGAACTTTTAAAGTCCCTTTCAAGGTAGGTTGTACATGTGGATTGCAGCTCTCAGGAAGATTTTGTAAATTTACAATTGCATTTGAAGACGACATGTTCCCCTAAATTGAAGTTCAAAGTGCAAGGAGGTGAGGGAGTTAAAGGACCATCTCCCTTTGTAAAGTGGCTAGGGAGGTCTGGAATTGCTTTGTGTTAGTTTTCATGCAGATCGGGTGTTTTCCAGGTTGGTGGGTAGAGGTTGAGTTATTTCAAAGTTGGTGGGAAGTAGAGTAAGTAGAAGGAGAATCGAACTAAGGAATGAAGCCCTTTAGGTGGAGCATTTGAGTAAAGAGACTTTCATGCTTCAGAGGAGTTGAGTCAATTGACAAGAAGGCGAATGACAAGTTTAAGAGTTTTTATATGTAGTTGACCCACAAAGAGTTTATCCTTCACTTGATGATTTTAAGAATTTTCTGACGATGTACATTAAAAATAGCTAAAAGATACAATCAATAAATTCTAAAGATAAAAGTAAAGTAAACTAAAAATCCAACCAAATGAGGAATGGTCCTAATGAAACAACTACAGAAGCACTATAATGCCTTTTGCTCCCGAGGAGTATGCCTAGGAAGACCCATACTTAATCACATAAGCCTTGACGCATGTTTTGTGTGAACCTCTAAAAATATTTCTAAAACTGTAACCTTTACACTATATAGCTTTAGAAAACATAACCCCACCAGAAATGGTTCCCTCAACAACTAAGATTGTTTTTGAAAGACACCTTCATTCAGTCCCCTTTTGCCACACTTACAGGCATCACCCTCAAAGAAGTTTCTAAAAGATATATCATTCGTTCTCAAACCCCAAAACCCTAGGGCACTACTTTTTTGGAGAAACGCCTATTCATGATGACAGGCCACAAAAAACTTCTTCATAGCACTACTTTTTCAAGTTTCATATGGTTAAAGAAGAATCCATTGGATTACCAAACAAGTGACAAATCAATCTTTTCCAAAAGTACAACATCCCTAATTTCGTAGTTTTCTACTACTAAATCAAAGCAATGATCCTTTTCTGAAGGTTTAGCGACATCACAGTTTATTGGAAAAATCATACCATAATTCCTTAATACTGCATTCTACTAGTTACAAAGTTCGAGTAAATTAGAAACATTATAAAGCGGCATAATTCAATAAGTTTTGAGTAGTAATCACATTTTGGGTCTTGATAAATCTGCATAATTTTGAAGGGGAAGTAATCTAGGCTCATAAGTTTAAACAGATCCTTCTACTTTCTTTCTACTTTCTTGCCTAGTAGTAGTTGCTTTGTTCCCTTATGGAACTTCAAGCCTTCAGTAATTGGCATTTCCTTTTGTACTCTTTCGATGCATCTTAGTATTAATGATTCATCCAATAACAACAACAACAACAACAGCATCTTAGTATTAATGGTTCATCCAGCATCTTTGTATTAACAATTCATCAAACATTTTAGTATTAATGGTTCATCCAACAACAACAACAGCAACAGCAACAACAACGGCATCTTAGTATTGATGGTTCATCCAACAACAACAACAACAACAAGATCTTAGTATTAATGGTTCATCCAACATTTTAGTATTAATGGTTCATCCAACAACAACAACAACAACATCTTAGTATTAATGGTTCATCCAACAAAAACAACAACAACAACAACATCTCAGTATTAATGGCTCATCCAACAACAACAACAACAACAACAACAGCATCAGCAACATCTTAGTATTAGTAGTTCATCCAACAACAACAACAACATCTTAGTATTAATGGTTTATCCAACAACAAAAACAACAAAAGCACATTGGAATAAGGGTATCATCAAACAAAATTTCTCACAGCTCACAACATAACATCATCAACTTACAAATCATTTGAGATTCGTCAGACAAAATTTCCCATAAGTCATAACATAACATCATCAGGTAACAAATCATTTGAGATTCATCAATCTCTCATCAGAGAGTATCTGTAAAAATTACTTGATTTTGTATAATCTACATGCACAGAACTGATTTTTGAAGAATAGGGAAAAACTGGTTTTTCTTTTTTTTTTTTTTTTTTATGAGAATGAGTTTACTTGTCACTTAAATCAATTCAATTGTGCCTAACTCTCTTAATTTCTAGACTTGCTAAAAATAAAAATCTCAAATTACAACCAAACACAAAAATTTGACTGAGTACACACTGCAAAGCACAAAACAAATGAGAGCATTAAAACCCAGAACTAGTTCTTCAGATCCCTAATTCAAACATTGAACACCAACCCGCATTGCCCATACCTATTCTCTAATCAAATAGTGTATATTAAACATATATGAAAAAAAGGAGAAATTTTTGTATG
The DNA here is from genome assembly GCA_030407325.1 of Camellia japonica. Lineage (NCBI taxonomy): Eukaryota > Viridiplantae > Streptophyta > Magnoliopsida > Ericales > Theaceae > Camellia > Camellia japonica. Next base: position 113,241,258 of record JAPPVO010000031.1, read on the forward strand.
ACAATAAGCACAACGTTGCACTACCTTCCACCAATTTATATACCTAACATAAATATAATGGATTAAACTGTCAAATTCAATCATAATATTAAAAAGTACGTGACATATATCTTATTTGCATACAAAAATTACTCGAAACAAGGGTTTGAGGGTTTGAGGGTTTGATGGGGAAGACAAAGCTTACTTGGATGACATCTTCAGCTCAATCATTGCATCGGTGGGCCTTCGGCTACCGATGATCTCCCTCGGGCATGTCCCATGGGCTCTCTCTTCTAGGTACGGGTCTCGTACTATTGCTAGTACTACAACCACTGCTCATCTTCTCTCTCTCTTCTCAATCTTCGCTTCGTCTTTCTTTCTTTAAATTTGTGTTTGTGTATCTGGGTTGGGAATAGAAATGGGCGTGCTACAAAAGGGTCCTAATCTTAGCCCTTGGTTGGAACTAGGATGTAAGAAAAATTGATAAAATTGAGCTGATCAATTGTAATAGATCAAAATTTTAATCTTTGGTCTGTTTTATAACATACAATTCGTTTCGATTTTGAAATTTTTATTATCGATATAAATTGAACTGATCAAATATTATATTTAAATAATTTTATATTATAATTTTTTAACATTATATGAGAAGTAATGTTACGCACCATATTTTATTACTCGGATAACATTACCAATATTCATTAACTAAGTCCATTTATAATTAACATTTCATTCTTGGATGAAATGATGAATAATTAAATATACATATTCCCTCTTGTTATACAACAATCACATTGACATAAAAATAAAAGAAATGCCCTGAGGCTTGCAATAAAAGAGAGGACACTACTCTTTACAAAAAGATAGCACTCTGCCAAACAAACAAATGAAACAGTATAATTCATTACTACATTACACTTATGAAATGGTAAAAACCATTATTCGATCCTCAAATCCGAAAAGCATTCCCTGTACACATGTACAGGCAGGGAGAGAGCAACCACTAGCTCACCAAACAATCTCATATTAAAACATTAAAAGATATGCGGGTACCAAAATACTCATACATATACGTAAAATCATATCATGTCAAAACCATATGATTTTATTACAAAATCTTTTAAATATAATTTATTTAATTAACCATAACATGTTAACTTAAATAAATAAACATGTTTTAATAGCAACATGACATCATTTTCAATTCATTCAATTATCTCATTATCAATTGAATCAAATAACTAAATAATTCATCAAATCCATTTTATACAGTCTTATGAGATGAATGCATATGCCATGTCATGCTCAAAATATTTTTCTCATCTTTTGAAAATCTTACGCACAATGCCAATTTGAAAACACATTAATCCAACAATTTCAATAAAATTCCAAGATGGTAAATACGACTCAGGTAATCTCGAGGCTGGTGTCTGCAAGTAGACTATACGAGTACTACCAAATTGTCATTTTTATCGGTATTAACCAGAAGGCTCGACACCTATCCATGCGGGTTTCTGGTCTTTCACCATGGACACTCAGGCCAACTTAACCAACATCAAACTACACCCCCTAGCCGAACTTACCAACGTATTTACCCAAAACAAATCAAAATGATTTTTTGTTTCACCAAAAACAATTCATTTCTCAAAACAATAGTCTTCAAGTGCAATACGAAACCCATAATAACAATGAAATGGAATGGAGATGCAATAAGTAACAATGCACTAGAATAGTTCCAATTTCAATTCCACCACACAATGCTCCATTGTGATCAAATTCCATATCTCTATTAATGTTATATCATAATACAATTCCAAGAGATAATCCAACAATATCCACATTCATGTAGTCTCCACATGTTAATTAACATTTCCAATTTAATCATTTCAAGACAAATCTATAACACCCTATATTTCAAACTTCCAAAGTTCCAACATTTCTCATCCTTCCAAGAAACCCCTCATTACATGCCTACAAAAGTCTAATACTCGTAATCTCTTTCCACATAAACATAGCATTTCGTTTGGGATGTCGACCATTATTGGTTATTTTCATCTCCTTGCAAAGTGGTCATATTGAATTTTCTATAAATGAACTTACTTCTACTTTATTCCATGGTTGCCAGCAAGGGAAGCAAAAATGGAAAACAACAATGAAGGCCGAAATGTGAATCAAAATTATAAAATAGGGGCTTGATAGGAAAACTTTAAGAAAACTTTGAAAAATACAATATGAAACATTAGAAGACTTCCACGATAAATAGACATGCGACCTCAACATAAAAAGATGAGTTTGATCCTCCACTTCTATGCATTGGGGTTCCTTGTATGTGTATGTGTTTAGGTAACAACTAATATAAATGCCAAAACCAACACAACATATTCAATCAAGAAAGTCGATTAACTCTAGCATCATATTGTACAACATCCAGCTAAAATAATACTAACTTTAACAATGGTAGCATGTAAGTCCAACAGTATGAAGCTAAGACATACTACAAACTGTTACACAAGAATCTTTGTGAAATTGAAAAGGTTATGAACTTTTAAAGTCCCCTTAAAGGTAGGTTGTACATGTGGATTGCAACTCTCAGGAAGATTTTGTAAATTTACAATTGCATTTGAAGACGACATGTTCCCCTAAATTGAAGTTCAAAGTGCAAGGAGGTGAGGGAGTTAGAGGACCATCTCCCTTTGTAAAGTGGCTAGGGAGGTCTGGAATTGCTCTGGGTTAGTTTCATGCAGATCGGGTGTTTTCCAGGTTGGTGGGTAGAGGCTGAGTTATTTCAAAGTTGGTGGGAAGTAGAGTAAGTAGAAGGAGAATCGAACTAAGGAATGAAACCCTTTATGTGGAGCATTTGAGTAAAGAGACTTTCATGCTTCTGAGGAGTTGAGGCAATTGACAAGAAGGCGAAGGACAAATTTAAGTGTTTAGTATGTAGTTGAGCCCACAAAGAGTTTATCCTTCACTTGATGATTTTAAGAATTTTCTGACGATGTACATTAAAAATAGCTAAAAGATACAATCAATAAATTCTAAAGATAAAAATAAAATAAACTAAAAATCCAACCAAATGAGGGATGGTCCTAATGAAACAACTACAGAAGCACTATAATGCCTTTTGCTCCCGAGGAGTATGCCTAGGAAGACCCATACTTAATCATATAAGCCTTGACGCATGTTTTGTGTGAACCTCTAAAAATATTTCTAAAACTGTAACCTTTACACTATATAGCTTTAGAAAACACAACCCCACCAGAAAAGGGTCCCTCAACAACTAAGATTGTTTTTGAAAGACACCTTCATTCAGTCCCCTTTTGCAACACTTACAGGCATCACCCTCAAAGAAGTTTCTAAAAGATATATCAGTCGTTCTCAGACCCCAAAACCCTAGTGCACTAATTCTGTGGAGAAACACCTATTCATGATGACAGGCCACAAAAAACTTCTCTATAGCACTACTTTTTCAAGTTTCTTATGGTTAAAGAAGAATCCACTGGATTGTCAAATAAATGACAAATCAATCTTTTTCATAAGTAGAACATTCCTAATTTCGTAGTTTTCTACTACTAAATCAAAGCAATGATCTTTTTTCAGAAGGTTGAGCGACATCACAGTTGATTGGAAAAATCATACCTTAATTCCTTAATACTGCATTCTTCTGGTTACAAAGTTCGAGTAAATTAGAAACATTATAAAGCGGCATAATTCAATAAGTTTTGAGTAGTAATCACATTTTGGGTCTTGATAAATCTGCATAATTTTGAAGGGGAAGTAATCTAGGCTCATAAGTTTAAACAGATCCTTCTACTTTCGTTCTACTTTCTTGCCTAGTAGTAGTTGCTTTGTTCCCTTATGGAACTTCAAGCCTTTAGTAATTGGCATTTCCTTTTATACTCTTTCGATACATCTTAGTATTAATGGTTCATCCAAGAACAACAACAGCAACAACAACTCTTAGTATTAATGGTTCATGTCAAGCCCCAAATTTTAATTACTCGAAATCATTACCAAATCCTTTAATTTAGGTCCATTTTTTTTTTTTTATATACATATATCTATTACACTTGAGTAATAGAAAAATAATAATACATGTTCTCTCTCTCAATGAATACAGTACTAACAATGATACATGCCAATCTACTACTGAGATGTTACAAATATATATAATACAAATACAAGATCCATTACATCTATAATGAAATTACATATAAACATCACATGGACTTCTTAATTCTTCAATCACAGAATCCACACTTTCTTCCTGTAAAAAGATGAAAACAACAGGGGTGAGCACTAATGCCCAGTAGGAGTCTCATAGTTCTAAATCAATAACTAACACACAGATAGAAATGATCATACATGCAGGGTGATACCATATAGTAGGTGACGTTTTCTAATTTCAAAATACCATACATAGAGTATCTTTTTCTCAGAATTCATGTGAACATTTATGGAAAACCTTCAACCATCAAAACTGTTCCCTTTCATTAGAAAACCATAAAATCCTTGTTTTTAAAACATTTATGTTTAAGGAACCACATCATTTTATAATTATTAACTCATTCCAAAATATTTCTCATTTAATTTCCCATATTTAATATTCCTCTCGTTCTTTCATTCTTCTTTCCTTCGCATTATATTTAATTAGACTCCATCACTTCGAGTTCAGGTTCCCTTTTAATTTTATTAACGATCCTCCTATACTTGATTCACACCATTAATTACACTCTAAAATTTCATTTCAAGATGACACAGGATTAATAAACCCCTTTTAATTCAATCTCTCATTTAGTTATAGAACAACGCTCGTAAGTTGCTTTTATTGTCACCACTAATTAATTAAGTTCACCATTACCAATCTATAATCCCCTTACCCATTTTTTTTGGTTCCATACATTGCAAACAATGTCTATACACATTTCCTCTTTATATCAATATACACATAAATCTACAATTTCACAAATTCATCACAAGTCACAATAGCATTATCAACTTAACACATGTATCAACACAATCCACCTTTTGTCGACTCACTACGGCGGGACAACGGGCACCCAATCCACAACACTTTTCACCTTTCGCTGACTACTATACGGTAGGAAGTGAACTCCCAAAAAACGTTTCTCAAAAGTCATTTTCTTCCAAAAATCATATTTTTCGAAAACCATTTTTCAACTTTTGAAAACCATCCCCACATTTACCGACTACTATACGGCGGGATGTGGGCACCCAAAACATTTTCGAAAACCATCCATTTTTCCACTTTTGCCGGCTACCATACGGCAGGACTGTGTGGACACTGAAAAATCATTTTTCCACTTTCGTCGGCTACGATACGGTGGGACTGTGTGGACACCCAAAAATATTTTTCCACATTCGTCCAGCGGTAAGCCTAGACAGGGCAATTGGACACCTTTAATCCAAAATCACCCCCACATTTGCCGGCTACTATATGGCAGGACGTGGGCCCCCAAAAACCTTTTTCTCAATTTTTAAAACCATTTTTCAACTCCCCGCGTGGGTATCAACACAACACCACCCAACACAACTCAACCCAAACTCCACACAACCCAACACAACTCAACTCAACTCAACATAATTCACATAATTCAAACACAATTCATCATAGTCCAACACCATTCAATTCAACATTATTCAACACAACATAATTCAACAAAAGTCAACATCACTTATTTCAACAACACTATTTGCAATTCAACATAATTCAAGATAAATTCTTGAATCCCATTTCAACATTCCATAACCATGTTTATGTCATCCATATCATTAATAAATCATTTCTCCAATTTTCCTTTCACATCATAGCATGATTCACAATGTTCATAATAAAGTTCAATCGCTAATTTTAAACATAATTTTGAAACATCTCCAAAATCCAATTAAACTTGTACATATATAATTCAACCTACCAATTTCATGATTCTACTTTCAATTTGGGCAAAATCATTATTTATCATAATGAATCAACTTAGGATTTTCAAGAAAAATTAAGATTTTCAACAAAAATTCAAACTTCTTAAACCACTACTTTTAATTCCAATTTCCTTCTTGATTATACACCTAAGGTTCATAATCCACCCTATTAACCCATCAATTGAACCCCCAACATCTCAAACCATAAACCTCCAATTCTCATGATACACATTATATGCTCAAAAATGAAGATTTTTACATTTATATAATGAAAATACAACAAATCTATCTATTGATGTAGGTATTGAAGAGAACTAGAATCCCTACCTCAAGAATCAAGCAAAGGAGCAAGCTTTGATGAGATTCCTCCACAATTTTGAAATTCCAATGGGTAGAACATGATGATCTTCAAGCTTCTTCACTTCTTGGTGAGTGATCTTGATCAAAACTTAGAAGAATGGTGAGTATTTGGGATCAACACCCTAGGGTTTTCGGACCTAGGGCAAGAGGGATGAAGAGAGGAGAGGAAAGTGTGATGAATGATCTAGAAAAGTCACTTTAAACTTGTTGAATTCACGCGGTCCACTTGAGCGTCTCTTTCCACGCTCGAGCGTACCCGCTTCCAGCACAGATATGAAAACTTCGAACAGGTATAACTCTCTCATCCGAACTCCGTTTTAGGTCGTTCTTGTGTCCAAATTGAAGCCCCGAAAATAAAATTTCCAATGGTTCTAGCCTCACATCCAAATTCAAAGTGTGGAAAAAGAAAAGGGCAAAAGAGTGACAGCTGTTCGTAGGCAAATTATTCGAATTAAAGTTTTTGGTCCAATCTTACTTTACCATCATATTACCACCACAATCATTACCCCAAAATAAAATAAGGAGGTTCCAAATATACTAATAAAATGTCAAGGGAAATCTCACCTTCCACGCTCGAGCACGCGCAGACCAACAAAGCTGTCAGCTCGAGCGTCAACTCCCCCGCTCGGGCGGAGATTCACAACCCTCAGAATTTCGGCCCGTCTGCAGAATTGCTGGAAGCCTCTCAAGTCCGCTCGAGCGTCAACTCCCCCGCTCGAGCAGAGGGAAAAATTTAGATCCTTACAGTCCATCCAACAACAACAACAACAACAGCATCTTAATATTAATGGTTCATCCAACATCTTAGTACTAATGGTTCATCCAACAACAACAACAACAGCATCTTAGTATTAATGGTTCATCAAACATTTTAATACTAATGGTTCATCCAACAACAACAACAGCATCTTAGTATTAATGGTCCATCCAACAACAACAACAACATCTTAGTATTAACGGTTCATCCAGCATCTTAGTATTAACGGTTCATCAAACATTTTAGTATTAACGATTCATCCAACAACAACAACAACAACAACATCTTAGTATTAATGTTTCATCCAACAACAACAGCATCTTAGTATTAATGGTTCATCCAGCATCTTAGTATTAATGGTTCATCAAACATTTTAATATTAATGGTTCATCCAACAACAACAATAACAACAACATCTTAGTATTAATGGTTCATCCAACAACAACAACAACAACAACGACATCTTAGCATTAATGGTTCATCCAACAACAACAACAACAGCAACAAAAGCATCTTAGCATTAATGGTTCATCCAACAAAAACAACAACAAATTAATTTGGTAAGTTTGGGAAAAACCCTAGTGGTTGAAATAAATTAATTTGTATAATTAATTTAGGAAAAAATGTGGAATTGAGTTTAATTCATGGAATTGGGGAATTTAGTGATTTAATGGTGTAGTTGGTTAGTTTAATTACTCACCTATGAAAATGTTAAATTTACATTTGTTGATACATTTATTTCCTGTTTAGAAATAACTGTTTTGGGCTATCGGTGGAGGATAGTCGTGATTGTTGTAGACATTGCATGTGGATTAGGGAAAACTGAAACTAATCACATTGGTTAAGTCATTGATTTTGACTATTGAATTAATACAAAAAATATGTGTATTGATTGTGTGTTGCATATGCATTTTGTTTGGGAGGAGATAGGGGATGTACTCCACGGTTTAGGGGAAGATAGGGGATGTACCTCTAAACCGAATTTTGTTTGGGAGGAGATAGGGGATGGACTCCATTAGCATCACTATTATGTATGCTTATTGATTTATGGAAGTGTATTTTTTTGTACATGTTATTGATACAGCACTAAAATGTGTATCAATCGGAAAGTATGGAAGTGTTTTGATATGAGCCTTTGTCTCATTTATTTTGTTGATATTGGAAGAAACGTTAATGTGATATATAGTTCACTGTTACAGTTTGGCCAGGTTCTGAGCCATATTGGTATAAATGGATATTTGTATTGACCATCTGTTGAATGCTATTGCTTTATTCAATGCTTATATTTGGTTTAGCATATTTTTACTGGGCTGTGGCTCACCCTATACGGGAACATCATTTTCAGGTCCAGGTGATATGCTACCTTCAAGAACGTAGCTTGGAAGGATTTAGACTTTGAAGACCTGTCTTTAATTATTTGTCTTTATTTGAGATTATATGTAAACATTAAAGCCAAGGGCTTAATTTGTAATTGAGTTAGTACTCATTCCTTTGTGTCCAAGTGTTGGCTTGGAAAGATGTAAGCCTTTAGGGCCTTTACTTTTGATGTTACATGTGATGTCTTTCAATAAAAGTACTCTGATGGATAATTTAATGATTAGTTTTATTTTATTAATGCATGTTAATGTTTTTATATTATGGGTTTATTTTGAGGGCATTACACATCCAACAATAACAACAACAAAAGCACATTGGAATAAGGGTATCATCAGACAAAATTTCCCATAACTCACAACATAACATCATCAGGTAACAAATCATTTGAGATTCATCAGACAAAATTTCCCATAACTCGCAACATAACATCATCAGGTAACAAATCATTTGAGATTCATCAATCTCTCATTAGAGAGTATCTGAAAAAATTACTTGATTTTGTATAATCTACATGCATAGGAGTGATTTTTGAAAAATAGGAAAAAACTTGTTTTTCTTTTTTTTTTTTAATTTTTTTTTTTTTATCATAATGAGTTTACTTGTCACTTAAATCAATTAAATTGTGTCTAACTCTCTTAATTTCTAGACTTGCTAAAAATAAAAAGCTCAAATTACAACTAAACACAAAATTTTGACTCAGTACACATTGCAAAGCACAAAACAAATGAGTGCATTAAAACCCAAAACTAGTTCTTCAGATGCCCCAATTCAAACATTGAACACCAACCCACATTGCCCATACCTGTTCTCTAATCAAATAGTGTTATGAAACATATATGGAAAAAATGAGAAATTTTTGTATGCCAATAAGCACAACGTTGCTCTACCTTCCACCAATTTATATACCTAACATAAATATAATGGATTCAATTGTCAAATTCAATCATAATAATAGAAAGTATGTGACATATATCTTATCTGCATAAAAAAATTACTCGAAACAAGGGTTTGAGGGTTTGATGGGGAAGAGAAAGCTTACTTGGATTGCATCTTCAGCTCAATCGTTGCATCTATGGGCCATTGGCTGCCGATGATCTCCCTCGGCGTGCCCCATGGGCTCTCTCTTCTAGGTACGAGTCTCGTCTTACTGCTAGTACTACAACCACTGCTCATCTTCTCTCTCTCTCTCTTCTCAATCTTCGCTTCGTCTTTCTTTCTCTAAATTTCTGTTTGTGTATCTGGGTTGGGAATAGAAATGGGCAAGCTACAAAAGGGTCCTAATCTCAGCCCTTGGTTGGAACTAGGATGTAAGAAAAATTCATAAAATTGAGCTGATCAATTGTAATAGATCGAAATTTTAATCTTTGGTCTGTTTTATAACATACAATTCGTTTCGATTTTGAAATTTTTTATATCGATATAAATTGAACTGATCAAATATTATATTTAAATATTTTTATATTATAATTTTTTAACATTATATGAGAAGTAATGTTACGCCCCGTATTTTATTACTCGGATAACATTACCAATATTCATTAATTAAGTCCATTTACAATTAACATTTCATTCTTGGATGAAATGATGAATAATTAAATATACATATTCCCTCTCGTTATACAACAATGATATTTACATACAAATAAAAGAAATGCTCTGAGGCTTATAATAAAAGAGAGGACACGACTCTTTACAAAAAGATAGCACTCAGCCAAACAAACAAATGAAACAGTACAATTCATCACTACATTACACTTATGAAACGGTAAAAACCATTATTTGATCCTCAAATCCGAAAAGCATTACCTGTACACATGTATAGGCAGGGAGAGAGCAACCATTAGCTCACCAAACAATCTCATATTAAAACATTAGAAGATATGCGGGTACCAAAATACTCATACATATACGTAAAATCATATCATGTCAAAACCATATGATTTTATTACATAATCTCTTAAATCTAATTTATTTAATTAACCACAACAAGTTAACTTAAATAAATAAAATGTTTCAATAGCAACATGACATCCTTTTCAATTCATTCAATTTTCTCATTATCAATTGAATCAAATAATTAAACAATTCATCATATCCATTTTATAAAGTTTTATGAGATGAATGCATATGCCATGTCATGCTCAAAATATTTTTCTCATCTTTTGAAAATCTTACACACAATGCCAATTTGAAAACACATTAATCCAACAATTTCAATAAAATTCCAAGATGGTAAATACGACTCATGTAATCCCTAGGCTGGTGTCTGCAAGTAGACTATACAAGTACTACCAAATTGTCATTTTTACCAGTATTAATCGGAAAGCTCGACACCTATCCGCGCGGGTTTCTGGTCTTTTACCATGGACACTTAGGCCAACTTAACCAACATCAAACTACACCCCCTAGACGGACTTACCAACGTATTTACCCAAAACAAATCAAAATGATTTTTTGTTTCACCAAAAACAAATTTCTTTCTCAAAACAATAGTCTTCAAGTGCAATACGAAACCCATAATAACAATGAAATGGAATGGAAATGCAATATGTAACAATGCACTAAAATAGTTCCAATTTCAATTCCACCACACAATACTCCATTGTGATCAAATTCCATATCTCTATCAATGTAATATCATAATACAATTCCAAGTGATAATCCAATAATATCCACATTCATGTAGTCTCCACATGTTAATCAACATTTCCAATTTAGTCATTTTAAGACAAATCTATAACACACTATATTTCAAACTTCCAAAGTTCCAACATTTCTCATCTTTCCAAGAAACCCCTCATTAAATGCAAATACGGTAAATTTCCACCGATAATGAAAATTGTTATTTCTAATGTATTAATTTAAAAGATAATAACATGGATATACAATCTAACCTATAACCATTACTTGGAATCTCCCATGATTCCCAGCATTTAGAAACAATCCATATTCCATATTTTAAAGACAAACTTTCAAGACTTATATGACTTTCCATTAAACTCAACATTTCAAAGAAGTAACTAATACTCGATATTCCAAAAGTTTCATAAGTGTTTTCCGAATCAAAACCTCAATTTTGAAACCAAACAAAATCTTTTCTAAAAAATCCAATAACTCCAAAAACATTAACATTTAGGATTTTTCACAAATTGGAGTTCTCTCACTTTCAAGATCCGCATGTAATTTTATATACAAAAAAAAATTACATTAAATAGCAAGATTATAGGTAATCAACTCCCAATTTAACCAAACCCTCAATTTACAATTCAAACATCACATATATGAATTTGATGTTCAAAAGCAACATATTAGCATACTCCAACTATTAAAACCAAAAATCCATTTCTCAATTGTCTTGACTCACACAAAACTTTCAATAAATCTTGTTCCACTTCAACCAAGATAACCAAAATAAATTTCACCAATATCTCATACTTATGAAATATTAACATTTTCATCCTACTATATTAAAAGTTATGGTATAATCTCAATAACAAACTTTTAACTATAAAGGATATAAACTTTTAACCAAACTAATTTAATCCACTAAATTAGTAATTTTCTTATATTTACATTTTTTTCAAATTTATAATACCAAACCTAACTTCACATGCCTCATCCCTCAAACATAACTATATTTCAGCATAACCATTTTTCATGCCAAGCTACTTAAAGAGGTAATATTTTTTCCAAATTCTCTATCAATATCAATTTCACAACTTTTTCTAAAATTACTTAACCAACATGATATTTACATCAAAAATTATGAAATATGCCCAATAATAACATTTTCAAGGTTATGAGTTCGAAAGTCCACATTTCATATTTTTATTTTCATAAAAATGAACACAACTTAATCATCAACATATCATCTTTTATAAAATATCATGAATATAACACTTTTAGAGTTTTTAATCCCAAAACAACTCTATAATTCCTACTTAAGCATTTACTCCATATTCCTCAACATTAATTTATTTTTCTCAAAAATAAATTCCAAATCAAAGATTAAAAAAAAAAATTCAACTTTATATTTCTCAAGATAAATCATCTAATCATAATATGATGTAGATACAATCCATACAACTATTAAATTTTATTTTCGGATTTCTTTGCAAAATTATCAACACAAAAATGATTTTTTTCCAAATCAATCTCAAAATGCCTACATTCTTAACATTTCAACATAATTTTTCTTTCAAAAATTACCAAACAAAAATCTGAAAATATATATATGCAATATCCCTTATAATGATATATTTTCTCAAAATAACCCTAACATAGCTTTAATGTAAAAATATGAAGAAAGTCTCTACCTCAAATATGAAGAAAAGCTAATCCGAAAATGTAAACATCACCCGATCAAGGATCCGAGACCACCATTGCGAAGATCACGACAAGCTCTCTGACTTTCATTTACAACATTTTTTCAAAATCTCACTCTAAAGACTCTCACTCTAAGCTTAAAGCTTAAGCCAACAATGGAGGGAAAAAGAAAAAAAAAAAAAGAGAGAGAGAGACCAAGAGAGAGACGGACATTATAGCGATCCCGGGTTTTACCCTTTGTTGTACAGTGATCCGGACTTGGTTCCGTGGATGTTAGCAGTTGTATATATCTTGTTTACGTCCTTTCATACTTTGTATTTGAGTTATAGGATGTGTTGGGCAGGTTTGTTACAGGTTGGTTGTGTTTGGGAGCAAATGGTTGCTGCCCAGAATTTTGGTCCTTCGCTCGAGCGAGCAGTCTGTCACTCGAGCGAGCTCTTTGTTTTGGATCCTTCGCTCGAGCCAGGGTTTGGTCGCTCGAGCGAGATTTTTGTGTCTGGTGGATCGAGCGAGAAGTCTTGCGCTCGAGCATGCGTCTGCGTCTCATTTTGACCTGAGAGCTGTGTTTCTTGGCTTGAGCGAGCTTTCCTTCGCTCGAGCAAGCGAGGTGTATGTTTTGAGTTTCCTTGCTCGAGCAAGCATTCTGTCGCTCGAGCGTGCTTCTGGGTTGCAGACCTGAAGCTTCGAGTTGTTGGCTCGAGCGAGACTTTCTTTGCTCGAGCGAGTATTCTTTGTCTGGTCGCTCGAGCGACCAATCCTTCGCTCGAGCGAGCCTGTTTTATATCAGCAGACAGCAGCGATTTTAACTTCACTTTTTCATCCCCTTTTCTTTTTCAAACCCTAGATCCAAGACTCTCTCTCTCTAAACTTGTCCTCTCTCTCTAAGATTTGATCTACTTAGGGTGAGTTTCTGCCCTTAGTCCTTTGTTAAAAAGATAGAGTGGGTTGAGGGCTTTGATTTAATCTGAAAAACTTGGGATTTGGAGCACGTTGGTCTTTGGTCTTCATCTCCGTTTGAGCTCAAACTTCGAGGTAGGGATATCCTACTCCTTCTCATGAGCTTTGTCTTTGAATTTTAGCATTTTGATAAGTTGGAGATTGTTGGGTAATTTTGAGAAAAGTTTGGGCCTTTGTGTAATTTTACAAAAGTTGGGGTTTTGTTTATAATAAACCAATATGCATGTTTGGCATAGAGAAATGAGTTAAATGTTGGATTATGGATGAAAATGGAACCTTAGGGTTGTTATGTAACTTATGGGGAAAATGCCCTAATTACATAGTTAAATTAATTTGTATAATTAATTTGGAGAAATGAAGAATTGAATTGTGAATGTTGATAATATATTCATTTGATGCATTTATTTTCTGTTTAGAAATAACTGCTTTGGGCTATCGGTGGAGGATAGTCTTGATTGTTGTAGACAATGCATGATGATTAGGCAAACTAAAACTAATCGATTGAGTATGCTATCGAATATAGCGGCTGGAAAAATACATTAACTTTATGTATTGAGTGATTGTATATGATCTATGTTTATATACATGTGTTGTGTGGGAGGAGATAGGGGATGTACTTCATGGTTTAGGGGAAGATAGGGGATGGACCTCTAAACCGGATTTTGTGTGACATTGATACAGCACTACAATGTGCATCAAGTGTTGATTATGGAAGTGTTCAAATTGATTTGATATAGCACTAAAATGTATATCATTATCAATTGTGAAGTATAGAAGTGATTCTATGTTATGTTGATACAGCACCGAAATGTGTATCTTTCGTAGAATGTGGAAATGGTTTATGTGTTATCGATACAGCATTGAAATGTGTATCCATCATGAATTTCGAAAGTGTTTAAAGATGAGTCTTAATCTCATTAAGTTATTTGGCTAGGTGTTGAGCCTTGTTTTCAAACTCAAAGTTGAAAAAGAACTGGGAAATGAAATGTAACATGGACTTAATGTCATGAAACCGGAATGGGATATATGTGGATGTATCTGTGTTGACCATCTATCAACTGCTAATCTTTTAGTCTTTGTTCATAGCTGGTTTAGTGTATTTCTACTGGGCTGTGGCTCGCCCTTTATGGGACATCATTTTCAGGTACAGGTAGCATGCCACCTCCAAGGACATAGCTTGGGAGGCTAGAGGCAGACAGACTTTTGTCATTTTGTTATCTTTTAGACGTATTACATGTAAATTCAAGCCAAGGGCTTAAGGTGTATTTGAGTTAGTACTCTCCTTTTTGTAACCAAGTGTTAACTTGGAAAGCTGTAAGCCCGTAGGGCATTTGCTTTTGTTGTTAACATGTAATACTCATTGTAATGAACTACTCTGATGAATAGAAGAATATTTATCTTTTATATCAATGCATGTCTAAACTGATGGGTTTCAATGTTATTATTTTGAGGGCGTGACAACTTGGTATTAGAGCGTACCGGGTTCGAATACTTTGGGTATGTGGGAAGTGATTAGTATCACAATGGGTTTGTCTCGCTTGTTAGAGACTTAAGTGTAATGGTATGAGTTTATGTGATAACATGTTTATGTGACTATTTGGGTATGGGATTTAGTTTCTAGGATGTTGATCGGATCCTTGGGTTTCTGGGAGTCCTATTGGAAAAGCACTTGATCAATGCTGTTTCTAACTGGAACTCTAGCAACGCCTCGGGACTATCATTATCCAGAAATGAAATTCGTAAGTGCTTACGTGTTTATGTGCTTACGTGGAGTGAATTACAGTTGTCCATGCATTAGGAAGCGAGTGTTTAGTTTCGGCACATTTTTGAATGTGCTAATGTTCTTCGTTACCTTTATTAGGATGTCAGGACAAGGACGTGGTGGTAGGCGAGGTAGGCCTAGGAGGCAGGAGGTGCCTATACCGGATGATATTCCGGCGCAGCAGGAGGGTGTTGGCCAGGCCAATGTGGCCGAGCCAGCAGGTCAGCAGGCCATGGGTGCCTTAGCCCGCGAGATGGCAGGAGCATTGAGAGCATCCATGGACATTCTCAGAGCTAAGAATCAAGTCCAGGCTCAGGTTGTTGATGCAGGGCCTTCTTTTCTGAAGAGGGAGTTCTTCCGGTCAAATCCGGATAAGTTTTTGGGGGATCCGAAGGAGCCACTTAAGGCTGATGAATGGCTGGAGCAGATGAGTAAGACGTTCGAGATGCTTGGTGTCATGACCCGAACCCGCCCCTATGGGTTAAGGCCATAACCGGCCAGTAATCGTGCGATTACCTACGGCCTCAATTCAAGTAAACCAAAACTCATCAGAGATAAAGGGGCCAAACGGAAGCAATTCAAAAACTTTGTCCATAGAGCCGTGCTTAAATACACACCATAACATTTCAAACATTTATATGTTAATAACTCACATCAAAATATGTACTATCACAGAACGCTGTACATACAGGATCTTACAGATATAAGTCAGTCAAACCCAAGTCTTATATACAAAAGTAGACCAACGCATTCGCCAATATAACAAAACTATAAACAAGATCAAATGCGAAGACAGTCTCGTGCGTGAGACGTTTGGGCTGACTCCTCAAAACTTAAACTGTTTCTCACAAGTTCACCGGGGCTGGTTCTGGACGTCCCTTGGCTCACCTACATGTACATGAATGAGTGTGAGCGAATGCCCAATGAATAATATCAAATGGGGAAAATATATAATTAATCATTAAAACAGTATAGCAAACGGCCTTCGGCCCAATCATTTATATCCATCGGCCTTTGGCCCAATCATCTATATCCGTCATTCGTATCCATCGACCTTCGGCCCAATCATCCATGTCAATCGGCCTTCGGCCCAATCATTCATATCAATCAACCTTTGGCCCAATTATTCATATCAATCGGCCTTTGGCCCAATCATTCGCATCAATCGGCCTTTGGCCCAATCATTCGTATCAATCGGCCTTTGGCCCAATCATTCGCATCAATCGGCCTTTGGCCCAGTTATTTATACCAATCGTTGTCCACCATTCAAACTAATGAACTTATAAAACTTACATAAGTG
Organism: Camellia japonica; assembly: GCA_030407325.1. Lineage (NCBI taxonomy): Eukaryota > Viridiplantae > Streptophyta > Magnoliopsida > Ericales > Theaceae > Camellia > Camellia japonica. The sequence goes on from JAPPVO010000031.1 coordinate 113,258,013, forward strand.
TAAACAATTGGACAACAGTACATTTCGAATATCTTGTTAAGATATTACTCACAGTGATCGGCTTGTGGATTTGCCCCGGAGCTTGACCCTACACATTTCATGAACACAAAAGGGTCACCAACAATTCAATCCGTTCATTAATTCACATATTCCTCTTTAGGCTTCATTCTTATCTCTTTAACCCAATTACAACGCTCAAAGTATGCCTAAGAGTGCTTAGAAGTGAAAGGGAACGGAAAACAGAACATAGAATGCATTTTCAGATTTTCAGAAGACAGAGTCCCTGCTCGAGCGTGGACTTCCCCGCTCGAGCGGACCCTTAAGGCCTGCAAGAGTACTGGTTGCATGAAAAATACGCTCGAGCGTGGAATAGAGCGCTCGAGCGGAAGGCCTGTCCACAAAAGCTCCCCGCTCGAGCGTGAGATATCCCGCTTGAGCGGATACCCAATTATGCAAAAGTGCTGGGAGCACGATTTTTACGCTCGAGCGGAGGTTCTCCCGCTCGAGCGGACCTCAAAATTCTGGAAAACCCAGAATGTGTTCTTGAGCTCAACTTCGACATTTCAACCACATTACTTGCATGCAATGGCTCAAATTACACATTTACACATGTTAACATGCTACCAATACAAGATTACAACATTAGGAAGCTCAATTTCAAGGATTACACACTTGCATGTTTCAAATTGACATCAACTTCAACTCTATCATACATATTCATGCATTTCAAGCTCATATCTTCTCAAATTGTACATGCATGTGATGAACTAGCCACATTCTCAACTTAGACAACACCAATGGTGATCAAAACATGAGATTCCTTTAACATTTCACATGGATTATACACATTTGTGTTCAAACATGCAATATCAAAGTAATTTCTTACATGCATGCACATTTTAGGCTTCAATTCAACAAAACTAGCCTAATTTCATTTTAATCCCCTTATGATCAAGCCCATCCATGTTCTTGACTCTCTTTCAAACTTGAGTTCACAAGATAATAATTAAAATGCATGAATTACTCACCAAGGAGTTTAATCTTCACAATCTATGGCAATTCTTGTGTTATCTTTAATGCATGCAAGGATCAAAAGCAAAACTTAGATTTTCTCCCCTTCCTCTCTCTAATAGCCGACCCTCTCCCTTTTCCTCTTAGAGTTGATCAGCAAAGTCATGAAAAGGGGAAGGAAATAAGGCTTATAATATAGCCCCACTCATAATATAAGTTTAACATAAAATAATTGAGCAATTTGGCACTATTCATCAATTTAATCGATTTAATCTAACCCGAATCAATCTTCAATTAAATTTCACCGTAGGCTCTAAAAATTACGCTAATCACAAAGGCGTAATCAATTTCGGGTTTTGTGGCCGATAGGGCCCTCAATTTAATTTCCAAAGCGGATTTATTCAAACAGATATTCCTACGGTGAACAGATAGAGTTCCAAAATCACATATATCCACATAATGGCACACAAAATCATATCAAAACATATAATCACATACGTTTTAGGGACCAATTAACATAATACAGAACAGGGGTTTCACACTTGGCATCGAGGACGGAGCATTGAAAGTGACATTGGCATCTTTCCAGCTGAAGGGGGATACGGGTCAGTGGTGGAAATTCATGAAGGGTCGTGTTGGGGGCACTTGGGAAGCTTTTGTGGGTGCTTTCCAGGAGAAGTTCTTATCTCCAGCAGTCAGGGAGAAGCTGAGAGACCAGTTCTGCCAGCTTTTGCAGTTGAGTTCTTTAGTGGCCGAGTATGAGGCTGCTTTTACCAGCTTGTCCAGTTTCGCACCTGAACTTATGGCGTCCGAGGAACGCCGCTGTATCGAGTTTGAGAAGAGGTTGAGGCGCGGCCTCAAGATGAGAGTTGGTGGTTCTATGATCCGAGACTATGGGCGTTTGGTTGATGCTGCAGCCCATATGGAGATCATGATGCAGGAGGAGGAGGAGGGACAGAGGGGCTCCAAGAGGAGCCAAGATGGTCAAGGTGATGGCAGGAGACAGAGGGGTGCTAACCCTCAGCAGTCTCATGGTGGTGTTGCAAGATCGACCTTTCCAATGCCGAGTGCAGGCTCGGGAAGAGGCAATCAGGGAGATTTCACCTGTTACAAGTGTCGTCAGCTGGACCACAAGGCTTTGGTTTGCCCACAGAGGGGAGGAGGTCAACGAGCTACTTCTTCTTCGGCTAGACCGCAGAGCCAAAGTCAGGACAGGGGTCAGCCACTGTCTTGTTATCAGTGTGGTCAGGCGGGGCACCTGAAGAGGTTTTGCCCGCAGTTGAGTGGCATATCTGGTGCATCTGGGCAGAGATAGAGTCTTTAGCCAGCTCAGTCAGTGTAGGCCTCGAGGGCCAATCAGGGGGCTTCATCGTCCCAGTCTGTGCAGCAGTCGTATGCTCCGAGGGGTGAGCAGGTAGATCAGGGGCCTTCAGGGCGCGTGTATGCTGTTACCGCGCAGGACCTGGTACCAGTTCCATCAGTTGTGAGAGGTACCTTTCTGTTTTTCAACTCGGTTGCTAGTGTATTGATTGATACGGGTGCGTCTCATTCCTTTGTATCTGTTGCATTTGCATCTGTTTTGGAATTAGAGTTGGCACAATTAGCATCTCCTATATGTGTTGTATCACCTCTTGAGGGTGAATTGATTTTGAAGCACGGATGTAGAGGTTGTGATATAGAGGTCGCCGATCATCGGCTTCTGTTCCCTTTTGTAGTTATGCCCATGAAGGGTTTTGATGTTATTTTGGGTATGGACTGGCTATCGTCATACCGGGCTGTTATCGATTGCTACCGCCAGAGGGTCATGGTATGTACCTTGAGCAGGGAGTGTTTTCATTTCTTGGGGGATCGGGTTGGTAGTGTGTTGCCACCGGTGTATGATCCGCGAGGGCGGAGTGAGCTTAGTGGTCTTCTTGCTAGCCTTTTGAGTAGTGAGTGTGATGAGACCCAGATTGTATTACCGAGAGTGGTTTGTGAGTATTCGGATGTTTTTCCCGAGGATCTCGTTGGTTTGCCACCTCACCGTGAGATTGAGTTCTCCATTGATTTAGTGCCCGGCACGGCGCCGATTTCTATGGCACCTTACCGTTTTGCCCCAGCCGAGTTGAGTGAGTTGAAGATTCAGCTCCAGGAGTTGCTGGATAAGGGCTTTGTTCGCCCTAGTGTTTCGTCGTGGGGAGCACCGGCCCTCTTTGCTAAAAAGAAAGATGGTGCCTTGAGACTTTGTATCGACTACCGGAAGTTGAATCGGGCTACGGTCAAGAATAAGTACCCTATGCCCCGTATAGATGATCTATTTGACCAGTTGAAGGGTTCCCGTTGTTTCTCTAAGATAGACTTGAGATCGGGTTACCACCAGTTGAGGGTCAGGGAGGAGGATATTCCGAAGACGGCATTCCGTACGCGGTATGGCCATTATGAGTTTCTGGTGATGCCATTTGGGCTCACCAATGCACCGGCAGTCTTTATGGATTTGATGAACCGGATCTTCTGGGAATTCTTAGATCGTTTTGTAGTCGTTTTTGTGGACGACATCCTCATCTATTCACCTTCAAGGAGGAGCACGAGGAACACTTGAGAGTGGTGCTCGAGTTACTTAGAACCCATAGGCTGTATGCCAAGTTTGGGAAGTGTGAGTTCTGGCTAGGAGAAGTCAAGTTCTTAGGCCATGTGGTTTCTGGGGAAGGGGTGTCTGTTGATACATCCAAGATTGAGGCAGTGCAAGATTGGGCACAGCCTAAGAGTGTTTTTGAGATCCGCAGTTTTCTGGGATTAGCTGGGTATTACCGCCGGTTTGTGAAGGATTTCTCCAGGTTAGCTTCACCGTTGACTAGACTAACTCGGAAGGGAGTCAAATTTGTATGGAGTGAGACTTGTGAAAAGTCGTTCCAAGAGCTGAAAGTTAGATTGACCACCGCGCCAATCTTGATTATTCCGGAGAGAGGGTTGGGTTATGCAGTCTATTGTGATGCCTCACGAGAGGGTTTGGGTTGTGTGTTGATGCAAGAGGGGAAAGTGGTTGCCTATGGCTCACGTCAGTTGAAAATACACGAGAAGAATTACCCTACACATGACCTAGAGCTAGCAACAGTGATCTTTGCCTTGAAAATCTGGAGGCATTACCTTTATGGTGAGAGATTCGAGGTGTTCTCGGATCATAAGAGTTTGAAATATCTGTTTACACAGAAAGACTTGAACTTGAGGCAGAGGAGGTGGATGGAGTTTATTGAGGATTACGACTTCGAGTTGCATTATCATCCGGGGAAGGCCAATGTTGTGGCCGATGCCCTTAGCAGGAAATCCATAGGTGATGTAGCTTGTATAACCATCCGGGAGTGGGAGATGTTGGGTGCACTTGGTGAGTTTGATTTGCTTCTGGGCGAATCCGTTGAGGCTGCGGCCTTGTTTTCTGTTGTTGCACAACCTACACTTGTGACTAGAGTGTTAGAGGCACAGAGAGGTGACCTTGAGGTAGAATCTCTCCGAGAGAAGATCTCCAGTGGGAAGGTTGATAAGGGTTTGTCTGAGTATCCCGACCAGAGTGTGAGATACCGAGACCGATTGTTTGTGTCGGAGTCTTGCCGAGAGGAGGTACTCCAAGAGTTTCACCATTCACGCCTTGCGGTGCATCCGGGAGGCACCAAGATGTATCGTGATTTGGGGCGCTAGTTTTGGTGGAGGGGTATGAAGAGAGATGTGGCAGTTTTCGTGTCGAAGTGCCTTACTTGTCAGCAAGTGAAGGCCGAACATCAGAGGCCAGCGGGTTTGTTACAACCCTTGCCTATTGCCGAGTGGAAGTGGGAGCATGTCACTATGGACTTCGTTGTAGGTCTTCCGAGGACTCAACGGGGTAGTGATGCTATTTGGGTGGTTGTAGACTGATTGACTAAGTCGGCGCACTTCATCCCTATGTGCGTAAGAGATTCAGTAGACCATCTTGCCGACTTGTACATTCGGGACATAGTGAGGTTGCACGGGGTCCTAGTGACAATCGTCTCAGATAGAGATCCTCATTTTACTGCTTGGTTGTGGCAGAGTTTGCAGAGTGCCTTGGGCACTAAGTTGACCTTTAGCACGGCTTATCATCCTCAGACTGACGGGCAGTCCGAGCGTACTATTCAGATCCTTGAGGATATGCTTCGAGGTTGTGTCCTTGACTTTAGTGGGACGTGGGAGAGGCACTTGCCCTTGGTGGAGTTTGCCTACAATAACAGTTTCCAGTCTAGTATCGGTATGGCACCGTTTGAGGCCTTGTATGGCCGACCGTATAGGTCTCCAGTTTGCTGGGCCGAGGTGGGTGATGCACCTTTGTTGGGTCCGGAGTTGGTGAGGGAAACGACGGAGAAGGTTGAGCTTATCTGTAGGATGCTTGTTACAGCCCAGAGTCGTCAGAAATCTTATGCCGACCGTAGGAGGAGACCTTTGGTGTTCGAGGTGGGTGATCATGTCTTTCTGAAGATATCACCTAGGCGGGGATTGATGAGATTTGGGAAGAGTGGGAAGTTATCCCCTCGGTTTATTGGCCCTTTTGAGATCCTTGAGAGGATTGGTGAGGTTGCCTATCGTTTAGCTTTGCCGCCGCAGTTGTCCGGAGTTCATGACGTGTTTCATGTGAGTATGCTTCGGAAGTATTAGCCGGATCCATCACATGTATTGGATTGGATCGACTTAGAGGTTGAAGAGGATGCCTCGTATGAGGAGAGACCGGTTCGGGTCTTGGATAGGCGGGAGCAAGTCTTGCGAGGCAAGACCATTCCCCTAGTGAAGGTTTTGTAGAAACATCACGGAGTGGAGGAAGCCACTTGGGAACGTGAGTTGGAGGTCCGAGAGAAATATCCGGATCTATTTGTGGATGTTTGAGTATGTATTGTATATTTTGTTGTATTATTGAACCTTAAGAGTATTGAACATATCTTAGGTTGTAAAACATGGTTTATGTTTTGGTTTAATGGAAGTGTTTTGGAACTTGCCTCAAAATGGAAGTTTGATATAACATTGCATATGTTGAGTATTGTAGAATTGGAAATGTATTATGAACATTAGTTATGATATGAAATTGTTAAAATTGGAAAGGAAATGCATGTTGGAATGTATATGTTGTGAAATGCCTCTTGACAAGAGATGGAATGACCGGTAATGGGTCAACTTGTTTAATGTTGAAATGTAACATTGTTTAAAAGGAGAAAAGCCTATTTTTGAAAACTTGTGCTTAATTTCGGGGACGAAATTCTTTAAGGGGGGGAGGTTATAGCGATCCCGGGTTTTACCCATTGTTGTACAGTGATCCGGACTTGGTTCCGTGGATGTTAGCAGTTGTATATATCTTGTTTATGTCCTTTCATACTTTGTATTTGAGTTATAGGATGTGTTGGGCAGGTTTGTTACAGGTTGGTTGTGTTTGGGAGCAAATGGTTGCTGCCCAGAATTTTGGTCCTTCGCTCGAGCGAGCAGTCTGTTGCTCGAGCGAGCTCTTTGTTTTGGATCCTTCGCTCGAGCCAGGGTTTGGTCGCTCGAGCGAGAGTTAAGTTTTGTGTCTGGTGGATCGAGCGAGAAGTCTTGCGCTCGAGCATGCGTCTGCGTCTCATTTTGACCTGAGAGCTGTGTTTCTTGGCTCGAGCGAGCTTTCCTTCGCTCGAGCGAGCGAGGTGTATGTTTTGAGTTTCCTCGCTCGAGCAACGATTCTGTCGCTTGAGCGTGCTTCTGGGTTGCAGACCTGAAGCTTTGAGTTGTTGGCTCGAGCGAGACTTTCTTCGCTCGAGCGAGTATTCTTTGTGTCTGGTCGCTCAAGCGACCAATCCTTCGCTCGAGCAAGCCTGTTTTATATCAGCAGACAACAGCGATTTTAACTTCACTTTTTCATCCCCTTTTCTTTTTCAAACCCTAGATCCGAGACTCTCTCTCTCTCTAAACTTGTCCTCTCTTTAAGATTTCATCTACCTAGGGTGAGTTTCTGCCCGTAGTCCTTTGTTAAAAAGATAGAGTGGGTTGAGGGCTTTGATTTAATCTGAAAAACTTGGGATTTGGAGCACGTTGGTCTTTGGTCTTCATCTCCATTTGAGCTCAAACTTCGAGGTAGGGATATCCTACTCCTTTTCATGAGCTTTGTCTTTGAATTTTAGCATTTTGATAAGTTGGGGATTGTTGGGTAATTTTGAGAAAAGTTTGGGCCTTTGTGTAATTTTACAAAAGTTGGGGTTTTGTTTATAATAAACCAATATGCATGTTTGGCATAGAGAAATGAGTTAAACGTTGGATTATGGATGAAAATGGAACCTTAGGGTTGTTATGTAACTTATGGGAAAATGCCCTAATTACATAGTTAAATTAATTTGTATAATTAATTTGGAGAAATGAAGAATTGAATTGTGAATGTTGATAATATATTCATTTGATGCATTTATTTTCTGTTTAGAAATAACTGCTTTGGGCTATCGGTGGAGGATAGTCTTGATTGTTGTAGACAATGCATGATGATTAGGCAAATAAAACTAATCGATTGAGTATGCTATCGAATATAGCGGCTGGAATAATACATTAACTTTATGTATTGAGTGATTGTATATGATCTATGTTTATATACATGTGTTGTGTGAGAGGAGATAGGGGATGTACTCCACGGTTTAGGGGAAGATAGGGGATGGACCTCTAAACCGGATTTTGTGTGACATTGATACAGCACTACAATGTGTATCAAGTGTTGATTATGGAAGGGTTCAAATTGATTTGATATAGCACTAAAATGTATATCATTATCAATTGTGAAGTATAGAAGTGATTCTATGTTATGTTGATACAGCACCGAAATGTGTATCTTTCGTAGAATGTGGAAATGGTTTATGTGTTATCGATACAGCATTGAAATGTGTATCCATCATGAATTTCGAAAGTGTTTAAAGATGAGTCTTAATCTCATTAAGTTATTTGGCTAGGTGTTGAGCCTTGTTTTCAAACTCAAAGTTGAAAAAGAACTGGGAAATGAAATGTAACATGGACTTAATGTCATGAAACCGGAATGGGATTATGTGGATGTATCTGTGTTGACCATCTATCAACTGCTAATCTTTTAGTCTTTGTTCATAGCTGGTTTAGTGTATTTCTACTGGGCTGTGGCTCACCCTTTATGGGACATCATTTTCAGGTACATGTAGCATGCCACCTCCAAGGACATAGCTTGGGAGGCTAGAGGCAGACAAACTTTTGTCATTTTGTTATCTTTTGGATGTATTACATGTAAATTCAAGCCAAGGGCTTAAGGTGTATTTGAGTTAGTACTCTCCTTTTTGTAACCAAGTGTTAACTTGGAAAGCTGTAAGCCCGTAGGGCATTTGCTTTTGTTATTAACATGTAATACTCATTGTAATGAACTACTCTGATGAATAGAAGAATATTTATCTTTTATATCAATGCATGTCTAAACTGATGGGTTTCAATGTTATTATTTTGAGGGCGTGACAGACATAGAGGGAGAGCAGGAGCTCTATAGCGATCCGGGTTTTCCCTTCTTGGTTTATTGTATTCCGGACTCGGGTCTGTGGATGTTGGTTGTTTTCATACTCTCGTTTCCATCCTTTACTCTTTGTATTTGAGTCTTGGGTTGTGTTGGGCAGGTTTGAAACAGGTTGGTTGTGTTTGGAAACCAAGAGTTGATACCCGGATTTTGGCCTTCACGCTCGAGTGGGGCTTTTGACGCTCGAGCGGGCCCTTTGCTATTGTTTCTCCGCTCGAGCGGGATTATTCATCTCTCAGTATTTTTTCCTTGCAGGTCATCGGACACTCAAGCGTCCACTTTCACGCTCGAGCGGGGACCTTCGTCTGCAGAACTTCTGGAAGTGTGCATTCGACGCTCAAGCGGCGCTTTTGATGCTCGAGCGTGAGTCTGTGTCTGACGCTCGAGCAGGGCGTTCCACGCTCCAGCGGACTGTATATTACATCAGTCCGAGTTGTAACTTTTTGGATCACTTTTTTTGACTCTCTCTCTCTCTCTCTCTAGCTTTTCAAAACCCAAACTTGAGAGCTTCTCACTCTAGGTTACATCTTCTCTCTAAGAAATCATCTAGCTTTAGTGATCTTCCACCCTAGTCCCTTTGTAAAAAGTATGGAGCTTGGTGTGGGCTACATTTTGATCCGAAAATCTTTGGGTTTGGAGCACCTCCGAATTTCTCCATCTTCTCCTTTGAGCTCTGAAATTTGAGGTAGGGATTACTACTCATATTTATGGTCTTTGACATAAACTTGTAGTCATTTTGATTAAATGTTGAAGTTGGGAAATTTTGGGTGTTAGGGTTTCAAAATGTATAAAGAAGGGTTTTGTTCTTTTGACCCATACATGTGTATTTTGGGTCTTAAAATGAGGTTATTGATGTTCATTGATGATATTTGGACCTTTGGGTCAATGTTGAGAAAAGGGGGAGAAAAGCCCTAATTTGTTGTTATGAATTAATTTGTATAATTAATTCGGGAAAGTTATGAAAACATGAAATTGAGTTGGAAATAATGAAATTGGGTAATTATGAGATTTAATGGTGGAGTTGGATTTATTAATCACTCACCTTTGAAATTGTGGATAATTTATCTGTTTGAAAATTTATTATCTGTTTAGAAATAAATGTTTTGGGCTATCGGTGGAGGATAGTCTTGATTGTTGTAGACACTGCATGATGATTAGGTGAATTATAACTAATCAATTGAATATGTCATTGAATGTGACGGAAGGAATAACACATTGAATATGTGCTTTGCTTGATCATTGTATATGATAAGTGTTTAAATACATTGTATATGTATGTTGTTTGAGAGGAGATAGGGGATGTACTCCATGGTTTGGGAGGAGATAGGGGATGTACTCCACGGTTTGGGAGGAGATAGGGGATGGGCTCCTAAACCGGATTTGGGAGAAGATAGGGGATGGACTCCAGTGATAACTAAGTTGGCCGGAGTGTCCAGGGTGAAAGTCCCGAAATTTGAATTACGTTTGTATAACGTAGATGATTGAAGTATTGGAATGATGATGATTTGAATTGTAATCTCATTTGAAATGGAAGTGTTGATGTGTTAATTATGTGAGTTATAGTCTTATTTGAAATTAAATTGTTGAAGTGTTATTGATATGAGTTGGAGGCTCATTATAAACAGTCTGGATGAATTGAGAACCATATCTTTGAATTGGTTTGGATAATGGAATGGGAAGAGATATATATATATATATATATATGTTTGTTTGTATGAATTAAACATTGATCAAATGCTAATGTTTTAGTTATTACTCATATTATGTTTAGCATATCTCTACTGGGCGTTGGCTCACCCTATATGGGACATCATTTTCAGGTTCAGGTATTATGCCACCTCCAAGGACATAGCTTGGAAGGTTCTGGGAGTTGAAGACTCTTTTGTTTATTCTGTTATTTTTGGTGTTACGTGTAAACCAAAGCCAAGGGCTTATTTTTGTATAAAGAGTTAGGACTCTTCTTTTGTTGAAACCAAGTGTTGGCTTGGAAAGTTGTAAGCCCGTGGGACATTTACTTTTATTGTCAACATGTAATACTTTTTGTATTAAATACTCTGATAAATGAAATTATGCTTTATTTTCTTATGTCTACGAATGTCATGATTGTTTGGTTTATATGTATTATTTTGAGGGCGTTACAAGCTCTCTGCTCCACACACCAAATGAAATGAATAAGAAAAAAAAAAAAAAGAAGTGATAAGATGGAAGGAACAAGTGGAGAGGCAACCCACGTGGGTTTGCTTCCCAAAATTTGGTTTTCCCAAAAATATAATTTTTTTAATAATATCTCAAAATTTTATAATATAAATTATAAAATGATATAATTTTTCTCACCACAAAATATAGTATTTTTGTACACCACAAGCTATAATATTTTGCTCACTATGAAATATATACCTATTTTATTCACTATAAAAATATATAATTTTTCACCACATGGTACACACCATAAAATCAACTATCAAATATTTATTATAATCCTATATAATAAATAATAACTCCCAATATGATTATTACCAATCACATTATTAAAAATGACCAAATAGTTAAACATGAGTTATTAATCAAACTCAAATTAAATTAAATCTAAATCATGGGTCTCACCCATAAGTTAAACATCACACAATTATACATCAGAGTAGACCCAACAAACTAATCTCAAATCATGGCCTAAACACCCAAAACTTAATATCAAATTATGTTGTATACTAGACCGAACACCGATCAGTCCGCTAATTTTCATAAAATAAATAATTATCAATAAATTCTAAAATTTTTAGCCAACGTGCTAGACTCGTATATGAACAACATATAAAAATTTCATAATTGTTTGAGATCGGGAACTATTTTAAAAAATACAAAATCGAACTGTTTTCGCATAGAATTTACACAGCAATCAAATCCGAAAATTTGTTCAATTAAATTATGCATTGTCTATTTTATATAAAAAAAATTCTGGGTCATCACAAGTAATTAATATAATACATTTTGTGATAAAAATTAGGGAAAAAAATATTTACAAAGTAATTTTCATATTTTTTTTATTTTTAATGTAAAATTCTATAATCTACTATAAAATATTTTAAAATTTTATGTAAATTTCTACAAAAACAATAAAACCAAACATTAGTATATGGTTTATATCAGTTTCTCAATCATAAAAATCAAAAGGATCAATTCGATTCTAAATATACTCTTAATACTGATCGAACCGAACCATTTACACCTCTTTAGAACTTTGAACCGCCATCTATTGATCATCGGCTATACTTTCGATGGGTTAGGATCCAATTATTTGGAGGGTCCAAGTGGAATTCAGGAAAATATATATATATCTTTATGAAAAAAATTATAATTTTTATTATTAATATTTATAAAATTTCTCATTAATTTATAATTATTTTTTAATATTTTTTCTTATTTGAATCCACTCTATTTATTTATTTATTCTTTTTAAGAATTTGTTAACATAAACTCTCTGAGTATATGCTAAAAAAATTAAAAAACAATTGGAATTCAAGTGAATTATCAAATATTTTACTAAATACGTACATGAGTGTGAAATTCGTGTAAGTATTTAATTAAATACTTACATGAATATTTTGTTAAATACTTACATGAATTTCACACTTATGTAAGTATTTAGTAAAATATTTGATAATTTATTTAGAGTTTTTACTATTTTTTTAATTTAAAAAGATGGTACATTATGTATAAAAATAAGTGAAGTAAAAAAAATTATAATTTTTGTTAAACCATTTTACAATGTATTTTAAAGATACATTTTTAAAAAAATAATAATAATAATAAAAAATCAAAGTGGATTAGAAGAACCATATGTTTGGATTTTTTTTTTTTTTTTGTGCCCAACTCCCTCTAATAATAATTTGCCCATATAACTATACTATTTTTCTTTTTCTTTTTTTAACATCCCATATAACCTTTAAAAAGGGTGTATTATATGCACATCTAGTTATGTTTTTTTTTTTTTTAATTATGACCATTTTGTTTTTAGTTATATGACTTATGAGATATTTAGTTATGTCTCATGTGATATTGCGTTATATTTTATTTTAATTATGACTCAAAAAGTATGAAATTATATCATTTTTTCTTTAGTTATAAGGTGCGTATGGTACATAATTTTTTCAATAAAATATACTTATAATTTCTTTGGCCTTCAAATTTAGAGTTACCAATAAAATTACCGAATAAACTACACACCATATAAGTCATACTTCATGTATGTAATGTGTACCAAGGTTTTAAAAACCGGGACAGTGAGTGAACCGAAAAAAGATTCGGATGGACGGGTCACCGGTTCAACCGTTGGATTGAACCGGATCAAACCGTGACGTCATAATTATGTCATAAATAATTTTCTAAAAAATATAAATTAATAATGTAAATATTAAATTTTCAATCTTTTTTTCAAAAAAAATTCTTAAATATTTTTAGTGATGTTTTTCTATATTTAAAAAAAAAATTCCTAAATATAAGTCATAACACTTCACATACTAACAACAAATAAAATTAAAGATGAAAATTTAGCCGTTAAAAACAACAATCCTGGTAATAAAAATTACGAAAGCATCTAACTAAAGCAATCCATAAAACATAAGTTACAAAAAAGACAAAACTAAGTCCAAACTGACATAAAATAAACCTGCAAGTCATAAAGCACAAAGTTTACAAACATAAAACATAAATCTCAAGCAACAAATGTAAAAAGATGTTTACAACATGACATCATTCTTAAAAATAAAAAATATGAAAAAAAAAAAATCAACATAACACAACATCACAAACAATCTTTGATATTTGCCTAAATCTCCTAGGGACGATAATTTAGCCAATCATCATCATCATTCTCATTCGCATTAGCACTAGAGCCAGGTTGTTTGATCTATTATCAATGTTCAAATATTACGGTTCAGATTCAGAGATTCAATTAAAAAAAATATCAGATTCAATACAATAATTAATTATATCCTGTGACAAAAGGAAAACAGAGGTTTCTTCAAATAAAGGGAAAATAGAGGCTTCTTCAAGTAGAGGATTTTGTTTTTTTTTTTTTGGTAATTTTCTGTGAGATAGTAAAAGGAAAACAAAGGCGTCTTCTTGAAAACTTACAAAGAATAACAAAGTCAATACAACTAACATTATACTAATAGATGTTTATTTGTTTGTTAATCACAAATACCTACATATATACTAACAAAATGTATATGTATATGTATATTTATATATATACTAGTGGGTGGCGTGTGCAATTCAGATAAGTAAGCATACAAATAAATAATAATAAAATTAATTTCATAATATATATGTTGTCTAAATGGTAACCGTATTCTTAATGAAAGTCAAGCTGTTATTTGCCAAATACCGGAAGGAGACCAAGTCATTGCTCTTATATAGTATATATATATGAAAAGGACCTAAGATATTCAAGGCAACAACTATTTTTTTACTCTTATTACCCACAAATTGATTATTGCAACAATCTTCCATTACCAGTGAAAAAACATAATAATAAAAGTAGGTAGTTAACCATCAAACCAGACACCAAACTACGGCACCACCACCGACCATCACACCACTTTCTACAGCGGCCACCAAAGTAGACCCAATTTTTTTGAAAAACCAAGAACGATATCAAAGATTCATCAACCCCCTCAAACCAAATCAAAGATCACTAAGTAGCCCTACAAATTACACAAAAGTAGTGTGGTGATGATGATGATGATGATGATGATTGACGAAAAAAATAGAGAGAGACAGATCGGTTGCTTGAGAGAGGGAGACAGACTTGCAAAGAAGCCCTTAGATGGCTGTTGGAAGATAGAAACGAAAAAGAAAAGTAGATCTGGAAAAAAAAATAATAACAAATAAAAAAAATAAAAAATTTATATATATCATAGGCAAACCGGTCCGATTCAATTAACCCGTGAACGAGTTAATCGGTTCACCGGTTTGACCGATTCTCTTTAAATATACTATTTTTTTTTTGAACTGTTTAAAAGCGCCTACCGGGTGAAAACCTCACCCGGTCACCAATTCAATCAGTTGTTTGGACCAGTCGGCCCGATCCGAGTTTTAAAACCTTGATGTAATTTTTTAAGTGATTTTTGTCGATAACTCCAACAATAACACTATTTATATCTAAACATAGACCAACACTAGGGGTGTAATTTTGGCCCATGGCCCGCGGGCGGCCCGAAGCTCGCCCGCGGCCCGAGATGGGCCCGACCCGTTAAGCCCGTTTAGGCCGGGACCCAAGCCCAGCTCGAGGCCTTGGGCCAGGGCCTAGGCTATCGTTTTGAAGCCCATCGGCCCGCCCAAAAGCCCGGCCCACCCGAGGCCCAGTGTTATTTTTGATGGAAAATAATAAAATTTTTGTGGAAAAAATAAAAAAAATAAAAAATAAAATTTGTTTAGACTTGCCCAAGCCCGCCTAAAGACCGAGCCTAGGCCCAAGGCCCGGCCCACTAGCCCGCCCAAAGCCCGAATACCACTGGGCCTGGCTTGGGTCGGGCCTAGTTTTCTGGCTCATGGGCCGGCCCAGTCCGATTTTTTACGGGAGCCCGCCAGGCCCGACGTGGGCCCGGTCGGCCCCAGCTCGGATGGGCCGAGCCAGGCCAAAATTACACCCCTAACCAACACTATTTAGGGACGAAATTGACAAAAGTTAACACTTGTGACCTCACCCTCTTTGAGGATGCGAAAGACCTTGGATCCAATTGAGGACTAGTGGACGGATTGATTTTTGCCACCATTGTCTAGAGTCATGAACTAAAACCATGACTTTCAATTTTCTCTTATTTCTTTTTGGTGCTGGTCTGATTGTAAATATTTGTTGTTTGATTTGAATTTGTAGGTCTGAGATTAGAGGTGTGACTGAGTACGGGGAAAAAGAAATCACAGGGCTACTAAACTTAGAGAGAGAGAGAGAGAAAGAAAAAAGAAAAAGAAAAAAAAGGGGTGCCATTTACTAGCAAATTTCATATATAAATTTTAAAATTTATTTAAAATACTTGTACCATTTAGTTTTACATAATTTTAATTATTACTAAAAAAATTCTTTTTTCTTTTAAATTTAAAGACATTGCTATATCATACCGCCGCTGAACTTCTGTCAGACAGTCACCGGAGACTCGCCGAAATGCTAAACATCACCAGGAAGTTACCGGAGTATCGCCCGAAATTCGTCGAAGTATTGCCGATTAGGCTGAACCATTTTGGATTTGACCGATTCACCAGTTTAATCGCGATTTCTCACAATTATTTTAGTAATTTTAAATTTTTTTTAAAAAAATTCATTGGCTAACTTCCATTTAACCATATAAAAATAAAACTTTAATTAGTTTATGATTTATTTTATAATCCCACATCAGGAGAAGAAGAAAAAGCAAAGTTTTTTTTTTCACTATCTATCTATATATTATATAAGAAAAATTGAGTTTTTAGGGAGAAACCTTCTAGGAGCTCCAAACCCTCATTTTAAAATTATTGAATTTTTTTAATTTTAATCAATTAAGAAAATTCACGTTGGCTAGCTTCCATTTACCTTTTATTTGACAATCCCACATTGGAAAAAGAAAGAAAAAGTGAATTGTTTCACTTACATAAAGTGAATCTTATGCTCCCATTTATATAAGCAGAAGGAGATTTTTAGTGAGAAACCCTATGATCAATATCTCATACTCATTTTTTTTTAAAAAAAAATAATTAAGAAAATCCCCATTTGTTAACTTCCATTTAACTTTTATTTTACAATCCCACATAATTTTGATTTTAAAAATAATTTTATATGAGATTTTGAAACTCTCATAATGTTTAACTTTAAAATAGTTACAATCACACATTGAGAAAAGAAAGAAAAAAAAAAGTTGTTTCACTTTTATAAAGTGTTACAATCCCACATCGAGAAAAGAAAAAAAAAAAGAATTGTTTCACATATATAAAATGAATCTTATAAAGGGAGTTTTAAGGGAGAAGCCTTTTAGAAGTTCCAAACTCTTATTCTAAAATTATTGAATTTTCTTAATAACAATTAAGAAAATTCTCATTGGCTAGCTTCCATTTACCTTTTATTTTACAATCCCAAATCGGGGGAAAAAAAAATAGAAGAAAAAGTGAATTGTTTTATTTACATTAAGTGAATCTTATACTCTAATTTATATAATATTGAAATTTCTTAATTTTAAACAATTAAGAAAATCCCCATTGGTTAGTTTCCATTTAACTTTTATTTTACAATTCCACATCAGGAAAAGAAGGAAAAATTGAATTGTTTCACTTATATATAGTGAATCTTATGCTCCCATTTATGTAACGCCCCAAAATAAACCGATATAATTGAATACCTCAATCAACAACCATTAAAGAATAATACAATTTTCCAATCTTTACACCATTAATCAACACGGTTTAAACAAAGGTTCCACATGCAAATTATACATTCAATGATATAGGAATACATGAATCTATAGCATGTAGAGCATCATATTCCAAAATAATAAAATGCCCTCATGGGCTACAACTTCCAATGCTTAAGCCCAGTTACACAAAAGTGGCCTCCTGGACCCATACAAGAATAGCCCTTGGCTAGCAATAAAATCACAACAAAAGAGAGCTATTTACTCTTCACAACAAATCTACACCCTCAACTTGGCGGGATCACCACATCTTTTCCTGCACCAAAATCCCATAGGGGTGAGCATAAAGCCCAGTAGAGAAACCTTACAAAGTATATACAGTTATGCAAACTTTCAATATTAAATGCAAATGCAAATGTCATGCAATGCCATTTTAAAGAAAATTTCATTACACGCTTTTCTTGAAAATCACCATGTTTAACAACAATTGAAATCTCAACAATTCTGAAGCTTACAATTTTATTCAATGAGGGCGGTAAATATGACTCGGGTAATCCCTAGGTTGGTGTCTGCAAGTAGGCTCAACAAGCACTACCAATAACGCCACTTTACTGGTTGCTAACCGGAAGGGAAGTGATACCTCATCCGCGCGTGTTTTTGGTCTTTCACCCCGGACACTCATGCCGACTTATCAAATTCATCTACACCTCCTAACCGGACTTACCAATGTATTTACCCCATAACATTTCCAAAACTTTATTTCGCATTATCTTATTCTCAATGTAAATGATTTCAAATCTCAACTCAAAACTTGCAACAATGTAATGCTAGAATGCCAATACAACATGCCAAAGCTAAATACTAATCTTGTAATAATCTGTTACCCAAAAGACAACCTAAGAGAGGGGGGGTGAATTAGGTTTTTATAATTAAAAATTAATAATACCCTAATAAAAATTATGACTAGCACAATAGATAAATATAGTTGATGAAATAAAAATAATTAAAACACGTATTTTAACAACTATGTCAATTAATGATTTTAGCACAATAAAAATATGAAATATAGCTATGACAATTTAAAAAAAATAAAGAGATAAGGGAGAGAGAGACAAACAAATTTATAGTGGTTCGGCTTCAACTCGGCCTACGTTCACTCCTCAAGCTTCACTTGAGATTTTTCACTATTTTCTAGCTTCACAGGGTGCTAGCAACCTTTTCACAGATGGAGGAATCCTCCATGGATTTTACACAGACTTTCTAAGTCAAGAACCCTGAGTGCACTACACTCTTACACAGTTGAAAAGAATGTATTTTTGCTTTCACAAAAAGCTACAAGAATTATAGTGATCCTGGTTCTTCCCTTTCAGTTGTTATGCTTTGAATTTGAGTTCCGTGGTCGTTTGTTGTTGTTTGTATTTCATTTCCATCTTTTATTCTTTGTATTTGAGCTTTGGGATGTGTTGTTCAAGTTTGGAATAGGTTGGTTGTGAGTTAGAGCAGATGGTTGTTGCCCAGAATTTTGGTGTTCCGCTCGAGCAGGCCTTTTTGCGCTCGAGCGAAGTTTGCATTCATTCAGCATTTTGTGCGTCTGCAAAATATATTGCAGAAGTGTTTTTCACGGTCGAGCGCGCTCGAGCGGGTCTCTTTGCGCTCGAGCAGGTAGTGCCTTGCTGTTGTGTCTTGGCGCTCGAGCGGGCTTTATTGCACTCAAGCGGGTTTAATTTTTGTGTCTTACGCTCGAGCGTAAAACTCTCCGCTCGAGCGGACTGTACGTATTTAAGATCACGACTATGATATTTTAAATCACTTTTCTAACTCTCTCTAAAACATTTCGAAACCCTAAGTTGAGAGATTCTCTCTCTAGAATGCTCTCTCTCTCTCTCTCTACATTTTAGCTTAGATCAAGTGATCTCTTCACCCTCCCTCCTTCATTAAAAAATTGAAGCTCTTCAAGGTCTCCATTTTCATCCGAGTGGAAGTTGATTTCGGCATCTTTAGAGTTCTTCCCTTGTTTGGCTCATCTTCTACACTTAAGGTAGGGATAAACTACTCATCTCTATGAGCTTTAACATAAATGTTTGGCACTTTGTATAAATGGTTAGATTTGGGGAGTTTTGGGTGAAGTAGAATTTGGGTATTAATTTGTGAAAGGGAGGTTTTGTTCTTTTTAAACTCCATATGTGCATGTGGGTCTTAAAAATGGGATTATTGATGTATAATGGTGAAAATGGTGAGATTTGAACCTTGGGGTCAATGTTTGAGAAAAAGGGAAAATGCCCTAATTGGATTTAAATGGGTCACTTGTGTAATTAATGAAATTAATGACGGAAATATGAAATTGAGTTGAGAATATTGAAATTGGGCAATTATGAAATTGAATGGTGTAGTTGGATTTGTAAATCACTCACTGGTGAAAAATGTAATAAATTATCTGTTTGATAGATTTATTATCTGTTTAGAAATATCTGTTTTGGACTATCGGTGGAGAATAGTCTTGATTGTTATAGACGCTGCATGTTGATTAGGGAAAATTGAAACTAATCAAATGGAATATATGTCATTGAATGTGACAGTGGGATTAACACATTGAATATGTGAATTGTTGGGTCATTGTATATGACAGTTTGTTAAATACATTGTATATGTATGTTGTGTGGGAGGAGATAGGGGATATACTCCACTTGTTTGGGAGAAGAAAGGGGATGGACTCCAGTGATAATTAAGTTCGCCGAAGTGTCTTGGGTGAAAGTCCCGAAACCTTATTTATTTATGGGTGCTGGTTCCGTCAGACGTAGTTCCATAAAATGGCAAGATTTTGGAAGTATTGAATGTTGTGGTTATTGAAGTGCTGTTATATGAGTTGTAGTCTCGTTAAAACTATTTGGATAGTATGAAATAGTGTAAGTGGATTGTTAAGGATAAATGAATGGTAATGGAGGTAAGCATTGGTTGACTATGGAATGAATATGAGATGATTTTGAATTGTTAAACATTTATCGAATGCTAATGTTTTAGTTATTTCTCATATCATGTTTAGCATATCTCTACTAGGCTTTGGCTCACCCCTATATGGGACATCATTTTCAGGTACAGGTGACATGCCGCCTCCAAGGAGTTAGCTTGGGAGGTTATGGGTTGAAGTCTCTGTTTTGGGTTGTTTTGTTTATATTATATGTTTTATTTTCAAGCCGAGGGCTTTATTTGTAAAGTGCAACGCCCTCAAAATAAACCCACAATCAAACATTCAAGACATGCTTAGACATAAGAGAAGTAAGCATAATTACATTTCATTAGAGTCTGCATTACAAAATGTATTACATGTTGACAACAAAAGTAAATGCCCTATAGGCTTACAACTTTCCAAGTCAACACTTGGTTACAAAGAGAGAGTACTAACTCTACACAAAATGAGCCCTTGGCTTGATATATATGTAATATAAAAAGGATATCACAAAAAAGATGTCCCAGCCACTAAGCCTCTCAAGCTACATCCTTGGAGGTGGCATGCTACCTGTACCTGAAAATGATGTCCCATATAGGGTGAGCCAACGCCCAGTAGAGATATGCTAAACATAATATGAGCAATAACTAAAACATTAGCATTTGACAAATGTTTAACTCACATGAATCAATTCATAACCCATTTCAATTACATGACAAATGTGTCCATGTTTCATTCCATTTTCATTACTTATCCAATTTCTCAATTCATAATCCTGGCTCAGAACTTGGCCATATACTTTAAATGAGATTATATCTCATGTCAATAACTCTTCCATTTCAACAATTCAAATGAGATAACAATTCATATCAAAACACTTCCATAAGCCACAATAGATACACAGATTCACTGTATCAATAACACATAAAACACTTCCATACTTCACAAATGATACACAGATTTGCTGTATCAATAATTTAATAGATACACGTATTTGCTGTATCAATGGAGTCCATCCCCTATCTTCCCCTAAACCGTGGAGTACATCCCCTATCTCCTCCCATACAATACCATGTATATAAACACATATCATATACATAATCAATCAATACATAATTTCAATGTATTATTCCAACCGTCATATTCGATGACATATTCAATTGATTAGTTTTAGTTTGCCTAATCATCATGCATTGTCTACAACAATAAGACTATCCTTCACCGATAGCCCAAAGCAGTTATTTCTACACAGATAATAAATGCCTCAACAGATATATAATCTCAACATTTTTAAAGTGAGTGATTAATAAATCCAACTCCACCATTCTAACTCATAATGAGCCAATTCCATTATTTCCAACTCAATTTCACATTTCCATAATAATTGTCATTAATTACACTAATGACCCAAATATACCCAAACATGGCATTTTTCCCATTTTTCACAATATTGACCCAAAGGCTCAAACATGAACAACAACATCAACAATCTCCTTTTAAGACCCAAAATATACATATATGAGTCAAAAACAACAAAACCCCTCTTTTGAAAATAACACATTTCAAACCCTAACTTTCCAAATCATCCCATCTATACAAATAACTCAATGTCTATGTTAAAGCACATAAGAATGAGTAGGAATCCCTACCTCAAATTCGGAGCCCAAGGGAAGATGATGAAGAAATTGAAGATGCTCCAAAACCCAAGATTTTCGGATCAAAATATAGCCCTCGACAATCCCCACAACTTTTACAAAGGCCCAAGATGAGGAAACCACTCCTACTAGATCAATCCCTAGAGAGAAGGTAAGGTTTTAGAGAGAGAAGCTCTCAAATCTGGTTTTGGGAAAGTAAGAGAGAGAAAGAGAAATGAAAAAGTGATCTAAAAAGGTGAAATCCCGATGTGTTATACCAATCGCTCCGCTCGAGCGTGGAAACCCCCGCTCGAGCGTTACACACAAACTCACGCTCGAGCGTCAAAAGCGCCGCTCAAGCATCGATTGCACACTTCCAGAAGTTTTGCAGACATGGTCCCCGCTCGAGCGTCAAACTCCCCGCTCGAGCGGAGGAACAGAAACAAAGGGTTACACTCGAGTGTCAAAACTCCCGCTCGAGCGTCTGAAGACCTGCAGACAAAAGTACTAGGAGATGGAAAATCACGCTCGAGCGTCAAAACTCCCGCTCGAGCGGAGAAGCAACAACGAAGGGCCCGCTTGAGCGTGAAGGCCAAATTCTGGGCATCAACCAATGGATCCAAAGCACAACCAACCTCTTTCAAACCTGCCCAACACAACCCAAGACTCAAATACAAAGAGTAAGGGAAGGAAATGAGAATGAGACAACAACACGACCACGAAACCAAGTCCGGAATACAATATACAAAGGAAAGGAAAACCGAGATCGCTATAACCTTCCCCCCTTAAAGAATTTCGTTCCCAAAATTAAGTACAAGTTTTCAAAAACAAGTTTTTCTCAATTCTCAACAACATTACAATTCATTTCCCAACAACTTGACCCATTATCGGTCATTCCATCTATATTCAAGAGGCATTTCACAATATATACACAATATGCATTATTAGCATGCTTTCCCTTGAAATCTACCTATTTCAATACATTTTTTCACAATGCCATATCATATTCAATGTTCATGATATATTTCCACTTTTACAATACATTCAACATATGCAATGTTACGTTAAACTTCCATTTCAAGGCAAGTTCCAAAATACTTCCATAAATCCAAAACATATACGATGTTTTACAACTCAAGACATATTTAATGCTCTTAAAGTTCATTAATATTACAAAATCCCAATACATGGTTAAACAATTACAAACAAGTCCGGATATTTCTCACGGACATCCACCTCACGTTCCCAAGTGGCTTCCTCCACTCCGTGATGTTTCCACAAAACTTTTACCAAGGGAATGGTCTTGTCTTGCAAGACTTGGTCCCGTCTATCCAAGACCCGAACCGGCCTCTCCTCATACGAGATATCCTCGCCAACCTCCAAATCGGTCCAATCCAACACATGGGATGGATCCGGCTCATACTTTCGAAGCATACTAACATGAAACACGTCATGTACCCTGGACAACTGCGGCGGTAAAGCTAAACAATAGGCAACCTCCCCAATCCTCTCAAGGATCTCAAAGGGACCGATAAACCGAGGGGATAACTTCCCACTCTTCCCGAACCTCATCAAACCTCGCCTAGGTGATATTTTCAGAAATACATGATCACCCGTCTCAAATGCCAAAGGCCTCCTCCTCAGCATAACTCTTTTGGCGACTCTGGGCTGTAACAAGCCTTCTATGGATAAGCTCAACTTTCTCCGTTGTTTCCCTCACCAACTCCGGGCCCAACAAAGGTGCATCACCCACCTCGGCCCAACAAACTGGAGACCTAAACGGACGGCCATACAAGGCCTCAAACGGTGCCATACCGATGCTCGACTGAAAACTATTATTGTAGGCAAACTCCACCAAGGGCAAGTGCCTCTCCCATGACCCACTAAAGTCAAGAACACAACCTCAAAGCATATCCTCAAGGATCTGAATAGTACGCTCGGACTGCCCGTTAGTCTGAGGATGATAAGTCGTGCTAAAGGTCAACCTAGTGCCCAAGGCACTCTGCAAACTCTGCCACAACCTAGCAGTAAAACGAGGATCTCTATCAGAGACGATCGACACTAGGACTCCGTGCAACCTCACCATGTCCCGAATATACAAATCGGCAAGATGATCTACCGAATCTCTTACGCACATAGGGATAAAGTGCGCCGACTTAGTCAACCGGTCTACAACCACCCAAATAGCATCACTACCCCGCTGAGTCCTCGGAAGACCTACAACGAAGTCCATAGTGACATGCTCCCACTTTCACTCGGCAATAGGCAAGGATTGCAACAAACCCACTGGCCTCTGATGCTTGGCCTTCACTTGCTGACAAGTAAGGCACTTCGATACGAAAACGGCCACATCTCTCTTCATACCCCGCCACCAAAACTGGCGACCCAAATCACGATACATCTTGGTGCCTCCCGGATGCACCGCAAGGCGTGAATGGTGAAACTCTCGGAGTACCTCCTCTCGGCAAGACTCCGGTACAAACAAGCGTTCTCGGTATCTCACACTCAGGTCGGGATACACAGACAAACCCTTCTCAGCCTTCCCACTGGAGATCTTCTCTCGAAGGGACTCTACCTCAAGGTCACCTCTCTGTGCCTCTAACACTCGGTTCACAAGTGTAGGCTGCGCAACAACAGAAAACAAGGCCGCAGCCTCA
This sequence comes from Camellia japonica, assembly GCA_030407325.1. NCBI lineage: Eukaryota > Viridiplantae > Streptophyta > Magnoliopsida > Ericales > Theaceae > Camellia > Camellia japonica. The sequence goes on from JAPPVO010000031.1 coordinate 113,282,144, forward strand.
ACGGATTTGCCCAGAAGCAAATCGAACTCTCCAAGCGCACCCAACATCTTCCACTCCCGGATGGCTATACAAGCTACATCACTAATGGATATTCTACTAAGGGCATCGGCCACAACATTGGCCTTTCTCGGGTGATTGTGCAACTCAAAGTCGTAGTCCTCAATGAACTCCATCCACGTTCCCTGCCTCAAATTCAAGTCCCTCTGTGTAAACAGATACTTCAAACTCTTATGGTCCGAGAACACTTCAAACCTCTCACCATAAAGGTAGTGTCTCCAAATCTTTAGGGCAAAAATTACTGCTGCTAACTCTAGGTCATGTGTGGGGTAACGCCTTCAAAATAAACCCGGTACGCCCTGATACCAAGTTGTAACGCCTTCAAAATAAACCCACAATCAAACATTCAAGACATGCTTAGACATAAGAGAATAAAGCATAAATATATTCCATCAGAGTAATCATTACAAAGTGTATTACATCTTGACAACAAAAGTAAATGCCCTATGGGCTTACAACTTTCCCAGTCAACACTTGGTTACAAAGAGAGAGTACTAACTCTACACAAAATGAGCCCTTGGCTTGATATATATGTAATACAAAAAGGAAATCACAAAAAAGATGTCCTAGCCACTAAGCCTCTCAAGCTACGTCCTTGGAGGTGGCATGCTACATGTACCTGAAAATGATGTCCCATATAGGGTGAGCCAACGCCCAGTAGAGATATGCTAAACATAATGTGAGCAATAACTAAAACATTAGCATTTGACAAATGCTTAACTCACATGAATCAATTCATAACCCATTTCAATTACATGACAAATGTGTCCATGTTTTATTCTATTTTCATTACTTATCCAATTTCTCAATTCATAATCCTGGCTCAGAACCTGGCCATATACTTTAAATGAGATTATATCTCATGTCAATAACTCTTCCGTTTCAACAATTCAAATGAGATAACAACTCATATCAAAACACTTCCATAAGCCACAATAGATACACAAATTCGCTGTATCAATAACACATAAAACACTTCCATACTTCACAAATGATACACAGATTTGCTGTATCAATAATTTAATAGATACACGTATTTGCTGTATCAATGGAGTCTATCCCCTATCTCCTCCCACATAACATCCAGTTTAGGAGTCCATCCCCTATGTTCCCCTAAACCGTGGAGTGCATCCCCTATCTCCTCCCATACAATACTATATATATAAACACATATCATATACATAATCAATCAATACATAATTTCAATGTATTATTCCAACCGTCATATTCGATGACATATTCAATTGATTAGTTTTAGTTTGCCTAATCATCATGCATTGTCTACAACAATCAAGACTATCCTCCACCGATAGCCCAAAGCAGTTATTTCTAAACAGATAATAAATGCCTCAATAGATATATAATCTCAACATTTTTAAAGTGAGCGATTAATAAATCCAACTCCACCATTCTAACTCATAATGAGCCAATTCCATTATTTCTAACTCAATTTCACATTTCCATAATAATTGTCATTAATTACACTAATGACCCAAATATACCCAAACATGGCATTTTTCCCCATTTTTCACAATATTGACTCAAAGGCTCAAAAATTAACAACCACATCAACAACCACATCAACAATCTCCTTTTAAGACCCAAAATATACATATATGAGTCAAAAACAACAAAACCCCTCTTTTGAAAATAACACATTTCAAACCCTAACTTTCCAAATCATCCCATCTATACAAATAACTCAATGTCTATGTTAAAGCACATAAGAATGAGTAGGAATCCCTACCTCAAATTCGGAGCCCAAGGGAAGATGATGAAGAAATTGAAGATGCTCCAAAACCCAAGATTTTTGGATCAAAATATAGCCCTCGACAATCCCCACAACTTTTACAAAGGCCCAAGATGAGGAAACCACTCCTACTAGATCAATCCCTAGAGAGAAGGTAAGGTTTTAGAGAGAGGAGCTCTCAAATCTGGTTTTTGGGAAAGTAAGAGAGAGAAAAAGAAATGAAAAAGTGATCCAAAAAGGTGAAATCCCGATGTGTTATACCAGTCGCCCCGCTCGAGCGTGGAAACCCCCGCTCGAGCGTCAGACACAGACTCACGCTCGAGCGTCAAAAGTGCCGCTCGAGCGTCGATTGCACACTTCTAGAAGTTTTGCAGACATGGTCCCCGCTCGAGCGTCAAACTCCCCGCTCGAGCGGAGGAACAAAAACAAAGGGTCACGCTCGAGCGTCAAAACTCCCACTCGAGCGTCTGAAGACCTGCAGACAAAAGTATTGGGAGATGGAAAATCACGCTTGAGCGTTAAAACTCCCGCTCGAGTGGAGAAGCAACAACGAAGGGCCCGCTCGAGCGTCAAAAGCCCCGCTCGAGCATGAAGGCCAAATTCTGGGCATCAACCAATGGTTCCAAAGCACAACCAACCTATTTCAAACCTGCCCAACGGAACCCAAGACTCAAATACAAAGAGTAAGGGAAGGAAATGAGAATGAGACAACAACACAACCATGGAACCAAGTCTGGAATACAATAGACAAAGGAAAGGAAAACCGGGATCGCTATATAAAGGGCTTCCGACCCTATTTTTTTTGTAACCAAGTGTTAATTTGGAAAGTTGTAAGCCCGTAGGGCATTTACTTTTGTTGTCAACATGTAACTTTTTGTAAGGAATACTCTGATTTATGAATGCATGTTATTCTCTTATGTCTAATGGGTATTATGAATGTATGAATTATGGTTTTATTTTGAGGGCGTTGCAACTTGGTATCAGAGCATACCGGGTTTGAATACTTTGGGTACGTGGGAAGTGGTTAGTACCATAATGGGTTTGCCTCGCTTGTTAGAGACTTAAGTATGATGTTATGTGCTTATGTGATAACATGTTTATGTGTCTATGTGGGTATGGAATTTAGTTTCTAGGATGTTGGTCGGGTCCATGGGTTTCTGGGAGTCCTGTTGGAAAGGCACTTGATCACTGCCATTTCTAACCGGAACTCTAGCAACGCCACGGAACGGTCATTATCTGGAAATGAAATTCGTAAGTGTTTGTGTGATTATATGCTTATGTGGAGTGAATTACTGTTGTCCATTATATTAGGGCGCGAGTGAGATAGTTGCGGCACATTTGTGAATGTGCTAATGTTTTTGTTACCTTCATTAGGATGTCAAGATGAGGATGTGGTGGTAGGCGTGGTAGGCCCAAGAGGCAGGAGATGCCTATACCGGATGATATTCCGACGCAGGAGAAGGGTGTTGGTCAAGCCAACATGCCGAGCCAGTGGGTTAGCAGGCCATGGACGCCTTAGCCTGCGAGATGGCAGGAGCATTGAGGGAGTCTATGGGCATTCTCAGAGCTGAGAATCAAGCGCAGGCCCATGTAGCCGAAGCAGGGCCTTCTTTCTTGAAGAGGGAGTTCTTCCGGTCGAATTCGAATGAGTTTTTGGGTGATCCAAAGGAGCCACTGAAGGCTGATGAGTGGCTAGAGCAGATGACTAAGACGTTTGAGATGCTAGGCATCGAAGACGGAGGCTTGAAGGTGACCTTGGCGTCCTTCCAGTTGAAGGGAGACGCGAGTTAGTGGTGGAAGTTTGTATGAGGGCGTCTTGGAGGGACTTGGGAGGCTTTCGTTGATGCCTTTCAGGAGAAGTTTTTGCCTCCCACTGTTAAGGAGAAGTTGAGGGATCAATTTTGTCAGCTCAAGCAGCAGAATACACCAGTGGCAGAGTTTGAAGCCGCTTTCACGAGTTTATCGAGGTTTGCACCAGAGTTGGTGGCGTCTGAGGAACGCCGTTGTTTGGAGTTTGAGAAGAAGTTGAGGACCAGACTCATGTTTCGAGTTGCCGGGTCCATGATTAGAGACTATGGGCGCCTTGTGGAGGCTGCAGCCCATCTTGAGACCATTATGCACGCTGAGGAGGAGCGGATGAGGGGCTCTAGGAGGAGTCAGGATGGCCAGGGGGACAGTAAGAGGCGGAGGGGTTCTAACCCTCAGCAGTCCCAGGGTGCACATTCTAGATCTACCTTTCCAGTGCCGAGTTCAGGTTCTGGGAGAGGCAGTCAGGGAGACATCACTTGTTTTAAATGTGGTCAGTTGGGCCACAAGTCTCCAGTTTGCCCGCAAAGAGGAGGAGGGCAGTGAGTAGCATCATCTTCAGTCCGTTCTCAGGGCCAGAGTTAGGGTAAAGGCCAGCCGCTCTCTTGTTATTAGTGTGGGCAGGCGGGGCACCTAAAGAGGTTTTGCCCGCAGTTAGGTGGCACACCTGGTGCGTCTGGTTTGAGGCAGACACAGAGTCACCAGCCAGCACAGTCAGTTCAGGCCTTGAGGGCCAATCAGGGAGCCTCTTCGGCTCAGTCTGTACAGCAGTCTTTTGCTCTGAGAGAAGAGCAGGTAGATCAGAGACCTTCGGGTGAGTGTATGTTGTTATCGCACCGGCTCTTGTACCGGCTCCGTCTGTTGTAAGAGGTACCTTTTTGTTTTGTAGCTCGGTTGCCAATGTGTTGACTGATACAAGTGCATCCCATTCCTTTATATCTGCTGCATTTGCATCTGTTTTGGGGTTGGAGTTGGCATAGTTAGCATCTCCTATTTGTGTTATATCACCTGTTGGGGGTGAGTTGATTTTGAAACAGGGGTGTTGGGGCTGTGATATAGAGGTCGCTGACCATAGACTTCCATTTTGTTTTGTATTGATGGATATGTCGGGTTTTGATGTGCTTTTGGGTATGGACTGGTTATCGTCATACCAGGCTGTTATTGATTGCTACCTCCAGAGAGTTACTGTATGTACCTTGAGCGGGGATTGTTTTCATTTCTTGGGTGATCGGATGGGTAGAGTTTTGCCACCAGTGTATAATCCGCGAGGGCGGAGTGAGCTTAGTTGTTTTCCCGCTAGTTGTATGAGTAGTGAGTGTGATGAGACTCAGACTGAGTTACCGAGAGTGGTTTGTGAGTACTCGGATGTCTTTCCCGAGGATCTTGTTAGTTTGCCACCTCATCGAGAGATTGAGTTCTCTATTGACTTGGTGCCTGGCACGGCACCAATTTCCATGGCACCGTATCGTCTCGCCCCGGCTGAGTTGAGTGAGTTGAAGATTCAACTCCAGGAGTTGGTAGATAAGGGTTTTATTTCCCTAGTACTTCGCCTTGGGGAGCACCGACCCTTTTTGCTAAGAAAAAGGATAGGGCCTTGAGACTTTGTATTGACTACTGAAAGTTGAACCGGGCCACGGTTAAGAACAAGTACCCTATGCCTCATATCAATGATATGTTCGATCAGTTGAAAGGATCCCGCTGTTTCTCTAAGATAGACTTGAGATCGGGGTACCATCAGTTGAGAGTCAGGGAGGAGGATATCCCGAAGACGGCATTTCATATGCAGTATGGCCATTATGAGTTTCTAGTGATGCCTTTTGGGCTTACCAATGCACCGACTGTGTTTATGGACTTGATGAATCGGATCTTTCGGGAGTTCTTAGACCGTTTTGTAGTCGTCTTCATGGACGACATTCTAATTTATTCACCTTCTGAGGAGGAGCACGAGGAACACTTGCGAGTGGTGCTTGAGTTGCTAGGAGCCCATAAGCTATATGCTAAATTTGGAAAGTGTGAGTTCTGGCTAAGAGAGGTTAAGTTCTTAGGCCATGTGGTTTCCGGGGAAGGGGTGACTGTAGATTCATCCAAGATTGAGGCAGTGCAGGATTGGGCACAGCCTAAGAGTGTCTTTGAGATCCGCAGTTTTCTGGGATTAGCCGGTTATTACCGTCAGTTTGTAAAGGATTTCTCTATCCTAGCTTCGCCTTTGACTAGATTGACGCGGAAAGGGGTTAAGTTTGTGTGGAGTGAGACTTGTGAAAAGTCATTCCAAGAGTTGAAAGTTAGACTTACCACCACTCCAGTCTTGATTATTCCGGAGAGGGGTTTGGGTTATGAAGTGTATTGTGATGCCTCACGAGAGGGTTTGGGTTGTGTATTGATACAAGCGGGGAAAGTGGTAGCCTATGGCTCATGTCAATTGAAAACACACGAGAGAAACTATCCTACTCATGACCTGGAGTTAGCAGCTGTAATATTTGCCTTGAAGATTTGGAGGCACTACCTGTATGGTGAGAGATTCGAGGTGTTCTTGGATCATAAGAGTTTGAAGTATCTGTTTACACAGACAGACTTGAATTTGAGGCAGAGGAGGTGGATGGATTTTATAGAGGATTACGATTTCGAGTTGCACTATCATCTGGGGAAGGCCAATGTTGTTGCCGATGCCCTTAGTAGGAAGTCCATTAGTGATATAGCTTGCATAGCCATCCGGGAATGGGAGATGTTGGGTGCTCTTGGTGAGTTCGACTTGCTTCTAGGTGAGTCTGTTGAATTTGCAGCCTTGTTCTCTGTAGTGGCACAACCTACACTTGTGAATCGAGTGTTGGAGGCACAGAATGATGACTTTGAGGTAGAATCCCTCCAGGAGAAGATCTCCAGTGGGAAGGTTAAGAAGGGTTTGACTGTGTATCCTAACTTGAGTGTGAAGTACCGAGACCACTTGTTTGTGTCGGAGTCTTGCCAAGAGAAAGTACTCCGAGAGTTTCACCATTCGCGCCTTGCGGTGCATCCGGGAGGCACCAAGATGTATCATGATCTGAGTCGCCAGTTTTGGTGGAGAGGTATGAAGAAGGATGTGGTGGTGTTTGTGTCGAAGTGCCTTACTTGTCAGCAAGTGAAGGCTAAGCATCAGAGGCCAGCGGGTTTGTTGCAACCCTTGCCTATTGCGGAGTGGAAATGGGAGTATGTCACGATGGATTTTGTCGTGGGTCTTCCGAGGACTCAACGGAGTAGTGACGCCATTTGGGTGGTGGTTGACCAGTTGACTAAGTTGGTCCACTTTATTCCTATGCGTGTAAGAGATTCGGTAGATCATCTTGTCGACTTGTATATTCGGGACATAGTGAGGTTGCACAGGGTCACAGTGTCGATCATCTCAGATAGCGATCCGCGTTTTATTGTTAGGTTGTGGCAGAGTTTGCAGAGTGCCTTGGGCACTAGATTGACTTTTAGCATGGCTTACCATCCTCAGACTGACGGGTAGTCCGAGCGTACTATTTAGATTCTTGAGGATATGCTTCGAGGCTGTGTCCTTGACTTTAGGAGTCGTGGTAGAGGCACTTGCCCTTAGTGGAGTTGGCCTACAACAATAGTTTGTAATCGAGTATTGGCATGGCACCATTTGAGGCCTTGTATGGCCGACCGTGTAGATCTCCTGTGTGTTGGGCCGAGGTGGGTGATGCACCTTTGTTGGGCCCGAAGTTGGTGCGAGAAACGACGGAGAAAGTTGAACTTATCCGTAAGAGGTTAGTTACAACCCAGAGTTGCCAAAAGAGTTATGTCGACTGTTGGAGGAGGCCGTTGGTATTTGAGGCAGGTGATCATGTTTTTCTAAAAGTATCACCTAGGCGGGGTTTAATGAGGTTTGGGAAGAGTGGGAAGTTGTCCCCTTGGTTTATTGGCCCTTTTGAGATCCTTGAGAGGATTGGTGAGGTTGCCTATCGTTTAGCTTTGCCGCCGCCGCAACTGTCCGGAGTCCATGACGTGTTTCATGTTAGTATGCTTCGGAAGTACGAGTCGGATCCATCGCATGTATTGGATTGGACTGACTTACAGGTCGATGAGGATGCCTCGTATGAGGAAAAACCGGTGCGGGTCTTGGATAGATGGGACCAAGTGTTGCGAGGCAAGATGATACCCTTGGTAAAAGTATAGTGGAAACATCACGGGGTGGAGGAAGCCACTTGGGAACGTGAGTTGGAGGTCCGAGAGAAATATCCGGACTTGTTTATTAATGTTTAGCCATGTATGGGGAATTTTGTTTTGTTGATAAACTCTAAGAACATTGTATATGTTTTGGATTATAAAAATATTGAAATTGTTGAATACATTTCAGGACTACGAGTTTAATTTAACATTGTATATGTTGAATGTGTTGTAGAAATGTAAATATATCATTAACATTGAATATATTATGGAATTGTGGAGTATGTGTATTGGAACTTGTTGAAATTCAAAGGAATGCATGTTGATAATGCATATTGAGCCATATTTGTAAAGTCGTTCTCTTGAAAAGAGACGGAATGATTGGTGGAGGACAATGTTGACAAAAGTTGTGTTATAAGCATATCGAGAATTGGAAAGTTCACAATTTTAAAACCTGTATTTAATTTCGGGGACGAAATTCTTTAAGGGGGGGAGGTTATAGCGATCCCGGTTCTTCCCTTTCAGTTGTTGTGCTTTGAATTTGAGTTCTGTGGTCGTATGTTGCTGTCTGTATTTCATTTCCATCTTTTATTCTTTGTATTTGAGCTTTGGGATGTGTTGGTTAAGTTTGGAATAGGTTGGCAGTGAGTTAGAGCAGATGGTTGTTGCCCAGAATTTTGGTGTTCTGCTCGAGCGGGCCTTTTTGCGTTCGAGCGGAGTTTGCATTCATTCAGCAGTTTGTGTGTCTGCAAAATATACTGCAGAAGTATTTTTCACGCTCGAGCGGATATCTTTACGCTCGAGCAGCTCTCTTTGCGCTCGAGCGGGTGTCTGAAGTCTGTAAAAATACTAGATGAGTGTATTCTACGCTCAAGCGGGTCTCTTTGCGCTCGAGCAGGTAGTGCCTTGCTGTTGTGTCTTGGTGTTCGAGCGGGCTTTATTACGCTCGAGCAGGTTTAATTTTTGTGTCTTACGCTCGAGCATAAAACTCTCCGCTCGAGCGGACTGTACGTATTTCAGATCACGACTGTGATATTTTAAATCACTTTTTCAGCTCTTTCTCTCTCTAAAACATTCCAAAACCCTAAGTTGAGAGATTCTCTCTCTAGAATGCTCTCTCTCTGTCTCTACATTTTAGCTTAGATCAAGTGATCTCTTCACCCTCTCTCCTTTATGAAAAAGTTGAAGCTCCTCAAGGTCTCCATTTTCATCCGAGTGGAAGTTGATTTCGGCGTCTTTGGAGTTCTTCCCTTGTTTGGCTCGTCTTCTACAGTTAAGGTAGGGATAAACTACTCATCTCTATGAACTTTAACATAAATGTTTGGCACTTTGTATAAATGGTTAGATTTGGGAGTTTTGCGTGAAGTAGACTTTGGGTATTAATTTGTGAAAGAGGGGTTTTGTTCTTTTTAAACTCCAGATGTGTATGTGGGTCTTAAAAATGGGATTATTGATGTATAATGGTGAAAATAGTGAGATTTGAACCTTGGGGTCAATGTTTGAGAAAAAGGAAAAATGCCCTAATTGGATTTAAATGGGTCACTTGTGTAATTAATGAAATTAATGACGGAAATATGAAATTGAGTTGAGAATATTGAAATTGGGCAATTATGAAATTGAATGGTGTAGTTGGATTTGTAAATCACTCACTGGTGGAAAATGTAATAAATTATCTGTTTGATAGATTTATTATCTGTTTAGAAATATCTGTTTTGGACTATCAGTGGAGGATAGTCTTGATTGTTGTAGACACTGCATGTTGATTAGGGAAAATTGAAACTAATCAAATGGAATATATGTCATTGAATGTGACGGTGGGATTAACACATTGAATATGTGAATTGTTGAGTCATTGTATATGACAGTTTGCTAAATACATTGTATATATATGTTGTGTGGGAGGAGATAGGGGATGTACTCCACTTGTTTGGGAGGAGAAAGGGGATGGACTCCAATGATAATTAAGTTGGCCGGAGTGTCCTGGGTGAAAGTCCCGAAACCTTATTTTTTTATGGGTGCCGGTTCCGTCGGACGTGGTTCCGTCGGACGTAGTTCCGTAAAATGGCAAGATTTTGGAAGTATTGAATGTTGTGGTTATTGAAGTGCTGTTATATGAGTTGTTGTCTCGTTAAGACTATTTGGATAGTATGAAATAGTGTAAGTGGATTGTTAAGGATAAATGAATGGTAACGGAGGTAAACGTTGGTTGACTATGGAATGAATATGAGATGGTTTTGAATTATTAAACATTTATCGAATGCAAATGTTTTAGTTATTTCTTATATCATGTTTAGCATATCTCTACTGGGCTTTGGCTCACCCTATATGGGACATCATTTTCAGGTACAGGTGACATGCCGCCTCCAAGGAGTTAGCTTGGGAGGTTATGGGTTGAAGTCTCTGTTTTGGGTTGTTTTGTTTATATTATATGTTTTATTTTCAAGCCGAGGGCTTTATTTGTAAAGGGTTGCCGACCCTATTTTTGTTGTAACCAAGTGTTGACTTGGAAAGTTGTAAGCCCGCAGGGCATTTACTTTTGTTGTCAACATGTAACTTTTTGTAAAGAATACTTTGATTTATGAATGCATGTTATTCTCTTATGTCTAATGGGTACTATGAATGTATGAATTATGGTTTTATTTTGAGGGTGTTACAAGAATTATCTCTTAAAGATAAATATAAAAATGAAGCTCTGGTTTACACAGGAAAGATGAGCTTAATGTTACAAGGCTCAGTGTATAATTTTTGAGATAAAGATGTAAACAAGATTGAATAACACTTCTCAGAGAATTTTTAGAGAAAAGATAAGAATGATTTTTGATCAAGAATTTTTGCTAGGTTGTATCTCTTGTATATATGGTTTTTGTAACTTGTTCACTGAGACTCTCTGATATATATAGATCAAGAGGCTTATAGAGCCGTTGAAACCATTTTGAATATAAATCATTCCATCATTACTGATTTAAACTTTGTAGGAGACAAGGTTGATCTGGAACAACTTTATTTCGAAACATAGCCGTTGTAGTTCAGTGCCGTTGAGAGCATAATTCAAACTGAAGCAAAACTGGGCAAAAATGGCCTGGCCGGTCATCCGGCCGGATGACCGGCCGGATGTCCACCCGGACGTCCGAAGTTTTGAAGCTTTTGAACTGCTGTTGTGCTGGGCTGTTTGAACCTCTGTTTTGGACCTCTGTTTTGGGCTGTTTGGACCTCTGATTTAATCAAATATTAAATACATTCTAACAACATTTAGGATAAAGGTTTATGTGAGAAATAATGAGACAAAATAAATTTTGATTCTATTTTTCTCTTTCAGACATAATTAAATAAATCATCAAAATAAATTTTAGATTCTATTTAAAACATAATTAAATAAATCATCAAAATAAATTTTGGATTCTATTTTTATTTTTCAAATAAAACATCAAAATAAATTTTGATTCTATTTTTCTCTTCCAAATAAAGTAAAAACATAATTAAATAAATCATCAAAATAAATAAGTCTAACATAATCAATTAAGTGAACATGCAATGTAACAATCATGATCATTAGATAACATTTCTCTACATTGATTCATTATAACCAAACCTTCCACAATGCCTAGCATGTTACCTTTCATTTCGTTTCAATTCAATAACACTAAACACTAAACACTTTTCACATTTCATGTTAAACAATCCCTTTATTGCTCCATAACTTTATCCACAATTTCAACTACAAGTTTCCATTTCCACATTTCACATATCCCATGAATTCATCTTCTCTACAATGGCAAAGATATATTCAATTTCGTTCTTCCATTATGACATATCTCCAATTTACTAATTTCATAGGCTCTCATCATTTTTAAATCCATAAATTTGGGCCTTTAATCAAGATTAGGCATCTCTTCACCTTTTGAAAGAACTCACACACACAAACATCCCTTTTTACGTAATGAGAGTAAAATCCTCAGAGATCAACTTAGAAACATTTGAGATTTTAAACCCTCTTTTAAAAATTTCAACATTCTTGAGCTAAATCAAACTTTCAAAAGAACAATCAACTATAATCTTGCAAAACATGTATATATAACTCAAGGAAATCCCTACCTCAAAGTTCGATGATGAAAGAAATGAAACCCTGAGTCAAGATGGGAGATTTTTCGATTTCCACTTCACCAAATGGAGCCCTAGCTTTGATCTTCAAGATTTGTGAAAGATGATGACTCTAGACCCAAAGGATTGCAAGAAATCAAAGATTTTGAGTGCTTGATGAGGGTTTTTAGAGAGAAGGAGGAGCAAAAGTGTTTTTAAAGAGAGAGAGACATGTAGAAACAATGAGATACATTCAGCCCTAAAAGATTTAAAAAAAAAAAAAATAGGGTTTTCAGACTGCCCAGTATCCCGCACGTGCGGCAGTTGCCCCTGCACGTGCGGAGCCTACTTCCCGCACGTGCGGCACTGATCCCCGCACGTGCGGCACTGATCCCCGCACGTGCGACACTCCTCCCCCGCACTTGCCTCCGCACCTGCATATTAGACAGTGTGCAACCCAAACATCCCCTGAATTTCTCACATGTGGCCTCATCTTCCGCACGTGCGGCCCCTCTCCCATACGTGCAGCCCAAGGCCCGTACGTACGGCCCTGCTTTCCCTAGTCCAGAATTTTCTCAACTCAATTCTAGGCACTCTGAACCTGACCTCGCACTCTCCGGAACAAATGGAATTTGACACCGAATAAATGAGAACAAGAATTTTGTTTGAGAACCAAAACTCCCGGACACTACAACCCAATGAAAACATAATAAGGACGGAGCGAATAAATACACCAGGTCATCACAATTTATATAAGCAAAAGAAGATTTTTAATGAGAAGTCCTATAATCAATATTAATTTTCTTTTTTATTTTCTTAATTTTAAACAATTAAGAAAATCTCTATTGGTTAGTTTACATTTAACTTTTCTTTACAATCCCACATAGACGTTTTGATTTTAAAAATAATTTTATATAAGATTTTGAAACTCTCATAATATTTAATTTTAAAATAATTACAATCTCACATCGAGAAAAGAAATAAAAAGTGAGTTGTTTTACTTATATAAAGTGAATCTGAAACTCTCATTTAATATTATAGTATTGTGCATGTTTTAGATCAAGATGATTTAAATTTTAAAATAAAATTTAAAGGTTTTAATTAATTAATTTTGTTGTAAATTGGTTGGTCTTTTGATTTAGCCGATTAGGTTGAATCGTTTTCGGTTTGACTGATTCACTAGTTTAATCACGGTTTTAGCTGTTTTATCAAAATATATTGCTTAGATTTGTTTGATTTGAAATAAACAAAGATTGGCCTTATTAAAAATTGAACGATTGAGATTGTTTGATTAGAAATGAACTTCCCGTTCAAACAACTGTTAACTTTTATTTTACAATCCCACATCAGGAAAAGAAGGAAAAAATGAGTTGTTTCACTATATAAACCTTATGTTCCTATTTAATATTACAGTGTTGTGTATATTTCAATTCAAGACAGTTTAAATTTTAAAATTAAAATAAAATTTAAAATTTAAAATTAATTAATGTTTGTATAAGTTTGTTGGTCCTTTGACCTAGTTGATAGGGTGAACCGTTTTTGATTTGACTGATTTGCTAGTTTAACTACGATTTTAGAAGTTTTATCAAAATATATTAGTTAAATTTGTTTGATTCAAAATAAATTAAAGATTGACCTAATTAAAGATTAAACGACTAAGATTGCTTGATTCTAAATAAACTTCATGTCCAAACAATTGTTAACTTTTAAACAATTAAGGAAATCTTCATTGGCTAGCTCTCATTTAATTTTTATTTTATAATCCCACATCGAGAAAAAAAGGAAAAAGTGAATTGTTTCACTTACATAAAGTGAATCTTATACTCTCATTTATATAAGCAAAATGAGATTTTTATTGAGAAGTCTTATAATCAATATCTCATACTAATTTTTTTGATTTTCTTAATTTTAAACAATTAAGAAAATCCCGATTTGCTAGCGTTCATTTAACTTTTATTTTACACAATATAAAAAAATTAAATATAATTATTATATTTTTATTAAATAATATATTATTTTATCCCCTACATACCACTAGTGATATGCTAATTTGTTATTGTTACAATTTGATAGGAGTACAAAAGAGTTTTAAAACGGTTTATTAAGTCAAGTATATTATTAAAATTTAAGAAGACTCTTTATTTTACTTTTATTAGGATGGATTTACAAATAATTTTACTTTTAATATGATGGATTTACAAATAGTATTTTTATTTTGCATTTTTTAATTAAGTGGTGTAAAGTAATATTAAGTAATACGATAATAAAATATAAGGCAGCGTTTGGTAACGTTTATGTTTTTGGTTTATGTTTACAAAAATTTTATAAACTGGTGTTTTGTTTATGTTTAGAAAAATATAAACTACAAACGCGTTTAGTTTGAATAAAATGTTTGAAAAATTTTAAAAACGTAAACTAAAAAATATGTTTGTTCAGACCTAAAATATTTATATTTATTTTTTATTATTTATGACAATGGGATCATGCACATTATAATTGAAAAAAAAAATTTAAAAGAAAAAAATTAACTAAAAAAAATTAATTGAAAAAAAAAATTATTAGTTAAATTTTTAAATTTCTGTTTAAAAACTAATGTAAACTCATTTTTCGAGTTTACGTTTTTTCCTCAAATTTACAAACTGAGACAACCATTTATAAACCAAAAAAATTATCAAACAAGTTTTTATGACAATTTTTTTTTAAATTTTATAAATATAAATTGAAAACTGAAAACTGAAAACAAAATAGAATTTATCCAGTATTTAAATTGCATATCTGTTCACCTTTCCAAACTGTGCGAACTGATATGGGTCATGTAGGTTAATGGATTAAGTAATTTTTGGGATACTATAAAATAAAATAAAAAAATTTATTAAGAAATATTCTTTTAAGTATTTGTATTTTAATTAGTTCATAATATATTATTGTCTTTTAATAAGTTTTATTATTTAGGCATTTGATTTATTAAATTTTAATTCTCATATTTAAGGTATTTTATAGATAATTTTATTTTTACAAATATTTTTTGAACCCTTAGTAATTTTGTGATGTAAGCATTCATATTTGATAGTGTGAATGTTCACATCACAAAAAATTCATACTATATTCACATTATCAATATGAATATTAAAGCGCGTTTCACCCAATTATTATTAAAGATATTTTGGTAACTATATCACCCATAGAACTTATTGGAACAAAAAATAATAATTTGAATTAAGTGAAGCATAAATAGGTGAATAAATATCCCTTATGTATGAAAAAGATTAGTAATAGAGGTACTTACGTGTAGGTCTTAATAAATGGACTTATTATCTAATAAATTATGTAATAATTAATGGTATTTTTATCAAACACTATTAAAAAAAAAGGGGAACTTACGTGTAGATCCTAATAAGTGGACTTATTGTCTAATAGGTCTTATAGGAAAAATTTGTTATAAAAAAAGTCACTAATTGCAAATTTTAGTGACAATTTATAAAAATCATGACAAAAAAAAGTCTCTAATTGTCAATTTTTAGTGACGTATGTAAAAAATTGTCACAAAAAAATTATTTTTGGCGACAATTTTACCAAGACTTATTTTCAATAAGACTTGATGAGAATTAAGTCAAACTATTAAGACCTATTGGTAGTTTACCCTAAAAAAAATCACTAATTGTTAATTTTTAACAACAGTTTGAATTTTTTGTCACAAAAAATATCACTAATTATAAAATTAGCGACAGTTTTAAAAAAATTAGCACAAAAAAATGTCACTAATTTTCAATTTTAACAATAATTCTAAAAATTCGTCACAAAAAAAGTTGCTAATTATACATTTTAGCAACAATTTATAAAAAATCGTAATAAAAAAATTTATTATTATAAATTTTTAATGATATATATAAAAAATCGTCATAAAAAATTATTTTTAATAATAATTTTACTGTGACTAACTATAGGATCTTTGAATTCACCAAAAAATATATATATATATATAGGATCTTTGGTTAAACAACAACATTATATTTTATTTTACTAACAAAAAGAACTCTGTTTGTTAAACAAGAGGCTCTTTTTGTTAGTAAAATACCTAGTTTTATTTTATTTTACGCTGCAGTCCGGATCTTTGGTTAAACAAGAACATTGGGTATGTTTGGTTTGTGTTTGAGAGATGTGTTTTAGAGATAAAAAGTACGAAAACATGTTTGGTTTGGTTTTTTGAGAAATTTGTTTTGGAAAATTGTTTTGAGAGAGAGTTTTGGAAAAAGTGATTGATTTGATGTGTGTGTGAGAGAGATTTGTTTGGAAAACTTGTTTGGTTTGTGTGTTTTGGGAAATTTTTTTGGGAAAATTTGTTTGGTAGAGAAAATTTCTGAAATTTATTTGTAGAGAAAATTTCTGAAATTTTTTTCAGAAACACAAACCAAACCTACCCATTATATTTTATTTTATTTTACTACCGCGACAGACGATCCAGACTCCTTTCAAAAACCTAGATCCCCTCTTCCTCCTACATAATAATAACAAATTTGATCTTCACATCAAAAACCAGAAAACAAAAACCAGAGAGAGAGAGATGGGGGTTTTGATTAAGCTAATAGATGCAGTTCTGTTATTGTTCTTCTTGGTGGTGATTTTATCAGCTCTAGCTTTCAATGCACAAGTGTGCTTTCCTTCTGAGTTCTTCCCAACCTTCCTCGTTGACCTCAATCTCTGGTTCACAAGCGAGTACGGTGATTACTTGCTCATTGAAAAGCCTTCTTTCTTTGTTGGGGCTTATGTGGCTTGAGCTTCTCTTCCAGTGGCCACTTGCCATTGCAAATCTTTATGCTATTCTTGTGGGAGGGAAGCCCTGGTTCAATTCTACTTGTCTAGTCTATGGAGTATCTGTTTTTACTGGAATGGTATTTTCCTTTTTTTTTTCCTTTTTCTTTTCATTTCTTTGTTTGGTTCTCGGGAAAATTTTGTATAATTTATTGGATTGCAATTCAAGACGTGGATTTCACCCTCTCATTTTAGTCGTATTGTTTTGGCATAGTATGAAGGGTAGCATTTGACACCAAAAAAAAAAAAATCACAAATTTCACAAAATAGAATTGGTAAAGAAGATGTTATGTTTGGATTTTATAAAAAATGATGTGTAGATTTTTTCACTTTATGATCTTATTTTTTCTTTATAAATTATGATCCAAACATTGGACCAACCAAGTACACAAGACACATGATTTAAATTGACCTGGTCTGGTGATTGTTAGGTCCAAATTTGTCCCTATTTTATTGGTTCAGGGCTTAAATACATCAATTTGGTGGTATTCTAGAATGAAATACAATATATAATTTTAAATCTTATACTATTACTATGCTAAAAAATAAGGATAGTCCAATAAATCTAAATTCACAATCTAATCTATATTATTATTAAGTGAAGGTCTAAATTGATTTAGTGAAACCTTATTCTCCTCGTGCCACGTGACAACTTTATATATGTTAAAATAAAAAAATTATTATACACAGTGTAAGTAAATTTTAAACCCAAGACCTTGAATTTTATTAAGAATATATTTATTATTTAAGCAACATACATATTATGATATTAAATTCTTTATTATTTGTTTTTATTAATAGTTATCTGAATTGCACACACTTGTCTAAATTAAAGGGGCATTATAGATTATGTAAGTTGAATTAAATAATTTTGCTTCTAAAAATGCCAGAAGAGTAATATTTTACTGGTATGTTCTTGTTGTTGGTTTAGTTTTTATTTGATATTATAACTTGAGATTTTATTTAATGTTTTTTAGTTTTTGTAATGATTTCTTTATGTCTTGATCATGAAAGTAAATTTAGTATATAATTTTAGTGATTATATATGCAAGTGGAATATAGTCTAGACTTTTAAGCAGAAACCACTCTTTCTCTAGCTGTTTCAATTATGAAGATGTCCAAATGCATTTATCTCTGTTAAATTCCAATGACTTGCATGTAATAATTGGCGAAGTCACATTTATGGCTAGCCATTTCTTTGAATTTTAAGCTCAAATGTATATACTATATGATTTATATTATTTTACTGTGGCTTTGAACAAGGAAGAAAGATATCATAGTCTTGCATTTCAGCAGGTCCAATCTCTTACCAATGAGTGCATTGTGGTTGTGGTTTTGCATAAATTTAAAAAATGGATAAGCCACTAATGCAACTCAGTTTCTGGTGATTAAGGATTACTGATTATGATCCTGTTCTGATGCCCGATGTATTCGGTTAGAATCAAATCTTGCTTAAGGTTCATTTTTTTTTATACAAATTATAGGACATGGATGAATGTAATAATGATTAATAAAGTACATTTAGCAAACATTAGAGTCCGAAATTGGTGTTTGAATCTCTTCTTGATTTTATTCATGCTTCAGGTTGCTGTATTAGCGGAGCTGATATTGTCTTCAAGAATCATGAATGTGTTGATGATGATGTACTTATCTTTCCTGGGTTTTGCAATCTTAGCTATTCTGCACAGCTTGTTACCATGCTCTCGCCAGACTGAAATGAACGCCGGAGTCCCTGCATTGGGTAGGAAAAAGAGGGCTTGAGATGCAACATGCAACCAAGATTTGGTACAATTGCCTTGCATTTGCAGAACTGCTCATGCCAGTTTCGATGTATGTCATGCAATGTTAGCTTGAAATTCTTAATAATTTTGTGATGAATAAGCTTTACTTGTTCTATGTTTTTATGCAAATACCAAAATTTTGGAAGTTGATTTTTTGAGGGGTGTTAGAAGTTTGTAGTATCATTTCTTCAGTGGCATATCACAAAGTGGTCTCACTTGATACAAAATATTTCATAAATGATTTGTAAAGCTGTTTTGGATATATAGGTTGAAGTAAAGTGACTTATATATTGTTTAATATATTATATAAATATATAATAATATAATAAAATATTAAATATACTATTTTCAGGCTGAGAAGGGCTACACATTTGAATACATTTGGCCCATTTATTAAATGGGCCTAAAATATTGGTTCACCCTAGCCTTACGGGGCCAAACTAGCCTTTTCAAGTCCTAAAAAAATAGAGTTGGATTGGCCAGGTTGGGCAAGCCAATAGGTCAATGCCTACTCTTATCTATGATAGTGTCTTTTTTTTTTCCAAACTATTTTAGAGTCAACCTAGTTAAAAAAATATATAAGAAAAATTGTTTACAATGGCCGTCCTGTTTGACCCCAGCATATACATCACTCTCTTCCACCTGCCTAAGCTGGTGCTGTTCATCCCAGAAAGCACAGACTTGTGCATGATGAGCACGCCAATATCTCAACCCGAACCCGTAGTGGTGGCTATGGTAGAAGAGAGTACGCCTGAGGACTTTGTGGACTTAATTGAGGAAGCATACAACCCTTGCCGCTTTATTGCGCCAACTGATCAGGCCAAGCCGAGGATGGAATTGCCGATAGAGATTGAGGTAAATGTCGTCCGAGAGGATGGGCTGAGCCAAGGACTTAATGACTTAGCGCAGCTTGAAGAGGATATCAGTAATTTGCAGTTCTTTGATGAACAAGATCTAGGGGATATACACATCAACTGGTTTGATATGAACGGATCAGCGGACAACTCAGGGTGGTTTAGTGATGAGCCGAATATTGACGAGGGGTTTCAACTAGAGCAGGGACAGTTAGAAACAAGAACATCTGCAATGGCCGGAACGGTCGATGACAAGAGAGAATTGCCGGAGAGCACCGGTACAAAGAATTTTGCTCAAGAATTGGGTAGTTTGTGTACAGCTGACACAGAACAGGAGGCCGCGCTGAGGCGGTTTGAACATGAGAGAATTGAGAATGATGAGAAAGCCAGAAAAGCCAAAGGCTTTGTGGGGGGGTAGATTGTGTTGTGAACACAGGACCAATTACGGTAGAATCGGACAGTTGTTTGTCGGTTGCCGAGGGAATGTGGTGGGAGGACGATGATTTGCGTCTGGCCCATACTGATGAAGACTGGGGACAGAATCTCCTAGATGATAGGTGGTATACCGAAGAAGTCGACCACATGACTCGGAGTGGGCGGTACTTTAAGCCCCCACATCTGGACCAACCAGAGGCATCAGGAAAAGACAAGGAAACAGAGAAGCAGAAGGACAAACTGTTGGAGGAGGAAGTTGTACTGAAGCAGCTGAAAAAGATTCAAGCAGACATCTCCATCTGGGGATTGCTTATGGCCTCACGAGTGCATAGACAAGTCGTCCTATCAGCAATGGACAAGGCTAAGCTTTCTATTGATACAACCCCCGAGCAGTTGGTGGGACTGGTGTTCCCGGGTGGCGCTTCACCAACTTTGACATTCACAAATAAAGAATTATCGCTTGAGGGCTCCGAGCACAACAAGCCGTTATACATCTCTGTGGAGTGTAAAGAGAAGTGGATACCAATTGTCTTAGTTGATACGGGATCTGTAATAAATGTGTGTCTATCGCGTACGACCTATGCTATCGGGCTGAAGCCCGCAGATTTCGTACCAATAGCCCAGGTGATTCGGGCTTATGACAATACCAGTCGGGAAGTGATGGGGACAGTGCGGATCAGAGCTCAGGTTGGCCCGGCCCAACAGGACATCGAATTTTATGTTCTGGATGTTCCAGCCACCTTCAACTTACTCTTTGGACGATCGTGGCTGCACCAAGTAAGAGCTGTCTCTTCCACTTTACATCAGATGTTGAAATACCCCCATGGGAAGGGGGTAGCAATTGTTTTTGGGAACTCTTCCATACATCCGCCACCGGAGGTTACTACGCCGATCTTGGAAATTGCACATGGCGAGAAGGATGTCTTCTTGTCTGGGTTCACCTTGGCCGAAGCTCGGGTAGTGCAAGATCTTCTAGCTGTTGATGAGGGACTGTATGTCAGTGCGCAATCCGTTTACCTCATGAATAAGCTTCAACATATACCTAGAATGGGATTGGGAAGGAGTGGCCGGAAGGGCGTCGCTGAATTAGCGGAAGTGCCACACAATCCCTATACCTTTGGTTTAGGTTATACGCCTACCAAAGAGGATTGGGTGAGAAAGGGAAAGGAGATGGCTGGAAGAGCCAAAACTAAACAAGCTGGGAAGCACTATGAGTCAGTGCATAGACCTATCCAAGGAACCCTGAACGGCTGCTTTGTCTGGGAAGGGGAAGATTTCCCATTTTGCGGCTCTCTGGAGCCATGGCTGAATTTAGAGAAACGACGTTTGCCCGGCTTTGAGATCTTTTTGACTTACAGTTGCAAGGGGATGAAATTGCAGAAGAGCAGACTGACTCACCAGCTGAGGCTGAACAGTGGAAAGAGGATGAGTTCAATGGCACAGAACTTGAGATGAGAGCAGCGCTGGCTTGTCTCCTCTCGAATCCTCAGATCACGCCGGAGTGCTCGGGGGATGACTTCTCTGTTTCCATGATTGGGGATCAATCGATTGTGGTCCCTTCTTCTGGTATTCTGGACGCATCTATCGCACCCTCCCTCATTTGGCAATACGAGGAAGGCTTTTTGTCTAGCAGTTCTGGGTCAGGTAGTGAACCAGAATCTGATTCCACAGAGTCTGTGGAGTCGGAATCAGATTCTAGTTCTTCTAAGTCAGAGTCTGGTATTCCTGGGGTTGATAACCCGGATGCTATTGTCCTGTCCAGATCGTCTTTTTCATTTTCTTTCGAGTCTATTATAACCGAAGGATTAGACGAGCTGGAAGTTGTGAATGAGAATGGTACTGCTGCTACTTTTGAGTACTTTTCTATGCCTCTTGTTTATTGTATTAATCAGGACTTTCAAAACTTTGATGAAAATGACGAGGAAGGAATTTCTTCGGTTTTAAAACATTTGATTAATCGAGAGGAGGAGAGGTTTGTAAAACCTTTAGTTGATGAAATCACTTCAATTAATGTTGGTACTGAAAAGGATCCGCGTCTGGTCCAGATTGGGTCCACATTGTCTTCGGAGGAACGCGAGCGCTTAGTCGCTTTATTAAAAGATTTCAAAGATGTTTTCACGTGGTCCTACGAAGACATGCCTGGAATTGATCCTGAGATTGTACAGCACTGGATCCCTCTTGACCTTGAGGCCTGTCCCGTCAAGCAGAAGCTTTGGAGAATACGCTCGGATTGGGCTCTGAAAATCAAGGAAGAGGTCACCAAGCAGATAGATGCAGGGTTCCTGTTAGTATCTGAGTATCCTACTTGGTTGGCCAACATTGTTCTGGTGCCGAAGAAAGATGGCAGAATTCAGGTGTGCGTGGATTTCAGAGATCTGAACAAAGCTAGTCCGAAGGATGACTTTTCTTTACCGCACATCGACGAATTGGTGGACTTCACCGTGGGGCATGCACTGCTCTCATTCATGGATGGGTTTTCAGGGTACAATCAGATCTTGATGGCACCCGAGGATAGGGAGAAGACTGCCTTCACCACCCTGTGGAGAACCTACTACTACAGGGTGATGCCGTTTGGTTTGAAGAATGCTGGGGCTACTTATCAACGGGCTGTAACTACGATCTTGCATGATATGATCCACAAAGAGGTTTAGATGTATGTGGATGACATGATTGTCAAGTCCAAAGAAAGAGAGGGCCACTACACTGCCTTGAAGAAATTTTTCCAACGGATCAGAGAGTATCAGTTGCGACTGAATCCTCATACTTTTTGTCATGACCCGAACCCGCCCCTATGGGTTAAGGACATAACCGGCCAGTAACCCTGAGATTACCTACGACCTCAAACCAAAACAGACGTAACTCAACAGAGTAAAGGGGCCAGACAGAAGCAATAATTAAAAACTTTGTCCATAGAGCCGTGCTTATATGCACTTTAAAGCGAACCATACACATATACGTTAATAACCCACAACAAAATACAGTACCATAAATCCTTTACAGACAGGATCATCCAAACTGAGTCAACCCCTATCAAAACTATATTTACAGATATACACAAAGTCCTTGCCAACGAGACAAAGTATAAGTACATAACAAAATGGCAAGGATGGGTCTCGTGCGTGAGACACAAGGCTGACTCTCCAAAACTCATGTTGTTCCTGGCAGACTTCACTGGGGCTGGGTTTGGACTTCTCTTGGCTCACCTACAAACACATGAATGAGCGTGAGCGATAGCCCAGTGAATAATATCAAGTAAGGGAAATGCATTGAAACATTATACAACAGACGGCCTAGGGCCCAATTCATTCATGTCAACTGGCCTTTGGCCTTTTCAAACTTTCATAACAAACTGGCTCTTAGGCCTGTATATCAGACTGGTTCTTAGGCCTTTATATCAGACTGGCTCTTAAGCCCTTCAAACTTTTCAGATCAAACTGGCTCATAGGCCTTTCAAACTTTCATATCAAACTGGCACATAGGCCTTTCAAACTTTCACATCAAACTGGCGCATATGCCTTTCAAACTTTCATATCAAACTGGTGCATAGGCCTTTCAAACTTTCATATCAGACTGGCACATAGGCCTTTCAAACTTTCATATCAAACTGGCACATAGGCCTTTCAAACTTTCATATCAAACTATGCCCACCATTCAAATTAATGAACTTCACAAAACTTACATAGAAGTAGTAATTGGACAATAATGTATGTCAGATATTACTCACAGTGATCGGCTTGTGGAGTTGCCCTGGAGCTTGACCCTACATATCATGTAACACATATGAGTCACAATTAGTTCAATCCGTTCTTTAATTCACATATTCCTCTTTAGGCTTCATTATTATCTCTTTTACTCAATTACAATGTTCAATGCATGCCTAAGAGTGCTCGCAAGTGAAAGAGAACGGAAAACGAAACACAGAACGAACATTCAAAATTTCAGAAAATAGGGTCCTCGCTCGAGCGTGGACTTCCCCGCTCGAGCGAACCCTTGAGGCCTGCAAAAGTATTGGATAGGTGAAATTTACGCTCGAGCGTTCATTCTGGTGCTCGAGCGGAAGGCCTCTCAACATGGCTCCCCGCTCGAGCGTGATCTTCCCCGCTCGAGCGGACTCCATGTCTGCAAAAAGTACTGGATGCATCATTTTTACGCTCGAGCGTGAACTCGGACGCTCGAGCAGAAGTTCATTCTACAAGACCCCCGCTCGAGCGTGAACTCCCCCGCTCGAGCGGACACCATGCCTGCAAGAAAAATACTGGGAGCTCGAAATCCACGCTCGAGCGGACATCAAAATTCTGGGTTTCCCAGATTGTGTTCTTGAGCTCCAATTCAACTTTCAAATAACATTTCTTGCATGCAATGGCTCAAATATCACATATTCACATACTAACATAATACCAATACCAAATTACAACATTAGGAAGCTCAATTTCTTGATCTATCTACATGCATGTCCCAAAATATTTCAAACTCATCACCAACATGCTCAAATTCAAACATTCAAGACTTATTCTCCCATGATTTGTACATGCATGTGACATAACTCCCTCATTCTCAACTGATATGATGAAGAAGTGGTTAAAACATGAGCTTCAACTTAAAACTTACATGGATCATGCATTTTGTGCTCAAATACCCAAATTCAAAGCAATTATACCCATGCATGCACACATTGACCTTTAATTCAACATAAACAACTCAATTCCATTTCAATTCTTACTCTTGATTACCCAACTAGCTTGAATACACAATATTACACATTAAACTCATGATTTACTCACCAAGGAGCTTTAATCTTCCCAAGCTAAGGTTAATTCTTGTATTAGACTTCAACTTCCAAGCCTTCAAGACCAAATTGCACAATCCCTATTTCTCACTCCCTATAGCCGGCCCTCTCTCTAATTTTTGAGTCCAAGATTAGCCAAAATGCTACTAAGGAGAAGAATGGAGGTGTAGTGCCCCTTTTACAACAAACTCCACTAATGTATTATAATAATAATAACAATTGGGCACTAATTCACCAATTTAATCAACTTAATCTGGTCTGAATCAATTTTTCGATTAAACTTCACCGTAGGCTCTAAAAATTATGCCAATCACAATGACGCAGTCAATTTCGGGTTCTATGGCCGATAAGGCCTTCAATTTAATTTCCAAAGCAGATAATTAAACAGATATTCCTACGGTGAACAGATAGAAATTCAAAACCACATATTTTCACATAATGGCACACAAAATCATATTAGACACATAATCATACTCGCATCAAGGACCAATTAACAAATTATGGAACAGGGGTATCACACTTTTGGTGTCACAGCAGGGAAAATACTGGGGTTCTTGATTACACAAAGGGGCATTGAGGTCGATCCTTCCAAGATTAAGGCCATCTTAGAAATGCCACCACCAAGGACTGAAAAGGAGGTGTGAGGCTTTCTGGGTAAAGTGCAATTCATAAGACGGTTTATTGCAAAATTAACCTTGACTTGTGAACCACTATTTGGTCTCCTGAAGAAAGGAAAGAAATTGCAATGAGATGACCGATGCCAAGTTGCTTTCGAGCAGATCAAGCAATATCTACAGAACCCACCCGTGTTGTCACCGCCAGAGCCGGGGGAGCCATTGATTTTGTATCTATTAGTAACCGACACGACAATGGGCTGCATGCTTGCACAGGAATCTGAAGATAGAGTGGAGAAGGCCATCTATTACCTGAGCAAGAAGATGCTGGAATATGAGACCCGTTACACTTCGCTGGAAAATGCTTGCTTAGCTTTGGTATGGACTACTAGGAAGTTGAGGCACTACCTGTTATCTCACTCTGTAATACTGGTTTTGAGATTAGATCCCATCAAATATCTCTTCGAGAAACTAGCGCTTACAGGTAGGCTAGCCCGTTGGTTGCTTTTTCTCTCTGAATTTGATTTGAAGTATATGACTCGCAAGTCAGTGAAAGGGAAAGCGGTAGCGGAGTTCCTAGCCGATCACCCAGTGGAGTGAGACGAAGCAGTTGAGTATCTGTTCCCAGATGAGGCCATTTTGCACGTTGAAGAAGAGATTTGGACTATGTACTTTGACGGAGCGTCTAATCAGTACAGGTATGGGATAGGGGTGTTGCTGATAGCACCCGACAATTCCCACATACCCTTAGCCTTCAAACTCCGGTTCAAGGTATCGAACAACAAGACAGAATACGAGGCATGTATCGCTGGTTTGGAAGCCGCCCTGGAACTAGGGGCAAAACGGTTAGACGTCATTGGGGACTTGAACCTAGTTGTATCTCAAGCAAAAAGAGATTGGAAAGTTAAAGAAGAAAGAATAAAAACCTATCACCAGACCTTGGACATCTTGATTCCTCGGTTTGAGAAGCTGACCTTCACCCATCTGTTAAGAGAGAGCAACAGGTTCGCTGACGCTTTATCAACTCTATCTTCCATGATAGACATCTCTTTGGGAGTCCGGATGCGTCCAATTATTATTAAACAGAAATATGTGCCAGCCTATGAGCTGATTGCCGCAATAGATAAAGTACAAGATCAGAACCCCTGGTATTATGATGTCTGGAACTTCTTGGAAAAGAAGGCTTACCCACCAGGGGCGAATGCCAAAGATAAGAGAGCGATACGGCGAATGGCTGCTCAGTTTATCATCTGCGGGGGTAAATTGTACAAACGAGGTCATCTGGGAATGCATAAGCTGTGTGTTGATGCTGAAGAGTCGAAGCGCCTAATGGAGGCCATCCATGGAGGGGAATGTGGATTGCACATGAGCGAAGTGATGTTAGCTCGGAAGATTCTCAGGCAGGGTTACTACTGGTCAACCATGGAGAAGGATTGTATTGGTTTTGTTCGGCGATGCCACAAGTGTTAGATCCATGCAAATCGCAAGAATATCCCGTCGTTGATGCTATACAACATGACTTCTCCGTGACCTTTTTCAGTTTGGGGAATTGATGTTATTGGGGTAGTTACTCCGAAGGGGTCGAACGGGCATGAGTATATCCTGGTAGCGATAGACTACTTTACAAAGTGGGTTGAAGCCCAATCCTACACAGTGTTGAAAACATCACACGTAGCCAAGTTCATCAACAACAACATCATCTGTCGCTACGGGGTCCCAAATGAGATCATCTCGGACAATGGTTCCCACTTTAAGAAGGAGGTGATCGACTTGTTGGAGAAATACAACATGGCTTTTCATAAGTCATCCACATATCGGCCGCAAACCAATGGAGCCATTGAGGCCGCTAACAAGAACATCAAGCACATCCTACAGAAGATGGTGGAAACCTACAGGGATTAGCCAGATAAGCTACCATTTGCTCTTTGGGGCTATAGAACATCAATTCGAACATCTACTGGAGCAACTCCGTATTCTTTGGTTTATGGGATGGAGGCTTTTCTGCCGATCGAAGTTGAGGTTCCATCGCTGCGGGTTATGGCTGAGTGCTAGATAGCAAAAGTGGATTAGCAGCAGAGTAGGTTTGAGGAACTTATGTTGTTCGATGAAAGGAGGCTGAAAGCACTGTATCACGTCGAAGGTTATCAACGCAGGATTGCCAGGGCTTTCAACAAGAAAGTTAAGTCCAGGAATCTGAAAGAAGGGGATTTGGTGCTGAAAGACAACTGAGCTCCCATCCACGACCCTAGGGGCAAGTTCAGACCCAATTGGACTGGCCCTTACATCATCAAATCTATCTGGTCAGGTGGAGCTATCGTTCTTATGGACTTAGATGGCCTTGAATTCTCCCAACCAATCAACATGGACAAGTTGAAGAAATACTATCCCTGAGAGGCTCGTTAGGCCGAAAAATCGAAAGGGCGACCTAGGCAAAAGTTAGAGCACAAAAAATTGGGAAAAAAAAAACTGAGCTCGCAAGATTGAAAACCCAGAAAGGGCGGCCTTAGCAAAAGTTAGAGCGCAAAAGAAGAGTGTTAATACCCAAGTGAACCGGAACCGAACCGAACTACGTAAGGCTTGATTCCCATCTTTGGGATACGTAGGCAACTTCATTCTGAAGTCCAGCCATAAACACTTCCAAATCAACTGTGTCCATGAGATTGTTTTAGGCATCTTTGTCTTTTCTACATCCAAGAGTTCAGTTTTGACCTCCAGTACAATGCAGGGCTATTCAGACAAGGGGAAACTTTCCAATTGTTGGATTTGGGGCAGTACAGTCCTATTCAGACAAGGGGCAACTTTCCAGTTGCTGGATTTGGGGTTGTACATCTCAGTGATAGATCTCGGGTGTGTCCAGTTGTGATCCATATCGAAAATGGTTTTGAAAAGTTTTAATAAAAGTTGATTTTGTTCAAATTAATCTTTTTACGACTTAGACCATTTTTGGACCAAACGGAAAATTTTCAGTACCCACAACCTTCAATTTCATTGATTTCAATACAGAGTTCTCTAACTCTTGATACAAATTGAAGTTGCTTTTTTATTATATTCAAAGGAAAACTTGAAAGTACAGATTAAGGCAATAAACTTGGGGCATAGTTGAGTCAGGTGTTCCTGCGTCCCCTCCCAGAGCTTGTGGAAGCTTCAGATGCTAAAGTAGGCCCGGTTTGCGCCTTATGTTCAAGCCAAGCTATGCATTCGCCAGAAAGGGCACAACTGAAATTGGGAGTGGGGGCTAGAAGCTCTCTTGTCCTCCATGTAGTAGGATATCGAGCTAGCTGTGAGCCTTTGATCGGATATGAAGTCGGGTATTCCACTCCCTATTCTGGGTAAGTCTGGTCGTGTCCAAACTGACGCCGAAATCGAAATGGAAAGTAGAAGACACAGTGTGTCAGGCCAATCAGCTGAATCCCAGGCTGGAGAGACATGCTGTAGCTCATCTTCGGTAGATCAAACCAGGGGCAACGCCAAGCAATGTCAATAGTAGATCAGTTGCACATCCATTCGCACCATCACCCTTCATTCGGGAAATCAACTAGCCATTGGTGGAAGAAATAGCCGTGCGTTGAATATGCAGGGCAAGAGTCTACTACCTTTAACCTGTCCATGAGCCATATCTGGGGAGGGATGAGAAATAAGAGAGATTAAAGAATAGAGAGGTGTACGTGGAGAGAAAAAGTGAGAAGGGTTTTGAGTGAAAAACAGAGCCTGAGGGCCGAGTGATGTGAGAAATATATGTGAGAAGGGTGGGAAACATTACCTACAAGAGTAGTGGACTTCCTGCAAACCTGGTTGTCTCCCAGCGATGGAAAGCATCCAAGCCCATCAAAGTCTCGGCTAGTGTCAAGCTAATGCAGCTCTTGCCCTCCTTCAAGCCTTGGGCAACTCCAATCAAGCGAATGCTAGACCCTCTGAAGCCAGTGGCAAGCAAGAAATGGGCCAACATACACAAGCAAAGGGCATGTTGCCGGAAACTTTGCCAAAGACGGTCGCCGTGGTCACGGGCATCAGAAAACCGATGAATCAAGCTGAGAATATCTAACTCCCCGTTGTGGACCAAAGATCGAGCATCGTGTAAAGTAAGCCCACACATCCTTCCTAAAGCTTGGATGTGACCAAAACGGGACTAAGGTAGGATTTCCTCAACACGCTGCGATTCCATCAAAGCTTGGAATTCTTCAATTGTGGGGCACATCTCTTGCCTCCCGAAGCTAAAAAACATGAGTTATCGGATTCCAACATCTAGCCGCAGCATGGAGGAATGGAAAGCACAGCGGGGTACGACTCAGCGTGAATAGTGCATTTATCCCGAAACCCCATAAATTCAGCTTTTTCAAGCCATCTAAAGCTGCAATCCAATCGGAGAGTTTTTGGGCAAAGAATGGCTCCATTTGTGGCAAAAACAAAGTTGAAATGAAGAAACTACGAAGCTGGGGCTTTTGTAGAAGATAAGGTGTTGAGTGGAAGACAGGTGGTAGCAATCTGGAGATTCTCTGCATTAGTGGCCGATCGGCCAATGATGATGGCCGACCGGCCATGTTTGTAGCCGATCGACTAGTACTAGTGGCCGATAGCCATTTTTGGTGGTCGACAGCCTTCTCTTGTGGCCGATGGCCTCTTCTTTTGCTCCCTGAGCTATCCATGTGTTGGAAGTGCTAAGAACCTGTGTCTTGTTATGCTTTTGGGTACCTTTTGTTGTCTCTCTTTTTGCTTTTAGTTGCTTATCGAGTTGTTGTATTGCTCATTGAGTTGTTGTGTTGCTTATTGAGTTGTTGTTTTTGCTTTTCGAGTTGTTAAGTTGTTTATTGAGTTGTCTTACTTTGTTATGTGTTGGTCGGTTCATTACCTGATTTAAAAATTGCCAATACAGCATCCAATTTCCATCAATCCTATTTTTGTGTAAAATGGTGCGATGTCATGCGATGTTCAGAATGTAAAATACAACACTTTTTAATCAAAAGGCTGTTTTCATTTCCAATCATGGTCACTTTTTTGCAGTACAAGTTTTTAAAGAAAATAAAACTACCCAAGTCTGTACAAAGTGCCAATACTACTAGCGAAAAGAAAGCAAAGCAAAGCAAAAAGAAAAGAAACTAAGCAAAAACATTTGAATCGGCGCCAGTCGCCTCAAGATCGAGAAGCCCTCTTCACCCTCTTCCTCGGCATGGGCCCAGAACTATCACCATCAGCGCTGCTGCCCGAATCTGAGTCGGAACTATCCCTAGTATCGTCTCCACCCTCAGATGATTCTGACTGCGGACTCACCGGCTTCTCGTCCTCATCTGTATCGTCATCCTTTGGGATAGGCTCTAATGGACCGCTCTCGTCATGGGTATGTCTACCTTTACCTCGGCTGTGCGTCGGAGTCCCTCGTCTCTCTCTCCCCGTTGCCGGGGAGGCACTGAAGGTCCTACTGCAGCTCCCGCTGGGGCGCCCGATGGGGCTGGCATTTGAAAAGGAAAGTTTGTCAGAATACATTAGTTATGGTGTATTTCAGGTGCAGTATACCAGATTCAAAAGATGAATGCCGTGAGCAGTACATGGATGCAGTGTATGAATGCCGTGAGCAGTATATGGGTGCAGTGTATCTATGCAGTATTGATAATGTAATGCGTCATATCAGTGTGGAGCAGATTGCAGAGGGTTTTGAAATGTAGGTTGAAGGAACTCACCGAAATGCCATAAATGTTGAGCAGGTCCATGCTCGTCTGCACCATCCCCATCAGAGAAGCTGACAGCTTGAGAGCCTACCCGGTGTATTCTATGGATGCCTGTAAATATGTTGAGATGATTAGTGGTCTATGGGCTATAAAGCATAATTGAAATGAATTGAATATGCAGAATGTAAAGTATGGTACATAACGGGGTCAGGCCTCGAACTCCAACATGGTCTTGACCAGCTGGAGCAGGCTCGATAGGAATATTATAAGTCTCCCCCGTATGTCGCCGGCAGGTCATGGTAGCAGGCAACTCTGGCCACTCGGCTCTCCGCCTCGTCTGGGAGCCTTTCCTGTCATGGGCCTGAGTCGCCCTGGATCCTCCCGCTCTCTCTGTTGCGGCTACAGCTCTGTCTCTCTCACCCCTACGAGCTCCAGTCAGAGGCGGCATGAGATATGTCTAAATGAAGACAGTGTAGTCGCCATCAAGCCTGAAGAAGTCAGCATCCCAGCCTCTGGTGAAATCGATCATCCCCTGTGCGGCGTATCTCTCTGTGATCCTCATGTATGTAAGAGGCGGCATCGGAACTATCGGCTCAGGCAAGCCAAGGCTCTGTCGCAGAAATCGCTCTCCTAGGAACCATGCCCAACAAACTGGGCCCTCAACCAAGATCCGGAATCAAGAAGCCTCCCGAGCGCCCGCGAACTGATCTCGGACAGCGCCAGGCATCACTGCCCACGGCTACCAGGTGATCTGCAGTTAGTGAATATATAGGTTGTTAGCTGCCATTAGAGATGCAATGCAAATATGAAGTAGAGCTGAAATAACTGTAAGGTTTGAATTACCTTTGTTGCGGCTACAATATCGAAGAATCGGTGGAAGAATGAGAATGACTCTCGAGGCCTCCGCTGGCATCTCCCGTCGTATCTGTGTGAATAGGGTACCATGGGAGGTATCTCTACCTCTGGCTCTGGGGCAAGCCTTGGGAAGTAGGCGTATACCTATAGCTGCAGAATGTGGAAGGGTAACAGTAAGTATATCTATCGGGTGTAAAGCAGTGTACAGATAGAACGGAAATCAGATCGTATGCAGAAAGCAGACAGTGTGTATAGTACACAGAGAATGTAATGCAGAAAGCAGATAATGTGTGCGGTGCACAGATAAATGTAAAGCAAAAATCAGATTGTGTGCGGTGCAGTGTGTATTGTACAGTGTGTACGGTGCACAGATAATGTAAAGGAGAACTGTAAAACAGAAGAGTAGGATGTACCTCCCAGGCTCTCTAGTAGCCTCCCAGCAGGTGCCCGCTCCGACGAGAAAAGGAGCTCATGTATCCATATAGTGTGGCCAAGCCTGCGCCACCCCAGTCGTAGAGTCGGACGCAAGATAGGTCCACTAATGCACTCAAGAGGTAGAGCCCCACGGTGTTTGCCCGGTCTCGAACAAAGTAGTGCCAAACAAGAACATGAGGAACCCCCGGGCGTAGTACTCGATCTCCTCGCGGGTCGTCGGCGTCGTCCCTCTGAAGTAATCTGCAAACCATGAATATCGAACCATCCTTGGTAGGGAGAGGGGTGGGTGAGTCCCCAGCAAGTAAATCTGAGCGGCCTCCCACTCGCCCATGTTGGTGTTGTAAGGAATTGGATAACCCCCTACCTCTATGCCGATGAGCATAGAGAAGTCAAAGGGAGTCATCGTCATCTCCCCTGCTGTAGAGAAATGGAGGGAATAAGTGGTATCCCACCACCTCTCAACTAACGCGCCTAGTAGAGGCCAGCTCGTAGTGAGATGTGAGAGCCCCATGCAAAATGCGCTAAAGCCAGCCTCGTTAACAATGTGGTGTGCGACATCAGACAGCTCTATGTACCACTCCCGTGCGGCAGTGGTCCCGTATCCTTGGAAGGCATGTGAATCTCCTTGTGAGCAAGGAAAATAGATGCAAGGTAGTGTAAGAAATATAGTGCAAGGGTATGTCCAAGATAAACAGATGCAAGGCAGTATAAGAGATGCAGTGCACAAGTGTGTTTGGGTTGAATAGGTGAAGAGCAGTGTAAGTGTGATCTACATTGCGGAAAATAAAGAGAACGTGCATACCACGGAGGTGCCATGGGATAGGTGTGACTCCGGCTCACGTAGCAAGAGGTCCTCCGGTGCACCTCGCTCAAACCCCCTAAAGTGGCAGATGCTAACGTGAGGTAGCACGTGTACCTCAGGATTATACGTCGCCGGATCGAATGGTCGAATGCCAAGCGGCAGGGGCTCAAACTAGGGATCCATCTCCATCCCCAGAGGAGCTCCGTCGTGTGGGATGTCGTCCGCCATCTCAAGAAAGGATGAGAAAATGGTCAAAAATGTGGAAAACGGGCAGGAATGCCAGAAGTCAACGAAAAGTCAACTCTGAGGGTAAAAAATGGAAGAACAGGTCGGGGCTCGGAAGAGGACACGGTGATCAAGGATAACTTGGAGGAAACAAACCCCAAATGATGGAAATCAAGAAAGAGGCACCGAGGACACTTTTCAATCGGTTCAAAATGTTGAAAACAACGAGGGTTTTACGAATCGAAGGTTTGTAGGATGTTCGAAAATGCATGTAGAGCACGGATCGGAAGGGAAAAATAGTCTAGAACAAGAGAAGAAGTGTTTTTCGAGCTTGAGGAAGTGAGAAAATAGGGTTTAGAACCCTATATTTAAAGATCCAAGGTGAAATCTCCGAATTGCCCCGAATCTGTCATCGCTGGCCGATCGGCCACCAGTGTTGGCCGATCGGCCACATTTGTAGCCGATGACCTTGTTTTGTGGCTGGTGCTTCCCCAGGGTGGCCGGTGGGCCTCCAGTGCTCTCCGTGGGTGTTTTTTTGGTTCTTTGTTCCTTCTTCCCTCAAGAGAATGTAAAGAAAGTGCACTTTCGAGCTCAAATGGCCTCTGCGGAAGTCCCGAATCATGTTTCCAGTATGTGATGCTTAGCGCGTACGAGATGTATCCTTTTTACAATACATTGTAAACTCCTCCGAGAAGTAAATCGGAGTTTACACCGTGAGTCAGTCTTGTTAAGACGTACATACCTTCAGTTGGTGTTTTGCATTGACTATACATTAATATTGTACATAGAATATGTATGCTACGATTGCATTGCATCACACATGTTCTCATGTTTGCATAGAATATGCATGCTGCATTGTATTGCATTATACATGCCCTTTCAATTTTCATAGAAGTTGTCCATACCTATTGTGTAGAATGTGCATTGTAAGTTGCATAGAACATGCATTTGTCACTCTCGCATGGAATATGCATTTCTCACCTTGCATAGAATATGCGCGTCTCGCTCTTGCATAGCGTGTGTATTCCTTTGTCGTTGTATGGAATATGCATTTTGTATCATTGCATAGAACATGCATTTCTCATGTTTGCATTGCATATGCACTTCTCACACTTGCATTGAATATGCGCTTTGATATCTCGCATGGAACATGCATTTGTTACTCCCGCATCGGACATGCATTCATTATTCTTGTATAGAGTATGTATCTTGATATCTCACATGGAGCATGCGTTTGTCATCTTTACATTGTATATGCACTTCTCACATTAGCATGGTGTATGCTGTCAATCTTGCACATAACAATCTTGCTGTATCTGTTAAGTTTCTTTCTTATGCAGGCACGATATTGTATGTACGGTTCATTCAAAGCTGGTGCAACCAGACAATATTGTATGTACGGTTCATTCAGCGGAATTCCAGGTAAGATCATTCATTTCCTTTGAACACCTCGCTTTGGTTAGAAGCGTTTGGACTATGTGCCCGATGTTTATACCTCGCTTTTGGTTAGAAGCGTTTGGACTATGTGCCCGACGCTTATACCTCGCTTTCGTTAAAAGCGTTTGGACTGTGTGCCTGACGCTTATACCTCGCTTTGGTTAGAAGCGTTTGGACTGTGTGCCTGACACTTATACCTTGCTTTGGTTAGAAGCGTTTGGACTGAGTGCCCGACGCTTATACTTCGCCTTTGGTTAGAAGCGTTTGGATTGTGTGCCCGACGCTTATACCTTGCTTTGGTTAGAAGCGTTTGGACTGAGTGCCCGACGCTTATACCTCGCATTTGGTTAGAAGCGCTTGGACTGTGTGCCTGACACTTATA
This sequence comes from Camellia japonica, assembly GCA_030407325.1. Lineage (NCBI taxonomy): Eukaryota > Viridiplantae > Streptophyta > Magnoliopsida > Ericales > Theaceae > Camellia > Camellia japonica. The sequence goes on from JAPPVO010000031.1 coordinate 113,317,055, forward strand.
CCTCGCTTTCGTTAGAAGCGTTTTGACCATGTGCCCGATGCTTATACCTTGCCTTGGTTAGGAACACTTGGGTTGTGTGCCCGATGTTTATACCTACCTTGCTTTGGTTAGAAACATTGGGACATGCTCCGATGTTGATACCACCATTCGGTCTTTACAACGCTCCCTTTTCCCTCTCGTGTGTGCCGCGTTGGGACTGCTTTGGTTAGATGCATCTGGACGGTTTCCAATGCTTATACCGCTCTTTGTTTTGGGTTGCATAATGTTTGAATGTGTTTCACTTGTTATCATTATCTCGCTCCTCGCGTGTGCCACGCGTTAGGATCTTGTTTGTCGCCTTGGCTGCGCTTGACAATTGTTGTTCTTTACCTTTTCTGCGTGATGCGCAATTAAGATTGTATAATTTTCTTACATCCTTTCTGTGTGAAATGCGGTTCGACTTGTGATTCTCACGTGTGGCGTGTCTATTTGCTTACTTCTTCTCATGAGTGAGATTGTTGTACTTGTCGGTTTGCTTAAAATGTCGTATTTTCTTTACATAATGCTTGCATTTAAATGCTTCATTACAGCCCTTTTTGCATGATCATGAGTTATGTTCTGCATTGTGCATGTCATTTTCACTTTGCCCCAGCCTGTGGGCGCATCTATATATCGTTATCTTGCTTGTTTGTCTAAGTCTTCGGCCTTGTCAAAAATGGGTCGTCTCTAGGCTTTGACATTCACTCCCGTTATTTCATGACTTCCGAGTTCTGTCAAAGAGGGGCAACTGTAGATTTTTGACCGTCCTCAAGACTTGGACGTCATCGTTTGAACACTCGATGATCATCCATGTTTGTGTTCGTTTTGAACACCCGAAGTTCTTGGCGGAGTGCCTTGCCTTCGAGCTTTTGAAACTTGTCTATTTTATGCTTGGTTGTGGACCAAGAGCTTGTTGCTTTGCATCTGGAGGAGAGGGTGGCTTGTCGGCCATCCCCAGTGTCCATCGGCCATAGCTTGTGCCTGCCGGTCATCAGTGGTGGCCGGTCGGCCACATTGATGGCCGGTCGGCCACATTGATGGCCGGTCGGTCACAAATGATGGCCGACGGCCATTTTTCTCCTTTTTCAGATATTTTCTGTGCCAGTTGTTGATCACTGAAAGCCATTACCATACACGTGTATGGATGGATTCAAGCAAGCTTTGGCTTGCATTTTCTATATAAGGAGAGGTCTCTCCCCTATTTTGAGGGTTCAGAAATTTTGTGAGCAAATTTTCTCTCTCTCTCTCTAGAATTCTCTCTCTCTATATATATTTTGTACTTGAAAGTGAATTTTCTCTGCATATTTGCACTAGCACCCTTAGCCAAACACCTTGACCTTGGAGCTGAGGTTCCTTAAAGCTTGGTTTGAGGTGTGAAGCTTGGTTTTAACTCAGAATTACACCTGTTTTGTTGCTGTGCTTCAAGGGTAAGGACTTGTCCCTTCTAAGCTTTGTTTTGGTTAAGTGCTTGGCCATCTTTTTACACTACTTTGAGGCTGGTTTTAACCTCTAAAAAACTCTGTTTTTAAGGTTCTAAAATGGTGGTTTGAGTCTTGTTTAGTTAGGGGGTGGTTCCCTCCCCTTTTTTTTTTTTGGGTGGGTAAGTCATAAATTAAAGACAAAAGTTTACACATTTACAAGGGGCATACCCCAGGTAATACAAAGAATCTCATGCTGCCCCCAAAGGAGGGGGGAAACTATTACAGATAAAAATAAATACAAAATAACTAATTAACACAACCCATAACAACAGGGTACCCAACAAATAAAGCATAAATAGATTTTAAAATTGCCCATATATTGTCCCAAGTAACCCCTACCATCCATAATAATAGATGGAAATTTGAGAAAAATATATGGGCAAATAATAAAAAATAAAAGCTAACCATGTCAGCTCATAACCCCTGGCTAAACAACAAAAGACTCGAATTTGAAGCACAATAAAATAATATCAAGACAAAACGTTGTGGCGGGCCCCATCACAGCAAAATCACAACCAAAACCATGTCCTGGTTTAAATCAAAACTGTGGGTCAGTTGGCTACCCACGTAACATCTCTTCCCTATGTACTAGCATCATCATTAGCTCAACTTTCAACCACACCTGTACATTAGGCGGGAAGACTGAAGTGACCATTATCAAAACGCATAGACGAGGGGCAGCGCGTGGGCTACAACTGTCTTCACCAAATTCCATGTACAGCGGCGCCGATACCAAATCATAGACTAACCATAACCGACGCCGGGGTTCCCTCCCTTTTCTTTGGGCTTGTGAAGCTTTTGAGCCTTCTTTTAAAGCTTTCCAAACAACTCTTTTTTGGCCCTTTAACCACTAAATTCCAGGGGAATATCAGTGGTAAAAAGTTTGTTTTGAGGTCCAAAATAGGAGGGGTTGGCCTCCCCTCCTTGTATCTTGTTTGCATGTGTAGATGGCCCAATATTTGAGCATGCTTTTCTACCTTTTTGTAGCTTAGTTCAAGCATGTTTTTGGCTTTGTTTTGACATGCTTCAACTCTGCTTTTGGTTGGTTGGAACACTTCTTGCTTGCTTTTTGTACTTGTAGTGCAATCATGCTTACTAGCCTAGCATACTTGATGATTTAGCCTATCATTCTAGCTCGTGTGAGCTTAGCTCCAGCACATTTTGCTATTAGCATGCTTTGGCTCTATTTTGGGTGGCCTTGGTCATATATGCTTTGCCTTGCATGGCTATAGTGTAGTTGGCTTCACTAGCTTTGTGATTTAAGGCTTCTAACATGCTTTGCTTGGATTGTTTGCATGCCATAGCATCATTTAGCATGTAATTTCAATGCATATATCACTGTCACACTCTCACATATATCACTCTTTCATTGCTTCTAAGAGTTGTGCTTTGTGTCTTGCTTGCGAGCCAACATGTGTGCATGATTTTCTTACCTTTTGTGCCTAAATTTCAGCATGTTTTGGCTATTATTTTGGCATGTTTAAGCTCTATCCAGAGTTGGTTTAGTCATTTAAGCTTGATATTGCATGCCACTTGTGTAATGCTCTTCACTAGTTTTAATGCTTTTGGCCCTTAACATGTTGTGCATGTGTTGCTTGCATGTTGTAGCATCATTTTTCATGCCATTTCAGCACTGAAATTCTGCAACCTCTCTCATTTCTTCATTTTTCTATTTGTTTTGAGAGTTGTTTGGCCTTAAGGTTGTGTTTAAGCATGAGTTAGAGTTTGTGCTCAAATGGCTTTAACCCTCTTTGAGGGTTCCTCCTAGTCAAAGGCATGATCTCTCTCATGTCTTAAATCATCATTTGGTTGACCCCTCTCACATTAGAGGACTTTCACATTGGACTTAATCGGTTAAAGGATTAATTGGTAATGTAAAATGTGTAAACAAGAATTGAGGAAAGTAAAACATAAACAAGATAAGCATTTGTGCTGCATTGCATGTGTTTGGATCGGACGTTAATCCAAACACAAGAAATGTGGGACGTTTCATACTCAAAGTGATGAAATGTGTCATGTTTCTTGGTCGCCATCCCCTTTGATTGTGCATGATAGGGTGGAGGTCTTTTGAGTCTTACTTGTGCATTCATTAACATTGTACAAGCTTGGTTCTTTGGCTATCATGCATTGAAAATGCTTGATTGGTGGCTTGAGAGCCAAGTGCCATACTCCTTTGAGCTTGAGAAATGATAAGGAGGGTGGCAGTACACACATTCCTTGTAAAATACACTGCCACGCCTTTGTTTGCTCTCTGTTGCAGCAAAAGGAGGAAGTTTAGGAGAGCAGTGGCCGACCGGCCACATATACTAGCCGATCGGCCACCAAAGCTAGCTGACCGGCCATCAGTAGTGGCCGATGGCCACCATTTCTAGCCGATCAGCCATCAGTATGTTCTTGAGATGGAACAAAGGCAATCTGGAGGTTGGCATAATTTTTCAGAGGTCAGAAGATGTGCAAATAGAGGCATCAAGAGGCAAGGTGGTGGATTTTCAAGCGAAGCCAATCGAGCATGCATATCTCCCTCGCTTCCCAAGGCCGTTCATTTGAATTGTTTAGATAATTAGTTCATTAGCTTAGTCATTTTGTAATTGATTAGTTAAGTGTTTAATTAATTAATTCGGTTTGTAATTAATTAGCTTAGTGTAGCTAGTTATTCAATTCAGTTTGTAATAATTAATTTGCTAGAATAGTTAATTAGTTGATTTGTAATAAGTAGCTTAGCTTAGCTTAGCGTAGCTAGTTTGCTTATTTATTCGGACCCTCCTTCGCGAGGGTAAAATTTTGTAATAAGTGTGCGCGCGTGTGTGCATGTCTTCCAACCCCACGTCTTTCTTCCTTTTATTTATCCGCCTTCAATGGTTAGATTAGAGCACGTTTTGATTAGCATACCTTATGCTTGCATGTTTGCATCATTCATTTGTTTTGCATGCATCGGGCTCGGCGCATCATACAAACTGCATTGTATTTCAATACCTCTTTGAATACATGTATCAAAATTGTCGCATTCATATGCCATCTTAGAAAGTCGAGCCTATTTAGTTGCATTATTGCATGTGTTGCATTAGGCACTTAACATAGTTAGGATCATGCATTGTTTCTAACTAATTTTCTGTTTTGGCTTGGAGTACACTGTAAGTGTTACACTTTAGCATACTTGCATGAGTGTGAGTGTTGCCATGATAGCATGCTTGCCATGAGGCTATTTGCTTAAATGCTAAACTGCATGAATGCCTGTGGATGAAGGCTTTATTACTTGAATTGGAACAATTCAATAAATGTAAGTTTTAAGCCCACTTTGCGAAGTGGCAAAATCATCATGTTTTAAGCCCACTTGAGGGTGGCACTTTCAAACCATTTTAAAAAACAAACATGAGTTGAGTTGTTCCAACTTAAGTGATTTAGTCTATACTTGTATGTTGTGCGCATCACGTAGTAAAGTTAGCTAATAATTGAAATAAGAACACATGTGTTTATAAAACAACATATCATGCTTAGTAGAGGCCGATCCTTTGATCGGGCGAGCAGGGGTGCTCATTTCATGACCTCCCCCCCTCCTACCCAAGTTCCCGAGCCGATGCAACTTTGGTGATGACAGATACGTGGTCTTCGGCACGAGTCAAGGTTTCCTAAATTTCCTAAAAATAAAATATTTAGGTGGCGACTCTGTAATCTAGCAAAGCAGTCCAATTTTGGCATTATTTGATTCAAAATCTGATTTTCCAAAATGATTTTCCGGATTGGACTCTTTGGTGATTTATCAGTTTCACATTGCACTTTGTGAGATTAGATTCAGAACTGTGACAGGAGTCCGAACTGTAGAGGACCAATTCGAGCCTCTCCGAAAGGGGGGCGCGCGAAGAAAGTTGAGCTACACTATGTATAAAAAGATGAGATTGCGTTCCTCGCTCGAGCAAAGGATTTGTTGCTCGAGCGACGAGACACAACAACTGACCTCGCTCGAGCGCAAGAAGTTTTGCTCGAACGCACAATTCGAAGCTTTAGGTCTGCCACAAAAGCAGACGCATGCTCGAGCACAACAATTCTCGCTCGAGCGAAGGAACGAATACACAAGTCTCGCTCAAGCGCAAGAAGGCTCGCTCAAGCGGAAACTGCGTCTGAGAAGAAACCTGAAGACCCTCAAAACTCGCTCGAGTGAAAGAAATCTCGCTCGAGCGAAGAAGCAGGTTTCACAAAGCTCGCTCGAGTGCAGGAAGCCTCGCTCGAGCGAGGAAGCCAAAATCTGGGAAGAAACTATTTGAACCAACTAACAACTAACAAGTCCCAAACACGCCTAACACAATTAAAAACTCAAATTCAAGAGTTAAAGGAGGAAAACGGAACACAGATACAATATTATGTTGCAAACCCAAGTCCAGAATATGATGAAAGTCGGGTCCAAAACCCGGATCGTTATAATTTTCCCCCCCAAAGGAATTTCGCCCCCGAAATTGATCTTCGTCACTAACAAGATAAACATAAGGCAATCTCAACAATCATCTTCATTGAACCATCATCCATGTTAACAATTCCAACCATAATTATCATACATATATACCTATGCATAAACCAAGGTGCCAATAACAAGGAATAAGAGGAAATTTTGCTTACTTTCAACACTTACAACTTTTTGAAGGAATACAAATATATTAACAATATACAAGGTAGACATGTTACCACCTCAATCTCATGGTCAAAACAAAAGACATTGAGAATTTTGTGGCTCAAGATCAACTTCATTGGTTACTTAAGAAAAGCAAGAAATATAATACATCACAAATTTAAGAACAATTTGGGATACTTCTTGCGGACTTCGGTTTCTCGTTCCCATGTTGCTTCCTCTACCCCGTGATGATGCCATAATACCTTGACTAGGGAAATGGTCTTACCTCTCAACACCTGCTCTCATGCATCCAGAATTTGGATTGGCTTCTCCTCGTAAGATACTTCCTCGTCTACCTCGATTTCCATCCAATCTAACACATGAGAGGGGTCAGGTTCATATTTACGAAGCATAGACACATGGAATACATCATGAACTCCCGAGAGCTGATGAGGTAATGCAAGACGGTACACCGCTTCTCCAACCCGTTCGATGATATCAAAGGGGCCAATAAACCTTGGTGATAACTTCCCACTTCGGCCAAATCTCATCAAGCCCTTTCTAGGGGAGATTTTCAAAAATACATGATCACCAATCTCAAAGGATAAGGGTCGCCTTCTCCTACCAGCATAACTCTTTTGTCGACTTTGAGCAGTGATGAATCGCTTACGAATAAGGGAAATTTTCTTGGTGGTTTCATGAACTAAGTCCGGGCCTAACAAAGGTGCATCCCCCACCTCCGTTCAACATACTGGCGATCTACACGGACGCCCATATAACGCCTCAAAAGGTGTCATTCCAATACTGGCTTGAAAGCTATTGTTATACGCGAATTCCACCAGGGGTAAATGTTTCTCCCATGACCCTTTAAAATCTAATGCACATGCCCTTACCATGTCCTCTAGAATCTAAATAACACGTTCGAATTGTCCATTGGTTTGCAGATGATATGCCATACTAAAGTTTAATTGAGTTCCCAAGGCACTTTGAAGACTCTGCCACAATTTGGCAGTAAAGTGAGGGTCCATATCAGACACTATGTTGACTGGCACTCCATGGAGGCAAACAATCTCACGGACATAAAGTTCCGCTAAAAATTCTACTGAGTCCCCCATACTCATGGCGAGAAAATGAGCCGACTTAGTAAGTTTGTCGACAATCACCCACACTGCATCATTACTCCTCTGAGTCCTAGGGAGACCAGAAACAAAATCCATGTTGGCGTATTCCCACTGCCATTCGGCAATTGGAAGGGGTTGCAATAGCCTTGTCGGTCTTTGGTGTTTCGCCTTAAATTGTTGACATGTTAAACACTTGGACACAAAAGAGGCTATATCCTTCTTCATGCGTCTCCACCAAAATTGGTGGCTTAAATCATGGTACATTTTGGTGCCTCTCGGGTGCACAGCGAAACGAGAATGATGAAAGTCTTTCAAAACCTCCTTTCTCATTGATTTAGGCACAAACAACCGGTCATGATAACGAACACTAGAGTCAGCATAAACATGTAAACCCCTCTCTTCCTTTCCGAGATGAATTCTCCCTTTTATAGCTTCCACTTCAGGATTCCCCAATTGAGCTTCAATTACCCTTGCAACAAGAGTTGGTCATGTGACAGTGGCAAAAAGGGTAGGTTGTTCCGAAAACTCACCAAGCTCTAGAGCAAACTCGTTGACATCCCCCATCATCTTCCACTCATTCATCGCTAAGTTAGCCACTATACCCACTGACTTTCTACTCAAGGCATCTGCCACTACATTAGCTTTACCGGGGTGGTAGTGTATCTCAAAATTGTAGTCTTCTAGGAACTTTATCCATCTCTGCTGACGTAAGTTTAAGTCTTTCTGGGAGAATAGATATTTGAGGCTTTTGTGGTCGAAGAAGACTTCAAATTTCTCATCGTAGAGATAGTGTCTCCACAACTTCAAAGCAAAAACAATTGCGGCAAGTTCTAGATCATGAGTCGGATAGTTTCTTTCATGGGTCTTCAATTGGCGTGAACCATAAGCCACCACCTTTCCCTCTTGCATTAAAACGCATCCCAATCCCTCTTTGGAAGCATCACTGTAACGACCCCAAAGTGCGTATAGAAAGTTATCCTTATTTAATTAGGGGTTATGTGTTTGCTATTGGAATTGAAGAACTATCCGTTGGGTTATGTCTTTGAAACTGGAATTGGTGACCTTCGCCAAACAATCTGAAATTTTTCCCTCCACTCGAGCGGAGTAGTTGGTGCTCGAGCGTACTTTTGGGGTTTCCAGTAATTAGGCGGACTGAAATTCTGGGAGTGGTGATTTTCCGCTCGAGCGTATAAGTGGGCGCTCGAGCGGGTCGCCTGGTTAAGTTTGATTCTGAGGCATGTGGGCTCATTTTTGATGTTCTTCTTAGTGTATTTGGAATGTTCTTACCTTATTTTGGGGTATTGATTGAGATGATAATATGATGGTAAAGTAAGATTGGACCAAAAACTTTAATTTGAATAATTCGTTTACGACCAACCGTCACTCATTTTCCCTTTTCTTTTTCCACACTTTGAATATGGATGTGAGGTTAGAACCATTGGGAAGCTTACTTCCGGGGCTTCAATTTGGACACAAGAACGACCTAAAACGGAGTCCGGATGGGAGAGTTATACCTGTTCAAAGTTTTGAAATCTGTGCTGAATGCATGTACGCTCGAGCGGGAATATATACGCTCGAGCGGGTTTTACGGGCCAGCAGCTTAAAAACGGGATTTTAGATCATTTCATATATTTTTCTCCTTCCCTCTTCCTTCCTCTCTTCCTAAGTCCGAAACCCTAACTCTCAAACCTTTGATTTCATCCATTTTTACCAACAATCCACCATGGATCGTGCATCAAGGATGAAGAAGAAGTGAAGATCAACTTTTCCAACCGATTAGATTTTGGGATTTGCGAGAGGATGCTTTCGACCTAGCTTCTTTGCTTCCAATTTTGAGGTAGGGGGTTCTCTTAGCCTTGAATGTTTATGATTCAAAGTAATTTTGTTGGTACTTTGGGATTTTGTTGACATTTTGGGATTTTGGAGTTGATTATGGGTTAGAAATATTTATGGTTTGATGTTTATTCACAATTGGGGCTTCCATTCTACTTTTCAAAGGATGTTGAATGTTTTTAGCATATTGACATATAGTAATTGTTGATTTGACGATTTCACTAAGAAGAGAGGAAAACCCCCAATTTTCTTTGAAACCCTAAGTTGATTAATGATGATAACCAATGAATTGGCCCAAATTGAAAGTAGAGTAATGAAATTGAGGTATTGAATTATATGTGTTCAAGTTGAATTGGAATTTGGGAATGTTTGAAAATTATGTTTAGAATTTGCGAATGAACTATGTTATAAACATGTAATTCATGCTGTAATGTGAAGGGAAAATTGGGGAAATAATCTATTAATGATATAGATGATATGAACTTGGTTTTAGAATGTTGAAATAGGATTCAAGGATTTATTTTGAATTATGTTAAGTTGCAAATGGTGTTGGATCATGTTGTGTTGAATAATATTGGAAATTGAATGGTGTTGTACTATGATGAATTGTGTAGGGTCAGCTACAGGGGTGGACCAAGCATCTGAACACTGTGAGTAATAGTACTACAAATGTACCTTGTTTACCGTTAAGAAATATTGTTAACGACATTCTATTCTCCGTGAGCTAAAATGTTAACATGTGTGTTGATTGAGAATTGATGTGAACATTGAAAGAGTTAGCCCACATCGGTATGATTCTGAACCTACTCCGTATTTTGGGTTATGGCTAATGATTATTGTCAATGTACCATCCTAAGAATTACCTATACTTATGTATAAGAATTGCATACAACTATTAACACTGTGAAGTTGGTTTATGAATTGTTCTGGCCTGTTGATGTAATGGTACATTTACCTTCGGATTATTGGTAATGTTAAGGTTCTGTTAATTACGAAATAAGTATGTCTATGTACAAAGAACCATGAGGAAATCTAAGCGCATCATTGTACCATATGTTTTGTTTGCTATTGATAATTAATGTTACCATTCTGTTATCTGCTAGTTAGTGGCATTGAAACAGGATAAGCAAATGGGATATATATGCATTATAGAACTGTGGTATCTACGTATTTCTGAAAGCGTTCAAGCTGTAAAATATGTTTGCCTTTTTGCTAACAAATATCAGCAACATTCTGTTAAACTTATATTATCTATGGTAATATATGTGAATAAAGGGAAGAATGTATGTATTTTCTGTATACTTCTGAAGGTAATATGTTCTGATGTTTTCTGGTATGGAACAAAGTGTTGTACGGAACTAAGTGCTACACCTTGGTGGGAGCCACCTCTAGAATCCATACGAGCCACCTCTTGAGTCCATACATTTGTTATTTCTGTTACCTTACGCTTATGCGTTCTGTTACCCCACGCTTATGCGTTCTGTTACCTTACGCTTATGCGTTCTGTTACCCTACGCTTATGCGTTCTGTTACCCTACGCTTATGCGTTCTGTTACCCTACGCTTATGCGTTCTGTTACCTTACGCTTATGCTAGACTGATAGCCGTTCTGTTATTTCTGGGCCGATGGCCGTTCTGATATTTCTGGACCCATGGTCGTTCTGTATCTGTAGGCCTATGGATGTTCTGTATATACTGGGCTTAAAGCCATTCTGTTACGGAAGTTGGACCCATGGCCGTTTTGGAAATAATAATGGAATGTAGTTAATCATATGCATCTGCAGTTATATGTTTGATTATTCAGGTTAGACATTACATTATTTATGTACTATTATTCACTGAGTTCGCTTATTCTGTATTTTTTTGTCTATTTCTGTAGGTAATCAACTGGGAGTTCAGTCCTAACCCTTAAGGCTCGCCTTTCTCTTGTCAACTTTGATGCGTCCAGGCACCACCTGAAGCCGTGCATTTTGTAAAGTGTTGTGAGGATATTGATTTATACCTTGGTTGTCTTTCATTAATATTTTCGTTACCCGCCCAATTGTGGGTCTAAGTATGAATGTATAAGTGTGTAACCGAAGTTCGGGGGTATGTTTCTATATATATTGTGTACCTAAATGTGTACGGTCCTGGCATGGTAGTGATAGCTCAATGGATGATGTTTTTGTTATTTTATATTGATAATACTTCCGCTCAGGCCCCATATGTTATGTATAACAGGTTAAGTGTCCGTTTCTGAATAGGTCATGCCCAAAACTTTTAGGGGCGAGTTAGGGGTGTGACAGGTGGTATCAGAGCACGAGTTGCCATCCCACACACGAATCCATTGAGCTTTAGGATGTCTAGCAAGACTTAGGCATCATGCATAATATTCCGAAAATATAGTACACCGTATAACCTAACCCTCATTCCGGAATGATGAGAATTGGAGCGGTGGTCAGCTTAGACTTTAATTCTTGGAAGGAGTTCTCACATGCCTCGTTCCAAACAAACTTCACTCCTTTGCGGGTCAACCTTGTCAAGGGCGATGCTAAGGAAGAGAAATTCTTTACAAACCGGCGGTAGTAACCAGCTAAACCCAGAAAGCTATGAATTTCTGAAGCATTCTTAGGCTGCTCCCACTCTAACACAGCTTCAACTTTTGATGAGTCCACCATAACCCCGTCTCTCGAAACCACGTGACCCAAGAACTTCACTTCAGGAAGCCAGAATTCACACTTCTCATACTTCGCATATAACCGATGCTCTCTAAGAAGTTGCAAAACCGTACGAAGATGCTCTTAATGTTCTTTTTCAGAAGGTGAATAGATAAGAATATCATCGACGAAGACAACAACAAATTTATCAAAGAACTCCCGAAAGATCCTATTCATTAAATCCATGAACATGGTTGGGGAGTTGGTCAACCCAAAAGGCATAACCAAGAACTCATAATGACCATATCGGGTTTGAAAGGCGGTTTTGGGAATGTCCTCCTCCCTAACTCGAATCTGATGATAACCAGACCTTAAATCTATTTTGGAGAAACAACGAGAGCCCTTAAGTTGGTCAAAGAGGTCATCAATTCTACGCAAGGGGTATTTGTTCTTAACCGTGGCTTGATTCAATTTACGATAATCTATACACAATCTCAAGGACCCATCCTTCTTCTTTGCAAACAAAGCCGAGGCTCCCCAAGGTGACGTGCTAGGGCGTATAAAGCCCTTACTAAGTAACTCTTGCAACTGTTCCTTCAGAACCACTAATTCAGCTGGGGCAAATCTATATGGCGACAACGAAATAGGTGTCGTACCCGGTAGCAAGTCTATGGTGAACTCTACCTCTCTGTGAGGTGGCAACTCCACGAGATCTTCAGGGAAAACATCAAGATTCCTCTCGAATTACATCACTACCGTCCTCCCGAAAGGTTGCTAAAAGAAAATTAATTTGCCCCCGGACACGTGGGTAGTAAGAGGAGGGTAAGGACTTATCACACCTATCCCCCAGAAATGTGAAACAATCACCGTTTGCAGTACACACGGTAACCCTCTCCCGATGACAATCTATTATCGCCCGGTATGTGAACAACCAATCCATTCCGAGAATAACATCAAAACTCGCCATTTCCAACAATATAAAATTAAACAGAAGTTGTCGACCGGCTACCTCAATAATACACTCCTGACATTCCCGGGTCAGAATGACCTTTCCCCCCACCGGTGATTCTGCAGTAAACAAGGCCGACAATTGTCTACTCTTAATCCCCAACAATGATGCAAATGACGTAGCAATAAATGAATGCGATGCTCCAGTGTCAATCAACACCTTAGCCCAAGTATTGAAAACAAGAAATGTATCTCTTACCACTGATGGCCCTGTGGCTAGCTCGGAAGTAGTGACGACATATACTCTGCCTTGCGACCTCTGATCCCCCATGTCACTCCTCGGAACATAAGCTTGTGGTGTGGACTGAGCAGATGTAGCTCCTTGAACTGCCCTGGGTACTTTCCCTAATTGAGTTGACTGATATGAGTGCCTCTGCCCTTGACCCATCTGCAAACCTCCAGACTGCCTAGATCCCACCACTTCTGAAACCCCAAAATTTTGTGGACAAAATTTCTTCAAATGCCCACGTTGCCCACATTGATAACAAGATTGTGGCTGGCCCCTATTTTGAGACTGACCCTGTGGCCGTACAAACTGAGATCGTGCCCCACCCTTCTGTCCACACTCCGCAGCCTTGTGACCCATTTGGCCATACCTATAACATGCACCAGTAACTCAGGGCATGTTTCCTGAACTCCCACCCGACACCAGTAACTCAGGGCATGTTTCCTGAACTCCCACCCGACACATAACTTGAAGATTTGGCTTGTTGTGGAGATGATTGCCAAGATGATGACGAACCCTTGGACCTCTTGGAAGAACCCGTGTCACTCCTGGTATCAGACTATCCTGATCTCTTAGACTTTTGCCTTGCCTCTTCATCCTCCACTGTGATCTCTACATGAGCTACCGCTTCAACTAATCGGTCATAATCACGGATCATGTTGCCAACCACCTTCATCAAAATCTTCGGCCTCAACCTTTTCTCAAATTTAAGGAATTTCCTTTCTTCAGTAGTCGCCAATTCGGGTGCAAAACGAGATAAGCTAGTGAACTTAGCCTCATATTCTGCCACCGGGGTATCTAGTTGCAATAGTTGCTCAAATTGTTTCCTCAATCACTCCCTAGCCGTGGGAGGGAGGAATTTGTCTTGGAAAGCTTGCACAAATGCTTCCCAAGTGTGCTCGACCCTATGCTTGACGGATTTCCACCATTGCCCGGCCTCTCCCTTCAATTGGTAGGCCGCCAACGCCACTCGCAACCCATGCTCTTGGATGTCTAGGATCTCAAAAGACTTGACTATTTGCTCCAACCACTCATCAGCTTTCATTGGGTCAGGCTCACCACTGTACTCGACCGAATTAGAACGAAAGAATTCCTTTTTTAGAAAAGAAGCTCTTGTTTCCCCCTCAATGGTCCTAGCCGCTTGTTTGGCTCTCAATATTTCCATGGACTCCCGTAGAGCCCCTGCCATCTCCTTTGCCAAAGCCCCCATTGCTTCTTGGGCCGGTGGAACGGGTATGTTGTTTTGACCCACTCCTTCCTCTTGTGGAGGGATCTCAGGTTGAACGGGGATATTCCTGCCACCCCGATGGGGTCTACCTCGAGGCCTAGCGCACCCAGACATCTATGTAAAAAGACAAGGTTAGATTCAATAACGAGTTTCTGCACCTAAGTGCTCTACGTTCACTTCCCATGCAACCCGCATGCGGTTATACATCAAGCAATTCAAACAAATATTAAATATTCACATAAAAGTAGGCATGAGTCACTCTCCCTAGATGTTAGCTAAGTCCATGGCAATCAAGGACGTCCAAGTGGAAAGAACAGTGATCAAGTGCCTTTCCAATAGGAGTTCGATGAATGCAACTGACCTAACCACATCCTAGGAGCCTAACCCCATATCCCTATAGTCACATAAAAACACATATCACACCATATGTCCTAAGCATTCCATCTTGACCTAAGGACCCAGTTGTGATCAACGTCACTTCCCACGAACCCAAAGTATTCGAGCCTATTGCTCTGATACCAACTTGTAACGCCCTAGAAAAACACACCATAATATACACCGACACCACATTCATGAACACCCACACAAATCATCTTTCTCATTGAACAAAGAGTTAAACGTTTACATCACATACATTACATTCCTATGAAGTTCAAAACATGCTCTCTCTGTTCAGTGAACTAGATAACTTACAAAAAATAAGGCCTCCTGGGCATACAACATTACAAAGCATAAAGAGAAGTTTGTTACAAAAGCCCCAAAATAAACAGGTAACTATTAGAGTCCTTGTCTGCAATTAGTTCCCAAAAGTTGATAACGCTAGTGCTTGAACCAATCTTTCAATGAGGTTGCCGTTTATCGATTCTTGAAAATTTAGATTAGGGTTGAGCTAGATGCCCAGTAGGAATACATTTATCCATGTATTTAATCCTTGAACGAGATAATGGCATCCATGAGATAAAGTGTTCTAATAAGATTTGTTTTCATAAAAACGGTCAACAATTCATAAGTATTTTGAGATAATATGATGAATACAACTCACCTTAATCATGTACTACAATCAAATATCCACAAACATGAGAAATAGACCACACTTCTCTCTACATGAACCCAACCAAGAACAACATTTACTTTGTAAAGATAACCCCCACATTCGCTTATTCACCCAAAAAAAAAACCCCCACATTCGCCGGCTACTAGACGACGGGAGGTGGGCACCCTAAGAAAATCATCCGTTTTTCCACTTTCGCCGGCTACTATGCGGCAGGACTATATGGACACCCAAAAACATTTTTTCCGCATTTGTCCAACGATAAGCCTAGACAGGGCAACTGGGCACCTTTTTAAACTCCCCGCACGGGTACCAATACAACACCATCTCTACACTTCACCGACACAAACAAGGACTCATGCATGTCAACAATGTAAATCACATTTCAATCCCACATTTGAACATCAAGCATAGTCATGGATAAGCAATGCATAAAATTCAAAGAATCATAGCATTCAAGTCACCATCTCTCTAATCGCATCATTGCCCGCATTGTATTTCTCAATTATTTACCCATGTCCATGATTCATGAGGAAATTTCATCATACTAAGTAATTCCTATTAATTTAGAAACTTAGGGTTTTACCAAATTTGGGGTTTCTCATTCTTTGTCACTAATGTAATTCCTCAATCACATTCCTAATCATTATTGAAAATGGGAGATGAGAGATTTCTAACCATTGATAACTAAAAGAATAAAAATAAGGAATTTGGGCTCAATATCATCAAACCATCAATTAGTCCACAAATCACACTAAATACCATAAATCTCTTCAATGAAGAAGACATACAAGGGTAAAAGTATCCCTACCTAAACTATAAAGCCAAATGTCCAAGCCCCTTCACAAATCTACCACAAACCCACAATCCAATCGGTTGAGAATGACCCTCTTCAAGTGCTCTTCGCCCCAAGCAAACGATTTTGGGTGGATCACAAGTGTATGAGAGGTATTTGATGGTAGAAGGTTAGGGTTTCAAAAAGGAAGAGAAGAGGAATGAAGAGTAGAAGAAGTCTTTTGTCCCAGTGATCTAAAATCGTTATGTATAAAAAGTCGAGATCGCGATCCTCGCTCGAGCGAAGGATTTGTCACTCGAGCGACCAGACATAACGACTAACCTCACTCGAGCGCAAGAAGTTTCACTTGAGCGCACAATTCGAAGCTTCAGGTCTGCCACAAAAGCAAACGCACGCTCGAGCGCAAGAGTTCTCGCTCGAGTGAAGGAACGAATACACAACTCTCGCTCGAGTGCAAGAAGGCTCGCTCGAGCGGAAACTATGTCTGAGAAGAAACCTGAAGACCCTCAAAACTCACTCGAGCAAAAAAAATCTCTCTTGAGTGAAGAAGCAGGTTTCACAAAGCTCGCTCAAGCGCAGGAAGCCTCGCTCGAGCGAGGAAGCCAAAATCTGGAAAGAAACTATTTGAACCAACTAACAACCAACAAGTCCCAAACACACCTAACACAATTAAAAACTCAAATTCAAGAGTTAAAGGAGGAAAATGGAACACAGATACAATATTATGTTGCAAACCCAAGTCCGGAATACGATGAAAGTCGGGTCCAAAACCCGGATCGTTATATGGTTGTTTTCGATACCACCTATCGCACCAATAAGTATAATTTGATTTGTGCTCCATTTGTCGGTGTTAACCACCATTGGCAAAATGTGATGTTTGGTTGTGCTTTCCTTTTGGATGAAACCACTGATTCATTTATATGATTGTTTAAATCATTTTAGAATCAATGAGGATCGATTTTCGGTTACAATTTTTACTGACCAAGATCAAGCCATGTCTAATGCTATTGAGGCAGTATATCCAAATACACATCATTGACTATGTTTGTGGCATATTTCAAAAAATGCTTCTTCTCATTTGGGGGAATTAAATACTAACATAGAGTTTAAGTACTTTTTCAACAAGTGCCAAAAATATTGTGATTCTACACTAGAATTTCAATAGACTTGGGATGAAATGATACAAAATTTTAGTTTGGAGAGTCATCGGTGGCTTACTATGATGTACAAGATTCGACACAAGTGGAGCACTGCATTCACTAAGGTTAGTTTCACTGCTAAATTTAAAGCTTCCTCAAGGAGTGAAAGTACAAATAATGTTTTAAATAATATAGCAGGTAAAACAACTAGCGTCACTAACTTTGTTATTGAATATGACAATTTAGTGGCAGGTATGCGTTCTTCAGAATTGGATGAAGATTTTCGATGCAAGCAAGGTGCCCCACAAAAAATAGTAAAAAAAAGTGGTAGCTTGGGTCATGTAGCTCAGGTTTACACCTGTAAGATATTTAAATTATTTGAAAATGAATTTCTTAATAGTCTTGCAATGGTTTGGAAGCAAGTTGATTGTCAAGATACAGTTGATGTTTTCGAGTTGAAAGAAGAAAATAGTGAAAGGTACGTATTGTTCACTTTGATCATCTTACTAACAACATTTCTTGTTCTTGCAAGAAGTTTGAATCATTAGGAGTTCTTTGCTGTCATGCATTGAGGGTTTTCAGTATAAAAAATTTGACTGCAATTCCAAGTCAATATTTTGAAACGTTGGAAAAAAGATGCTAAGAAAGGGATTATGGCTTATGAACAAGGTGCCAATTCCATTGCGAATGGTAAAGAGGCTAAGATCATATGGCGTAATAGTATGATACGTATAGCTATATACAAGAGTCAGGGGAATGATAGCCTTAAGAACATTTGCCAAAAGATACTTACAAAACTTGATGAAAAAATTGAAAGAGAGTTTGCAAGGTTGAAATTGGGTACATATGTACTTGTTGAAGAAGATCAAGCCATACAGTGTGATACCACTAACATGTCAGTGTTAGATCCCCCACATGCGAGATCAAAAGGTGTACGAAACACCAGACTTAAAGGGCATTTTGAAAAGCGCAAGACAAAACCGTCCAAGGATGCATCAACTATGAGTGAGAATCTTTATTTTTTATTTTTTATTCAAGCGTGAGAAACTATTTACTTCTCAATAAATGTTACATTCTCATCCATAATAATATTTTTTTAATGAAGTTCTTATGTTGTAAGTTATTTGTGACATACTTAGGAAAATTAAAACAAGTAAAGCAAGGATCATCACATGCCTCACTTGGTGTCACATATGACACAACAATCTTCCAACCACCAAATGGGTCCCCTTATGTAAGACCAACAGATGCCAACATACATGGTTAATCTTACCCACCATGGACCATGCATACTCAGGAATTGAATATTTATATTGATTCACAAAGTTAAAATATCTACTATTTATACTTAAAATTATGGTCATAATTAATTTTAAGTATGAACTATTTCTATGCGTAGGATATGGACTTTGCAAATATTCCATTTACAACTATGTTGCAAAATGTCAATGTTGTAAACCAATTTAGTGAGGTAAATATTGACACAATTCATTTATTTATTTGGATGCCTTTATTTGTTAATATAAGAATTTATTGTTCTCTTAACAAAGGCTTAATTTGTATAATATTTTTAATATGTTGTTTAGAAAAATGATAGCCACACAGAGAAGCTACAAAAGTAAGATGAGAGCTGTACATAAGGGGTTCAGAGACTTACACAAAGCAATACTTTGAAGGTGGCTAGTGCTCGAAGAATGATATTTTGGAAGTTTGCTCAAGTGCAAAGAAAGAATTTCAAACAAAGTTTCTAGGGAAAGACAAAATTTTAATTTAAGTTATGTTTTTTTCCCCCCCTGCATTTATGTAATGGAGCTTTATATATTACAATGGTTTTTTTTATTTCTTTATAGGATTATAGATGAAAAGACTGGTTAAATTTCATTACTTAATTTTTGGTTGTGGTAGTGAATTTTTTGATGAAAAATTTTAGATATATATTTAACAAATTGAGATGACATTCATTAATAAAAAAAAAAAAAATTTAAAAAGTGAAATATAACTCAATAAACTAACATGGTAGGTTTTATATCAGTTTGTAAAGAAAAGTTTTAATTTTTAACATGATAGGTTTTGCTTGAATTTGGTATGAAAGGGATAGATGTGTTTGGTGTTGTATGTTTTTGTTAGATTAACAGATTTTTAGTGGACTGAGTACTGAGTTTTTTTCACAAGCTTAATGTTATTGCAATTGGGAAGGAGTCTCTCTATTCTGTAATTGAGAAAATCTCTTCCTCTTTCCTTCATTATTGAAAATAAGAAAATTTGTCCTGTAATTTTTTTTTTTTACCAAATACTGTAAATACATAATAAAATATTCTCTGTAAGAAAAAATTCTCAATTTCTCCTCTTTACAATTTTTGGGTGGACTGAGTACTGAGTTTTGCCTTTTTCTTTCTTCATATCCCACTTCTTGAATGTTACATCGCATTCTTTGCACAAATCAGGTTGGATTAGCTTCGCTGGTATCTCTGCCACATTCGTTCCAGTGTGCGAGTCTAGATGCTTCTTCTCTTCATCACTTAGGAAATCTACTTTGATGCTATTCAAAGGCATTGACATACAATTGTGAGTATGACTTACATCAGTCGCGGTCATCCTCTTCTGTATCAACAACTTCAATTTAGAACTATTCAAGTTGTTGCTTTTTTCCTTAAATTCTGAAGGAAGTTCTGGTGGTGGGTATGAAACATTGTCAATTCCCTTATTACTACTTATCGTCTTCTTCTTGATTGGATTGGGTTTTTCTTAATCTTTGCTCTCTTCACTCTTATATCTCTTCTTGTTCTTCGGTTTTTCTTCTGTGACAGGCCTCTTGAGCCGCTTTTCTCTCTTCATCTTGTCTTCCTTGGACAAATTATCAATTGGCTGATCAATAACAGGCTTCTTGAGAGGCTTTTCAATCTTTTTTTTGAAGTTTTCTCTCTTCATCTTCACTTTCATCTCTTCCTTGGCGATAAACGTTTGAATTTTAATTTTAAAGTACTCTTCTAAGCCAGGACCAGGACCAGGAGTGGCCTCTTCTGCCATGGATGTCTTTCTAATAAAGTTTTCTTCCTCCAATTTTTTCTCTGCAACTTTTGAAATTTGTCTCAAGCACTCGAATGGAGAACAACTAGAATTAACCTCAATAAAATTCACAACTCTAAGGCGATATTTGTTTGGGCGGACTGGATTAAGTTGGATTAGCATTCTCATGACTAATAGCCCTAGGACTACGAATCCCTTTGGATTGTGTAACCTATCCTATGTTTGGATTGAGTTCGGATTATAAGAAGGGCTAATAGTCCAAACTTTGGCTTAGTCCTCCAATTTATATCTCACCCCCTATGTGGGATTGAATAGTCCATCATATATAGGATACCATATCCGAATGGATTGTTAGTCCGTACTTCAATTGTTTAACCAAACATCGGATTAATAATTTTATTGGACTATTAGTCTAATCACAAGCTCATGTGCACCCAAACAAACATGGCCTAAGTGTTAAGAACCTCTTGTTGATCATCTTGTTTCTCTATTTCTTCAATACCCCAATCTTTTTTTTTTTGCTTGCATCAAACAACTGTTTGTCTCTGATTAGTTTGGAGACACATAAAAACACACACATATATATAGGTCACCTATAGGAAAATAAAACCCTTTGGTTTCAATAAAATTAGGATTCCTTTCTTGAAAATATAATAATAATAATTATTATTTTCAGTTTTCTAATTTTGGACCAACTGGGATTGCTTTATGGTAATCTAATGGCATCGATGTCTAGAAAACTAGTTTTCTAATTTTGCACGTAGAAGAATTGACTTACTCGTCATGTGTTGAGCTGTGCTTCCCTCCCATCCAGTTATCTGGACTCAATTGGAGCTTGTTATTTAGGTTTATAGTTATTTTGATAATTTAAATTATTTGCTTTTGTAAAATTATTTATATATGTCCTTTAAAAAAAATTAATCGATCTTACTGTGGTAACTTATTCAATTTGTTATTAAAAAAAAAAAAATTGAATGACGAAGAAGTCAGATGTTTTATAACTAGCAAAAATATTTAAAAATATATTTATGAAAGGCACACTAAGTTTATTTTTAATTTTTTAGGGGAAATTACAAAAAATAAAAAAATAAAAATAAAAAACTTAAGTTTTGACCCTTGTAACAAGATAAATCATGAGTTTTTAATTTTGTCAATTTAAACATTGAAATTTTTAATTTTTTTTTTTCAATATGAACCATTTACCTATTTTTGTTAAATAAAATTGACTAAAAATGAGTATTTTAGTAATTAAACTAATAAAAATGAATATTTTAAACATTTTATGCATGCCTGTATTGAGTTTAACAACTAAAAACAAGATTTTTTTGAGATAATTAATCTAACATCCCTATTTAACTTTTGATAATGGAAGAGGTCTGTAGACCGCCTGGAACTCTACTCCGCGCGCGAGGGCGCGAATCGTGGTTCTAGCTACTACAGTTCGGACTCTTGTCACGGTTCTGAATCTAATCTCACAAAGTGCAATGTGAGACCAATAAATCACCAAAGAGTCCAAATCCAGCAAATCGTTTTGGGAAATCGATTTTAATAAAGAAGTGCCAAACATGGACTGCTTTGCCAGATACAGAGTCGCCACCTAAATATTTTATTTTGGGAAATTTAGCAAACCCTAACTCGTGCCTAAGGCCACGTGTCCGTCATCACCAAAGTTGCCTCGGCTGGGGAACTTGGGTACGAGGGAGGAAGGTCCTAAAATGAGCACCCCCGCTCGCCCGATCAAAGATCGGCCTTTACTAACATGATATGTTATTTTTGAAAACACATGTGTTCTTATTCCGATTATTAATCTAGAATTACTATGTTATGTGCACAGCATACAAGTATAGACTAAATCGCTCAAGTTGGAACAAAACATCTCATGTTTGTTTGTTTGAAAATGGTTTGAAGGTGCTACTTGCAAGTAGGCTAAGTCGCAGATTTGCCACCATCAAGTGGGCATAGAAAACATGATTTTTCCACTTCAAGTGGGCTTAAAACGCACATTTGATGAATTGTTCCAATTTAAGCAATGAAGCCTTCATCCACAGGCATTCATGTAGTTAAACACTTAAGCAGTTAGCCTCATGTCAAGCATGCTAAACATGGCAACATACACATCTCATGCAGTATGCTAAAGCGTAAACACTCACAGTGCACTCCGAGCCAAAACAGAAGATAGTTAGTAATCATGCATGATCCTAGCTATGTCAACAATGCCTAATGCAACACATGCAACTAAGATAGGCTCAGCTATTCTAAGATGGCATATGAATGCAACAACTGATACATGTATTCAAATCGGAATTAAAATACAATGCAGTTTGTATGATGCGCCGAGCTCGGTGCATGCAAGACAAATGAATGATGCGCGCATGCAAGCATAAGGATGCTAATTGAAACATGCCCTAAAACTAACCATCAAAAGCAGGTAAGTAAAAGGGAGAAAGAAATGGGGGTTGGAAGACATGCATCACACACACGCATGCTTAATACAAAATTTGCCCTCGCAACGGAGAGTCCGAATGAATAATACAAACCAACTAATTAACTAACTGTCCTAGCTAATTAATTATTACAAAACTCTTAACTAATTTAAACAAATTAATTAAGTTACAAAACCAACTAAGTAAAAAACTAAATAGGCTGCCACAGCTCTGCCTCGGAATGGTGAATGATGCATGCTCGGTCGCGTCCTCCCGGAAATCCACTATTGTGCCTCATGATGCCGCTGTTTGCACTATTTTAAACCTCTGAAAACTGTGCCAACCTCCAAAGTACTTCTGATCCACCTCATGGACATGCTGAGAGGTCATCGGCCAAGAGGAGTGGCCATCGGCCAGAGTTGATTGCCATCGGCCAAATTTGATAGCCGATCGGCAGACAAAGTGGTCGATCGACCACTGCTCCTGCAAAATTCTCCCTTTTGCTGCAGCAGAGCACTAACAGAGGCATTGCAATGCATTCACAAGAAAATGTGTGTGCAACTACACTCCTTATCATGTCTAAGGCTCAAAGGAGTGATGCTCGGCTCTCAAGCCATCAATCACGCATCTCAATGCATGATGGCCAAAGAGGTCGAGTTGCACAAATCAATGTCAAATGAATGCACAAAAACACTTAAATGCCTTAACCTCTATCATGCATGATCAAGAGGGTCGACGATCGAGAAATGAGGCACGTTTCATCACTTCAAGTATGAAACATCCCTCATTCCTCGTGTTTGGATTGACACCCTATCCAAACACGATGCAATGCGAGGCATGCACACACTACGCAATGCAACAAGCATAGAAAAATCATGCTACGCAACAAGCATGCAACAGCATGCAATGCACCAAATATGCAACAACATGCGATGCCACAAGCATGCAACAACATGCAAATAACAATGGAATGGTAAGGGCCATGTAGTGCAAAATTCAAAGGACCAAACCAAACCCCAAATAAGCCTCATGCATGCCGATACAATGGCCAAAGTATGCTAAAAATGGAGTCCAAAAGTACATAAAAGCATGCATGCCAATTGGTTCACAAACAAAGCATGAAGGCACCAACTCCCAAGCACATTGAAGGAGTGGAAAAGGTGAGAGTGTGGCAGTGAAAAAGGCTCTGAAATCACATTCCAAATGAGGCTAAATCATGCACATATGATAAATAACACATGCTAGTGGGCTCAAAGCTTAAAGCTAGCCAAGGGACTTACACCATGGCCATAACAAGCAAGCCCCAAAGGGCCAAGGTGACTCAAAACGGTCCCAAGGCAGGCCAAAACAAGACTAGAAAAATGCTTGAACAAGGCTAACTCATGCTAGAATGGAAGGCACAAAACATGACGCATACAAGGCTAATAAGGATGATTGCACTACACCTACCAAAACCAAGCACAAGATGACTTCACCAACTAAAATTAGAGTTATGGCATGTCAAAATAACACAAAAAATGCACTGATATGGCATCCCACAAGCTTAGGCAACATGGCATGCATATAGACTCATACTCAAGGCATAAAGCGCGACTCACCAAAAGCATTGAAATAGTGGAACATGAGAGAGTATGGCCACACTATACATACTGAAATCATGGTAGAAATGAGACCAAAGCATGCAAACAACTCAAGTAAGCCATGCTAGAGACCATGAAACTCAAAGCTAATGAGCAAGAATGCATTATGGCTATACAAAGCATGGCATGCATGACCAAAACAACGTGAATCAGAGCTTAAGCACGTTAAAACATAGACAAAAGCTTCTTGGAGTAAAGCCAAAACATGCTAGAATGATGGTCTAAACACATGATGCATGTTAGGCTAGTGAATGGATTTGCACTACAAGTGCAAGGAGCATGCATGATATGATCAAACCAAGCCAAAACAGTGTTATATCATGGCAAAACAAGGCCTAAGACATGCTGAAATGGAACCACAAAGAGGTATAAAAACATGCCAACTTCGTGAGCCATCAACACAAGCATATAAGGCAAGGAGAGGGGGGACAACCCCCTCCTATTTGAGGCCTCAAAACCACATTCCCACCACTAAAATTCTTCTGGAATTCAGTGGTGAAGAGGCCAAACAAAGGTGATCCAAAGGCCTAAAAGAGATGGCTCAAAACAAGGCCAAATAAGGCACAAAAGGGGTAGACCACCCCCACACCCCAAAGAGACCTTAAACAAACATGTTAAGCACTTCAAAACAATACTATCTTCAGTTGAAAGCTAAGCCGAAGGAAGCATGCAAAGTTCGCTAAACAAGCTATGAAAACAAAGCTTTAAAGAGACAAGAGACTCACCCTTGAAGAACCTCTTTAGAATAGCAACTTCTGAGCCAAAGAAACAAACTTTGAGAGTCCAAACAAGGTCCTCTAGCACCTCAGCAACAAAGCAGTGGTGCTTTACTAGGTGTTGTGGTGCAAAAGTGAAGGCAAAACACACTTTAAGGCACAAACTCACACCAATATAGAGAGAGAGGAAGAAATATATAGAGAGATATATATCTTGTATCTCAGATTTTAGAAACTCTGGAAAGGGAGAGGGGTCTCCCTTCTTATAGAAAAACAAGTCCCAAGCTTGTTTAACAAGCTAGAGCTTGGTTCAAATCCCTCCATACACGTGTATGAAGGATACACCAAGTGACCAACAGCTAGCACTAGCTAGAAGAAAAATATCTGCAAAAGCAGAAAAAAAAAAGCCTCGGCCAAAAGATATGGTTGATAGTCCAAAAAGAGTGCCGATCGGCCATCACTAATGGCCGATGACAAGAAAACATGGCCAATAAGCACAAGGCTTGGCCGATGGGTTGTAGGGAGGCCAACAAGCCACCCCACTTCCCTCAGAAACAAAACCACAAGTCCTTGGTCGACAACCAAGCACAAAACAGACAAGTTGAGAGGTTCTAAGGCAAGGCGCGCGGCCGAGACCTTCAGAAACTCAAAACGAACACGTGCATGGATGATCGTCGAGTGTTCAAACGATGACTTCCAAGTCTTGAGGACAGTCAAAAATGGGGTTTCTATAGTTGCCCCTCTTTGACAGAACTCGAAAGTCATAAGATGACGGGAGTGAATGTCAAAGCCCAAAGACGACCCATTTTTGACAAGGCCGAAGACTTAGACAAACATACAAGACAACAAATAAGATGCGCCCACAGGCAGGGGCAAGATGCAAATGACATGCACAATGCGGAATATAACTTATGATCATGCAAAGATGGCTGTAATGAAGCAATTATGCAAAATAAACGCAACATTTTAATCGAATAAGAAACAACAGTCTCACACATTCCAACAGAAATGATGTAATAAAATTATGCAATTCTCACTGCGTCTCACGCGGAGAAGGCTAAAAGCGCCTACCGAGAATACTTAGAGTCTCAAACACAACACTTCCTAGTGCATAAAACGCAAAAAGGAGAAAGGCATCCAAACGCGTGTCAAACGCGAGAGGAGAAGGGTACGTCCAAACACATGTCAAACGCGAATGGAGAAGGGTTGTGCAAGAAAGCGCGATGCACATGAAAGTACGAGTACGTCCAAACGCGGCGCGCGAGTGGAGAAAGGTTGCGCAAGAAAGCGTGATGCACATAACAGTGCGGGTACGTCCAAACGCGGCACGCGAGTGAAGAAAGGTTGCGCAAGAAAGCGCGATGCACATAATAGTATGGGTACATCCAAACGCGACACGCGAGTGGAGAAAGGTTGCGCAAGAAAGCGCGATGCACATAACAGTGCGGGTACGTCCAAACGCAATACGCGAGTGGAGAAAGGTTGCAGTCAAACTGAACCGGAACTTCTCTGAATGAACTGTACATACAATCACGTCTGGTTTCACCATCTTCAAATGAACCGTACATACAATATCGTGCCTGCACAAAAATAAACTTTGACAGATACAATAGAGTAGAAACATATGTAGATAGAACGCGCATAACAATGCAAGCGAAAAGGTTGCATGACAATGCAAGCGAAATGGGCACATAACAATGTAGGTCGAACATGCGTGACAATGCAAGTAAAGTGTGCATAACAATGCAAGTAACGTGCGCATAACAATGCGAGTAGGATGTGCATGACAATGCAAGTGACGTGCGCAAAACAATGCGAATAGGATGTGCATGACAATGCAAGTAACGTGCGCAACAACGTAAGTAGGATGTGCGTGACAATGTGTGCCCCATGCAACATTAGGATGCATATTCTATGCAAGAGGGAGAAATGCATATTCTATGCAAAACACGGTGAAACACTGTAATGTAATGTGTTCAAAAGCAATTTTCGAAACTTGCAATATACAAAAGGATATGAAAAAGGATACATCTTGCGCGTATCGAGTGCTGCACACAGAAGACACGGTTCGAGGTTACCATGGAGACCGCTTAAGCTTCAAAAGTGTATTTTCTTGCACTTTCTTGAGAGATAAGGGTACCAAACAACAGAACTACCCCAAACAAGGGCATTACAGGTCCATCGGCCATAAGGGGGGGCCATCGACCATCCATCGGCCATCAAAACATCTTATCGGCCAACAATTTAGCCGATCGGCTAACAATTTGGCCGATCGGCTAAAAGTGGCAGATTCGGGGCAATTTTGTCCATTCACCTCGGGTCTTTAAGTATAGGGTTCCAAACCCTATTTCCTCACTTCCTCCAAGCCGAAATTCATTCTCCTCCCCCTCTTGGTTGTTTTCCATCCTTCGATCCGAGCTTTTCCCCCATTTTCAAGCCTCCCACAACGTTTGATTCGTGAAACCCTCGTTGTTTTACACACTTTGAACCGATTGAAAGTGATTTTGGTGCCACATTCTTGATTTCCATCACTTGGGGTTTGTTTCCCCCGAGTTTACCTTTGGTTTTCGTGCCTTTTTCCGCACTTCGACATTTTCTTCCATTTTTCACCCCTCGGGGTTGACTTTCGGTTGACTTTTGGCATTCTTACCCATTTTCCATATCCTCGGCCATTTTCTTAATCTTCTCGAGATGGCGGACGATATTCCACGGGGTGGGACTCCACCAGATATGGATATGGATCTTGAGGTCGAGCTCTTACCGCTCAATGTTCGACCCTTCGACCCGACGACATACCAACCGAGGTGCATGTGTTGCCTCCTGACAGTATTCGCCAGTTCAGGAGCTTCACGTGAGGCGCGCCATTGGAGCTCTTGCTATGCGAGCCGGAGTCATACCTATCCTACGGCGCTGCTGAGGTACACTCTTCTCTTTTACTTTCTGCAATGTAGATCACATGTCTTGGATAGCCAATATCACTGTTCATCTGATTAACCCGAATACACTCGTATATCGCATGCGTAGTTCAATCTGAGCACATTCATACATGATATATATGTCAACTCGAACATATGCACACACACTGCATTTTCATCAATTATGGACACATTCAAACACTGTATTTCTGACACTGCTTTGCATCTGTTTGTCTTGAACACAGGGAGATTCCCATGCCTTCCGGGGATATAGGAATACCATTGCACGGGGTTGGTACATGGAGCTACCCGACAAGGTTCGCCATATCGTCAACGAGGCCGGTTTCGGCGTTTTCTGCATGGGACTCTTGCGCCTCACTACGAGTAGGCCCCTTCTAGGCGCGCTAGTGGAGAGGTGGTGGGACACCACCGATTCCTTCCACATTTCTGCTGCTGGGGAGATGACGATGACTCCCTTTGACTTCTCCATGCTCACCGGCATCGGAGTAGGGGGTGATCCGATCTCTTTTGACACCGACATGGGCGAGTGGGATGCTGCCCAGATCTTCTTGCTTGGCACTCGTCCACCTCTCTCTCGGCCAGGGTTCGTGAGGTATTCATGGTTCGAGGACCAGTTCAGAGCACAGAGGCCGACGACCCGCAAGGAGGTCGAGCAGTACACCCGAGGGTTTCTTATGTTCTTGCTGGGCACCACTCTCTTCGCCGACCGGGCAAACACTGTTGGCCTCTATCTGCTGAGCGCGCTGGTGGACGTGACCTGGATCCGGCGCTACTACTCGTGTAGTAGCCCGACCCTCATATGTGATACTGGTATCTTTTTAGTTTTTATTTTGAATTTTCGAGTGCATATTATGAAATTCTATGTGTGAAACTTAGAAAAATGGACTTCTATCTGTTGAATAAGAACATTATCTGTCACAATTAAACTACTTGAATTTGAAATTGGGCGCCTTAGAGGCTTAATTTTCAGAAATTGATTTGATATTTGGCATCTGCATAATTTTTAAGCTCTAATGGGATTTTCTGTGAAATTTCAATTTAGGATGCTTAAACGATTAAATTTCGTCTTATTCTCTTATAAGGATATGTCTATCTATATATATCAAGCTTCCTAGATATTTTGACTTGGAATCATCTTTTGTGAGTAACTAAGAAGAAGGAAAAACGTGGGTGTTGGAGAAAAGCCCTCCAAGTGAACAATTTGGGAAATTTTGTGGAGATTGCTTAAATTAAACTCGAGGTATGGCAAATTTCTTGATCTAGTCTCTCTCTCTCTCTCTTGATCTTGGTTGGGAATTTCTCTTTTGTTTTGGGAAATCATGGTAGGTAAGAGGGTTTTATGAGATATTGAGTTGTGCAGAGAATTTATCTCTTATTCTCTTGATCTTTCATGAGATTATTCAAGCATGTGGTTGAATTAGAAGCTTAGGTAGCTTTCTATGTGTATATATATATATATATATGGGAATTGTGAAGGGATTATGGTTGGTTTGGGTGTAAATTGAATGGTTGAAAGTGTAAGGAGGTTTGCAATTGATTTGTTGTGTGATTTAGCACCTTAATTTGATGTTTGATCCATTGTGAAGGTTTGTTTGTGTTGTAAAAGATGGATTTTTAGTATGGAAGTGAGCTACCCTAATTCAGGGCGACGGACGCTCGAGTGGAGGCCACGGCCGCTCGAGCGGAAAAATGAACCTCCCAGCAGTTTTTTCTGAAATTACCCTGTCTGCTCAAGCTGAGGAAGTTCCGCTCGAGCGCAAGTATCAACCTCTCAGTATCTTTGTTACAATTGTACAGTACGCTCGAGCGGCCAAATTGGCGCTCGAGCGGGGGACTGTTTTCAAAAAGAAAAGATGGTTATTCAGTTTTGTGTGCTTGACTCTCTGGTATTTTTGGAATATTTTTGATGATTCTAAGATGATTGTAAATTCATATGAAATGACAGAGAATGATCCTTAATGATCTAAGAAGAAAGAACACTAATGTATCAGTTATGTTGTGTGCAGGGCACACTCCAGAAGGAACTAGCACGTCAACACAACGTTGTGAGTAATAGTACTTAATGTACGATAATAATATTTCGTTCGTACTTAATGTTACTAATATTCTGACTTCTGAAAATGTACATTAACATATGTATGAGTTGGAACTTGTTGAGAATGTATACAAAGAGGACTTATGTATTTATGTCTGCACACCTTTGGGCCCGAGGCCGTTCTGTTATAATTGGGCCCGAGGCCATTCTGTCTTGACTAGGCCTAAGGCCATTTTGAAAGTAACACAGCATCAGACCAAGTTATGAATTCTGTTTTGTTTGAATATATATATATATATATATATCGTTATGAATTATGATTTATGTTAGATAATAAACTATCAAGTATTATTACTCATTGAGTTTATCTCACTCGGTAATTATGTCTGTTGTTCTAGGTAATCAGCTTGGAGGTCAGTCCTAGCACCAATATCACCTCCATTTTGTCAACTTAAGCATATCCAGGCACTTGACGAAGCCGTGCACTCCGTAATAGTTGTTAGATTTTTGGTCCAAACCTTTTTGATTCAGGGTGAATGTACACTCCATTTTGTTAAACACCCAAGATTGGGGCTGGATCTGTATAACTGTTTGTGTGTAACTAATTCTCAATGTACGCATTTTGTATATTTATCTATAGTTATTCTGTTTGTATGGTCCTGGCATGGTTATAGTTGCTCAATGGGAAGAGTTTAACGCTATTTCTTATGTTGAAGGCTTCGGTCAGGCCCTCATACGTTGTTTGCATAGTAGATTAAGTGTTTGTTTCAGTTTAGGTCATGCCCAAACTTACGGGGGGCAGAGTTGGGGTGTGACAAGTGGTATCAGAGCACGAGTTGCTATCTCACACACGGACCCATTGAGCTCTAGGATGTCTAGTAGGATTTAGGCATCATGCATGAATGAAAAATTGATAGCAACGTCATATGTCTTTTGTTAACATTAATGATCATGAACTGTGTTATGGTATTTTTTGGTATATGCTGTAACTATCTGTCTTGTAGAATATGGTGTGAACAAGGACAGAAGGACAAGAAGGAACTACCTCAGCACGGCTGGACAGGATGGAGAGAATGATTATGGAATTGACAGAGACCTTACGGCAACAGCAGCACCCACCACAACAGCAACAACAACCACAACAACAGCAACAGCCACAAGAACAACCGCCACCACCACTGGTACCTTCACCGGCAGTACCTGATTTCCATGCTGAAGACCGTACCATTACACTAATAAGGGAGTTTAAAAAGATGATACCACCATTATTTAAGGGGGGAATTGAACCAATGAAGGCTGAGGCATGGGTGTTAGGAATCGAAAAGCTGTTCGAAGTCTTTCCTTGCACTGAAGCTCAGAAGGTACAGCTTGCTGCTTTCACTTTAGAAGACGAAGCGCGGAGGTGGTGGATGCTTACAAGAACAATGCACCAGGGGTTAACGTGGGATAGATTCTTGGAGCTGTTTTATGATAACTATTTTCCTCAGAGCATGCGAGACAAGAAGGTAACTGAATTTGAAACACTAAGGCAAGGGAATAAAATTGTTGCTGAGTATGAAGCTCAATTCACGGAACTAGCCCGATTTGCACCCCACATGGTAGATACAGAGTATAAGAAAGCAAGGAAATTTGAAGGGGGATTGCGAAGTGCTATTCTGGATTGAGTTAATGTGTTAAAGCTGCCTACTTATGTGGATGTATTAGAAAGAGCTGTCATAGCCGAAGGAAATATTGCAGCGCAGACGCGATTTTCTGAATGGAAGGGAAAGAGACAGAATAATCAAGGGTATAAAGGGGCAACTACTCCGCCAAACAAGAAGCAAAATTCAGGGATTTCGAGCAACGTCACCGCTACTCGCAATTCTGCCCCTGTGTGTCCAGAATGTGGATTGAGGCATCGTGGAGTGTGTCAACGAATGACTAGAGCATGCTTCCACTGTGGTAAACTGGGTCATCTGATATGCGATTGTCCGCAGAGGAACCAACAAGACGGTAACAAAATTGCTACAAGCTCAGTAGGATCTACACCAGTTCCTAATGCTAAGTCAACCGCTAAACCTGTCAACAATAAGGATACCACGAGGCAAGGCAGAGTATTTGCGTTGATTCCGGGAGACGTACAGAATGCAGCAACAGTAGTGTCAGGTATATTTATGGTTTACGGCCATCCCGCTAATGTGTTATTTGATTCTGGCTCTACCTGTTCTTTTGTGTCAAAATTATTTGCAAAAAACTTAGATAAACCTGAAGAACAATTGCCTTATGTGCTGTTTGTATCATCACCAATGGGAACTTCTATGATCTGTACCTCTGTCTATTCTGCTTGTGAACTTCTAATCGGGGATGTAAGTGTATTCGTTAATTTGCTGCCACTTGACATGAATTCCTTTGATATCATTTTGGGAATGGATTGGTTGGGTGAGTATAGAGCCACCATAGATTGTTTTACCAAACGAATCAGTTTCTATCCTCCGGGGCAATCGGGATCCACTTTTCAGGGACAGGGAGTGACTTCTCCACCCTATTTGATTTCTGCAACAAGGGCGTGCAAATTAATCTAGAAGGGATGCCGAGGGTATTTGTGTAGTGTACTGAATGGTCAAATACTAAGTGGGAACATCAATACGATTCCAGTTGTTTGTGAGTTTGTAGATGTTTTTCTAGAAGATTTACCGGGAGAGTTGGTAGATCGGGAAATGGAATTTACAATTGAGATAGTCCCGGGGACTCAGCCCATATCTAAAACTCCGTACCGAATGTCACCAGTTGAAATGAAGGAACTGAAGACTCAGTTGCAAGACCTATTGGATAAGGGGTTTATCCGTCCAAGTGTTTCTCCATGGGGTGCGCCGGTCCTGTTTGTGAAAAAGAAGGATGGGACACTTAGACTTTGCATCGATTATAGAGAACTTAATAAGGCAACAATTAAGAACAAATATCCACTGCCACGAATCGATGATTTGTTTGATCAGCTACAAGGGGCACAGGTCTTCTCGAAGATCGATTTACGGTCCGGGTACCACCAATTGAAAGTTAAAGCTGAGGATGTCGAGAAAACAGCTTTTCGAACCCGATACGGCCACTACGAATTTCTAGTAATGCCCTTTGGAGTTACTAATGCACTAGCGGCATTTATGGATTTGATGAACCGTATCTTTAAGTCCTATCTGGACGAGTTCGTGGTGGTCTTTATCGATGATATTCTTATATATTCAAAGAGTACAGAGGCTCATGAGAATCACCTTCGTCTAGTTCTTCAAACACTCCGAGAAAAGAAGTTATATGCCAAGCTCAAGAAATATGAATTCTGGTTACATGAGGTGACGTTTCTAGGGCATGTGATAACCAAAGAGGGAGTTTTTGTCGACCCACACAAGATTGAGGCAATCGTGAACTGGCCCGTTCCTACAAATGTTACTGAAATACGCAGCTTTATGGGATTAGCCGGATATTACAAGAGATTTGTCCAGGATTTCTCTAAAATTGCAACGCCACTTACGCAGTTGACTAAGAAGGGAGTTACGTTTGAATGGACGGAACAACGAGAATCTTCTTTCCAAGAACTAAAAAGAAAATTGACTACCGCTCCAGTCCTTGCTCTACCATCTGGTACTGAGGGATTTGTGATTTACAGTGATGCTTTACATAAGGGACTTAGTTGTGTGCTTATGCAAAATGGAAGGGTGATAGCTTATGCTTCCCGACAGCTTAAACCCCATGAAAAGAGTTATCCCACACACGATTTGGAACTGGCTGCAGTAGTTTTTGCTCTGAAGATATGGCGCCACTATCTTTATGGAACTACCTGTGAAATTTATACCGATCATAAGAGCCTCAAATACTTGTTTACCCAAAAAGAGTTGAATATGTGCCAGCGGCGGTGGTTGGAGCTTATTAAAGATTACGATTTGCAAATCCACTATCATCCTAGAAAGGCCAACACAGTAGCTAATGCTCTTAGCCGAAAAAATGTGGGGAATGTATCCAATTTATTTACGGAGCAAAAAGAGTTGGTATTTGACTTAGCTAAGATGGAAGTAGATGTAGTGATGCAAAGCGAGGGAGCTATAGTGACGGCAATAATGGCCCAGCCAACTTTACTTGAAGAAATTAAATTACACCAATTAGAAGACGGGGCTTTAAAAAGGATATGTGACGAAATGGAAACAAAACCAAAACCGAGATTTAATGTAGAGAATTCAGTGCTTAAGTTCCAAAACCGAATATGTGTCCCCAATGTGATGGAACTTAAACACAAACTAATGGCAGAAGCACATACCTCCAGATTTACAATGCATCCAGGAAGCAGTAAAATGTACCGGAATTTGAAACAAAGTTTTTGGTGGCCAAGTATGAAAAAGGAGATTGCAGAATTTGTCTCTACATGTTTACAGTGTCAGCAAGTAAAAGCAGAGCACCAGAAGCCAGCAGGATTGCTACAACCCCTTCCGATCCCAGAGTGGAAGTGGGAACACCTTACCATGGATTTTGTGGTAGGTTTGCCACGGACTCCTCGAGGTATGAATTCTATTTGGGTCATCGTGGATCGATTGAGAAAGTCCGCCCACTTTCTACCTGTGAAAACTCAATATAATGCCGACAAGCTTGCGGTGATCTATGTGAATGAAATTGTAAGACTCTATGGCACCCCGATCTCGATTGTATCAGACAGAGATCCGAAGTTCGTTTCAAGGTTTTGGCAAAGTCTACAAAATGCAATGGGTACAGAATTAAAGTTTAGTATTGCCTTCCACCCTCAAACAGACGGACAATCTGAAAGGACGATACAGACGTTGGAGGACATGCTCCGAATGTGTGTTTTGGATTTCCAGGAAAGTTGGGAAACCCACCTACCGTTGATAGAGTTCGCATACAACAACAGCTACCATTCAAGTATAGACATGGCACCTTATGAGGCTCTATACGGAAGGCCGTGTCGTTCTCCGTGTGCTGGGCTGAGATTGGAGATAGATCATTACTAGGACCGGAAATTGTGCAGATGACAACGGAGAAGGTCAAAATTATTCGGGAAAGATTGAAAACTGCTCAAAGCAGACAAAAGAGTTATGCGGACAATCGACGAAGAGATCTGGAATTCGAAGTGGATGGTTATGTTTTTGTGAAGGTTACTCCGATGAAAGGCCATCCGAGATTTGGAAAAAGGGGTAAGCTAACACCCCGGTATGTTGGTCCCTTCCAAGTTTTGGAAAGAGTGGGTCCAGTGGCTTACCGAGTTGCCCTTCCGCCAAGTATGAGTTCAGTGCATAATGTATTCCATGTCTCCATGCTTTGAGGATACCTCCCGGATCCGTCACATATCATAGATTACCATCAGATTGCTCTGGATGATAAATTAACGTATGAAGAGAAACCAATCCGAATCCTAGACCGACAAGTGAAACAGTTGCGAAACCGAGAAATTCCAATGATAAAAGTAGAATGGCAAGAACACTACGGAACAGAAGCAACTTGGGAGAAGGAAGAAGAAATGCAACACCAATATCCGTATCTATTTCAGTCCTAAGGTAAAACAAGTTTGGAGGACCAAACTTAATTAAGGGGGGGAGAGTGTAATAGCCCGACCCTCATATGTGATACTGGTATCTTTTTAGTTTTTATTTTGAATTTTCGAGTGCATATTATGAAATTCTATGTGTGAAACTTAGAAAAATGGACTTCTATCTGTTGAATAAGAACATTATCTGTCACAATTAAACTACTTGAATCTGAAATTGGGCGCCTTAGAGGCTTAATTTTCAGAAATTGATTTGATATTTGGCATCTGCATAATTTTTAAGCTCTAATGGGATTTTCTGTGAAATTTCAATTTAAGATGCTTAAACGATTAAATTTCATCTTATTCTCTTATAAGGATATGTCTATCTATATATATCAAGCTTCATAGATATTTTGACTTGGAATCATCTTTTGTGAGTAACTAAGAAGAGGGAAAAACGTGGGTGTTGGAGAAAAGCCCTCCAAGTGAAGAATTTGGGGAATTTTGTGGAGATTGCTTAAATTAAACTCAAGGTATGGCAAATTTCTTGATCTAGTCTCTCTCTCTCTCTTGATCTTGGTTGGGAATTTCTCTTTTGTTTTGGGAAATCATGGTAGGTAAGAGGGTTTTATGAGATATTGAGTTGTGCAGAGAATTATCTCTTATTCTCTTGATCTTTCATGAGATTATTCAAGCATGTGGTTGAATTAGAAGCTTAGGTAGCTTTCTATGTGTGTATATATATATATATATATATGGGAATTGTGGAGGGATTCTGGTTGGTTTGGGTGTAAATTGAATGGTTGAAAGTGTAAGGAGGTTTGTAATTGATTTGTTGTGTGATTTAGCACCTTAATTTGATGTTTGATCCATTGTGAAGGTTTGTTTGTGTTGTAAAAGATGGATTTTTAGTATGGAAGTGAGCTGCCCTAATTCAGGGCGACGGCCGCTCGAGCGGAGGCCACGGCCGCTCGAGCGGAAAAATGAACCTCCCAGCAGTTTTTTCTGAAATTACCCTGTCTGCTCAAGCTGAGGAAGTTCCGCTCGAGCGCAAGTATCGACCTCTCAGTATCTTTGTTACAATTGTACAGTACGCTCGAGCGGCCAAATTGGCGCTCGAGCGGGGGACTGTTTTCAAAAAGAAAAAGATAGTTATTCAGTTTTGTGTGCTTGACTCTCTGGTATTTTTGGAATATTTTTCTGATGATTCTAAGATGATTGTAAATTCATATGAAATGACAGAGAATGATTCCTTAATGATCTAAGAAGAAAGAACACTAATGTATCAGTTATGTTGTGTGCAGGGCACACTCCAGAAGGAACTAGCACGTCAACACAACGTTGTGAGTAATAGTAGTTAATGTACGATAATAATATTTCGTTCGTACTTAATGTTACTAATATTCTGACTTCTGAAAATGTACATTAACATATGTATGAGTTGGAACTGTTGAGAATGTATACAAAGAGGACTTATGTATTTATGTCTGCACACCTTTGGGCCCGAGGCCGTTCTGCTATAATTGGGCCCGAGGCCGTTCTGTCTTGACTGGGCCTAAGGCCATTTTGAAAGTAACACAACATCAGACCAAGTTATGAATTCTGTTTTGTTTGAATATATATATATATATATATATCGTTATGAATTATGATTTATGTTAGATAATAAACTATCAAGTATTATTACTCATTGAGTTTATCTCACTCGGTAATTATGTCTGTTGTTCTAGGTAATCAGCTTGGAGGTCAGTCCTAGCACCAATATCACCTCCCTTTTGTCAACTTAAGCATATCCAGGCACTTGACGAAGCCGTGCACTCCGTAATAGTTGTTAGATTTTTGGTCCAAACCTTTTTGATTCAGGGTGAATGTACACTCCATTTTGTTAAACACCCAAGATTGGGGCTGGATCTGTATAACTGTTTGTGTGTAACTAATTCTCAATGTACGCATTTTGTATGGTCCTGGCATGGTTATAGTTGCTCAATGGGAAGGGTTTAACGCTATTTCTTATGTTGAAGGCTTCCGTCAGGCCCTCATACGTTGTTTGCATAGTAGATTAAGTGTTTTTTTCAGTTTAGGTCATGCCCAAACTTACGTGGGGCAGAGTTGGGGTGTGACAACTCGGGTGGCGCAGGATTGGCCACACTATATGGATACATGAGCTCTTCATCTCGTCACAACGGGCACCTGCTAGGAGGCTATTGGCGAGCCTGGGAGGTACACCTTTCTTTTCTGTTTTACACTATCTGTACACCACACACACTGTATACACCCAATCTGCTTTACACTGACTGTACACTGCATACACGCAATCTGCTTCACACTGGCTGTACACCGCACATACTGCACAAGACACTTCATACACTGCACAATACACTGCACTTCATTCTCTGATTTCTGCTTTATCTGTATTCTGCTTTACTGATAAACATACTCACTATTACCCTGTTACATTCCGTAGTTGTGGGTGTATGCCTACTTTCCGAGGCTTGCTCCAGAGCCGGAGGTGGAGATGCCCCTCGTTATCCCCTATTCTCACAGATATGATGTGAGGTGCGAGCGGAGACCACGAGAGTCTTTCTTGTTCTTCCGCAATATTTTGACACCATAGCCGCAGCAGAGGTATTTCAAAGCTTACAGTTCATTTGAGTTTTGCTCTACATTGTACTTCCGATAGTAGATAACAAACTGTATATCCTGTCATTTGCAGATCACTTGGCAGCCCTGGACGGTGCTACCTGATGCAGTGAGAGACCAGTACATGGGCGCTCAGGAGATTGCCCGGTTCCAGGTTTTGCTGGAGGGTCCGGTCTGTCGGGCATGGTATTTGGGAGAGCGCTTCCTGCGTCAGACCCTTGGTTTACCTAAGCAGATAGTCACGAGCCCACCTCACACCCATATGAGGCATACAGAGAGGTACACCCCGCAGGAGATGATCGATTTCACAATTGGCTGGGATGCAGACTTCTTCAGAGATGAGGGCGACTACACCGACTTTATCCAGACTTATCTCATGCGACCTCTGACCAGCGCTCACCGAGCTGAGAGAGAGAGGCCTGTAGCCCCAGTAGGAGGAGTGGGAGCATCGAGGGCGACTCAGGCCCATAGCAGGAGGGGTTCCCGGAAGAGACGGAGAGCAGAGTGGCCAGACTTGCCCACCACTATGACATGCCGCGGGCAAGCTGGAGAGACTTACTAGATACCCATTGCTCCTCCTCCGGCTGATCATGAGCTCGTCAGAGTTCGAGGCTCGACCGCGGTATGTGCCATACTTTGCATTCTATACAGTGATTTCATTTCATTTGATATCCTGCAGAATACTAATTGCCTCAACACTTTTGCAGGCTTTGATAGAGTACACTGGGCAGGCTCTGGAGCTGACGGCTTCGGTGATGGGGATGTTGCAGAGTAGCATAGACCTGTTAAGTATTTATGGTATCCTGGTAAGTTCTTTCGACCTCAGTCTCAAAACCTTACATAGTCTGTTCCATACTGATCCGATGCATTACATTATCAATACGGCACTTGATACACTGCACTCATATACCACTCACGGCACTGATACACTGCATGTCATACACTGTAATCATACACTGCTCTCTGTATTCATACACTGCGCACAGCGTTCATACATTGTAATCATACACTGTATTTGATACCATACTCGGTTTCGCATAACATAACAGATGCATTTGCCAAATCGTTCCTTTCAGGCCCCATTCCAGATACCAGCCACAACGGGTGCCTCAGCAGGACCCTCAGCGCCTCCTAGAGTAGCAGGGGGAGCTGGACGAGGGATGTCGATACACAGCCGAGGCAGACATAAGCGTACTCATACCGAGAGCAGTTCGCGAGAGCTTGCCCCAGATGATGACGAGTCTGGTGCGGAGGCAGAGTCGCCTTAGGATGAGGCTGGAGATGGCTCAGGTTCAGACTCAAAGAGTGGAGTTGATGGCGGTGATCCTGGACCTTCGTCCAGGAAGAGGACGAGGAGAGACTCCCGCACTTGAGGCGACTGGCGCCAATTCCAGATGTTTTGTTTTTTGCTTTATTTTCCTCACTCAAGGATAGTATTTCTTCAACTTGTCCATGTTGATTGGCTGGGAGAA
Source organism: Camellia japonica (assembly GCA_030407325.1). NCBI lineage: Eukaryota > Viridiplantae > Streptophyta > Magnoliopsida > Ericales > Theaceae > Camellia > Camellia japonica. Next base: position 113,356,577 of record JAPPVO010000031.1, read on the forward strand.
CTCTAGGCCATCTAGGTCCATTAGAACGACAGCTCCACCCGACCAGATAGACTTGATGATGTAAGGGCCAGTCCAATTGGGTCTGAACTTTTCCCTTGGGTCATGGATGGGAGCTCGGTTGTCTTTCAGCACTAGATCCCCCTCTTTCAAATTCCTAGACTTAACCTTCTTATTGAAAGCCCTGGCAATTCTTCGTTGATAAGCCTGGATGTGATACAGTGCTTTCAGCCTTCTCTCATCAAAGAGCATGAGTTGGTCGAACCCGCTTTGCTGCCAATCTGCCTCAGCTATCTGACACTCAGCCAATGCCCGTAATGACGGAACCTCAACTTCGATAGGCAGAACAGCCTCCATCCCATAGACCAAGGAATACGGAGTTGCCCCAGTAGAAGTTCGAATTGAAGTCTGGTAGCCCCACAGAGCAAATGGCAACTTATCTGGCCAGTCCCGGTAGGTTTCCACCATCTTCTGCAGAATGTGCTTGATGTTCTTGTTGGTGGCCTCAACAGCTCCGTTGGTTTGCGGCCGATATGTAGATGACTTATGAAAAGCCATGTTGTATTTCTCCAACAAGTCGATCACTTCTTTCTTGAAGTAGGAACCATTATCCGAAATAATCTCATTCGGGACCCCGTAGCGACAGATGATGTTGTTCCTGATGAACTTAGCAACGTGCGATGCCTTCAACACCGCATAAGATTGGGCCTCAACCCACTTCGTAAAGTAGTCTATCGCTACCAGAATATACTCATGCCCGTTGGACCCCTTTGGAGTGACAGCCCCAATCACATCAATCCCCCAGACTGAAAACGGCCATGGCGAAGTCATGTTGTACAGCTTCGACGGCGGAATGTTCATGCGGTTTGCATGGATCTGACATTTGTGGCATCGCCGGACAAAGCCAATACAATCCTCCTCCATGGTGGACCAGTAATAACCCTGTCTAAGGATCTTCCGGGCTAGCATCACCCCGTTCATGTGCGCTCCGCACTCTCCTCCATGGATGGCCTCCATCAGGCGCTTGGATTCTTCAGCATCAACACACAGTTTATGCATCCCGATGACCTCTCTTGTACAGTTTACCCCGCAGACGATGAACTGAGCAGCCATTCTTCGAATTGCCCTCTTATCTTTGGCATTTGCCCCTGGTGGATACGCTTCCTTTCCAAGAAGTTCCAGACATCATAATACCAGGGATTTTCATCTTGTACCTCATCTATGGCAGCAATCAGCTCGTAGGCCGGCACGAATTTTTGTTCGATGATGATCGGACGCATCCGGACTCCAAAAGGAATGTCTATCATAGAAGATAGAGTTGCTAATGAATCTGCGAACCTGTTGTTCTCTCTTAACAGATGAGCGAAGTTCAGTTTCTCAAACCGAGGAATCAGAACGTCCAAGGTCTGGTGATAGATTCTCATCTTTTCTTCTTTAACTTTCCAATCTCCTTTAGCTTGAGATACAACAAGGTTCGAGTCCCCGATGACATCCAACCGTTTTGCCCCTAGTTCCAGGGCGGCTTCTAATCCAGCAATACATGCCTCATATTCTACCTCATTGTTCGACACTTTGAACCAGAGTTTGAATGCTAAGGGTATCTGGGAATTGTCGAGTGCTATCAGCAACACCCCTATCCCATACCCGTATTGGTTTGACGCTCCGTCAAAGTACATCGTCCAAGTCTCTTTTCCGACATGTAGAATGGCCTCGTCTGGGAACAGATACTCAATTGCTTCATCTCCTTCAACTGGGTGATCGGCTAGGAACTCCGTTACCGCTCTCCCTTTCACTGACTTGCGTGTCATGTACTTCAGATCAAATTCGGAAAGCAGAAGCAACCAACGGGCTAGCCTACCCATAAGCACTGGTTTCTCAAAGAGATATTTGATGGGATCTAATCTCGAAACCAGTATTACAGAGTGAGCTAACAAGTAGTGCCGCAGCTTCCTGGTAGCCATACCAAGGCCAGACAAGCCTTCTCCAGCGGAGTGTAGCGGGTCTTATAATCTAGCATTTTCTTACTCAGGTAGTAGATAGCTCTCTCCACTTTGTCCGCAGACTCCTGTGCAAGCATGCAGCCCATTGTAGTTTCAGTCACTGAAAGGTACAGAATCAACGGTTTCCCCGGCTCAGGCGGTGACAACACAGGTGGGTTCTGTAAATATTGCTTGATCTGTTCAAAAGCAGCTTGGCATCGGCCGTCCCATTGGAACTTCTTTCCTTTCTTCAGGAGACCAAAGAGTGGTTCACAAGTCAAGGTTAATTTTGCAATAAACCGTCTTATGAATTGCACTTTACCCAGAAAGCCTCGCACCTCCTTTTCAGTCCTCGATGGTGGCATTTCTAAGATGGCCTTGATTTTAAGATGGCCTTGAGGAGGATCGACCTCGATACCTCTTTGTGTGATCAAGAACCCCAGCATTTTCCCTGCTGTAACACCAAATGTACATTTCTGAGGATTCAGCCGCAACCGATACTCTCTGATCCGTTGAAAGAATTTCTGCAAGGCGGTGTAGTGGCCCTTTCTTTCCTTGGACTTGACAATCATGTCATCCATGTACACGTCCACCTCTTTATGGATCACATCATGCAAAATCATGGTCGCAGCCCGTTGATACGTAGCTCCAGCATTCTTCAGCCCAAACGACATCACCCTATAACAATAGGTCCCCCACAGGGTGATGGAGGCAGTCTTTTCCCGGTCTTCGGGTGCCATCAAAATCTGATTGTAGCCTGAAAAGCCATCCATGAATGAGAGCAACGCATGCCCAACAGTGAAGTCCACTAATTCGTCAATATGCGGTAGAGGAAAGTCGTCCTTCGGACTGGCTTTGTTCAAATCCCTGAAGTCCACACATACCCAAATTCTGCCGTCCTTCTTCGGCACCGGAACTATATTGGCCAACCAAGTTGGGTATTTAGATACCAGCAAGAACCCTGCGTCAATTTGCTTAGTGACCTCTTCTTTGATCTTGAGAGCCTAGTCCGGGCGGATCCTTCGGAGTTTCTGCTTAACAGGTCGGGCCTCTGGGTTAAGAGGGATCCGGTGCTGTATAATCTCATGATCGATTACAGACATGTCTTCGTAGGACCACACGAAAACATTGAAATCTTATAACAAAGCGACTAAGCGCTCGCGCTCCTCCAAAGACAACGTGGACCCGATCTGGACCAGCCGCGGGTTTTTCTCAGTACCAACATTAATTGTGGTGATTTCATCATCCAAGAGTTTTACAAACCTCTCCTGCTCTTGATCAAGCAAATATTTCAAAACCGGAGGAATTTCTTCCTCGTCGTTTTCATCAAAATTTTGAAAGTCTTGATTAATGCAATAAATTAAGGGCACAAAAAAGTACTCGGAAGCCACCGCCATTCCATTCTCATTAATAACATCCAGTTCGCCTGATTCCTCTTTTACAACAGACTCAAAGGAAAAAGAAAAAGACGACCTAGACAGGACTGTGGCATCCGGGTTGTCACCCCCGGGAATACCAGACTCAGACTCAGATGAGCTGAAACCTGATTCCGACTCCATAGACTCGGTGGAATCAAATTCTGGCTCACTACCTGACCCGGTGTTGCTCGATAAAAAGCCCTTCTCATATTGCCAGACGAGGAAGGGTGCGATGGATGCATCCAGAATGTTTGAAGATGGGCTCACAGCCGTTTCATTCCCGATCATGGATTGAGTTATCCCCCAAGCACTCCTGTACGATCTGAGGATCTGAGAGTAGACAAGCCAGTGCTACCTCCATTTCAATCTCTGTGCTCTCGAAATCCTCCTCCTTGCACTGCTCAGCCTCAGCTGGTGGGTCTGTCTGCTCTTCAGCAACATCATCCCCGGACAATTGCAAGTCAAAGAAAATCTCAAACCCCGGCAAGCGCCGCCTCTCTGCATTTAGCCATGGCTCTGGGAAGCCGCAGAATGGAAAGTCTTCCCCCTCCCGGACAAAGCGTCCGTTCAGGGTACCCTGGATAGGCCGGTGCACCAACTCATAAGGCTTCTCGGCTTGCTTTGCTCTGGCCCTTCCGGCCATCTCTTTTCCTTTCTTCACCCAGTCCTCCTTGGTAGGCAGATAACCTAAACCAAAGGTATGTGGGTTATACGGCACTTCGGCCGATGTTGCAACACTTTCCGGCCACTGTGCCCTAATCCCATCTCGGGATATGCTGGAGCTTGTTCATAAGGTAGACAAACTGTGCGCTGACGTATAACCCCTCATCAACAACTAGTATGTTCTGTACAACCCGGGCCTCGGCTAAGGTAAATCCTGACAGGAACACATCCTCTGCGCCATGCTCAATATCCAGAACTGGTGTAGAAACCTCTGGCGGTGGATGTATTGACGAATTCCCAAAAACTATAGCCACTCCCTTCCCGTGGGGGTATTTCAGCATTTGGTGCAGGGTGGAAGAGACCGCCTTCACCTGGTGCAGCCACGGCCGCCCTAGGAGTAGATTGAAGGTTGCGAGAACGTCCAAGACATGAAAGTCAATATCCTGTTGTCCTGGACCAACCTGAGTCCGAATCTGCACAGTCCCCATCACCTCTCTGCTGGTATTATCATATGCCCTTATCACCTGGGCAGTTGGCACAAAATCTGCGGGCTTCAACCCGATAGCATATGCCGTCCTCGACGTGCACACGTTGATAGCAGATCCTGTGTCAACAAGAACTACTGGTACCCATTTCTCTCTACACTCGACAGAGATATAGAGAGGTTTGTTATGGTTTGAGCCCTCAGGCGGCAGTTACTTGTCAGTGAAGGTCAACATCGGGGAAGCTCCTCCCGGAAAAACCAACCCTACCAGCTGTTCAGGCGTGGTGTCGATTGAAAGTTTGGCCTTGTCCATCGCAGAAAGGACAACCAGTCTATGAACTCTTGAGGCCATAAGCAGTCCCTAGATAGAGATGTCTGTTTGTATCTTCTTAAGCTGTTTCAGTACAGCCTCCTCTTTGAGCAGTTTTTCTTTTTGCTTCTCTACTTCTTTGTCCTTTCCGGACGTCTCTGGTTGATCCAAGTGTGGGGGCTTGAAATACCGCCCACTCCTAGTCATGTGGTCCACCTCTCCCACATACCAGGTATCATCCGATTGGCTTTGCCCCCAATCTTCATTGGTGTGGGCAAGACATAGGTCGTCATCTTCCCACCACATACCATCAGCAACTGACAAACACCTGTCCGGTTTCGTTATTACTATTTCTATGCGCACGGCACATTCCGTTCATGTGCTCACAGCACATTCTGTCCCTGCAGGGGCTTTGGCCTTTCTAGCCCTTTCCAGATCTTCGATCTTTTCCCGCTCAAATTGCTTCAGTGCAGCCTGCTGTTCAGCATCTTCCGTACTCAAACTGCCCGTATTCTGAGCAAAATTCTTTACACCGGTGCTCTCCGGCGGTGGCTCCTGATTCCCAGCCATTCTGGCTACTGTTGATGTCCCTGTTTCTGACGATCCTTGCTCTGGCTGAGGTACCTCAATAACATCTGGCTCGTTGCTGAGCCACCCAGTAGCTTCTGCTGACCCTTCCAAACCAAACCAGTTGACAGTCATGTCCCCCGGATCCTGTTCGTTGAAAAACTAAAGGTTGGCAATGTCCTCTTCTAGCTCAGCTAGGTCATCTAGCCCTTGATTAGGTCCATCTTCCCATACTACATTGATCGCTGACCCCATTGGCAATTCCACCCTTGGCTTAGGTTGATCTATTGGTGTGATGTAACTGCTTGGGTTGTACACAAATCTCATAGACCCCTCAAGCTCTGAATCCTCATTCCCCTCTGCTCCCAAAGTTGACCCAATTCTATCTTCGATAGTCACCACCACCGGTTCAGGTTGGGTTTGGGAGATGTCCAACATGTATAGTGGAGTGAAGGTTCTTTGGCCTCGGGGTGAATACTTGGCTGTTTGTGAGCTACTTCCGGACGCACCGGAAAATGATGTAGCTATAAGGGTATTTAGAGTGGTGGTGGTGACCATGCCCACATCTGAAGTTCTGGCAGCTGCAGCACTATTTGTGCCTGCATTCGTACTGCGGTTGAATGCCCTCTTGGGCTTCTCTCTTTCATGGTCAATCAGACCCTGTTTCATGGCATCCTCGATCTGCACCCCAATCTTATGTAGATCCGCAAAGGTGGGAAGGGGGAGGACGATCATCTTTTGCATAAGCTTAGGCTGGAGGTTGCGCACAACCATCCTTATCTGATCTTTGTCAACCGGCCTGATGGTCATCATCGAGGCTTTGGCCCTCCAACGGGTTACGAAGTCGAAGAAGCTCTCGTTTGGCTCCTGTCTAGTTGTCTCCAGATCACGAGTTGTGACCTCGATCTTAGTGTTGTAGGAGTATTGAGCTATAAAGGCCTCAGCCATCTCCTCCCAGCTTCTCTTAACAGAGTCCTCCAGCTTTGCGTACCAAATAGCCGCTACACCCGACAGGGTCCAGCCAAAGAGGGAAAGTTTCTGCAATTTGGAGAGGCCTATCGGCCTTAGGATATCCGAAAATAGCCGCAGGTGCACCATAGGATCTCCAGACCCGTCAAAGCGGTCTATGTGCGACATTTTAAACCGGTCTGGCAGAGTCACGACCGAGTCGATGTATCCATCCTCTATATCCGGAATGGATTTCACGCCTTGAGCCTTCTTGAACAGCTTTTCTAGCTTGCTCACTTTTAGCACTATTGGATCCACCTTGAACTCAAATGGTGTATCCACTAGATTGGTGGGTGCTTTGGACAGCTGGGGTAGGATTGGAGGCGGAGCCGGCCCCGTTGGAACGTCCGTATTTTCCTGGACGTTTGCAGTCTCCCCAGATGTTGGAACTCTTGGTGGGGGAGGAGGTGGGTGCAAAGCAGATGCCCCGGCTTGCTGTGGTTGTTGCTGTTGTTGGAATCTGGTAATCTCTGTTTGTTGGGTGACAACCTTGGCTTGGCGCGCGGCCAACTCTGCTTGGTGGGCAGCATCCCGCTGCATGGCTTGCATAGTTTCTTGGAGCTGACGCATCATCTCTTTCATGCCTGCCATAATGTATTAATCTATCTGAACAACCGGTATATTTGTCTTTGCGATAGAAACTGAAATCTCAGCCCGACTATTCAAGGACCACTGATCTGGCAACCGCTGTACCCATGCACTGCGCCTAGCTGACCTTCATCTAGCAACCGGGGGTAAAGAAAGAAACACTGCTTGTCCGTCTATCAGATCAGGGGATCGATGAAGTCTGCGACCTCTAACCCAGAGTGCTTGGGGAATATCTGCCTAGTCGGATGCAATTGTGCTAAACTACCTTGCAAAAAGATAAATAAAGCATAATAAGGAAATAATGAACAGAAAAACGGGCAGTATAACGGCTTAAAATAAAGACAACACACAGTTGGTATTTGTAAGCTGAAACACACTGTTCTCAATACTGATCACTATTCCCAAATCACTGCCCCAAATCTGATACCCTCAAGTAAAACTGATTCCCCAAATACTGATACTGATGCCCTCAAGCCTGATACCGAGACTTGCAAACTGATACATGCGTTCCTGTAGAGGCACATTCTAAAAACACATAGCAAGCAAGTGAGAGCCAAAAACACCCCTATAGAGGGGTAGGGTTTCCTTGTCCTATCTTGTCAGGAGCTAGGGTTTCACTACGCACACAGCAGCTTCAAACAACCTACAATTGGGTAAGCAACCTGTCATAGCTTGGAATGGTCACTATGGATTCCGATATGCACTAGTTTGAATGGTCAAAAAGGGTGCCTCGGCAACAATCGAGGTTTGTGTTCTCATCGTGGCAGAGCCGCAACCGGTCAGCCTTATGGCACGCTTCTCAAAGTAAGCCCCCAGCAAACCGTTCAGGAATAGCATACGGCAAACACGGTATCCTAGGCGCACCAATGCAAATGCAATGCAAAGAGACACATAAGTGTAAGCAAAACAAGATATCATGAGTTCGAGTCAAATTCTCTAAATCCCCAGCAGAGTCGCCAGAAACTGTAGACCGCCCAGAACTCCGCTCCAGGTGTGAGGGCACGAATCGTGGTTCTAGCTACCACAGTTCGGACTCGTGTCACGGTTCTGAATCTAATCTCACAAAGTGCAATGTGAGACCGATAAATCACCAAAGAGTCCAAATCCGGCAAATCGTTTTGGAAAATCGATTTTAATAAAGAAGTGCCAAACATGGACTGCTTTGCCAGATACAGAGTCGCCACCTAAATATTTTATTTTGGGAAATTTAGGAAACCCTGACTCGTGCCTAAGGCCACGTGTCCGTCATCACCAAAGTTGCCTCGGCTTGGGAACTTGGGTACGAGAGGGGAAGGTCCTGAAATGAGCACCCCCGCTCGCCCGATCAAAGATCGGCCTTTACTAACATGATATGTTGTTTTTGAAAACACATGTGTTCTTATTCCGGTTATTAATCTAGAATTACTATGTGATGCGCACAACATACAAGTATAAACTAAATCGCTGAAGTTGGAACAAAACATCTCATGTTTGTTTGTTTGAAAATGGTTTGAAGGTGCTACTCGCAAGTAGGCTAAGTCGTGGATTTGCCACCCTCCAGTGGGCTTAGAAAACATGATTTTGCCACTTCAAGTGGGCTTAAAATGCACATTTGATGAATTGTTCCAATTCAAGCAATGAAGCCTTCATCCACAGGCATTTGTGCAGTTAAACACTTAAGCAATTAGCCTCATGGCAAGTATGCTAAACATGGAAACATACACATCTCATGCAGTATGCTAAAGCATAAACACTCACAGTGCACTCCGAGCCAAAACAGAAGATAGTAATCATGCATGATCCTAGCTATGTCAACAATGCCTAATGCAACACATGCAAAATGCAACTAAGATAGGCTCGGCTATTCTAAGATGGCATATGAACGCAACAACTGATATATGTATTCAAATCAGAATTGAAATACAATGCAGTTTGTATGATGCGCCGAGCCTGGTGCATGCAAGACAAATGAATGATGCGCGCATGCAAGCATAAGGATGCTAATTGAAACATGCCTTAAAACTAACAATCAAAAGCAGGTAAGTAAAAGGGAGAAAGAAATGGGGGTTGAAAGACATGCATCACACACACGCACGCTTAATACAAAATTTGCCCTCGCGACGGAGGGTCCAAATGAATAATACAAACCAACTAATTAACTAACTGTCCTAGCTAATTAATTATTACAAAACTCTTAACTAATTTAAACAAATTAATTAAGTTACAAAACCAACTAAGTAAGAAACTAAATAGGCTACCACAGCTCTGCCTCGGAATGATAAATGGTGCATGCTCGGTCGCGTCCTCTCGGAAATCCATTACCGTGCCCCATGATGCCTCTGTTTGCACTATTTTAGACCTCTGAAAACTGTGCCAACCTCCAAAGTACTTCTGATCCACCTCATGGACATGCTGAGAGGTCATCGGCCAAGAGGAGTGGCCATCGGCCAGAGTTGATTGGCATCGGCCAAATTTGATAGCCGATCGGCAGACAAAGTGGTCGATCGACCACTGCTCCTGCAAAATTCTCCCTTTTGCTGCAGCAGAGCACTAACAGAGGCATGGCAATGCATTCACAAGAAAATGTGTGTGCAACTACACTCCTTATCATGTCTAAGGCTCAAAGGAGTGATGCTCGGCTCTCAAGCCATCAATCACGCATCTCAATGCATGATGGCCAAAGAGGTCGAGTTGCACAAATCAATGTCAAATGAATGCACAAAAACACTTAAATGCCTTAACCTCTATCATGCATGATCAAGAGGGTCGACGATCGAGAAATGAGGCACGTTTCATCACTTCAAGTATGAAACATCCCTCATTCCTCGTGTTTGGATTGACACCCTATCCAAACACGATGCAATGCGAGGCATGCACACACTATGCAATGCAACAAGCATAGAAAAATCATGCTACGCAACAAGCATGCAACAGCATGCAATGCCATAAGCATGCAACAACATGCAAATAACAATGCAATGGTAAGGGCCATGTAATGCAAAATTCAATGGACCAAACCAAACCCCAAATAAGCCTCATGCATGCCGATACAATGGCCAAAGTATGCTGAAAATGGAGTCCAAAACTACATACAAGCATGCATGCCAATTGGTTCACAAACAAAGCATGAAGGCACCAACTCCCAAGCACATTGAAGGAGTGGAAAAGGTGAGAGTGTGGCAGTGAAAAAGGCTCTGAAATCACATTCCAAATGAGGCTAAATCATGCACATATGATAAATAACACATGCTAGTGGGCTCAAAGCTTAAAGCTAGCCAAGGGACTTACACCATGGCCATAACAAGCAAGCCCCAAAGGGCCAAGGTGACTCAAAATAGTCCCAAGGCAGGCCAAAATAAGACTAGAAACATGCTTGAACAAGGCTAACTCATGCTAGAATGGAAGGCACAAAACATGACGCATACAAGGCCAATAAGGATGATTGCACTACACCTACCAAAACCAAGCACGAGATGACTTTACCAACTAAAATCAGAGTTGTGGCATGTCAAAATAACACCAAAAATGCACTGATATGGCAGCCCACAAGCTTAGGCAACATGGCATGCATATACACTCATACTTAAGGCATAAAGCATGACTCACCAAAAGCATTGAAATAGTGGAACATGAGAGAGTATTGCCACACTATACATACTAAAATCATGGTAGAAATGAGACCAAAGCATGAAAACAACTCAAGTAAGCCATGCTAGAGACCGTGAAACTCAAAGCTAATGAGCAAGAATGCATTATGGCTATACAAAGCATGGCATGCATGACCAAAACAACATGAATCAAAGCTTAAGCACGTTAAAACATGGACAAAAGCTTCTTGGAGTAAAGCCAAAACATGCTAGAATGATGGTCTAAACACATGATACATGTTAGGCTAGTGAATGGATTTGCACTACAAGTGCAAGGAGCATGCATGATATGATCAAACCAAGCCAAAACAGTGTTATATCATGGCAAAACAAGGCCTAACACATGCTAAAATGGAACCACAAAGAGGTATAAAAACATGCCAACTTGGTGAGCCATCAACACAAGCATACAAGGCAAGGAGAGGGGGGACAACCCCCTCCTATTTGAGGCCTCAAAACCACATTCCCACCACTAAAATTCTTCTGGAATTCAGTGGTGAAGAGGCCAAACAAAGGTGATCCAAAGGCCTAAAAGAGATGGCTCAAAACAAGGCCAAATAAGGCACAAAAGGGGTAGACCACCCCCACACCCCAAAGAGACCTTAAACAAACATGTTAAGCACTTCAAAAAAAATACTATTTTCAGTTGAAAGCTAAGCCGAAAGAAGCATGCAAAGTTCTCTAAACAAGCTATGAAAACAAAGCTTTAAAGAGACAAGAGACTCACCCTTGAAGAACCTCTTTAGAATAGCAACTTCTGAGCCAAAGAAACAGACTTTGAGAGTCCAAACAAGGTCCTCTAGCACCTCAGCAACAAAGCAATGGTGCTTTACTAGGTGTTGTGGTGCAAAAGTGAAGGCAAAACACACTTTAAGGCACAAACTCACACCAATATAGAGAGAGAGGAAGAAATATATAGAGAGATATATATCTTGTATCTCAGATTTCAGAACCTCTGAAAAGGGAGAGGGGTCTCCCTTCTTATAGAAAAACAAGTCCCAAGCTTGTTTAACAAGCTAGAGCTTGGTTCAAATCCCTCCATACACGTGTATGGAGGATACACCAAGTGACCAACATCTAGCACTAGCTAGAAGAAAAATATCTGCAAAAACAGAAAAAAAAAAGCCTCGGCCAAAAGATATGGTTGATAGTCCAAAAAGAGTGCCGATCGGCCAAAAAGAGGGCCGATCGGCCATCTGTAGATGTGCCCGAGGACTCCCGAGCTCCGCGCGCGAAGGCGTGAAATTCGTTTTCTCTCTAGCTACTACAAGTTTGGACTCATGTCACGGTTCTGAATCTAATCTCACAATGTGCGATGTGAGACCGATAAATCACCAAAGAGTCCAAATCCGGCAAATCGTTTTGGAAAACTGATTTTTATAAAGAAGTGCCAAACATGGACTGCTTTGCCAGATACAGAGTCGCCACCTAAATATTTTATTTTGGGGGAATTTAGGAAACCCTGACTCGTGCCTAAGGCCACGTGTCCGTCATCACCAAAGTTGCATCGGCTCGGGAACTTGGGTACGATTGGGGAAGGTCATTTAATGAGCACCCCCGCTCGCTCGATCAAAGATCGGCCTGTACTAAACATGATATCTTGTTTTTGAAAACACATGTGCTCTTATTCCGGTTAATTAGCTAGAATTACTATGTGATGCGCACAGCATACAAGTATAGACTAGATCGCCTAATTTGGAACAAAACATTGCATATCCGTTTGTTTGGAAATGGTTTGAATTTTTCTATTCGCAAGTAGGCTAAAATGCGGATTTCAATGAATTGTTCCAATTCAAGTAATCCAACCTTCACCCATAGGCAGTCAGGCAGTTAATCACATAAGCAATTAGCCTCATGGCAAGCATGCTTTCATGGCAGTCAATAACACACATGCAGTACGCTAAAGCGTAAACACTCATAGTTGTAAACACCCCATTTTTTACTGCCCTTAAGACTTGGGCGCTACTGATGGTGTACTCGGTGATGAAGGTGTGCAGGGCAAAGGTTCAGTTTCTTCGGCAAGGAGAGAGTCAAATCTCAACTTCATACCCCTTTTGGACCAAAACAATCTTGATCAAAAGATTTTAGACTTGAAACCCTCTCTTTCAAAATGTTTTGAAAATAAAAGTTCTACGATGTTCCGACGCTCGCATTTTGTTAAATGTCGCACTTTTCGGTAAACCGAGCAAGGGCAATGTCACGCCCCAGACCCGCCCCTAAAAGTTTGGGCATGATCTATTCAAAAACAAACTTGAAACTTGACGTACATAACATATGGGGCCTTGACGGAAGCACTAAAAATTTAATATAATAACAAACTCCATTGAGCTACCTCTAGTATGCCAGGATCACATGCATTACATACATTAAAATAACCACTTACAAACCAAAATTATACCGTGAGCATCAGTCATATAGATATGCATATACAGCCCCAGCCCTAAGATTGGGCATATATAAAATCATTGAAGTCATGTCAATTTAACAATTAATGAGTAATTAAAATACAAGCTAACGTCTAAGCAAAGTTGCTCAAAATGGGTGATCTCGCCTAGTGCCTGGACTCATATAGGTTGACAAAAGGAAATGGACGTCTCGAGTTAGGATTGGCCTCCTGGTTGGTTACCTACAGGAACAGACATACAGAGGGTGAGCCAAGTTCAGTGAATAGTAATACCTAAACAAAACAATGCTTAACTTGAGTCATAGTAAAAGAAAACATATAAATTCGTAGCTTGGCAATACTTATTGAACCCTAAATCGTGTCCAAAGTGCTTTGGAAAAAGATGAGAATAGAATCATAAACCTAGTACAACTTTCCAAATTATTCTGAAAATGGATCCCCGCTCGAGCGCCACTTTGGCCGCTCGAGCGGACTGTACAATTTAACAAAAATGCTGGGACGCTGATTTTCACGCTCGAGCGGGATTTCCCTCGATCGAGCGGAAGAGGAAAATCCTGAAATTTCCAACACTTCATTTACGATTCATATTTGGTATCCCGAGATTCAAAACATATATCTATCAAGCTTCAAAACATATACTTGAAAACATATACTTATTAAACTTCATAACATGTACTTAAGCATACAAATGTAAAGTCCACATAGTTAGTCTGAGTCTGTATTACCTCGTAATGATCTTAGGCTCTATCTTGAAACATATTAGCTTGAACATCTTGAAACATATTAGCTCGAACATCTTGTTTTGGCTTAAAGCCCTTGAATGGTGTGGCATAAACTCTTAATCATAGTGGCACAAAGCCCTTAAACAGAAGTATCTTTTACAGGACGGCCTTAGGCCCAATCTTAAACAGAGTGGCTTGAAGCCCTTAATAGAATGGCATAAAGCCCATATAATGGCATAAAGACCATGTAATGGCATTAAGCCCTTGTCTTACATGCATGAACTCAAAAGGTGACTCATACAGATTCTAGAGGTGGCTCGCATTGCAGCCTTTAGTTCCATACAGCACTTTGTTTCATACTAAGAGATCATACAAAATGGCCATAGGCTCCATGAAAGTTGGCATCAAGCCCTTATATAATTGGCATTACGCCCTTGAAAGTTGGCATAAGCCCTTGAAAGTTGGCAATAAGCCCTTGTATGATTGGCATGAAGCCCTTGTAAGTTGGCATTAAGCCCTTGAAAGTTGGCATTAAGGATGCCCTTGTAAATTTTTATGAATTCAAGCGGTGACTCACACGGATTCTAGAGGTGGCTCACATCGTAGCACTTAGTTCCGTGTAGCACTTTGTTTCATATTTATCAACATGAAGGTGTCTCATTCGTTTCATTACCTTTTTACATGGTGTTTCATTCGTTTCATTCTTTCTTTACATAATTGACTCCATTCATATAGAAATATAGGAATCATGCGTTAATGCTGTGTGGCCATAGGCCCAGAGTCTTACATAATGAAAGGATTTCATCTTTCCTATTTCTTTATTTTCATACATTAATACATGAACATTATTACATATCGTACATGAACAAAACACTAATGACAATCATTAACTACATATGAAGCATTCCATCGTTCTGTTACATAATTAACTTCTTTCACATAGTGACATAAGAATCATGCGTTAATAGACTGCTAATGACAATCATTAGCTATATGTAAAGCATATTACTACTCACAGTGGTGTTGAGATGACGTGCTACCTCCTCCCGGAGTGTGTCCTGCACACATTCATAACTTGCACGTTAGTTCCTTCCTTTTCCTTGTATATTAGTTCCTGATTCGCTATACTTCCAATGAATTTATAACCATCTTAAGATCATAAGAAAAATAATCCAAAAATAGCTGAGGATCGAGCATGCAAAACAGAACATATAATTTTTTCCTTCCTTTCCGCTCGAGCGCCCGAACCCCCGCTCGAGCGGCCATGCCCCTATTTTGGCAGTTTCGAAGTTCACCCAGAAATTCTGCAACCCTCTTCATTATTCATGCAAGGCAAGATGAATTTAAGGCATCATTTGAACCCAACTTCCCTATAACACAATTTAAAACTTGAACATCATAAAATACACATGAGTAGAAGCTTATTCAAGTATAAACCTTCTAAATTCTATCTTTAATTCAAGTTCTTCATGTTTATTAAAACATCATGCATTACATAAATATATGTTCATGGATTTAACATGAGAGACAAGGATTGAGGTATAAATTGCATATCAAAGCAACCAATTGATGAATATCCCTTAAATCAAACATAAAATATGAACACTTCTCCATAACCTTAAATCATCAAACATAAATCATAACCAAAACCCTTCTTTACAATTAAAAGGAGAATTCTCATATACACTAAACTTAACATACCTTAAGCTTTAAAAATGGCAAGGATCTCCTAATTTACTCTCAATCCCCTTCCTTGTTGAACCTTGCCTTTGTTTTTCCCCCCTTTTCTCTTCTTTCGTTTTTCTCTCCAGGAAATATTTCAAGTTCTTGTTTTTGCTTAAGCTTAAGAAGACTTGGACTTGATATATATATAAAGGCATATAAGACAAAATTTAATCGTTTAATCATTCCGAAATTGAAATTTCATAAACATGCTTAATATTACTTAAAAATTAAGCTGATCACAAATATATAATCAATTTCAGATAATTAAGCCTGTACGGCTTCCAATTTCTGAGTCAAAGGTTTAAGGTGTAACAGATACGTTTCTTGAGGAACAGATAAACATCCTAAAACATGAATTTCATTTACTTAATCTTAATTTCTCATGGAATTTCGCAGTAAACATTTAAAAACATAAAACAAGGATTGAAAATAAATCAGAAAACATGTACGAGGGTCGGGTTATTACACTCTCCCCCCCTTAAATAAGTTTGGTCCTCCAAACTTGTTTTACCAAATAACAGATTAGAAGTTTCAGTCTTACATCATTGACCAACTCTATTATAGATATTCACATAATTCCTTGGTTCGAATAGTTCACGATTAACCCGATATTCTCTACAGTTACGAGGACTATTTACATATAAAACAAACTTCATATTTCTATTTCAGAAAATTACATGTTGGATGAGATAAGACTATAAGAGTTTATTGCAGGACATATAAAGTATATCATCCCCCGTGGACAGGGTTTATAATCATAATAGTTTCCTGATGATAAGTTCCACAACGTCAATTCTTCAATACAGAAAAATAGTAGATACCGTTCTTTAAGCATATAAGTCGTATATTCCCATAGCATATATTACTTTCAATCACAAAAAAAATGTTCTTTACTACGTTCACACCAGTTCAATCCAGCATTAACAATTCATGTGCAAATCTTGTTTACTTGGTAACTTACAAATGAGTTGTTATCTAAAGTCATATCATTCAAAAGAAATCAATTATACAAGTAAATTCAAATCACACTATGCATAATGAAGTCAAACACCGGAGCCCACAAACAAGGGTCTGTCTATTTTACAAGGTCCACTTCATTCAACAGGCATTATTAAGTCACTTGAGTGTGTAACCACCAGCTTCACAAAAGTATTTCAAAAGCATACCATGATTGGTTTAGAATTCTATATAATAGTTTTTTTTTTTTTTTTTTAAGATCAGTACGATAGAAAGAAGGGTCACAATGCACATCATGATTTTCTTATAGCTTCGCTTCTAAGTACCGTAACACAGAAGGAATCATGTCCTAAATCGATAGTTATGATAATATCATATTAACATCATATTTATTAATTTTTTTTTTTTGTAAAGTCATGCAAATGTACTATGATAGACACTTAATCACATTATTATAAATGCAGATCCGGGTATTAGAAATGGATAGAATCATCGAAGGAAGCCATTCAAAGGTAAGCCAAAAATCAAATTCAAAAGCATGTCATAATATAGCATAAACGGAGCGGATAACAGAAATAGATTCATACATATTCTTATTTTGCTTGAATCATAAACAGAATTCAGAGTTCATGTTTGATTATACATGGGTACATCCAATAGCGCTAATAAATCCATATGAAGCGTACTTGTTAGTTCTATAAAGGAACTCTCAGTATCGGGAACTTGTAATATACTTGAACCACGGTATTATTACCCCTGAGCAAGGGCCTTGTGCTAAGGATGCCGTGAATATTTTTTATATATATGGTCAATCCTTCATTAATTTGAAATGTAACATATCAGATAATAAAGTATTTCTTGTCATATCATGTCATTATAGTACACTTAACAAAGAGAAAACAGATCAACCTCAGGTCTATACGTAACGTAACAGAATCATCTCAACTTCGTACAGATACCTTGATTTATAGATGAGCATAATTCCAGTTATTCGTTAAGAAACGACTTAGTTTGCTTATAGATAATAAAAAGTTCTTATTCATCATTGACACAACAGAATAATTCCAAAATCATACAGAAATTACAGACCCAACATGCAGTTTAGTTATGTCATATAAATAGTGTATCCAGTTACTTTCCGTACGTGGGTACTATTAGATCCATTTACAAAATCATAGATCCCATTGAATATGCCGCATCCATAGTTATCACATTCATCTTAATTCTGTAATGTCAAAACTAAACAGATAATGGTATAGCAAAAGAATACTTTATTGTAAATCAGTTCGTAACCGCGTATTGATTATCATTCATGTTCATATTAACTTGCAATAAGAGGTAAAGGGCCGGTGCATAACCTCAACCAACCATTAACATAGCAGAACGGTTCGCACTTGAAGGTTTTCGCAATCTTAAATCGTGAACATACATAAACAAGATTTAATTCTTGCAGTAACTCGTCAAATTATCAATCATTTAGCTCCAGTCCCAAAGTAGTCAATAACTACCCATCTTTTAACAAGTATCATGTGAGCAAACTCATAATATGGGTGAGACTCCTCATGTCATTCAATCATTCCTTATAAGAAATCTTGGTCACGGATTACAGAGTACACATAACAAAACAAATTACAAATTTCAAATTTTCATAAACAAATCCCTCGGTCCCTATCAGACATTGTCAATAATTTTCTCGACTCACGAACTCATATTACTTATAACTTATGTCGAAATCATAATTCATAGTACTTGACCAACTCGGTTCAAGGTCAATATTTAAATGTTCAAACATAACTAATAGGTACGTCATTCCCTTATGTCGTATGAACGATTAGTAAGGAACAAGGTTATAATCAATTATTTCCTTACACACTTACAAAAGTCTTTATATGTATAACTTCTTATCACAGCTAGTCCTTCTCAACACATTATACAACGTCATGCAAAACTTACTCTTATCAGAAGGTTTCATTACAATAACCTCGCAGGTTTAAACATTGCTATAACAAGGAGAACGTGGCTATGCTACAAAAAGTTCACATTGCATATATTATCTTGTTTAATCACTAAGTCTTAAGCATAATCCATATTTAAGGTGTAAGCAATTCAACCAACAGATACTAGGAAACACATTCATATTGTTATCACTTTCTGCAGATATCTGTCAATCCAGTAATAACATCATGGGCATATAAATTGTCTTACCAGTCAGCTCGAATTCTTACCCCACTTCCACCGGGCAATTCTGTTGATCTAATTCCATCTGCATGCCTTACATAGTCCACCAACAATTTTTTTTTTATATTTTTTTTTTTTATTCAACCCAGTGGAGGTAGAATCCTTTATCCTTATGCTTGCCATTACCTACACAACAATCACTTATACAGTAGACATAATTCAAAATTGTTAGCCTTATCAGAGTACACTTAACGTTGCCATCGATCTTTCATGTACTTTTTGGATGCCATGCAAGCTGCCTAAAGCTTTTCTAGACATCCTAGAGCTCAATGGATCCGTGTGTGAGATAGCAACTCGTGCTCTGATACCACCTGTCACGCCCCAGACCCGCCCCTAAAAGTTTGGGCATGATCTATTCAAAAACAGACTTGAAACTTGACATACATAACATATGGGGCCTTGACGGAAGCACTAAAAATTTAATATAATAACAAACTCCATTGAGCTACCTCTAGTATGCCAGGATCACATGCATTACATACATTAAAATAACCACTTACAAACCAAAATTATACCGTGAGCATCAGTCATATAGATATACATATACAGCCCTAGCCCTAAGATTGGGCATATATAAAATCATTGAAGTCATGTCAATTTAACTATTAATGAGTAATTAAAATACAAGCTAACATCTAAGCAAAGTTGCTCAAAATGGGTGATCTCGCCTAGTGCCTGGACTCATATAGGTTGACAAAAGGAAATGGACGTCCCGAGTTAGGATTGGCCTCCTGGTTGGTTACCTACAGGAACAGACATACAGAGGGTGAGCCAAGTTCAGTGAATAGTAATACCTAAACAAAACAATGCTTAACTTGAGTCATAGTAAAAGAAAACATATAAATTCGTAGCTTGGCAATACTTATTGAACCCTAAATCGTGTCCAAAGTGCTTTGGAAAAAGATGAGAATAGAATCATAAACCTAGTACAACTTTCCAAATTATTCTGAAAATGGATCCCCGCTCGAGCGCCACTTTGGCCGCTCGAGCGGACTGTACAATTTAACAAAAATGCTGGGAGGCTGATTTTCACGCTCGAGCGGGATTTCCCTCGCTCGAGCGGAAGAGGAAAATCCTGAAATTTCCAAAACTTCATTTACGATTCATATTTGGTATCCCGAGATTCAAAACATATATCTATCAAGCTTCAAAACATATACTTGAAAACATATACTTATTAAACTTCATAACATGTACTTAAGCATACAAATGTAAAGTCCACATAGTTAGTCTGAGTCTGTATTACCTCATAATGATCTTAGGCTCTATCTTGAAACACATTAGCTTGAACATCTTGAAACATATTAGCTCGAACATCTTGTTTTGGCTTAAAGCCCTTGAATGGTGTGGCATAAACTCTTAATCATAGTGGCACAAAGCCCTTAAACAGAAGTATCTTTTACAGGACGGCCTTAGGCCCAATCTTAAACAGAGTGGCTTGAAGCCCTTAATAGAATGGCATAAAGCCCATATAATGGCATAAAGACCATGTAATGGCATTAAGCCCTTGTCTTACATGCATGAACTCAAGAGGTGACTCGTACGGATTCTAGAGGTGGCTCGCATTGCAGCACTTAGTTCCGTACAGCACTTTGTTTCATACTAACAGATCATACAAAATGGCCATAGGCCCCATGAAAGTTGGCATCAAGCCCTTATATAATTGGCATTACGCCCTTGAAAGTTGGCAATAAGCCCTTGTATGATTGGCATGAAGCCCTTGTAAGTTGGCATTAAGCCCTTGAAAGTTGGCATTAAGGATGCCCTTGTAAATTTATATGAATTCAAGCGGTGACTCACACGGATTCTAGAGGTGGCTCACATCGTAGCACTTAGTTCCGTGTAGCACTTTGTTTCATATTTATCAACATGAAGGTGTCTCATTCGTTTCATTACCTTTTTACATGGTGTTTCATTCGTTTCATTCTTTCTTTACATAATTGACTCCATTCATATAGAAATATAGGAATCATGCGTTAATGCTGTGTGGCCATAGGCCTAGAGTCTTACATAGTGAAAGGATTTCATCTTTCCCATTTCTTTATTTTCATACATTAATACATGAACATTATTACATATCGTACATGAACAAAACACTAATGACAATCATTAACTACATATGAAGCATTCCATCGTTCCGTTACATAATTAACTTCTTTCACATAGTGACATAAGAATCATGCATTAATAGACTGCTAATGACAATCATTAGCTATATGTAAAGCATATTACTACTCACAGTGGTGTTGAGATGACGTGCTACCTCCTCCCGGAGTGTGTCCTGCACACATTCATAACTTGCACGTTAGTTCCTTCCTTTTCCTTGTATATTAGTTCCTGATTCGCTATACTTCCAATGAATTTATAACCATCTTAAGATCATAAGAAAAATAATCCAAAAATAGCTGAGGATCGAGCATGCAAAACAGAACATATAATTTTTTCCTTCCTTTCCGCTCGAGCGCCCGAACCCCCGCTCGAGCGGCCGTGCCCCTGTTTTGGCAGTTTCGAAGTTCACCCAGAAATTCTACAACCCTCTTCATTATTCATGCAAGGCAAGATGAATTTAAGGCATCATTTGAACCCAACTTCCCTATAACACAATTTAAAACTTGAACATCATAAAATACACATGAGTAGAAGCTTATTCAAGTTATAAACCTTCTAAATTTTATCTTTAATTCAAGTTCTTCATGTTTATTAAAACATCATGCATTATATAAATATATGTTCATGGATTTAACATGAGAGACAAGGATTGAGGTATAAATTGCATATCAAAGCAACCAATTGATGAATATCCCCTTAAATCAAACATAAAATATGAACACTTCTCCATAACCCTAAATCATCAAACATAAATCATAACCAAAACCCTTCTTTACAATTAAAAGGAGAATTCTCATATACACTAAACTTAACATACCTTAAGCTTTAAAAATGGCAAGGATCTCCTAATTTACTCTCAATCCCCTTCCTTGTTGAACCTTGCCTTTGTTTTTCCCCCCTTTCCTCTTCTTTCGTTTTTCTCTCCAGGAAATATTTCAAGTTCTTGTTTTTGCTTAAGCTTAAGAAGACTTGGACTTGATATATATATAAAGGCATATAAGACAAAATTTAATCGTTTAATCATTCCGAAATTGAAATTTCATAAACATGCTTAATATTACTTAAAAATTAAGCTGATCACAAATATATAATCAATTTCAGATAATTAAGCCTGTACGACTTCCAATTTCTGAGTCAAAGGTTTAAGGTGTAACAGATACGTTTCTTGAGGAATAGATAAACATCCTAAAACATGAATTTCATTTACTTAATCTTAATTTCTCATGGAATTTCGCAGTAAACATTTAAAAACATAAAACAAGGACTGAAAATAAATCAGAAAACATGTACGAGGGTCGGGTTATTACAGGCAAAGTGGAAATGAACGAAAGAGAGATGAAATCTCTGAAAAATCTTTCAAAACACCTTGTTTAGGGGTTTGGAGTTGAAGAAAAGAAGAGAAGAGGGAAGAAACCCAGTTGGGGAAGAAAATGGGCATGAACCGTTAAGAGAGAAAGTCGAGCGGTCCTCGCTAAATCAGGCTTATCTGTCTATACATTTGGATTTAAGCTATGAGGCCACCACCATTGGAAAGAAGACTTCCAGGGCTTCATTTTACGCTCAAGAATCTCCTAAAGCCAAGTCCGGACGGGGGAGATATAGTTAGTTGAAGTAGGACATCAATCCGGTTGGACCGAATCTGCGCGGCTTCACCAAAACAGGCATAACTTTTTACACAGTTTGAATTTTAATGCAACGCTGGCGCCATTGGAAAGCTAACTTCTAGGGCTTCATAATAGGGGATGGCCGACCACCTTGGACCTTTTGACCTGGTCGGCCGACCAGGTTAAGTGGTCGGCCAACCACTTGAACTGGTCGGCCAACTCTCTGCAGCTTTGTCTCCGTGAGTTGGTTCCAGCTGTGCCAGCTGGAGGGCACAGACTGGATCCTCCATACACGTGTATGGAGGATCTTTGGCCTTGCTTCTTGGCTTCTTGGAGAAGCTTTGGTCTCCTTGGTCTATAAAGGAAGCCCTCCCTCTCCATTGCAAGGGTTCAGATTTTGGTGAAGGCTTATAGATACATCCCTCTTTGTATCTCTCCCTTTGAGCCCTAAAAGAGTGAGCTCTTGACCCCTTTGCATACCATCTCCTAACCTAACCCCCCCCCCACCATCACTCTAAGCATCTTGGAGGCCATTTTCAGAGGCTAAGGGACTGGTTTTTGGGTCCAGAGGTTGCTGGTTCTTGCTGTGCCACAAGGGTAACCATTTTCTCCCCTTTTTGAGCATCAATTTGATCCTTGTTTTAGCCATACTTGAAAGCATATTTGAGCTTTGGTGTAAACTAAAAAAAGTCTTATTTTGAGATTCTTAACAAGTTTGTTTAAGGTCATTTTTCTGTTGGGGGTCATCTACCCCATTGCATGCTTGTTTTCACCTTGTTTTGAGCCATGCATCTAGGCCTTTGAAGTGAGCTTTGTTTGGCCTTTTAGCCACTGAAATCCAGTGGATTTTCAGTGGCTAGCATACTATTTTGAACCCCAAAATGAGAGAGGGTGACCCTCTGTCCCCTTGTTTTGTTTCCTAGCATTTTTGGCCTAACAAAGGGGCCTATATTTACACACTTCTTGAGCATGTTTCAGGCCATTTTTGGTGGGTTTTAGGACCTGCATGACCTCTGTCCAGAGGTGGTTTTGCCATATTAGGTGTCCCTCTTGCATGTGTAGAGTAACCCTCTTCATGGCCTTTCAAAGGAGCCTTTACTTGCATGCTTCCTAGCCTCATTTCAGGCCCTTTTTCAGTGAGTTTTAGGGCCTTCATAACCTCTGTCTAGAGGTGGTTTTGCCATTTTGGATGTCCATCTTGCACGTGTAGAATAACCCTCTTTTGGGCCTTTCAAAGGAACATATCATTCGTGCATTCATTGACCATGTTTCCATGAGTTTTTGGGCATTATTTGGCATGGAATACTTCTGAATTTTTCTGATTTGGTGACCTCTTGATTGCCTCACATACTTGTAGTGCAAATCCTCTTTACTAGTTTACATTGCATGCTATGTTGGCCCTTGATTTTAGCACTTTTTGGCCATGCCTTAAATTGATTTTGTGCATGTTTTGGACTGCCTTAGCTCTGTTTTTGGGTCTCATAGTCGAATGATGCTTGTTTTGCATGCTTGTAGTACAATATCCATGTCCAGCTTTGAGTTTTGGGGCCTATTGCATGCATATACCGAGGTGTTTTCATGTTTTGGGGCCATTGCACATCATATTTCAGAGCTTACATGTATGCCATATTCCCATGATTTTCACTCTTTAAATGCATTTGAGAGTTATGCTTGAATGCCTCATTTACCGGCCATTGCATGAGCTTCATTTGAATGCATTCCGAGCCACCATCCCAACACATTTAGCCACTGATTTTGGTCTGTATAGGGACTGTTTGGGGTTGGTTTCATCATTTGAGCATTGTTTTGCATACCTATAGTGTAATCCATTCCACTAGTTTCGGTATTCGGGTCATCTAGCATGCATCGGGTGAGGTGTTTACATGTTTCGGGACCATCTTGTATGCTATTTCAGAGCTGGAATTTGTGTCATTGTATGCCATGTGTCATCCCTTGCCATGCTTTGGTAGAGTGGCATTCGATGCCTTAGGTTCGGTCCCTTGCATTGGGCATGTTTGCATGAGCGTTCTTGTCTAATTTCAATTGTGTTTGGCCACTGATTTGAGTGTGGCTGAGGTCCACTCATATTGGTTTAAGTCCATCTTGCATTGTGTATGCCATATTATGTCATGTGCATTGAGTATGCCATTGATATTTCATAGCATTGCATATGCTAGTAGGATGTTTGCATATCATCATTTGCATGTTTGCATCATTTAGTGGCATTATGTTTAGGTTGCATGTTAGAGTTGCATTCATGCATGCCATGTGTATTGCATTGTGTTTGGAGTAGGGTTTAGTCCAAACACAGGAAACAAGGGACATTTCGTACTCCAAGTGACGAAACGTGCCTCGATTCTCGGTCGCCAACACTCCGGATTACCCATGATAGAGTTTAGGCCTTGTTGTGTTTTCATATGCATTCATTCCACATTGAGTCGTGCAATTCGACTCTTCGGCCCTCATGCATCGAGATGCGTGATTGGTGGCATGAGGTCGAGCTTATGCAATGACGGGGAGAGTGCTCGTGCACACATACGTTGAAAATACTTTGCTATGCCCTTTCTTGCTCTCTGTTGCAGCAAACCGGAAACCAGCAGCCAAAATTGGTCAACAAGCCTTCTGGAGCTTTGTACAGTATTCCGGGATCAGTAGCAAACCGAGGCAAATCGGGGCATCGCGATGGATTTTCCGGCAAGGTGACTCGAGCATGCATGCATTCCTTATCATTCAAGACCGAGCTGAGGCAGTCTACTTCATATAGCATTGCATGCTAGTTTACTCGCTTTCTTAGTTAATTTGTTAATTAGCTAGTGTTGTGTAATAATTAGTTATTCATTTTGGTTGTGTAATATTTATTCGGACCCTCCGAGAGAGGGCACAATTTTGTAATAAGTGTGCGTGTGTGTGATGCATGTCTTCCAACCCCACGTCTTTCTCCCTTTTATTTACCAGTTTATGATGGTTAGTTTTAGGGCACGTTTCAATTAGCATACTTATGCTCGCATGTTTGCATCCATTCATCTGTCTTGCATGCACCGGGCTCGGCGCATCATACTAACTGCATTATATTTCAATTCCAAGTTGAATACATGTTATCTGTTGCATTTCATATGCCATGTTTAGAATAACTGAGCCTATCTTAGTTGCATTTTGCATGTGTTGCATTAGCCACCTTAACATGAACTAGGATCATGCATTGATTACTAACTAGTTTCTGTTTTGGCATGGAGTACTCGGTGAGTGTTTATGCTTTAGCATCCTTGCATGCGTGTGAGTGACTGCCATGATAGCATGCTTACCATGATGCTATTTGCTTATGTGATATAATTGCTGAATGCCTGTGGGTGAAGGTTGATTATCTGAATTGGAACAATTCATTGATTGCGAGTTTTAAGCCCACTAGATAGTGGCAAATCACCATGTTTTCTAAGCCCACTTGAGGGTGGCAAAATCCGCATTTTAGCCTACTTGCGAGTAGCAAACCGCTTTCAGAAACAAACATGAAATGTTTTGTTCCAACTCAGGCGATCCAGTCTATACTTGTATGCTGCGCGCATCACATAGTAATTCTAGGCTAATAATCGGAATAAGAGCACATAATGTTTTCAAAACTTGTATCATGGTTAGTAGAGGCCGATCTTTGATCGGACGAGCGGGGGTGCTCACGAAGTGACCTTCCCAAT
Source organism: Camellia japonica (assembly GCA_030407325.1). Classification (NCBI taxonomy): domain Eukaryota; kingdom Viridiplantae; phylum Streptophyta; class Magnoliopsida; order Ericales; family Theaceae; genus Camellia; species Camellia japonica. The sequence continues at coordinate 113,382,662 of JAPPVO010000031.1, forward strand.
TGTACCCAAGTTCCCGAGCCGAGGCAACTTTGGTGATGACGGACACGTGGCCTTAGGCAACGAGTCAGGGTTTCCTAAATTCCCCCAAAAATAAATATTTAGGTGGCGACTCTGTATCTGGCAAAGCAGTCCATGTTTGGCACTTCTTTCAAAAAAATCTGTTTTCAAAAACGATTTGCCGGATTTGGACTCTTTGATGATTCATCGGTCTTGCATTGCACTCTGCGAGATTAGATACAGGACCGTGACATTGAGTCCTGAACTGTAGTGAGCCCAAATGAACAAAACGGGATTCCCTCCCGGGGCGTTCGGGGACGTCTACAGTTTCTGGCGACTCTGCTGGGGAGTTAGAGAACTTGACTCGAACTCATGATATCTTGTTTTGATTACGCTTATGTGTTTCTTTGCATTACATGTGCATTGGTGCGCCTAAGACACCATGTTTGCCATCTGCTATTCTTGAACGGTTTGCCGGAGGCTGCGTGCCATAAGGCTGACCGGTGACGGGCTCTGCCACGATGGAAACACAAGCCCCGGTTGTTACCGGGGCACCCTTTTTGACCATTCGACCTAGTGCATATTTGGAATCCATAGTGACTATCCCAAACTAGGACAGGTTGCTCACCCGATTATAGGTTGTTTGAAACCGCTGTGTGCGTAGTGAAACCCTAGCTCCTGACAAAATAGGACAGGGAAACCTTACCCCTCCATAGGGGTGTTTTCGCTCACACTTGCTTGCTATGTGCTTTTAGAGTGCATCTCTACAGGAATGCATGTATCAGTTTGGAAGTCTGGGCATTAGGTCTGCGGGCATCAGCATCAGTGTTTTGGGAATCAGTTTTACCTGAGGGTATCAGTTTACAGGCAGAACTTGTGGCAGAATTCTGTAAGGGGGGGCACAGTCATTCAGCTTTGCTCATTTTGGTTTTGGTGAAATCAGGCTGAGGTGCTGTCTGTTTTCTCTTTTGCAAGGTAGTCTTGGAACCATAGCTTCAGAAGGCTCCAATATCCCCCAGGTTCATTGGACTCGTGTCAATAGACTTTGTCAAGTCAGAGATTCCGTTCAAGGGCAAATCAGTGTTTCTTCGCTAGAGGCAAGGTAAAAAGGCCAGTCAGGCACAGATCATCAGTTCAACACTCTTCGGATCAGAAGTCATTATCCATCTCACCTGTGTGCAGTTGGGTTGAGATATCTGCTTTTACTCCAGAGATAGACATACCGGTAGTTCAGCTAGATCAAGGGCAGTATGGCAGGGATGGAAGAAATGGTGCGCCAACTCCAAGAAAGTATGAAACTCATGCAGGAGGACGCTGCTCGTCAAGCGGAATTTGCCAAACAGCAGGCTATGGTCATGACCCAGCAGGCAGAGCTAATTACTCGTCTACAGCAGCAAGCTGGAGCATCAGCTTCATATCAAGCTCCTCCCCCACCAAGGGTCCCACTACCCGGGGAGACACCGAATGTCCAGAATGTCCAAGAGGATACAGACATCCCAACAAGGCCGACTCCGCCCCCGATTCTACCTCAACTATCCAAGGCACCCACTCCTATCAATCAACCGGACTCTCCCTTTGAGTTCGAGGTGGACCCTACAGTGTTGTAGTTGAGCAAGCTTGAAAAGTTGTTCAAGAAATCCCAAGGGGTAAAGTCCATCCCAGACATTGAGGACGGGTATACCGACGCAGCTGTGACGCTGCCAGATCGGTTCAAGATGCCACAAATCGACCGCTTTGAAGGATCCGGGGATCCCATGGTGCATCTACGTTTGTTTTCAGACATATTAAGGCCGATGGGCCTCACCAGACTACAGAAGCTTTCTTTATTCGGCCGGACCCTGTCGGGTGTGGCGGCCATCTGGTACGCGAAACTGGAAGACGATGTTAAGAGGAATTGGGATGAGATGGCCGAGGCTTTTGTCGCTCAGTACTCCTATAATACGCAAATCGAGATTACGACCCGTGATCTCAAGACAACAAGACAGGAGCCTAAGGAAAGTTTCTCTGAATTCGTAACCCGCTGGAGGGCCAAGGCCTCAATGATGACCATAAGGCCGACGGATAAAGATCAGATTCAGATGATTGTTCGCAATCTCCAGCCCAAGCTTATGTAGAAAATGATTGTTCTCCCCTTCCCCACCTTTTCAGATTTACACGAGATGGGGGTGCAAATCGAGGACGCTATGAGGCAGGGCCTCATTGACCAAGAGAAGGAGCAGCCCAGGAGGGCGTTTTTCTGCAGTTCGAATGCGACCACCAGTGGTGATGCAGCTGCAAGATCTTCTGAAGTGGGCATGGTCACCACCACCACATCAAAAACAGCTACCCCATTCACCGGTGCGTCCGGAAGTAGCTCGCAAAAAACAAAATATCCACCTCGAGTCAAGAGGGTTTTTACCCCACTTTATATGCCTTTGTCAAAGGCTCTAGAGGCCTTACTCCGGAAAGGATATCTGAAACTGTTGGAACAACGTCCTCTACCCGATCCTCTTCCTCCAAAGCATGACCAGACTAAGTACTATGCCTACCATCAATAAACCGGTCATGACACTGATAGTTGCTTTCGTCTGCGCCATGATGTACAGGATCTGTTTGACAACAAGGTCATCGCCGCACCAGTCTTGCAAAGTCTATCAGCACTTGATCAGTGAACTTACGAGGGATAAGGTGACTATGTGATCGAGGGATGAACCACCTGCCGGCGACACTCAGTTTACTCCAGATATTGCGTATGGCACGCACTGTTTTGAGCATTTGTGAATGCTGGTTTTTGTGCTTTCTGATTCGGGTATTGAGTCAGTCCCATTATATGGAGTTAGTCTTTTCATACTGAGTCAGTTAGGTCTGTCTTGTTGTATCGCGTCAATCCTGTTTTGTTAGAGTCGGGTGATCCCAGGGGTGTTACCGCAGATATCACTATTTTGTTTTGTGTTTGTCTTTTCGCTTTCTTTTGAGTCTGTTTCTACCGGGGAGCCAGTTACACCAGTAGATCTAATTGAAACAGCTGTGGTTTTCATGCTTTTGTGCTTGTTTCTGCTTTGAGCCTGTTGTGCCAGCAAACTTGAATGAAACGGCAGTGCATTTCACCTGCTCTTTTGTGCCTTGAATTCATTACATCGACCTAAGTTTTTCAAAAACTCTTTTTGAACACTGCGGTGAAAACAAAGAGGAAGGAATTCCTCGGGATTTGCAAAAAATTGATCAATTGAGAGAAAGAGAGGCATGCTAAGCTCTTAACGAATGAGATCATGCTTGTTAGTGTGAGTATTGAGAAGGATCCTGGCTTAATCCAGATTGGTTCTACACTGTCTTCAGCGCGAGCAATTTGTCGCTTTCTTAAAAAATTTCAAAAAATGTTTTGCGCGGTCTTGCGAAGACCTGTGTGGAATCGCTCTTGAGATTGCGTAGCCTAAGATCACTCTCAGCCTCGAGACTCGACCCCTTTTGCTTTCAAACCTTGAACTTGGATTCAGAATGTTCAACGGCTGACCACAATGTGAGGCCTGTGTGGCCAAATTCGAAGCAGCCCTCAAACTAGGGGCAGGGAAGTCAGACCAAGAAGATTAGATGTCGTCAAAAGAAGCTTGCAAAGCTAGATCAGAAGCACGCCTCGAACTAGGGGCAAAAGATGCCAGATTGTGCTCGAAGAGCCGAAGATGGATCATTCCACAAATCAATGAAGATCGGCAAGAATGCCAAACCCCAGAAGGGGGGAAAGAAGAAAGTATTGCTGGAAAATAATTGAGTTCCTATCCACAACACTAGGGGCAATTTCAGCCCCATTGGATGGACTCTTACATCATCAACGAACAGTAGCCATTCTCCTGGATTCAGATGACTTCAGGATCTCAAAACCATTTGACATGGACAAAGCTACACTTTTACCCTTGAGAGGCTCACTGGGCCGAAAACCCGGAAGGGTGACCCAGGCAAAAGTTAGAGCAAAGAAAAGAATGCAAAAAAAAAAAAAAAGAGAAGAAAAAAAAAAGAAAAATGCAAAGACCGAAAAAAAAAGAAGAAGAAGAAGAAGAAAAAAGAAGAAAAGAAATGAAAAGAATTGAAAAGAAAAGAAGAACAAAGCTCGCAAGGTTGAAAACCCAGAAAGGGCGGCCTTGGCAAAAGTTAGAGCGCAAAAGGAGAGGTTAATACCCGAGTATACCTTAACCGGAACTATGTAAGGCTTGATTCCCATGTTTGGGATACGTAGGCAACTTTATTCTGAAGTACAGCCGTAAACACTTCCCAATTGACTATGTCCATGTAGTGGTTCTGATCATCTTTGTCTTCTCTGTATCCGAGAGCTCGGTTGTGATCGTCACCTTGAAAACGGTTACAGTGTGTTGCGGTGCTATTCAAACAATGGGCAACTTTCCGTTGCCATACAGCGCGCTGTGGTGCCATTCAAACAAGGGGCAACTTTCCGTTGCCATGCAGTACCGTTCAGACAAGGGGCAATTCTCCTTCGGATCTGAGGTTGTGCATCTCGAGAGTAGGTTCCGTGCTCGTTGAGCAGTGGCCGTTTGCAAAAACAGTTTTGAGAATTTTTACTGAGGTTGACTAATTCTCTCGAAAATTATTCCACTTTTCCAAAACTGGACCATTTCTTAGACCCAAAAAGGAAAATTTTCAGTGCTCATAACCTAACTCGCATGATTTCAAATCAAAAAATCGAACAAGCGCGTTAATCTAACTCTCATTTTGGTTAAAATTGTTTTAAACAGAAGCCAAAAAACAAAAAATGGTCAAAATAATGAACTAGGGGCACAGTTGACTCAGGCTTCCTGTCTTTCCCCCGTTGTCAATGCATTTGCCAGAAAGGGCACCATACTTGCCGGAAAGGGCACCCTATTCGCTAGGAAGTGCATAACGGAAGCTAACAGAAAAGGACTGAAAGCTCTCAACATCCTCCAAGCAACGAGGTATCAAGCAAAGTGCGAAGCATGAACTGGAATGGATCAAGATATTCTGCTTCCTCGTTTGGACACATTTGATCATGTCCAAACTCCCCAGCAGAACATCGTCAACCGATGTCAGCTGCAGATTTGCTACACACCCAGTTGTAACGCAACCCCTCTGCGGGAAAGTTCACTGTTGTGGGCAGAAGAAAAAGAATCTAACAGAATGCTAGGGGCAAGAGCCCGCAACTTCCTGTTTTTCCATCAACCACCCTGGGGAGGGATGAAAAATGAGAGATTAAAGAATAGAGAGATGTGCGCTGAGAGGAAAAGCGAGGAAAGGGTTTTGAGAGAAAAATCGAGCTTGAGGGCCGAGTGATGTGAGAATCACAAATGAGAAAGGGTGGGAAATAATACCCAGAGAAACAAGCTCCCTGTGCACGTCTGAGTGTCGTGTCTTTTTGTTTTATCTCGATTCTTGTTTTGAGTCGTTTTGAGTGTTACTCGAAGTGTTTAGGTTATTTACCTGTTTTTTTCCGTTGTTGAGTCGTAGTGCGCTGTGTTCAGTTGCGCTGTGTTCAGTCGTAGGCTCAATACCCCGGTCAAGAACTCATCTCTCAATTTCAAAAATAAAATCGTTTTGCGCTGCGAGTGCCGTGTCGTTCTCCACATCTGTGCAAAACAAGATTTGTTCTTTCGTAAAACCGCAGGGTTCAACCTAGGTCATCTGGGAACAGTAGAGCAAGGACCTATCTGACGCTATATAGGTTCCAGACTGCAAAGCAAAAGAAAAGAGGGAAAATGTCGGGTATCTGAGTTTGTTTCAACTTCAGTAAGTTCCGAGATTGCATTCCATGTGTACCTCTTCAGGTCTTGCCAATGCTCCGAAGTATGAGTGTGCCTCTACCTCAAGCTCAAGATCAAGTCTACTTCAAGCCAGAATGGCGATCAAAAGTGCTCTCCCTGAGTACCATTCCCTGCCAGAGGGATCTTGGCTGTGTTCGCAATGAGTTCCTAGGAGACCAACTGCGACGGTGGAAACTAGAGTTCGAATGGCTGTTGCCTAGAATGCAAAGGTTCGGGATTTCCGAGACTAAAGTCTGGTTTAAATACCTAGAGGCGTGTCCTCGGCTTGAAATCTGTATGGAAGCCCCATAGGTTGAGATAGCGTGTATGCACCTCAATTTTGGATACTGAACCAACCTAGTCTGTCACCCCGTTGGAGAATAGGGAAAGTTATGAATATGATTAGGAAGAAAGGCAGCATCCAAAGTGTTCTACGTGAAGAACCCTTGTCAGCATTACAGAGCCTTTGTACTGTCAGTTGAAGGTAAGTGTTCGAAGAGCACGAGGGGAGATCCCCGTCAAAGTAGAGCGGTTCATCGCCACTCACCCCATGAGGTGCTTTCTAAAGCGCCGCTATGCTTGTTTATTGCATCATGCATTGTATTGCATTGTACCTCTCAAGTTTCTTTCTCATTCATGCACGATATTGTATGTACGGTTCATTTAAAGAAGTTCCATTTGAGATCATTTATTTAGTGTATCAATTACACTTCATTCGGTTAGTGTATCAATCACACTTCATTTATTTAGTGTATCAATGACACCTCATTCACCCTTAGTGTATCTATCACACTTTCTTCATTCACTTAGTGTATCAATCACACTTCATTTATTTAGTGTATCAATCACACTCTCTTCACTTAGTGTATCAATCACACTTCTTTCATTTTCTGTATCTATCACACATATTCTCATTTTCTGTATCTATCACACACATCCTCATTTCGTGTATCTATCATGCACATATTCACTTCATTTACTTTAGTGTATCCATCACACTTCATTCTCTTTTGTGTATCCATCACACTTGTTCACATAGTGCATCTATCACACTTTGTGTTCACCTTCAGTGTATCCATCATACTCTGTTCACATAGTGCATCTATCACACTTTGTGTTTGCTTTTAGTGTATCAATCACACTCTGTTCACTTAGTGCATCTATCACACTTTGTGTTCACTTTTAGTGTATCCATCACACTTGTTCACTTAGTGCATCTATCACACTTCGTGTTCACCTTTTGTGTATCCATTACACTCTGTTCACTTAGTGCATCTATCACACTTTGTGTTCGCTTTTAGTGTATCAATCACACTCTGTTCACTTAGTGCATCTATCATACTTTGTGTTCGCTTTTAGTGTATCAATCACACTCTGTTCACTTAGTGAATCTATCACACTTTGTGTTCGCTTTTAGTGTATCAATCACACTCTGTTCACTTAGTGCATCTATCACACTTTGTGTTCACTTTTTGTGTATCCATCATACTTTGCTTCACATAGTGCATCTATCACACTTTGTGTTCACTTTCAGTGTCTATCACACTTTGCTTCATATAGTGTATCCATGACACTCGCTTCACTTTGTGTATCTATCACACTATGCTCACTTTATGTATCTATCACACTATGCTCACTTTGTGTATCTATCACACTATGCTCATTTTGTGTATCTATCACGCGTTCACTTTGTGTATCCATCACACTTCGTTTGTTTCGTGTATCCATCACACGTTCACTTTTGTGTATCTATCGCACATGCTCGCTAAGATTGCATAATCTTCTTACATCCTTTCTGCATGTAATGTAGTTTGGTTTTTCTTCACTTGCTTAAAACTGTTGCATTTATTGTGTATGAATTGCTTCATTACAACTTTTATTTGCATGATCATAAGTTATGTTCGGCTTTGTGCATGTCATTTGCATCTTGCCCCAGCCTGAGGGCGCATCTCTTTATTTTCTTGCATGTTTGTCTAAGTCTTCGGCCTTGTCAAAAATGGGTCGTCTCTGGGCTTTGACATTCACTCCCGTCACTTGTGACTTTCGAGTTCTGTCAAAGAGGGGCAACTGTAGACACCCCATTTTTGACCGCCCTTAAGACTTGGGCACTACTGATGGTGTACTCGGTGATGAAGGTGTGCAGGGCAAAGGTTCAGTTTCTTCGGCAAGGAGAGAGTCAAATCTCAACTTCATACCCCTTTTGGACCAAAACAATCTTGATCAAAAGATTTTAGACTTGAAACCCTCTCTTTCAAAATGTTTTGAAAATAAAAGTTCTACGATGTTCTGACGCTCGCATTTTGTTAAATGTCTGAAAAATCTTTCAAAACACCTTGTTTAGGGGTTTGGAGTTGAAGAAAAGAAGAGAAGAGGGAAGAAACCCACTTGGGGAAGAAAATGGGCATGAACCGTTAAGAGAGAAAGTCTAGCGGTCCTCGCTAAATCAAGCTTATCTGTCTATACATTTGGATTTAAGCTATGAGGCCACTACCGTTGGAAAGAAGACTTCCGGGGCTTCATTTTACGCTCAAGAATCTCCTAAAGCCAAGTCCGAACGGGGGAGATATAGTTAGTTGAAGTAGGACATCAATCCGGTTGGACCGAATCTGCGCGGCTTCACCAAAACAGGCATAACGTTTTGCACAGTTGGATTTTTAATGCAAGCCTAGCGCCATTGGAAAGATAACTTCTGGGGATTCATCATAGGGGATGGCCGACCACCTTGGACCTTTTGACCTGGTCAGCCGACCAGGTTAAGTGGTCGGCCGACCACTTGAACTGGTCGGCCAGCTCTCTGCAGCTTTGTCTCCGTGAGTTGGTTCCAGCTGTGCCAGCTGGAGGGCACAGACAAGATCCTCCATACACGTGTATAGAGGATCTTTGGCCTTGCTTCTTGGCTTCTTGGAGAAGCTTTGGTCTCCTTGGTCTATAAAGGAAGCCCTCTCTCTCCATTGCAAGGGTTCAGATTTTGGTGAAGGCTCATAGATACATCCCTCTTTGTATCTCTCCCTTTGAGCCCTAAAAGAGTGAGCTCTTGACCCCTTTGCATACCATCTCCTAACCTAACCCCTCCACCATCACTCTAAGCATCTCGAAGGCCATTTTCAGAGGCTAAGGGACTGGTTTTTGGGTCCAGAGGTTGCTGGCTCTTGCTGTGCCACAAGGGTAACCATTTTCTCCCTTTTTGAGCATCATTTTGATCCTTGTTTTAGCCATACTTGAAAGCATATTTGAGCTTTGGTGTAAACTAAAAAAAGTCTTATTTTGAGCTTCTTAACAAGTTTGTTTAAGGTCATTTTTCTGTTGGGGGTCATCTACCCCCTTGCATGCTTGTTTTCACCTTGTTTTGAGCCATGCATCTAGGCCTTTGAAGTGAGCTTTGTTTGGCCTTCTAGTCACTGAAATCCAGTGTATTTTTAGTGGCTAGCGTAATGTTTTGAGCCCCAAAATGAGAGAGGGGTGACCCTCTCTCCCCTTGTTTTGTTTTCTAGCATTTTTGGCCTAACAAAGGGTCCTATATTTACACACTTCTTGAGCATGTTTTAGGCCATTTTTGGTGGGTTTTAGGACCTGCATGACCTCTATCCAGAGGTGGTTTTTCCATATTAGGTGTCCCTCTTGCATGTGTAGAGTAACCCTCTTCATGGCCTTTCAAATGAGCCTTTACTTGCATGCTTCCTGGCCTCATTTCAGGCCCTTTTCAGTGAGTTTTAGGGCCTTCATAACCTCTGTCCAAAGGTGGTTTTTCCATTTTGGATGTCCATCTTGCACGTGTAGAATAACCCTCTTTTGGGCCTTTCAAAGGAACATATCATTCGTGCATGCATTGACCATGTTTCCATGAGTTTTTGGGCATTATTTGGTATGGAATACTTTTGACTTTTTCTGATTTGGTGACCTCTTGATTGCCTCACATACTTGTAGTGCAAATCCTCTTTACTTGTTTACATTGCATGCTATGTTGGCCCTTGATTTTAGCACTTTTTGGCCATGCCTTAAACTGATTTTCTGCATGTGTTGGACTGCCTTAGCTCCGTTTTTGGGTCTCATGGTCGAATGATGCTTGTTTTGCATGCTTGTAGTACAATATCCATGCCTAGCTTTGAGTTTTGGGGCCTATTGCATGCATATACCGAGGTGTTTTCATGTTTTGGGGCCATTGCACATCATATTTCAGAGCTTACATGTATGCCATATTCCCATGATTTTCACTCTTTAAATGCGTTTGAGAGTTATGCTTGTATGCCTCATTTACCGGCCATTGCATGAGCTTCATTTGAATGCATTCCGAGCCACCATCCCAACACATTTAGCCACTGATTTTGGTCTGCATAGGGACTGTTTGGGGTTGGTTTCATCATTTGAGCATTGTTTTGCATACCTATAGTGTAATCCATTCCACTAGTTTCGGTATTCGGGTCATCTAGCATGCATCGGGTGAGGTGTTTACATGTTTCGGGACCATCTTGTATGCTATTTCAGAGCTGGAATTTGTGTCATTGTATGCCATGTGTCATCCCTTGCCATGCTTTGGTAGAGTGGCATTCGATGCCTTAGGTTCGGTCCCTTGCATTGGGCATGTTTGCATGAGCGTTCTTGTCTAATTTCAATTGTGTTTGGCCACTGATTTGAGTGTGGCTGAGGTCCACTCATATTGGTTTAAGTCCATCTTGCATTGTGTATGCCATATTATGTCATGTGCATTGAGTATGCCATTGATATTTCATAGCATTGCATATGCTAGTAGGATGTTTGCATATCATCATTTGCATGTTTGCATCATTTAGTGGCATTATGTTTAGGTTGCATGTTAGAGTTGCATTCATGCATGCCATGTGTATTGCATTGTGTTTGGAGTAGGGTTTAGTCCAAACATGGGAAACGAGGGACGTTTCGTACTCCAAGTGACGAAACGTGCCTCGATTCTCGGTCGCCGACACTTTGGATTACCCATGATAGAGTTTAGGCCTTGTTGTGTTTTCATATGCATTCATTCCACATTGAGTCATGCAATTCGACTCCTCGGCCATCATGCATCGAGATGCGTGATTGGTGGCATGAGGATCGAGGTCTACACCCCCTAGAGCTTATGCAATGACGGGGAGAGTGCCCGTGCACACATACGTTGAAAATACTTTGCTATGCCCGTTTCTTGCTCTCTGTTGCAGCAAACCGAAAACCAGCAACCAAAATTGGTCAACAAGCCTTCTGGAGCTTTGTACAGTATTCCGGGATCAGTAGCAAATAGACACAAATCGAGGCATCGCGATGGATTTTCCGACAAGGCGACTCAAGCATGCATGCATTCCTTATCATTCAAGACCGAGCTGAGCCAGTCTACTTCATATAGCATTGCATGCTAGTTTACTCGCTTTCTTAGTTAATTTGTTAATTAGCTAGTGTTGTGTAATAATTAGTTATTCATTTTGGTTGTGTAATATTTATTCGGACCCTCCGAGAGAGGGCACAACTTTGTAATAAGTGTGCGTGTGTGTGATGCATGTCTTCCAACCCCACGTCTTTCTCCCTTTTATTTACCAGTTTATGATGGTTAGTTTTAGGGCACGTTTCAATTAGCATACTTATGCTCGCATGTTTGCATCCATTCATCTGTCTTGCATGCACCGGGGTCGGCGCATCATACTAACTGCATTATATTTCAATTCCAAGTCGAATACATGTTATCTGTTGCATTTCATATGCCATGTTTAGAATAACTGAGCCTATCTTAGTTGCATTTTGCATGTGTTGCATTAGCCATCTTAACATGAACTAGGACCATGCATTGATTAATAACTAGTTTTTGTTTTGGCATGGAGTACTCGGTGAGTGTTTATGCTTTAGCATCCTTGCATGCGTGTGAGTGACTACCATGATAGCATGCTTACCATGATGCTATTTGCTTATGTGATATAATTGGCTGAATGCCTGTGGGTGAAGGTTTGATTATCTGAATTGGAACAATTCATTGATTGCGAGTTTTAAGCCCACTAGATAGTGGCAAATCACCATGTTTTCTAAACCCACTTGAGGGTGGCAAAATCCGCATTTTAGCCTACTTGCGAGTAGCAAACCGCTTTCAGAAACAAACATGAAATGTTTTGTTCCAACTCAGGCGATCCAGTCTATACTTGTATGCTGCGCGCATCACATAGTAATTCTAGCCTAATAAATCGGAATAAGAGCACATAATGTTTTCAAAACTTGGTATCATGGTTAGTAGAGGCCGATCTTTGATCGGGCAAGCGGGGGTGCTCACGAAGTGACCTTCCCCAATCGTACCCAAGTTCCCGAGCCGAGGCAACTTTGGTGATGACGGACACGTAGCCTTAGGCAACGAGTCAGGGTTTCCTAAATTCCCCCAAAAATAAATATTTAGGTGGCGACTCTGTATCTGGCAAAGCAGTCCATGTTTGGCACTTCTTTCAAAAAAATCTGTTTTCAAAAACGATTTGCCGGATTTGGACTCTTTGATGATTCATCGGCCTTGCATTGCACTCTGCGAGATTAGATACAGGACCGTGACATTGAGTCCTGAACTGTAGTGAGCCCAAATGAACAAAACGGGATTCCCTCCCGGGACGTTCGGGGACGTCTACAATAGTGTACTCCGAGCCAAAACAAAGAACTAGTTAGAAATCATACATGATCTTAGATCATGTTAAGATGCCTAATGCAACACATGCGAAATGCAACTAAGATAGGCTCGACTATCCTAAAATGGCATATGAAATGCAACTTGGTACATGTATTCAAGTAGATATTGAAATACGATGCAGTTAGTATGATGCGCCGAGCCCGGTGCATGCAAAACAGATGAATGGATGCACGCATGCAAGCATAAGGTATGCTAATCGAAATATGCCCTAAAACTAACCATCGTAAGCGGTTAAGTAAAAGGGAGGAAGAAATGGGGGTTGGAAGACATGCATTACACACACGCACGCTTATTACAACATTACGCCCTCTCGAGGGAGGGACCGAATAAGAAGCTAACTAGCTAATCTAAGCTAATTAAACTAATTATTACAACACAATTAATTAACTAATCCTAGTTAACTAATTATTACAAAATTTTTGGGTGGGTAATTTTTTATTACAAAATGAATTGAATAGCTAACGCATTAACTAATTAAAGTACAAACCAAAGCAAAAGCAAGCTATCTAAGCATGGAAGCTAAGGAAAGCAGTAAAACAGGAGATTCTCGGAGGGAGAAGACTGGATGCATGCAAGCCCGGTCGCCTCGTTTGGAAATCCAATGCGATGCCCCGATTTGCCTCTGTTTTCATCTATTCTCAGAAACTTGCACCAAGCTCCAGAAAACTGAAACTTCACCTTGGGAGTCCTGTGGGAGGGTGGCCGACCACTTTTGGTCTCTCCAGACACCTGCCGACCACTTTTGGTTGTTGAAAAACCAGAAAAGTGGTCGGCCAGCTAGTTTTTCTGGCTGGCCGGCCAGTTGTTGCTGCTGAATTCCAGTTTGCTGCAACAGAGAGCAAGAAAGGGCATGGCAATGTATTTGCAAGATATGTGTGCACAACCACCCTCCCTATCATGTCATTAACTCAAGGGAGTGTAGTTCTCGACCCTCGGGCCACCAATCGCGCACTTCAATGCATGATGGCCGAGAGGCGAAGTTGTACAATTCAATATGGAAATGAATGCACAAGTAAACACATAAAGCCTAAAACTCTATCATGTATGATCAAGAGCGTCGGCGACCGGGAATCGAGGCACGTCTCATCACTTTAAGTATGAAACGTCCCTCTTTTCTCGTGTTTGGACTAACACCTATTCCAAACACAAATGCAACACATAACATGGCATACACAATGCGACTCGATCATGCAAACATGCAATATGACTTAAGCATGCAAGGGACAAGCATGCAAACAACATGCAAGGCAACATGATCAAACTACCAATGCTAAGGGCATGCATACTCAATGCAAGGCAACATAAGCATGCACAATGCAAACAACATGGCATACACAATGCAACTACATGGCATACTCGATGCAAAGAATAACATGGCATACTCGGTGCAATGTGACATGATCAACTTAACAAAGCTAATGACATGCAAGTAGTGCTAATGCATGCATGCACAATGCGATGCTATAAGGGCAACTTAGTAATGTTAGGGACATGCATACTCAATGCAAGGCAAAGTAAGCATGCAAACAACATGATACAATGCAACTAGGATACACAATGCGAATGGACATGGCATACACAAATGCAATGAACCAATATGGCATACTCAATGCAATGACTATCATGGCATACTCAATGCAATATGATCATGGCATACACAATGCGAATCAAGAGCACGACATGCGCAATGCAAACAACATAACATGCACGGTGCGATGTGACATGGCATACACAATGCTCAATGGGCTTAAACCGAATGTGGGTAGACCTCAGCCATGCCAAAACAGAGGCCATAATGTTAAAATGAAGGCACCGAAAACACATACAAGCATACATGCCAATTGGCTCACCAATTAAGGCACTAAGTTGCAACTCTCAAGAACACTTAAAGAGTGAAAAAGCATGGAAGTGTAACAGCACTAAGTGCACTAAAATGAGGTAAGAAATGATGCTAAATCATTTGAACAACACAAGTATGGCATGCTAGGGTCCTTAAAGCATGAAGCTAGTAAAGAGGACTACAAAGGAGGCATGCAATACATGGCACAAATACATGAACTAAGCATGGATAGAGCTCAAGTAGGTCAAAATAAGGACCTAGACATACTGAGACGAGGGCTCAAAGGCCTAGGCATGCAAGCATACAAGGCAAGGCATGAACTAGGCAACAATGCATAACACTCAAAGGCACTTAAAGCATGATTGAGGTAGGATCATGGCAATGCTAAATGCTCTGAAATGTCATGTTAAGTGATGCCAAATCATGTACACAACACAAATGAAGCATGCAATTGTCATGACCCGAACCCGCCCCTATGGGTTAAGGACATAACCGGCCAGTAATCCTGAGATTACCTACGGCCTCAAACCAAACCAAACGTATTTTAACAGAGTTAATGGGGGCCAAACGGAAGCAATAATTAAAAACTTTGTCCATAGAGCCGTGCTTATATGCACTTTAAAACAAACCATACGCATATACGTTAATAACCCACAACAAAATACAGCACCATAAAATCCTTTACAAACAGGATCATCCAAACTGAGTCAACCCACATCCAAACTATATATAGATATACACAAAATCCTTGCCAACAAGACAAAGTATAAATATATAACAAATTGGCAAGGATGGGTCTCGTGCGTGAGACACAAGGCTGACTCTCCAAAACTCTTGTTGTTCCTGGCAGACTTCACTGGGGCTGGGTTTGGACTTCTCTTGGCTCACCTACAAACACATGAATGAGCGTGAGCGACAGCCCAGTGAATAATATCCAATACATAACAATGTAGAACAACATGTTCCAAACGGCCTGGCCCAATCCATGTTTCTATTTAATAGATATATATAACTATACGAAATTCAAATCAAGTGACTGTAGTTTCAAACATTCTGGTCCTTGGCCCCTTCAGATTTCCATTCATGTCAAAATGACCTTAGGTCCATTCATATATGTCAAAACGACCTTCAGTTCACTCATTTCTATCAAAACGACCTTCGGTCCATTCATATATGTCAAAACGACCTTCGGTCCACTCATTTGTATCAAAACGACCTTCGGTCCATTCATTTGTATCAAAACGACCTTCGGTCCATTCATCCGTTCATGTCAAACTGACTCTTAGGCCTTTTCAAACTTTTATATCAAACTGGCTCATAGGCCTTTTATTTCAAACTGGCTCATAGGCCTTTCATATCAAGCTGGCTCATAGGCCTTTCATATCAAACTGGCTCATAGGCCTTTCATATCAAACTGGCTCATAGGCCCTTTATATCAAACTGGCTCATAGGCCTTTCATATCAAACTGGCTCATAAGCCTTTCATATCAAACCGGCTCATAGGCCTTTCATATCAAACTGGCTCATAGGCCTTTTATATCAAACTGGCTCATAGACCTTTCATATCAAACTGCCTCATAGGCCTTTCATATCAAACTACCTCATAGGCCTTTCATATCAAACTGTGTCCACCATTCAAATTAATGAACTTTACAAAACTTACATAGAAGTAGCAATTGGACAATAACATATGTCAGATTTTACTCACAGTGATCGGTTGATTGGTTCGCCCTGGAACTCGACCCTACACATGCCATGAACATACAAGGGTCACTAACAATTCGATCCGTTCAAAATTCACATTTCCCTTTTTAGGCTTCATTCTTATCTCTTTAACTCATTTACAATGCTTAACATATGCCTAAGAGTGCTTGCAAGTGAAAGAGAACGGAAAACGAAACACAGAACGCGTAGACAAAATTTCAGAAAACAGGGTCCCCGCTCGAGCGTGGACTTTCCCGCTCAAGCGGACCCTATAGGCCTGCAAAAGTGCTGGTTGCATCAAAAATACGCTCGAGCGTTAAATAGCGTGCTCGAGTGGAAGGCCTGTCAAAATAGCTCCGCCGCTCGAGCGGACATCAAGTCTGCAAAAAGTACTAGGACCACGCATTTCCCGCTCGAGCGGCAGGTTCCACGCTCGAGCGGACCTCAAAATTATGGAAAACCCAGAATTGTGTTCTTGAGCTTCATTTCGACTTTCAACCAACAATTTATGCATGTTATGGCTCAAATTACTCATCGACATGTACTAACATGGTACAAGCATAATTTACAACATATTGAAGCTCAATTTCATAATTTATTTGCATGCATGTCCCAAAATATCACAACCTCATCACCAACATGCTCAAATTCAAACATTCAAGACTTATACTCCCATGATTTGTACATGCATGCCCTTTTTTTACTTCAAATTCACTTCAAATAATGCAATTTGTGCTCATTCCCATAAAATTTAACAAAGACATGCTTGCATGTGGGATTACACTACCAATCTTTCACAATTTCACAAATTACATGCTAGATTTGTGATTCCATGGGAGTTCATTACATGCATGCACATATCAAGCCTCAATTTCAACAAAATGAACTCAAATCATGCTCTTGATCACAAACAACCCTTGAACACACAAGATTACACATTAAACTCATGAATTCAAGAATCAATGCTTACCTAGAGGCTCAATTCTCTCAATTTATGGTCCAATTTAGAGTTGGCCTTCAAATTCCAAGCCTTCAAAATCAAACTCTCAATTTCTTTCACCCTCTCCCTCTTAGCCAACCCTCTCTCCTTCTTTGAGTCCAAAAATCAGCCAAAATGCACTAAGGGAAGAAGTTTGAGAGTGTAGAGTCTTTACAACATAGCCCACTAACTATTATTTAGTAATATTAAATAGTTGGGCACTAAATCATCAATATTAATCTGATTAATTTGATCCAAATCAATTTTCAATTAAATTTCACCGTAGGCTCTAAAAATTACGCTAATCACAATGGCGCAATCAATTTTGGGTTCCGTGGCCGATAAGGCCTTCAATTTAATTTCCAAAGCAGATAATCAAACAGATATTCCTACGGTGAACAGATAGAAATTCAAAACCATATATTTTCACATAATGGCACACAAAATTATATTAACCACATAATTATACTCATTTTAAGAACCAATTAACATATTACGGAACAGGGGTATTACAGTCTTCCCCCCTTTAGGAAGTTTGGTCCTCCAAACTTAATTTTCCTTTAGTCGAAAACAATTCGGAGTACTTTTATTCAACGGTTCCAATTTTCTCGATAATCATTTGTTCAGTCTCTAGATCAAGCAACACTCTGTTTTCGATCAGTCCAAGACTTACCTTTCCCGCCATACTAGGCTTGTATGGTGCCAAACGAAACTAGAGTGTGAGCTGTTATTGTAAGCAAAGTCTGTCAACGATGGATAGATTTTTCCAATTTCTAGAAAATCTAAAGCATACATTTGGAGCATTTCTCCCAGAATCCAAAAAGTTCTTTCTAATTATACATCAATTTGCGGACGGAAAGCAGCGCCGAACCACAATTCAGTTCCCATTGCCTCTTGAAGGCTTGTCAAAATTCAAACACATTTCAAAATTTCTGTCTAAACAATAGACACTGGGACCCCATACAAACAAGCAACCTTATTGATGTAAACAGTGGCTAGTCTACTAGCATCATACGAAAATGTCACAGGGAGGAAACGAGCAAATTCAATAATTCCACATACAACAACCCAAACGGGATTTACACCTTGAGTGCTCAAGGTAGCCCCACAATGAAATTCGTAGTCACATATCCTATTTCCATTCCGAAATAGAGAGAGATTGTGGTAGTTCTGCCAATATCCGTTATTCAACTTTGACTTGTTGGCACCGAAAACATTTAGGCACAAATTCAACAATTTCCTTCTTCACAGTAGGTCGCCAATATATTTATTTCAATTGCCAACTAACTTTACCATAGGAGTTCGATCTATTCCCTTGTCACAAAAGTTCAATTCATTCCCCAATGATTCCGCAATTCATAGTCCGATTCGGTATTTAGTTCAATAGCTCATCATAGCTATTCAAGGTTAATCAAAAGTCTTCAGGAATTTAAAGTGAATTCAGGCACTGATCCCCGAGTCAACAAAAATAACAACGAAGCAATCAACCACACGACATACGTAACTCATATATCCCCATAGTACCAATTGTAAAATACAATAACACTGAGGCAGTCGACTTCTAATAGAATACACGTGTTCTTAATTCATTTAACAGTTCACAATTCGGTTCAACATTCAATTCCTTGTTCCATCGAGTCTTTCCACACTATTCCATAGTTTCCAAAAGCAGAAGGCAATTCATATACTAATCCCCACGGCGTCAAAGGTGATATTAAAAACAATCAATCACGTGTTAAACACAATTTACACATCCTCAAAGCCCCAATTCCCCAATTATAGGATACAATGGCACTGAGCAGTTATTTACACAAGGCGTACTGAATTCACACACTTTCGGATAATCAGGGTTTTTCAAAGCTTATTGGATGTTAATAACATCCACATAATACCAAAGGATGACATTCCGGACAAAACAAAGGAATAATCGTCTCGGAACCAAAGCACACCCATTCATGACCGTCGGTGGCCGACCCGAGATCGATTCGACAAACTCACCCGTACAAGACCGTCGGTGGCAAAAGAGGTATCTCAACAAAAGTGCTACATAGGCTTAGCGTCCCCTAGCACGAAAGGATGTCCCAAGAATGTCATCCAGACAAACGTAATACCACTCGCTATAACCTGATTTCCCAAAATCCAATAACACTGAAGTAAACACATGAAACAAATTCTGATTAATCGAGGATAAATATTCAGTACGGTTCACAATCAAGTCAATCTGTTGTCATCGGTTTCCATAGCGCCAAATAAGCAAGAATATGACAATACACAACCCAATCACAGAATTTGTACAATTCTACTCATTTATAACGCTTATGCCCCAATTATTGAAGGTTGGTTCTCAATGGTGTTCATGGTTAGATCAATCTGTTGATAGCCCACAAAAGGTCTTTCAAACAAGTCAAGCATTCCAAACGAATTCAAGTTTTGGGTCTATCAGTTTTTCTGCCAAGAATAATCTGGCTATTTATTGATGAACAATTCGTGGTCTTCCCTTAACAAAATCAAATCAAATAGAAATTCTTATCAAATCAACCCAAGCAAAGGTCTTATCAGATTAAATCAAACAAAGGTTCCATCAAATTATATCCAATGAGGGTTCTATCAGGTCAAATCAGACAAAGGTTCTATCGGACCGAATCAGATAAAAGTTCTCTCAAATGGGGTACATTCGGTTCTGTAAGGCTCACTTCGTTTGTTTAGGCACATGGCTGATAGTTTCACAACTGTCCTAAGTTTATCAGTTCTCAAAGTCATATCAAAATTATTCGTCACAACTGCTCATATCAAAGCATTTCAAGTTATGTACAATATGGCATTGACTATATAAATTCGGGGGTAGTTGCATAAACATGCAGCTATTCAGATCAGGAGGTATGTACCATAATTAATACAGCAATCCCCAAACAAGTCTTATATACAGGCACATGGTGCACGGTAACACATTAAACAGAGTTCCTCGGTTGTACATAAGATAGGGTCTGTTACTCAAAAGTCCCAAATTGGTCACAACATGTAGGTTTATGAGTCGAGCCCAGTATAGTCACATAATCCAGTCAATTTTCTACCAATTCAAATGCATGGTCTCACCATTATAGAGTCATAATTCCAGTGGCTTAGTCATTAAAGACAGTAATATAACGGATCACCCTGAGCATAGGTTCAGATGCACATGTGCATGTACAGAGTTAAGCAATATCCCAATACGTATTTCACAAATTTCCCAAATGGAGCATACATGTTCAATAAATACAGTCTCAATCTTGTGGGTCTGACCAATCCGGATACACAGGCAGCGAATATGAAGGGACATGCTGACCCGAATCAAACAAAACCGCAAACAAAGATGTACACATGCACTAATTCAGAATCAATCACATATAGGTATTCATTTATAAACAATATAGATACCTAGAATAACGGCTGCAGCATTCTGAGTACTTTCTGAAACGAGTGCAATTACTCTCTCTTGATTAGCAATTCCTACCATCGGTACTAATTTAGCTGAAGTAGAAGATTTATTCATATTTTGTTCAGTTCGGGGACAGTTCTTTATTGTACAGTCCATTTCACCACACCTATAACAAACCTCAGAAATCCGAATACAAACTCCTCAACGTTCCTTACACTGGTGGTGGCAAAGGTTCTTGCCGTAGCGGCAACTGTCATTGTTGTCTTAAGATTTTTGTCATTTATTGTACTATTCTTTCCAGTCTATCAAAGCGGGCTGTGGGAGAGTCCGCCAACTCGTATGCCCTTACTTTATCCATACTTTGCACAAACCCTTATTAAACCTTACCAATTACTGGGATGCTCAATACAAAAACAAACACAGATACACATCGGTACATTCGCACATTGTTATATTCTCATTTTATGGATCGTCAAGACACAATTAATCCCATGCGTGATAGATGATTGCATACTTATCAGATATCGCATGCTGAACACTTACTAAATAATTATAAACCCAAATCATATTCATATAAACACCCATTTGCAGAATCGAATGCACATAGACAATTTTTCATGTATGTGTATTATAACAAAACAAACTTGTTGTACACCTTAGCGTAACAGTTCATATCTCATATATAGGCCACGGTATTATCTCCCCCGGGCTAGGGCGTCATGACCATAAGCCACAATATTATATCCCCTGGGCGAGGGCCTCTGCTAAGGATACCACAGTTACGTTCAAAGAAGATTTGGTCAATCATCCATTCATACAAAACATAGCATTTTAGGGAACTTGTCATTTCATATCATCATAAAATAAGTAAGGTTAAACATGACTTTACAGAGTTATTACTCGCCATCTGATTAAACTTGTATTATACTTTATACAAAAGATTCTACAAATATGCACATACTAGAGAGCATATGTAGTCAAACAATTTGCAATGCGAGTAAAGCACAACTTATAGCACAAAAT
Source organism: Camellia japonica (assembly GCA_030407325.1). NCBI lineage: Eukaryota > Viridiplantae > Streptophyta > Magnoliopsida > Ericales > Theaceae > Camellia > Camellia japonica. The sequence continues at coordinate 113,404,019 of JAPPVO010000031.1, forward strand.
CGTTCATATCAAAACATTTAAGCATATTATCGATGCTTCCAAATTCATACCTACCACATGAATGCATCATAGATCTTTTCTAGACGCTTACTGCTCCTTTGGACAAGTGTGTGAGTTATTAACTCGTGCTCTGATACCACACTGTCATGACCCGAACCCGCCCCTATGGGTTAAGGACATAACCGGCCAGTAATCCTGAGATTACCTACGGCCTCAAACCAAACCAAACGTATTTTAACAGAGTTAATGGGGCCAAACGGAAGCAATAATTAAAAACTTTGTCCATGGAGCCGTGCTTATATGCACTTTAAAACAAACCATACGCATATACGTTAATAACCCACAACAAAATACAGCACCATAAAATCCTTTACAGACAGGATCATCCAAACTGAGTCAACCCACATCCAAACTATATACAGATATACACAAAGTCCTTGCCAACAAGACAAAGTATAAATATATAACAAATTGGCAAGGATGGGTCTCGTGCGTGAGACACAAGGCTGACTCTCCAAAACTCTTGTTGTTCCTGGCAGACTTCACTGGGGCTGGGTTTGGACTTCTCTTGGCTCACCTACAAACACATGAATGAGCGTGAGCGATAGCCCAGTGAATAATATCCAATACATAAATTACATAAAAATGTAGAACAACATGTTCCAAACGGCCTTGGGTCCAATCCATATTTCTATTTAACAGATATATATAACTATACGAAATTCAAATCAAGTGACTGTAGTTTCAAACATTCTGGCCCTTGGCCCCTTCAGATTTCCATTCATGTCAAAACGACCTTAGGTCCATTCATATATGTCAAAATGACCTTCGGTCCACTCATTTCTATCAAAACGACCTTCGGTCCATTCATATATGTCAAAACGACCTTCGGTCCACTCATTTCTATCAAAATGACCTTCGGTCCATTCATTTGTATCAAAACGACCTTTGGTCCATTCATCCGTTCATGTCAAACTGGCTCTTAGGCCTTTTCAAACTTTTATATCAAACTGGCTCATAGACCTTTTATTTCAAACTGGCTCATAGGCTTTCATATCAAACTGGCTCATAGGCCTTTCATATCAAACTGGCTCATAGGCCTTTCATATCAAACTGCCTCATAGGCCTTTCATGTCAAACTGGCTCATAGGCCTTTCATATCAAATTGTGTCCATCATTCAAATTAATGAACTTTACAAAACTTACATAGAAGTAGCAATTGGACAATAACATATGTCAGATTTTACTCACAGTGATCGGTTGATTGGTTAGCCCTGGAACTCGACCCTACACATGCCATGAACATACAAGGGTTACTAACAATTCGATCCGTTCAAAATTCACATTTCCCTTTTTAGGCTTCATTCTTATCTCTTTAACTCATTTACAATGCTTAACATATGCCTAAGAGTGCTTGCAAGTGAAAGAGAACGGAAAACGAAACACAGAACGCGTAGACAAAATTTCAGAAAACAGGGTCCCCGCTCAAGCGGACCCTATAGGCCTGCAAAAGTGCTGGTTGCATCAAAAATACGCTCGAGCGTTAAATAGGGCGCTCGAGCGGAAGGCCTGTCAAAATAGCTCCCCCGCTCGAGCGTGAATTACCCCGCTCGAGCGGACATCAAGTCTGCAAAAAGTACTAGGACCACGCATTTCCCACTCGAGCGGCAGGTTCCCCGCTCGAGCGGACCTCAAAATTATGGAAAACCCAGAATTGTGTTCTTGAGCTTCATTTCGACTTTCAACCAACAATTTATGCATGTTATGGCTCAAATTACTCATCGACATGTACATGGTACAAGCATAATTTACAACATATTGAAGCTCAATTTCATAATTTATTTGCATGCATGTCCCAAAATATCACAACCTCATCACCAACATGCTCAAATTCAAACATTCAAGACTTATACTCCCATGATTTGTACATGCATGCCCTTTTTTACTTCAAATTCACTTCAAATAATGCAATTTGTGCTCATTCCCATAAAATTTAACAAAGACATGCTTGCATGTGGGATTACACTACCAATCGTTCACAATTTCACAAATTACATGCTAGATTTGTGATTCCATGGGAGTTCATTACATGCATGCACATATCAAGCCTCAATTTCAACAAAATGAACTCAAATCATGCTCTTGATCACAAACAACCCTTGAACACACAAGATTACACATTAAACTCATGAATTCAAGAATCAATGCTTACCTTGAGGCTCAATTCTCTCAATTTATGGTCCAATTTAGAGTTGGCCTTCAAATTCCAAGCCTTCAAAATCAAACTCTCAATTTCTTTCACCCTCTCCCTCTTAGCCGACCCTCTCTCCTTCTTTGAGTCCAAAAATCAGCCAAAATGCACTAAGGGAAGAAGTTTGAGGGTGTAGAATCTTTACAACATAGCCCACTAACTATTATTTAGTAATATTAAATAGTTGGGCACTAAATCATCAATATTAATTTGATTAATTTGATCCAAATCAATTTTCAATTAAATTTCACCGTAGGCTCTAAAAATTACGCTAATCACAATGGCGCAATCAATTTTGGGTTCCGTGGCCGATAAGGCCTTCAATTTAATTTCCAAAGCAGATAATCAAATAGATATTCCTACGGTGAACAGATAGAAATTCAAAACCACATATTTTCACATAATGGCACACAAAATTATATTAACCACATAATCATACTCATTCTAAGGACCAATTAACATATTACGGAACAGGGGTATTACAGCAATGGTGCTCAAAGCTTGAGGCAAACAAGAGCATTTGTACTACAAGTATACAAAACATGAAGCATGTGACCAAGGCAACCCAAAACAGTCCTAGAACATGTCAAAGTGAGTCTAAAACATGTATGGAAGGATGCCGAAACAAGCTAGCATGGTGAGCATGAGGCATGGTGCATACAAGGCAAATAAGGTGGATTACACTACACCTATTGAGACCAAGCATGGGATGACTCGACCAATAAAAATCAGAGTTATATCATGGCAAAATAACCCCAAATAAACACTGAAATGATGGCTTGCAAGCTAAGGCATGAAGGCATACGCAATGGTTCATGTTAAGGCATAAAGGGGGAAACCCTCCAACGCATTGAATAAGAAACAAATGTGAATGTATGGCCATGACACATGGACTTAAATCACATAATAAACGATTCCAAATCATTAAAATAGTCCACGTAATGCATGCTAGAAGATTCAACACACAAGGCTAACAAGCTAGATTGAACCAAGGCTATACAAAGCAAGTCATCCATGGCCAAAACCACCAAAATCAGAGCTAAAGCATGTTAAAATGGACAAAAGCTTCATGAAGTTAAGCCAAAAGCATGCTAGAATGACATGTTACAACATGATGCATGTTAGGCTATTTCATGGAATTGCATTACAAGTGCATGGAGCATGCAAGGGCCAACCAGCCCAAACCAAAACAGAGTCATGATATGGCAAAACATCACCAAAAACATGCTGAAATGGAAAGAAAACAAGCTAGAATGACATGTTACTTCATGAAGCATACAAAGCTAGTTTGTGTGATTTACACTACAAGTGTATTAACCATGCATGGGGTGACCAAAGCAAGTAAAAATAGTGGTATGCCTCAGCAAAATAACCACAAATAAATGCTAAGAATAAGCCAACATAAGCTTAACAAAGGTGCTCAAACATGAGGCATATGAAGCTAGTTTGCACAATACAAGGAGAGGGGATGACCCTCTCCTATTTAGGACACCAATACCACCTTTCCACCACTAAAAATCCTCTGGATTTTAGTGGTAGAAAGGTCATGCAAAGGGTTCAACAAGAGCCTAAAGGGATGGCTCAAAACAAGGCCTAACAAGGCCTAAGAGGGGATAAATCACCCCAAACAAAAAAGTGATCTAAAATAACTATTTTAAGCACTTAAAAACAAAACTTTTTCTAGTTGAAAGTTAAGCTCAAAACAGCATGAAAATAGGCTCGAAAGCTTAAGCAAGAATGGGGGTTTTAAAGGTCAAAGACTCACCCTTGAAGACCTTCTTTACTACTGCAACTCCAGCAAGTTCTTTGAGCTTAAATCAGTCCAAGAACACCAAAAACAACTCCTTAGGACCTCAGCTACCCAAGGATGGTGTTTGAGTATGTGTTTGTGTGTTAAACTAAGACAAATTTACAGTTTTGAAGCACAAAAATGAAGAACCAAGCAAGATAGATACAAAACTATATGTCTCTCTCTAAGGGCAATTTTCTGAACCTAGAGGAGGGAGGAGGAGCCTCCCTCTTATAGAAACCAAAAGGCAAAGCTTCTTGGAGAAGCTAAGCCCCAAACAAATCCCTCCATACACGTGTATGGAGGATAGCCCAAATGTCCTCCAGCAGCTAGAGGAAAATATCTCCAAAAAGGTGCCAAAAAGCAGCCGACCACTTGAAGTGGTCGGCCTGCTACTTAAAGTGGTCGGCCGACCACTTTAAGTGATCTCTGAGAGTAGCAACTGGTCGGCCATGGTGGGAGAGGGCCCAGGGCATGAAAGAAAACTATTGGTGTGGTGGCCGACCAGAAAATGTGGCTCAAAGACCAAGCAAGCCAGTTATCTGACCAGAAAACTGGCTGGCAGAAGGAAAAGTGGTCTCCAAGGAGAAAAGGTGGTCTCCCACCCTTGTACCACCTTCCAAACAAGGAAAACAATGTTTGTACCAAAAACAAACCAAAACGGGTGCAAGAAGAGAGGTCAGGAGGCAAAGCACGCGGCCAAAAGTCTCGAAAACTAGCTGACGAGCACCAAAAGTGGTATGCAACCACAAAAGTGGTCTCCTGGACCACAGTGTTCCTCTAGGTAGAGGCAACAAGGTGTGGTTCGAAAACCACACCAAACGAAGAACGTTAAGCGGTCCCGAGACAAGGCGCGCGGCCAAAGGCTCAAAAAATCAGAAACTAGTCTCCAAACGGGAAAAGTGGCCTATGACCGCAAAAAGTGGTCTACGACCACAAAGAGATGGTCTACGAGACCTCTCCCTCCCTCCGAGAAGAGAAAACAAGATTCGGTCCACAAACCGAGCCGAAGCACAAAAGAGTTCAGAGGCCCGGAGGCAAGGCTCTCAGCCAAAACTCCGAAACCTCTAAACAAGCAGAACATGCACCATCACCGAGCACTCAATCGATGACGTTTGAGTCTCAAGGTCGGTCAAAAATGGGGTGTCTATAGTTGCCCCTCTTTGACAGAACTCGAAAGTCATAAGTGATGGGGGTGAATGTCAAAGCCCAGAGACGACCCATTTTTGACAAGGCCGAAGACTTAGACAAACAGACAAGATAACAAAGAGATATGCCCGCAAGCTAGGGCAAGATGCAAATGACAATGCAAGAAGCCGAACATAACTTATGATCATGCAAAGAAAGCTGTAACGAAGCAAATATACACAATAAATGCAACAGTTTAAGCAAGCGAAAACGAACCAAACTACATTACATGCAGAAAGGATGTAAGAGAATTATACAATTCTCACTACGTCTCACACGGAGTGCATACAATACCATCCGATTCGTCTGGTTGCGCCAGCTTCAAATAAATCGTACATACAATATCGTGCCTGCAAAAGAAAGAAACTCAACAGGTACAATATCATTAGAAACATGCATAGCAATGCAAGTGAAAGGTACGTAACAACGCAAGTGGAGGGGTGCATGAAAGTGCAACCTAAGTGCGACGCATAACAATGCGGAATAACGCAATGCACTAACAAGTGCAGGTAAGGTGCGCAAGATAGCGCGAATGATACTATGTAATGCATAAAACAGTGCGATGCGCTAAACTGCGCGATCCACAAGACAGCACGATGCACAAGACAGTGCGATGCGCTAGACAGCGCGATGCACAAGACAGTGCGATGAAACAGATAGTAGAGTAGATGTAGAGGGTGACAAACTCCAACCACGCTGAAATTGTAAGAGGAGGTCCAAAACAACCCGCCCAAGCGCGCACACGACGCAGCCTGAGATAAATTCCAAACACGCTGAAATCGTGCGAGGAAGAACCAAACTCTAACCATGCTGAAATCGTGAGAAGAGGTCATCAAAATTCCAAACACACTGAAATCGTATCAGGAAAAACCAAACTCTAACCACGCTGAAATCGTGAGAAGAGGTCAACAAAATTCCAAACACGCTGAAATCGTGTGAGGAAGAACCAAACTCTAACCACGCTGAAGTCGTGAGAAGAGGTCAACAAAATTCCAAACACGCTGAAATCGTGTGAGGAAGAACCAAACTCTAACCACGCTGAAATCGTGAGAAGTGGTCAACAAAATTCCAAACACACTGAAATCGTGTGAGGAAGAACCAAACTCTAACCACGCTGAAATCGTGAGAAGAGGTCAATAAGATTCCAAACACGCTGAAATCGTGTGAGGAAGAACCAAACTCTAGCCACACTAAAGTCGTGAGAAGAGGTCAACAAAATTCCAAACACACTGAAATCGTGTGAGGAAAGGGACAGAGGGAGAAACATAGGGACATATCCCCGTGTTTCGGAATGGCTCAAGCATTGGAACATATTCCAAATGCTCTTAATCGAAAGGGAGAAACATAGGGACCCGTCCCACTGTTTCGAAATGGCCTAAGCATTGGAACACGTTCCAAATGCTCTTAACCAAGGAGGGAGAAACATAGGGACCCGTCCCACTGTTTCAGAATGGTATAAGCATTGGAACACGTTCCAAATGCTCTTAACCAAGGAAGGAGAAACATAGGGACCCGTCTCACTGTTTCGGAAAGGAGAAACATAGGGACCCGTCCCACTGTTTCGGATAGAAGAGAAACATAGGGACATATCCCCGTGTTTCGGAGAGAAGAGAAACATCGGGACATATTCCCGTGTTTCGGAAAGAAGAGAAACATAGGGACCCGTCCCACTGTTTCGGAAAGAAGAAGAAACATAGGGACCCGTCCCATTGTTTCGGAAAAAAGAAATCCCCGTGTTTCAGAAAGAAGAGAAACATAGGGACATATCCCCGTGTTTCGGAAAGAAGAGAAACAAAGGGACCCGTCCCACTGTTTCGGAAAGAAGGGAAACATAGGGACATATCCCTGTGTTTTGGAAAGAAAGAGAAACATAGGGACATATCCCCATGTTTCCGAAAGAAAGAGAAACGTAGGGACATATCCCTGTGTTTCGAAAAAAATGAGGAGAAACCTCTCAGCGTATCACACGCAAGAGAGGGAAGGGAAAGCCTCTCAGCGTAGCACACGCTAGAGAGGAAAGAGAAAATCTCTCAGCGTAGCACACGCGAGAGAGGAAAAAGAAAACCTCTCAGCGTAGCACACGCTAGAGAGGAAAGAGAAAACTTCTCAGTGTAGCACACGCTAGAGAGGAAAGAGAAAACCTCTCAGCGTACCACACGCGAGAGAGGAAAGAGAAAACCTCTTAGCGTAGAACACGCTATAGAGTAAAGAGAAAACCTCTCAACGTAGCACACGCTAGAAAGGAAAGAGAAAACCTCTCAGCGTAGCACACGCTAGAGGAGAAAAGAAACATCTCTCAGCGTATCACACGCAAGAGAGGAAAGGTGCTAGTCAAACTGGACCGGAACTTCTCTGAATGAACAGTATATACAATACGGTTCACGAAAGAAACCTGATAGGTAGAATGCAAAACAATGCATGATGTTTAAGGAATGCAAGACACAAACAAAGCGGCACTTTAGAAAGCACCTCACGGGGTGAGTGGCAACAAACCGCTCTACTCTGATGGGGATCTCCCTTTACATTGTGTTGTTCGAACACTTACCTTGAACTCACAGTACGAAGGTGCTGAAATGCTGATAAGGAGCAACATCTGCTGGGGAAGCCACAGATGTCGCTTTTCTTCCTGATCATATTCACAACTTTCCCTATTCTTCAACGGGGTGACAGACTAGGTTGGTTCAGTGTCCAGAATCGAGGCGCATACCTGCTACCTCAACCTTGGGGCCTTCCATACAGATTTCAAGCCGAGGATACACCCCTGAGTATTTAAACCAGACTTTAGTCTCGGAAATTCCAAACCTTTGTGTTCTAGGCATCAGCCATTCGAACTCTAGTTTTCACCAATGCAATTGATCTCCTAGGAACTCATTGCAAACACAGCCGAGATGCCTCTGGCAGCAGTTGGTACTTAGGGAGAGCACTTCTGATCGCCATTCTGGCGTGGAAATGGTCAACACAACATTCTTGTTCACTTTGAACACACAGTTCGTACGGCACACTGCTCATTCTGAACACACGGCTCATAACATAGTATTCTAGTTTATCTGAACACACAGCCCATTCTGAACACTGCTCATTCTGAACACACAGCCCATAACACAGTACTCTTTTTATTTGGCATACAGCTCATACAGCACACTGCTTACTCTAAACACACAGCTCATAACACAGTGCTTGGTTCATTTTGAACACACGGGATGGAAAGACAGAACTTGTAGGAGTCGAAACAAACTCAGATGCTCCGAATTTTCCCTCTTTTCTTTTGCTTTGCAACCTAGAACCTATAGCTTCAGATAGGTCCTGGTTCCACTATTCTGACATGACCTGGGTTAAACCCTGCAGTTTTATGAAAGAACAAATCATGTTTTGCACATATGTGGAGAATGGCACAGCACTCTGAGCACAAAACAATTTATTTTGAAATTAAGAGATGAGTTCTTAACCGGGTATTGAGCCTACGACTGAGCACAGCGAAAAAGACTCAAGAACAGAAAATAAAGGTAAACAACCTAAACACATCTATTAACATTCGAAACGACTCAAAAATAAGAATCGAGACAAAACAAAAGACACGACACTCAGACGTATTTCAAAAGCGAGAGGCCTCTCAGTTGACGAGGAGCCCAGTTTCTTCGGGTATTGTTTCCCACCCTTTCTCATTTGTGATCCTCACATCACTCGACCCTCAGGCTCTGTTTTTCTGAAAAGGCCCTTTTCTCACTTTTTCTCTCAACGCACATCTCTCTATTCTTTAATCTCTCATTTTTTATCCCTCCCCTGGGTGGTTGATGGATAAACAAGATGTTGCGGGCTCGTGCCCCTAGCATTCTGCTAGATTCTCATTCATCTACGCACAGCTAGTGAATTTTCTCCCACAGAGGGGTTACACCGCAATTGGGTGTGTAGCAAATCTGCAGCTGACATTAGTTGACGATGCTATGCTGGGGAGTTTGGACATAATCTGATGTGTCCAGACGAGGGAGTGGAATATCTTAATCCATTCCAATCCGTGCTTCGTACTTGGCTTGATACCTCATTGCTTGGAGGATGTTAAGAGCTTTCAGCCCTTTTCTGTTAGCTTGAGTAGTGCCCTTTTCTGGCAAGTATGTTGACAACGGGGAGAAGACAGGAAGCCTGACTCAACTGTGCCCCTAGTTCATCATTTTGACCATTTTTTGTTTTGGTTTTCTATTAAAACAACTTTTGACTAACATGAGAGTTAGAATAACACACTTGTTCGATTTTTTGATTCAAAATCATGCAAGTTAGGTTGTGAGCACTGGAAATTTTCCTTTTTTTGGGTCCAAGATATGGTCCAGTTTTGGAAATTTTGAATAATTTTCGAGAAAATTAGTCAACCTCAGTAAAAATTCTCAAAAACTGTTTTTGCAAATGGCCACCGCCCGACGAACACAGAATTTTCTCTCCAATCATCGGAACTGCTTCGAAAGAGGGAAGGGGTATGCTTTCACTCCAATCATCGGAATCGGATTGGACTCATTGAAATAGGAAGAAGAATATATACATAGCTATATTATATAGACTGAGGGAATAGCTTACAGGGCATAACTAGCCCGAGTCACTATAGGTGATTCCACCCTTCTTAAACCAGGGATCCACTCTCTCCTCACTCGGTAAAGCAGGGCACGCTTACTTGATTCTCGCAGGGAGAGTGATGACCTCTATAGATTTTAAGGCTATACCCGACTTAGAGACTGATGAGTTGCTTACTAAGGGAGAAATACAAGAGACTTGCATTTAGAATCAGGGACTAATACCAAGAATCGGATTAAAACAGAGAAAAGCATTGCCTACTCTCAATCAGGGACTAAAACCACTGCTTTTGGGCCTGTTACACTTAATAATGGAAACTAACCAGATATACATTATTCCCAGAGACTGAGATGAGCGGAAAGAAGGAGATCGAAATCCCTTCAGACAGAGAAAGAGGAAAGGCTAGAAATCACATCAAGATCAGGAATGGCAGCGGGAAGGAGGAAAGACCAGCATTCGGGAGACGACCCAAGAGCACTGCAATCATATAATAATACTTACTACTAACCTATCAATCGAAGCCGAGGAAAGGAGATAACATCCCATGACTTCACTCACTCTTAGTCGGTGAACCAGACTTGATATCCTCAGTCTTCCGTATACTAGGAAAGAGACCGCAATAAGGGTATTTTTTACAAAAGGAACCATACTTGCTTAGGAAGACACGTACGCACTCCTTGGATTAGGGAGAAATCAATGAATAGTTTAGTTACACATGGGCCTTCTAAATAGAAAAAAGGGGGATCTTGACACACCGGGAGGCAATCTACTTATACCGGCTTAGTTCTTATCCCTGCTTACTTCAGTCTGAACTCCTAGCATTCGAGTTCCCATCCCGCATCTGCAGAATGAATCTGAGACAACAACCCGGCGTACGGGTCTTGGCTTGTCTTGTTGACCCAAAGCTGGTGTTGGAACTGCTTCGAATCCTGGCTTTCCAACTGGAGTTTACTTTGGCAATGAGATGCACAACCTCAGATCCAGGCACTGTATGGCAATGGAAAATTGCCCCTTGTTCGACTGCATCACATTGTATGGCAACGAAAAGTTGCCCCTTGTTTGAATAGCACCGCAGCACACTGTAATCAGTCCTCAAAGTGACGATCACAATCGAATTCTCGAATACAGCGAAGACAAAGATAATCAAAACCATTACACGGACACAATCGATTTGGAAGTGTTTATGGCTGGACTTCGGAACGAAGTTGCCTATGTATCCCAAACATGGGAATCAAGCCCTATGTAGTTCGGGTGTTAAGGTACACTCAGGTATTAACCTCTCCTTTTGCGCTCTAACGTTTGCCAAGGCCGCCCTTCCGAGTTTTCAACCTTCCGAGCTAGGTTTTTCTTTTCTTTGTTCAGAATTTTTCATTTCTTTTTTTATTTCTTTTTTGTCCTTTTTTGTTCTTTTCTTTTTCTTTTTTCATTTGCTCTAACTTTTGCCTGGATCGCCCTTCCGGGTTTTCGGCCCAGCGAGCCTCTCAAGGGTAAAAGTGTAGCTTTGTCCATGTTGAATGGTCGTAGGATCTCGATTCCATCTGAATCCAGAAGAATGGCTGCTGTTCGCTAATGATGTAGAAGTCCATCCAATGGGGGCTAAATTTGCCCCTAGTGTTGTGGATAGGAACTCAGTTGTCCTTCAGCAAAACTTTCTTCTTTCTATCCTTCTAGGATTTGGCATTCTTGCCGATCTTCATTGGTTTGCAAAATGATCCATCTTTTGGCTCTTCGAGCGCATTTGACATTTTTGGCCCTAGTTCGAGGGGTGCTTGTGGTCTAGCTTCGCAAGCTTCCTTCTGATCACTCTGATCTCCTTGATCTAATTTTCTTACCTCTTGTTCGAGGGTTGCTTCAAATCTTGCCACGCAGGCCTTACATTGTAGTCGACCATTGAACATTCTGAATCCAAGTTCAAGGTTTGAAAGTAAAGGGGTCGAGTCTCGAGGCTGAGAGCGATCCTAGGCTGCACAATCTCAAGAGCGATTCCACACAGGTTTTCACAGGACCGCGCAAAACTATTTTTTTGAAATCTTTTAAGAAAGCGACTAATCGCTCGCACTAAAAACAATGTAGAACCAATCTAGATCAAGCCAGGATCCTTCTCAGTACTCACGTTAACAAACATGATCTCAATCATTAAGGGCTTAGCACGCCTCTCTTTCTCTCAATTGGTCAAATTTTTACAAATCTCGAGGAATTCCTTCCTCTTTGTTTTCATCACAATATTCAAAAGGTTTTGAAAAACTTAGGTCAATGCAATAATTTCAAGGCACAGAAGAGCAGGTGAAAAGCACTGCCGTTTCATTCAAACTTCTGGCATAACTGGCGCAAGGCAGAAGCAAACACAAGAGTGTGAAAATTTACTACTGTTTCACTCAGATCTTCTAGTGTAACTGGCTCCAAGGCAGAAACAGACTCAAAAGAAAGCGAAAATATAAACACAAAACAAAATAGTGATATCCGAGATAACACCCCCGGAATCACTCGACTCCTACGCAACAGGACTGACTCGATACAACAAGACAGACCCAGCTGACATAGTAAGAAAAGACTGACTATATACAAGACAACAAAACTGACTGAATACCCAAGTCAGAAAGGACAAAACTAGCATTTGCAAATGCTCAAAATAGTGCCATACGCCACATCTATAGTAAACCGAGTGCCGCCCGCAGGTGGTTCGTCCCCCGATCGCATCACATTATCCTCCAGATTCACTGATCTAGTGACGATAGACCTTGCTGAGCTTGGTGGGAGGACGACTCTGTTCTCAAACAAATCCTGTACTTCGTGGCGAAGACGAAAGCAATTGTCGGTGCTGTGACCGGTCAGTTGATGGTATGCACAGTACTGGGTAGTATCATGACCTGGTGGAAGATGAGCATGGAGAGGTCGAGGCTCGAGGGGTTTAAGATGCCCCTTTTCAGCAAGGATTTGAAGAGCCTTGGACAAAGGCATGTAGAGGGCATGGAAGACCCTGCGACCTCGGGGTTGATACTTCGAGGTTTGTGGATTTTTGCTGGATGCATTAGCAAAGGGGTCAGCAGGTGCTGGCTTGGTTTTTTGATCTTTCCCGGGTGTAGAATTAGGGTTGGGAGTAACAGTTCTGGTACGACAGCCCTTCTCCCGATTTTCCCCTTGGCTCGAACTGCCCTCGTTCTGAGTGACGAAAGTGTCATCCACAATTTTTGCAATAACTGCGAGCACTTGCTGTTTATTCAGTCCCCCGGCTTTCAAAGCCTCAACAGCCTGCAGAAGTTGTTCATAGGGATCAATGTATGCCTCCACCTTGTTCTTACCGCTCGCCTCAACTTGGTCGAAGGTTTGGGTTGCTACATCAGTGCAAAGCCCTGTTGTTGTCAACATGTTATTGCCAGAACTTGGGATGGCTTCAGGCTGGCTGAGTTCAATTACAATCTGCCCCAATAGTGGGGGCTCTTCTGGCATGAAGTTCCCGGCATGTGATATGATCAATGGTGGAGCCGACATTCCATAGGCTAGATCAGCCACAGACCTCTGAAGATCGCCGATCATTCCCATCAGCTCAAAAGTGGTGGGATCACGGGTTTGGAATAATTGGGGTTCCCAGATTGGATGTGTGGCAGGTGACCTGGGCGGGCGTTGCATTTCAACATCGGTCTCACCCTGCATGGCGATTCCCTGGTTTAATGCTGCTGCCATGACCATAATTTCTTCTAAATTCTACGTCATCACGAATCTGTTGAACTGAACAGAGGTGATGTGACTAGTGACTAACGGATCAGATGGACTGGTGAGCCTTGACTGGTGTTTCTCTGCCTTGCCTCAGTGAAGGAAAACACTGGCTGCTCTAAACTGAATCACTGACCTGACAAAGTCTATCAGCAAAGGTCCAATGCACCCGGGGGATATTGGAGCCTTCTGAAGCTACAGTTTCGCAACCTACCTTGCAAAAGAAGAAAACAGACAGCATTTCAGCCTGATTTCACCAGAACAGATATGAGCAAAGCTGAATGACTGCACTATTTACTAAATTCTGCCAAAATTCTGCCTGTAAACTGATACCCTCAGGTAAAACTGATTCCCCCCAAAATACTGATGCCCTCAAGCCCGATACCCAGACTTGCAAACTAATATGCACAACCCTGTAGAGACACACTCTGACAGCAAATATCATACAAGTAAGAGCCAAAACACCCCTATGTTGGGGGAGGGTTTCCCTGTCCTATTTTGTCAGGAGCTAGGGTTTCACTATGCACGCGGCGGTTTCAAACAACCTATAGCCGGGTAAGTAACCTGTCCTAGTTTGGAATAGTCACTATGGATTCTGAATATGCACTAGGTCGAATGGTCAAAAAGGGTGCCTTAGTAAAAACTGAGGTTTGTGTTCCCATCGTGGCAGAGCCCGCAATCGGTCAGCCTTATGGCACGCTTCTCAAAGCGAGCCTCCGGCAAACCGTTTAGGAATAGCATACGGCAAACACGATGTCCTAGGCGCACCAATGCAAATGCGATGCAAAGAAACACATAAGTGTAATCAAAACAAGATATCATGAGTTCAAGTCAAGTTCTCTAACTCCCCAGCAGAGTCGCTAGAAACTATAGACGTGCCCGAGGACTCCCGAGCTCCACGCGCGAAGGCGTGAAATTCGTTTGCTCTCTAGCTACTACAAGTTCGGACTCATGCCACGGTTCTGAATCTAATCTCACAATGTGCGATGTGAGACCGATAAATCACCAAAGAGCCCAAATTCGGCAAATCGTTTTGGAAAACTGATTTTTATAAAGAAGTGCCAAACATGGACTGCTTTGCCAGATACAGAGTCGCCACCTAAATATTTTATTTTAGGGGAATTTAGGAAACCCTAACTCGTGCCTAAGGCCACGTGTCCGTCATCACCAAAGTTGCCTCGGCTCGGGAACTTGGGTACGATTGGGGAAGGTCATTTAATGAGCACCCCCGCTCACCCGATCAAAGATCGGCCTGTACTAAACATGATATCTTGTTTTTGAAAACACATGTGCTCTTATTCCGGTTAATTAGCTAGAATTACTATGTGATGCGCACAGCATACAAGTATAGACTAGATCGCCTAATTTGGAACAAAACATTGCATATCCGTTTGTTTGGAAATGGTTTGAAGTTTGCTACTCACAAGTAGGCTAAAATGCGGATTTCAATGAATTGTTCCAATTCAAGTAATCCAACCTTCACCCACAAGCATTCAGCCAGTTAATCACATAAGCAATTAGCCTCATGGCAAGCATGCTTTCATGGCAGTCAATAACACACATGCAGTATGCTAAAGCGTAAACACTCACAGTGTATCCCGAGCCAAAACAAAGAACTAGTTAGAAATCATGCATGATCCTAGTTTATGTTAAGATGGCTAATGCAACACATGTGAAATGCAACTAAGATAGGCTCGGCTATCCTAAAATGGCATATGAAATGCAACTTGGTACATGTATTCAAATAGGTATTGAAATACAATGCAGTTAGTATGATGCGCCGAGCCCAGTGCATGCAAAACAGATGAATGGATGCACGCAAGCAAGCATAAGGTATGCTAATCGAAATATGCCCTAAAACTAACCATCATAAGCGGTTAAGTAAAAGGGAGAAAGAAATGGGGGTTGGAAGACATGCATCACACACACGCACGCTTATTACAACATTACGCCCTCTCGAGGGAGGGACCGAATAAGAAGCTAACTAGCTAATCTAAGCTAATTAAACTAATTATTACAACACAATTAATTAACTAATCCTAGTTAACTAATTATTACAAAACGAATTGAATAGCTAACGCATTAACTAATTAAAGTACAAACCAAAGCAAAAGCAAGCTATCTAAGCATGGAAGCTAAGGAAAGCAGTAAAACAGGAGATTCTCGGAGGGAGAAGACTGGATGCATGCAAGCCTGGTCACCTCGTTTGGAAATCCAATGCGATGCCCCGATTTGCCTCTGTTTTCATCTGTTCTCAGAAACTTGCACCAAGCTCCAAAAAACTGAAACCTCACCTTGGGAGTCCTGTGGGAGGGTGGCCGACCACTTTTGGTCTCTCCACCGACCACTTTTGGTTGTTGAAAAACCAGAAAAGTGGTCGGCCAGCTAGTTTTTCTGGCTGGCCGGCCAGTTGTTGCTACTGAATTCCAGTTTGCTGCAACAGAAGAGCAGGAAAGGGCATGGCAATGTATTTGCAAGATATGTGTGCACAACCACCCTCCCTATCATGTCATTAACTCAAGGGAGTGTAGTTCTTGACCCTCAGGCCACCAATCGCGCACTTCAATGCATGATGACCGAGAGGCGAAGTTGCACAATTCAATATGGAAATGAATGCACAAGTAAACACATAAAGCCTAAAACTCTATCATGTATGATCAAGAGCGTCGGCGACCGGGAATCGAGGCACGTCTCATCACTTTAAGTATGAAACGTCCCTCTTTTCTCGTGTTTGGACTAACACCTATTCCAAACACAAATGCAACACATAACATGGCATACACAATGCGACTCGAGCATGCAAACATGCAATATGACTTAAGCATGCAAGGGACAAGCATGCAAACAACATGCAAGGCAACATGATCAAACTACCAATGCTAAGGGCATGCATACTCAATGCAAGGCAACATAAGCATGCACAATGCAAACAACATGGCATACACAATGCAACTACATGGCATACTCGATGCAAAGAATAACATGGCATACTCGGTGCAATGTGACATGATCAACTTAACAAAGCTAATGGGATGCAAGTAGTGCTAATGCATGCATGCACAATGCGATGCTATAAGGGCAACTTAGCAATGTTAGGGACATGCATACTCAATGCAAGGCAAAGTAAGCATGCAAACAACATGATACAATGCAACTAGCATACACAATGCGAATGGACATGGCATACACAAATGCAATGAACCAATATGGCATACTCAATGCAATGACTATCATGGCATACTCAATGCAATATGATCATGGCATACACAATACGAATCAAGAGCACGACATGCGCAATGCAAACAACATAACATGCATGGCGCGATGTGACATGGCATACACAATGCTCAATGGGCTTAAACCGAATGTGGGTAGACCTCAGTCATGCCAAAACAGAGGCCATAATGTTAAAATGAAGGCATCGAAAACACATACAAGCATGCATGCCAATTGGCTCACCAATTAAGGCACTAAGTTGCAACTCTCAAGAACACTTAAAGAGTGAAAAAGCATGGAAGTGTAACAGCACTAAGTGCACTAAAATGAGGTAAGAAATGATGCTAAATCATTTAAACAACACAAGTATGGAATGCTAGGGTCCTTAAAGCATGAAGCTAGTAAAGAGGACTACAAAGGAGGCATGCAATACATGGCACAAATGCATGAACTAAGCATGGACAGAGCTCAAGTAGGTCAAAATAAGGACCTAAACATGCTGAGACGAGGGCTCAAAGGCCTAGGCATGCAAGCATACAAGGCAAGGCATGAACTAGGCAACAATGCATAACACTCAAAGGCACTTAAAGCATGATTGAGGTAGAAACATGGCAATGCTGAATGCTCTAAAATGTCATGTTAAGTGATGCCAAATAATGTACACCACACAAATGAAGCATGCAATGGTGCTCAAAGCTTGAGGCAAGCAAGAGCATTTGTACTACAAGTATACAAAACATGAAGCATGTGACCAAGGCAACCCAAAACAGTCCTAAAACATGTCAAAGTGAGTCTAAAACATGTATGGAAGGATGCCAAAACAAGCTAGCATGGTGAGCATGAGGCATGGTGCATACAAGGCAAATAAGGTGGATTACACTACACCTATTGAGACCAAGCATGGGATGACTCAACCAATGAAAATCAGAGTTATATCATGGCAAACCAACCCCAAATAAACACTGAAATGATGGCTCGCAATCTAAGGCATGAAGGCATACGCAATGGTTCATGTTAAGGCATAAAGGGGGAAACCCTCCAACGCATTGAATAAGTAACAAATGTGAATGTATAGCCATGAAACATGGACTGAAATCACATAATAAATAATTCCAAATCATTAAAATAGTCCAAGTAATGCATGCTAGAAGATTCAATACACAAGGCTAACAAGCTAGATTGAACCAAGGCTATACAAAGCAAGTCGTGCATGGCCAAAACCACCAAAATCAGAGCTAAAGCATGTTTAAAAATGGACAAAAGCTTCATGAAGTTAAGCCAAAAGCATGCTAGAATGACATGTTACAACATGATGCATGTTAGGCTATTTCATGGAATTGCATTACAAGTGCATGGAGCATGCAAGGGCCAACCAAACCAAACCAAAACAGAGTCATGACATGAAAAAAAATCGCCAAAAACATGCTGAAATGGAAAGAAAACAAGCTAGAATGACATGCTACTTCATGAAGCATACAAAGCTAGTTTGTGTGATTTACACTACAAGTGTATTAACCATGCATGGGGTGACCAAAGCAAGTAAAAACAGTGGTATGCCTCAGCAAAATAACCACAAATAAATGCTAAGAATAAGCCAACATAAGCTTAACAAAGGTGCTCAAACATGAGGCATATGAAGCTAGTTTGCACAATACAAGGAGAGGGGATGACCCTCTCCTATTTAGGACACCAATACCACCTTTCCACCACTGAAAATCCTCTAGATTTCAGTGGTAGAAAGGTCATGCAAAGGGTTCAACAAGAGCCTAAAGGGATGGCTCAAAACAAGGCCTAACAAGGCCTAAGAGGGGGTAAATCACCCCAAACAAAAAAGTGACCTAAAACAACTATTTTAAGAACTTAAAAATAGAACTTTTTCTAGTTGAAAGTTAAGCTCAAAATAGCATACAAATAGGCTCAAAAGCTTAAGAAAGAATGGGGGTTTTAAAGGTCAAAGACTCACCCTTGAAGACCTTCTTTACTACTGCAACTCCAGCAAGTTCTTTGAGCTTAAATCAGTCCAAGAACACCAAAAACAACTCCTTAGGACCTCATCTACCCATGGATGGTGTTTGAGTGTATGTTTGTGTGTTAAACTAAGACAAATCTACACTTTTGAAGCACAAAAATGAAGAACCAAGCAAGATAGATACAAAACTATATGTATCTCTCTAAGGGCAATTTTCTGAACCTAGAGGAGAGAGGAGGAGCCTCCCTCTTATAGAAACCAAAAGGCAAAGCTTCTTGGAGAAGCTAAGCCCCAAACAAATCCGATAGCCCAAATGTCCTCCTGCTGGTGCCAAAAAGCAGCCGACCACTTGAAGTGGTCGGCCTGCTACTTAAGGTGGTCGGCCGACCACTTTAAGTGATCTCTAAGAGTAACAACTGGTGGGCCATGGTGGGAGAGGGCCCAGGGCATGAAAGAAAACTATTGGTGTGGTAGCCAACCAGAAAATGTGGCTCAAAGACCAAGCAAGCCAGTTATCTGACCAGAAAACTGGCTGGCAGAAAGGAAAAGTGGTCTCCAAGGAGAAAAAGTGGTCTCCCACCCTTGTACCACCTTCCAAACAAGGAAAACAAGGTTTGTACCAAAAACAAGCCAAAAAGGGTGCAAGACGAGCGGTCGGGAGGCAAAGCACGCGGTCGAAAGTCCCGAAAACTAGTTGATGAGCACCAAAAGTGGTATGCAACCACAAAAGTGGTCTCCCAGACCACAGTGTTCCTCTAGGCAGAGACAACAAGGTGTTGTTCAAAAATCACGCCAAACGGAGAACGTTAAGCGGTCCCGAGACAAGGCGCGCGGCCAAAGGCTCCAAAAATCGAAAACTAGTCTGCAAATGGGAAAAGTGGCCTACGATCGCAAAAAGTGGTCTACGACCACAAAGAGATGGTCTACAAGACCTCTCCCTCTCTCCGGGAAGAGAAAACAAGATTCGTTCCACAAACCGAGCCAAAGCACAAAAGAGTTCAGAGGCCCGGAGGCAAGGCTCTCAGCCAAAACTCCGAAACCTCTAAACAAGCACAACATGCACCATCACCGAGCACTCAATCGATGACGTCTGAGTCTTAAGGTCGGTCAAAAATGGGGTGTCTACACCATCACTAATGGCCGATGACAAGAAAACATGGCCGATAAGCACAAGGCTTGACCGATGGGTTGTAGGGAGGCCAACAAGCCACCCCCCTTCCCTCAGAAACAAAACCACAAGTCCTTGGTCGACAACCAAGCACAAAACAGACAAGTTGAGAGGTTCTAAGGCAAGGCACGCGGCCGAGACCTTCAGAAACTCAAAACGAACACGAGCATGGATGATCATCAAGTGTTCAAACGATGACGTCCAAGTCTCGAGGACGGTAAAAAATGGGGTGTCTACAAGGTCCACAATATTTATTTTTTTAGCATAAGGTCCCTCACACCTACATCCATACCTACACTCTCATTCTCTCTTTTCTCTTTCTTCAACTGGTTCTCTACTCTCTTTGTTTCTGTACTTCGCAGCAATCAACCACATCTCCAATATCATTTGCCGCAACATCTACATGGAGTGAACCCTAAACAAGTAGGTGACATCAATAATCCCCACAATCACTCCACGAAATCCCTAAAAAAATGGAAATGTTAAACCATACCTTATCCACATACACTCAATCCCAAAAAAAAATTAAAAACATAATCACAATAAGTGACAAACAAGTAAACTCAAATATTATTAAATCAAATCAATAATACATACTACAAATAAAAAGGACTATTTGGTTTATAAAAAAAACATGTAGGACTAAATGGACAAACATTTTGCCAAATGAGATTTATGAGTAATTATTCCTTCTTTTTTTTTTTGTTGTAATTATTCTTTTTCTTTTTTAATTAGAAAATGCTACGTTGATTAGAAGCCTTTAAATGGTTAACGGACTAGACAACCCAATCAATTACTAACTTTTCCACTCCAAATCATAAGAACAAGGCCAAGCCCCCTAGGTTGATTATAATAGAACATTAAAGATTTGACCAATTGACAAACTCCATCCATTCTA
The DNA here is from genome assembly GCA_030407325.1 of Camellia japonica. Lineage (NCBI taxonomy): Eukaryota > Viridiplantae > Streptophyta > Magnoliopsida > Ericales > Theaceae > Camellia > Camellia japonica. Next base: position 113,424,766 of record JAPPVO010000031.1, read on the forward strand.
ATAGTTTAATTAGGTATAATCAAGTATGGAAATGATAATTATTTTTTGCTTCCTACATCATTCTATGTTAAAAACCAAACAGTGGAAGGAGAATGAGCTCATAATTCCATTCACCATATACCACCATGGAGTTACTTCAACTCTTTAATGTGAGACTTTGTAAAAATTATTAATTTAAAGAAAATAAGGAAAAAAAAAACTTAATCGATTAGTTGGCCATAATAATTGCACGAAAATACTATTCCTTTGCTGCATTTACTGGTTCCAAATTCCAATCAATACTGTCCTAAAAAATAAAACAATAAAAAAAATTCCAATCAATACAACCAGAACTCTTTACTTCTAAAATTCTAATTGATCCTAAGGCAATTAATTTCACTAATATGTCAGTTTAAGTGGTAATTTTATCATGAATAAATAATCTGACTTTGTTGTTGCCAGGTAAAGTCCAAATATCCATGCACTCCTACAAGTCTGCATCACAAGCCATTAAGATCGACTCCTGCTTGTCATCCTCATACTTTATGTTAAAAGCACCAACCTTTATTGGCAGCCTCTTTGTTACCTCATTCTTCAACTCAATGATTCCGGAGGTCGACAGAAATCAAAATCATGTCATGTCTTCTCCATATGTTGCCTTTACAATCAGGGTGCTCACTTCTTGCATTGCAGTAACATTTGGCATAGCTCAAGCCAGATTAGTCTTGACTCGATTGGAAGTTGGGCCAGTTCTTTGACTAGATCCCAACACTACATTCTCTGAAAAGGCTTCCGAACTTCTAATTAGCGGCATATCTTAGGGGGTTTGAGGCAGTGTGGAAAGAATGGCATTAGGGTTACAATGAGCAACTGAGGGGTTTGGTCTAGTTGATTGAAACACCAATTCAGAGGAGCCCCCAACTTTTGAACATTGTTCATTAGTAACACCAATGAATAAATTCTCCTTCGAAGTCATTTTACCAAACTATTGCAAAATACCAGTTTGCACACGAAGTTCATTGTGATAGCCCCCAGGCATATGATCCAACAGCCTCTCAAACTATCCAAAACCTACTTCCGTTGTAGAGCAGAGTGATTTTCCCTTTTCTCTTTGAAGTTTAATACCTGGAGGCTTTGGTTGATCAAGTACAACAACAGTGGGAACTAGACTTGGACTCATAGAAAGAGTAAGATCGTTTGCTCCAGCACTTGGAACGGATTCATCTATTGGCTTTACCTTATTTCTCTTGTGAGAAGGCCACTTTGAGATATCAAGTTTCCTTATTTTCATTGGAGATGGCCACTTCGAGATATCAAGCTTCCTTATGAGAAATCAAACCTGTAACACCCGCATCGTTTAATCCATTGGAGAGTGTATTTAATTCCCTTATTTTCCTTTTTGGGAGTCTTTGGAGTTGTTGAATGTTGGTTCTGGAGGAGTATGATCCGATTTAAACTCGTTGGGTTTGTTTGTTTGCGCTTGTTCTTGTCAAAAAGTTCCTTGGGAACTTAGAAATTCTATTCTGGGGTCGACACCAGCCTTCCTAAGGGTCTCTTACCTATTGGTGATGTTTCTGGAAGTGTTGCTGGAATTTAGGGTCGACACCGGCCTTGGTGGTGTCGACATGTCATGACCCGGACCCGCCCCCGTGGGTTAAGGACATAACCGGCCAATAATCATGAGATTACCTACGGCCTCAAACCAAACCAAACGTATTTTAACAGAGTTCATGGGGGCCAAACGGAAACGATTTGAAACTTTGTCCATAGAGCCGTGCTTATATGCACATCATTACATACATATGTTAATAAGTAACATCCGAAAATGCAATAACATAAAAATTCTGTACAAACAGGATCACTCAATCTAAGTCAGCCAAAACAAAACCATATATAGACACATTCAAAGACTTCACCAACCTGACAAAATATAAATACATAACGAAAAGGCGAAGACGTGTCTCGTGCGTGAGACGCAAGGGCTGACTCCTCAAAACCTTAGTTGTTCCGAACTGACTTCACTGAGGCTGGGTCTGGACCTCTCTTGGCTCACCTACAAACACATGAATGAGCGTGAGCGAAAGCCCAGTGAATAATATCAGATAAAGAAGATACACAAACAATATGTAAAACAACATGCTTCAAACGGCCTTGGGCCCACTTCATATTTCCATTTATCATATACATACACAATTTAAGTCAAGTGACTATGGTTCCAAACATACTGGCCCTTGGCCCACTTATCTTCCATTCGTGTCAGACTATCATTCATTTTAGACTTATCATTCTTATCAAACTGGCCTCTGGCCCATTCATACTTTCGTATCAAACTGGCCTTTAGGCCTTTCAAACTTTCATTCGTGTCAAAACGGCCTCTGGCCCATTCATTCATGTCAATCGGCCTTCGGCCCAATCATTTATCAATCGGCCTTCGGCCCAATCATTTATCAATCGGCCTTCGGCCCAATCATTTATCAATCGGCCTTCGGCCCAATCATTTATCAATCGGCCTTTGGCCCAATCATTTATCAATCGGCCTTCGGCCCAATCATTTATCAATCGGCCTTTGGCCCAATCATTCATGTCAATCGGCCTTCGGCCCAATCATTTATATCAATCGGCCTTTGGCCCAATCATTTATATCAATCGGCCTTCGGCCCAATCATTTATCAATCGGCCTTTGGCCCAATCATTCATGTCAATCGGCCTTCGGCCCAATCATTTATATCAATCGGCCTTCGGCCCAATCATTTATATCAATCAGCCTTCGGCCCAATCATTTATCAATCGGCCTTCGGCCCAATCATTTATCAATCGGCCTTTGGCCCAATCATTCATCAATCGGTTGTCCATAATTCAAACTAGAAAACTTATAAGGAAATAAGCAATTGGACAGTTGACAAGCTTCAAAATATCGATACTACTCACAGTGATCGGCTTGTGGATTTGCCCCGGAGCTTGACCCTACACATTCCATGAATACAAAAGGGTCACAAATAATTCAATCCGTTCTTTAATTCACATATTCCTCTTTAGGCTTCATTCTTATCTTTTTAACTCAATTACAATGCTCAATGTATGCCTAAGAGTGTTCACAAGTGAAAGGGAACGGAAAACAGAACACAGAATGCATTTTCAAAATTCCAGAAAATAGGATCCCCGCTCGAGCGGACCCAAGAGGCCTGCAAAAGTACTGGTTATATCAAATTCACGCTCGAGCGTGAACTCTGCCGCTCGAGCGGAATGCCTGTCTACATAGCTCCCCGCTCGAGCGTCAACTTCCCCGCTCGAGCGGGCACCATGTCTGCAAAATATGCTGGGAGCATGAATTCCCCGCTCGAGCGGCGGTTCCCCCGCTCGAGCGGACACCATAAATTCTGGGTTTTCCAGAATGGTTCCCTGAGTTCATTTTCGACATTCAATCAATTTTTCTTGCATGCTATGACACAAATCTCACATATACACATGCTAACATGATACTAATGCAAGATTACAACATTAGGAAACCCAATTTCACAAATTAACCATATGCATGCCCCAAAATTAACTCCAACTCATGCATTCAAGGTTCCCATTTTAAATAAACAACATGCATGCCCAATTTGACTTCCATTTCCACTTCTAATGATGCAACTAGTGCTCCTTCCCATGAAACTCAACAAAAACATGCTTGCATGTGGGATTACACTTCTAATCTTTCAAAATTTACAATTCACATGCTAGATTTTGTGATTCCATAGGTGTTCTTTACATGCATGCACATATCAAGCCTCAATTCAACAAAACCAATTCAATTTCATCATTCTCAATTACATTCATGTTCTTGATCATCAATCAACTCTAAATTTACAAGATTACTCACCAAGGAGCTTTAATCTCCACAATCTATGGTTGATTCTTTAGTGTGCCTTCAAGATCACCAAGCTTAAATGATCAAACTTCAATTTTTGAGCTCCTTCTCTCACTATGGCCGGCCCTCTCCATCTCACAATTGCAAACTCAGATTTTTGAAGTCAAAGGAAACAAATGAGGGTGTGTATGGCCCTGATATGGCTCCACTAAGCCATTATTTTAATGTTAAACAATTGGGCACTTAATTCATTAATTTTATCGATTTAATCTAATCCGAATCAATTTCCAATTAAATTTCACCGTAGGCTCTAAAAATTACGCTAATCACAATGGCGCAATCAATTTCGGGTTTTGTGGCCGATAAGGCCTTCAATTTAATTTCCAAAGCAGATAATCAAACAGATATTCCTACGGTGAACAGATAGGAATTCAAAACCACATATTTTCACATAATGGCTCACAAAATCATATCAAAACACATAATCACATTCGTATTAAGGACCAATTAGCATACTACAGAACAGGGGTATCACAGTCTTCCCCCTTTAGGAAGTTTGGTCCTCCAAACTTAATTTTCCTTTAGTCGAACACGACTTGGAACACTTTTCATTCGACGGTTCCAATCCTTTTCGATAGCCATTCACTTAGTCTCAAAATCAAGCAACATTCTGTTCTCAAAGTCAGAGACCCGCCTTTCCTCCATACAAGGCTTGTATGGTGCCAAACTGAAACTAGAGTGTGAGCTGTTATTGTAAGCAAAGTCTGTCAACGATGGATAGATTTTTCCAATTCCTCGAAAATCTAAAGCATACATTTGGAGCATTTCTCCCAGAATCTAAAAAGTTCTTTCTGATTATACATCAATTTGCGGATGGAAAGTAGCGCTGAATCACAATTCAGTTCCCATTGCCTCTTGAAGGCTTGTCAGAATTCAAACACATTTCCGGATTTCTGTCTAAACAATAGACACTGGGACCCCATACAAACAAGCAACCTTATTGATGTAAACAGTGGCTAGTCTACAAGCATCATACGAAAATTTTACATACAATAACCCAAACGGGACTTATACCTTGGGTGCTCAAGGTAGCCCCACAATGAAGTTCGTAGTCACATATCCATATTCTCCTTTCGAAACAGAGAGAGGCTGAAGTAGTTCCGCCACTATCCGATACTCGACTTTGATCTGTCGGCACCAAAAAAATATTCAGACACAAACTCACCAACATATTTATTTCAGGTGTCAGCTAACTTTACTGTAGGAGTTCGGTCTATTCCCTTGTCACAAAAGTTCGTTTCATTCTCCAATACCTCCGCAATCCACAGTCCGATTCGGTATTTAGTTCAGTGACTCCTCACAGTTATTCAAGGTCAATCAAAAGTCTTCAGGAATTTAAAGTGGATCCGGATACTGATTCCTGAGTCAACAAAGATAATATCGAAGCAATCAATTTCTAACACAATACACGTGTTCTCAATTCCTTCAACAGTTTACGGTTTACAATTCAGTCCAATATTCAATCCCCTGTTCCATCGAGTCTTTCCACATTATCAGATAGTCGTCAAAAGCATAAGGCAATTCATACATTAATCCCCATAACGCCAAAGATCATATCAAAATAGTCAATCACATGTTAAACACAATTTACACAAGGCGTACTGAGTTCACATAGTTTCGGATAATCAGGGTTTTTCAAAGCTTCTTGGATGTTAAAACATCAACATAATACCAAAGGATGACATTCCGGACAAAACAAAGGAATAATCGTCTCGGAATCAAAGCACACCTGTTCACGACCGTCGGTGGCCGACCCGAGGTCGATTAGACAAACCCACCCGTACAAGACCGTCGGTGGCAAAAGAGGTATCTCAACAAAAGTGCTACATAGGCTTAGCGTCCCCTAGCACGAAAGGACGTCCCAAGAATGTCATCAAAACAAACAAAATACCACTCACTATAACCTGATTTCCCGAAATCCGATAACACTGAAGCAAACACATGAAACAAATTCTGATTAACGGAGGATAAATATTCAGTACGGTTTACAATCAAGTCAATCTGTTGTCATCGGTTTCCATAGCGTCAAACAAGCAAGAATATGACAACACACCACCCAATCACGGGATTTGTACAATTCTATTCCTTTATAACACATATGTCTCAATAGTTGGAGGTCGGTTCTCAATGGTGTTCATGGTTAGATCAATCTGTTGATAGCCCACAAAAGGTCTTTCAAATAAGTCAAGTATTCCAAACGGATTCAAGTTTTGGGTCTATCAGTTTTTCTGCCGAGAATAATCTGGCTATTATTCATGAACAATTCTTAATCCCCTTTAACAAAATCAAATTAGATAGGGGGTCTTATCGATCAATCCAAGCAAGGGTCTTGTTAGATTAAACCAAACAAAGGTCCTATCGAATTATATCCAATAAGGGCTCTATCAGGCCAAATCGAACAAAGGTTCTATCGGACCGAATCAGATAAAAGTTTTCTCAAATGGGGTACATTCGGTTCTGTAAGGCTCACTTCGTTTGTTTAGGCACATGGTTGATAGTTTCACAACTGTCCTAAGTTTATCAGTTCTCAAAGTCAAATCAGAGTCATTCATTACAACTGTTCATATCAAAGTATTTCCAGTCATATACAATATGGCATTGACCACATAAATTCGGGGGTAGTTGCATAAGCATGCAGTTATTCAGATCAGGAGGTATGTACCATAATCAATACGGCAATTCCCAAACAAGTCTTATATACAGGCACACGGTGCATAGTAACACATTAAACAAAGTTCCTCGATTGTACATAAGATAGGGTCTGTTACTCAAAGGTTCCAAATTAGTCACAAAGTGTAGGTTTATGAGTCGAGCCCAGTATAGTCACATAATCCAGTCAATTTTCTACCAATTCAAATGCATGGTCTCACCATTATAGAGTCATAATTCTAGTGGCTTAGTCATTAAAGACAGTAATATAACAGATCACCCTGAGCATAGGTTCAGATGTACATGTGCATGTGCAGAGTTAAGCAATATCCCAATACGTATTTCACAAATTTCCCAAATGGAGCATATATGTTCAATAAACACAGTCTCAATCTTGTGGGTCTGACCAATCCAAATATACAGGCAGCAAATATGAAAGAGTATGCCGATCCGAATCAAATAATATCCCAATAAAAGATGTACACATGTACTAATTCAGAATCAATCAACACATAAGCAATCGTTTATAACAGTACAGATACCTGGGATAACGGTCGCAGTATTTTGAGCGCTTTCTGAGATGAGTGTGATTACTCTATCCTGATTAGCAATTCCTACCATTTGTACGAATCTAGCTGAGGCAGAAGATTTATTCACATTTTGTTCAGTCCGGGGACAGTTCCTCACCATACGGTCCATTTCACCACACCTATAACAAACCCCAGAAATCCGATAACAAACTCCTCAATGTTCCTTACACTGGTGATGGCAAAGGTTCTCGCCGTAGCGGCAACTGACGTTGTCGTCTTAAGATTTCTGCCATTTCTTGTACTATTCTTTCTAGTCTATCAAACCGGGCTGTGGAAGAGTCTGCCAACTCGTATGCCCTTACTTTATCCACACTCCACACAAACTCTTATTAAACCTTGCCAATTACTGGGATGCTCAATACAAAACAAACACAGATACCCATGGGTACATTCGCACATTGTTATATTCTCATTTAATGTATCGTCAAGACACAATTAATCGCATGCGTGATAGATGATTGCATACTTATCAGATATCGCATGCTGAACACTTACTAAATAATTATAAACCCAAATCATATTCATATAAACACCCATTTGCAGAATCGAATGCACATAGACAATTTTTCATGTATGTGCATTATAACAAAACAAACTTGTTGCACACATTAGCGTAACAATTTATATCTCAAATTCAAATCATGTAGGGTACTTCCTTTAGCGTAACATATCATGTTGGTCAAGCATATCAAGTTCCATAATGGAACCTCCAACACCAGGTAACATATCACATACATAGGCCACGGTATTGTTTCCCCCGGGCGAGGGCCTGTACCACGGTATTATTTCCCTCGGGCTAGGGCCTCATGACCATAAGCCAAAGTATTATATCCCCTGGGCGAGGGCCTCTGCTAAGGATACCACAATTACGTTCAAAGAGAATTTTGGGCAATCATTCATTCATTCATATCATCAGAAGATGTTTAAAGCTAAACATAACCTTACAGAGTTATTACTCACCATCTGATTAAACTTGCATTATACTTTATAAAAAAAGATTCACAAGTATGCATATACCAGGAAGCATACATATTCAATTGGTTTACGATGCAAGCAATTCACAAATTTATAGCACATAACTGTTCATATCAAAACACTTAAGCATATTCTTGATGCCTTCAGATTCATATTTATCACATGAATGCAACCTAGATCTTTTCTAGACGCTTATTGCTCTTTTGGACAAGTGTGTGAGTTATTAACTCGTGCTCTGATACCACTCTGTCATGACCCAAACCGGACCCCCGTGGGTTAAGGACATAACCAGCCAGTAATCATGAGATTACCTACGGCCTCAAACCAAACCAAACCAAACGTATTTTAACAGAGTTCATGGAGGCCAAACGGAAACGATTTGAAACTTTGTCCATAGAGCCGTGCTTATATGCACATCATTACATACATATGTTAATAACTCACATCCGAAAATGCAATAACATAAGAATTCTGTACAAACAGGATCACTCAATCTAAGTCAGCCAAAACAACACTATATACAGACACATACAAAGACTTCGCCAACCTGACAAAATATAAATACATAACGAAAAGGGCGAAGACGTGTCTCATGCGTGAGACGCAAGAGCTGACTCCTCAAAACCTTAGTTGTTCTGAACTGACTTCACTGAGGCTGGGTCTGGACCTCTCTTGGCTCACCTACAAACACATGAATGAGCGTGAGCGAAAGCCCAGTGAATAATATCAGATAAAGAAGATACACAAACAATATGTAAAACAACATGCTTCAAATGGCCTTGGGCCCCCTTCATATTTCCATTTATCATATACATACACAATTTAAGTCAAGTGACTATGGTTCCAAACATACTGGCCCTTGGCCCACTTATCTTCCATTCGTGTCAGACTATCATTCATTTTAGACTTATCATTCTTATCAAACTGGCCTCTGGCCCATTCATACTTTCGTATCAAACTGGCCTTTAGGCCTTTCAAACTTTCATTCGTGTCAAAACGGCCTTTGGCCCATTCATTCATGTCAATCGGCCTTCGGCCCAATCATTTATCAATCGGCCTTCGGCCCAATCATTTATCAATCGGCCTTCCGCCCAATCATTTATCAATCGGCCTTTGGCCCAATCATTCATGTCAATCAGCCTTCGGCCCAATCATTTATATCAATCGGCCTTTGGCCCAATCATTTGTCAATCGGCCTTCGGCCCAATCATTTGTCAATCGGCCTTCGGCCCAATCATTCATGTCAATCGGCCTTCAGCCCAATCATTTATATCAATCGGCCTTCGGCCTAATCATTTATATCAATCGGCCTTCGGCCCAATCATTTATCAATCGGCCTTTGGCCCAATCATTTATCAATCGGCCTTTGGCCCAATCATTCATCAATCAGTTGTCCATAATTCAAACTAGCAAACTTATAAGGAAATAAGCAATTGGACAATTGACAAGCTTCAAAATATCGATACTACTCACAGTGATCGGCTTGTGGATTTGCCCTGGAGCTTGACCCTACACATTCCATGAATACAAAAGGGTCACAAATAATTCAATCCGTTCTTTAATTCACATATTCCTCTTTAGGCTTCATTCTTATCTTTTTAACTCAATTACAATGCTCAATGTATGCCTAAGAGTGTTCACAAGTGAAAGGAACGGAAAACAGAACACAGAATGCATTTTCAAAATTCCAGAAAATAGGGTCCCCGCTCGAGCGTGGACTTCCCCGCTCGAGCGGACCCAAGAGGCCTGCAAAAGTACTGGTTATATCAAATTCACGCTCGAGCGTGAACTCTGCCGCTCGAGCGGAATGCCTGTCTACATAGCTCCCCGCTCGAGCGTCAACTTCCCCGCTCGAGCGGGCACCATGTCTGCAAAATATGCTGGGAGCATGAATTCCCCGCTCGAGCGGACACCATAAATTCTGGGTTTTCCAGAATGGTTCCCTGAGTTCATTTTCGACATTCAATCAATTTTTCTTGCATGCTATGACACAAATCTCACATATACACATGCTAACATGATACTAATGCAAGATTACAACATTAGGAAACCCAATTTCACAAATTAACCATATGCATGCCCCAAAATTAACTCCAACTCATGCATTCAAGGTTCCCATTTTAAATAAACAACATGCATGCCCAATTTGACTTCCATTTCCACTTCTAATGATGCAACTAGTGCTCCTTCCCATGAAACTCAACAAAAACATGCTTGCATGTGGGATTACACTTCTAATCTTTCAAAATTTACAATTCACATGCTAGATTTTGTGATTCCATAGGTGTTCTTTACATGCATGCACATATCAAGCCTCAATTCAACAAAACCAATTCAATTTCATCATTCTCAATTACATTCATGTTCTTGATCATCAATCAACTCTAAATTTACAAGATTACTCACCAAGGAGCTTTAATCTCCACAATCTATGGTTGATTCTTTAGTGTGCCTTCAAGATCACCAAGCTTAAATGATCAAACTTCAATTTTTGAGCTCCTTCTCTCACTATGGCCGGCCCTCTCCATCTCACAATTGCAAACTCAGATTTTTGAAGTCAAAGGAAACAAATGAGGGTGTGTATGGCCCTCATATGGCTCCACTAAGCCATTATTTTAATGTTAAACAATTGGGCACTTAATTCATTAATTTTATCGATTTAATCTAATCCGAATCAATTTCCAATTAAATTTCACCGTAGGCTCTAAAAATTACGCTAATCACTATGGCGCAATCAATTCTGGGTTTTGTGGCCGATAAGGCCTTCAATTTAATTTCCAAAGCAAATAATCAAACAGATATTCCTACGGTGAACAGATGGGAATTCAAAACCACATATTTTCACATAATGGCTCACAAAATCATATCAAAACACATAATCACATTCGTATTAATGACCAATTAGCATACTGCAGAACAGGGGTATCGCACGACACCTACCTCTTGTTGCTGTCCACAAGGGTCAACACCAGTCTGGGAAGGGTCGACCCTTGTATATTGCAGAATTTGGGTATTGGTTGCTGGAAAATAGGGTCGACCCTTTCTGTCCAAGGGTCGACTCCTTGTTTGCTGCCAGCATTATCTTTTCTTGCTTCAGGGTCGACACCACCACACCCTTGCATGTTTATTTTCAGATTTGTGGGTCCGAATGGGCCCTACCTTTGGGGGGTTTTGGGCCTATTATTTTATTGACCTTAGGGCTACTTTTCTACTACTATAAATAGGCTCTAAACATAGTTTCATTTCACTTTTCTCCTCTTTCCTCTCTCTCAAACCGTGAGTTTTCTCTCTCTCTAAAATCAAGCTTTTTGGCACTTAGATCTCTAGATCTACTCACCTAGAGTGATCTTTTCACCATGGTCTTTTGAGAAAGGTTGTAGATCTCGTCAAGGGCTTCCTTTTGGTCCAATTACTTCGTGGTTTCGTCACCATCGATTTTTGGGTCGTCATCTCTTGGCTTCAAGAGGTAGGGGTTTCTAGTTCTCTTTCAATACCCTCGTTTATGGATATATTTGTGGTATTTTCTTTATATAAATAAAAAATTTTATATTTTTATGTATATTGTGATGACTCATGAGATTGGGGGTTACGGTTTGAAGAGAGTCGGGTTGACTTGTTGGTTCATGATCTTGGGTCATGAGTTTGGGTGTAAAAGTAATAGAAGGGTTGGAATGAAATGTGTTTTTGTGAAAAGCTTTAACTTCTCTTAAAAACCCTAGTTTGACTCATGAAGATGGTTAATGGTTTTGCTTCAATTAATAATAGAATCATGAAATTAAGGTGTTAAATTACACATGTACAAGTTTAATTGAAATTTTAAAGAATTTGAGTAATTTATGTAAAAGTTGCTATTGAACTCATAATGTTGATATTTTAAATTATGTTATAATATGAAACCAAACATGGGGAAAAGAAATTACTAATGGTAAGGATGATGCGGGAATTGTGATAAAATGATGAAGTGAATATTTAAGAATCTTATTGTATTATGTTAAATTGTGTTAAGTCAAGGTTGGGTTAAGATAAATGTGAGTAACAATAAATGGGAGATTGTGAAATATGACGATGTTATGTGAGGGAGTTGTATCAAAGAAATAAATTCTAGAGATTTAATTTATAGCCTCACATAGTAATTGATAATCGATGTGTTGTGGAAATTGATTTGGAAGACTTGATAATAGTATGGAAGAGTAAAGAAATAGTTTGAACCCAATAATTATAACCTATGGTGGATGACCCATGAATGACTTGGTGGGTAATAGAAAAAGGTGGTGGAACATAATGTGTACTTGTTATGTAAGTGGAATTTTAACCTATGGTGGATGCGTTTTGAACTAATGTGTTACGGGAATAATGAATGATGTGTTGGCTTTGCCCACTAATCACAATGACGGATGACTTGATAAAATTTATGGAATGTAATGTTGTTTCGGGGTCCATTTCCTGCCGTATTTTGAGCCAGAAAAGCGTGGCGCTTGAAATAGGTTCCGCCTTCCTTCCGGCTTGTGACCGGTAAAGCGTGAGATTCTGCGTTCCTTCCGGCTTGTGACCGATAAAGCGTGAGGTTCCGCCTTCCTTCCGGCTTGTGACCGGTAAAGCATGTGATTCATGGAGATGACTTGTTAATGGATCCGGTGTTTAATATGACATTATTTGAAAGAATGGAAAATGAGATGGTCATTGGATTAGAGGTTGGTGATGATAGACTCACTGGATTGCTTGTGACTATAAGGGGAAATTATGAGTTTTGTTTTGTAAATAATTGAGACATTGTGTTAAAAAGGGTTTGTTATTCTTGTGTCATGTTTGAACTCTAATTGATAATGTAAATGTGGATGTGATGTAGTTGTAATATGTTGGATTATAATTGATAATGCAAATGTAGATGTGATGTAATTGTTATTGAATATAGAGGAGATTTGGATTTCTACATTGAGGAGTTACAGCAAATATGAATAGATTGGTTGGAGTAGCATGTATGCGGGATGTTTTGGAGTATTAAGGGAACTTGAACTTGAGTTTATGGAGTTATAATAAATGTAACTAGTAAAAAGGGAGAATGGGAATAAAAAGAGGAATGTCAAGATGGGAATTTAACAAGGAATATTTTGGAATGGGTTAATAAATTTAAAATGATGTTGTTCCTTAAACGTATTTGTTTTCAAAAAGGATTTATGGTTTTCTAACGAAAAGGGATAGTTTTGATGGTCGAAGGTTTTTCCTTAAATGTTCAAATAAATTTTGAGAAAAAGATACGCTACATATGATATTTTGAAATTACAAAATGTCACCGTACTATATGGTATCACCTTGCATGCATGATCATTTCTATCTATAGGATGGTTATTGTTTTTGAACTATGAGATTCCTACTGGGCAATTGTGCTCACCCCTTGTTGTTTCATTTTTTTTACAGGAAAAGAATTTGAATTGATTGGTTGGAGGATTAGGAAGTTCATGTATCTCTTATGTGTAATCTCATTGTGCATTGATGTTTGTAATTATTTATTTGTAACTCCATAGCGGGAGCTTGACATGTATTATTATTATTGTTGTATTCATCATGAGAGAGAACAGGTACTATTATGTTTCTATTACTCAAGGGTAATAGATATTTGTAAAAAAAAAAAAAAAAAAAAAAAGGACCTAAATTACAGGCTTTTGGTAATGTTTTCGTGTGATTAAAAATTGGGGCGTGACAAAACCAAACACCAAAATCATTTTAACAATTTGGGTTGTACAAATTTGATCATCAATCTAGAAATAAAAAGAAACTTAAGACTCAGGGACAAAGGAAAGGGGAGAAACTCGCTTAATATGCCATTTTGAAAACTGAGGGCTCAAGGATTGCCATAATAGAAAAATCTGCTGCTGACAAAATAATATATATTATATGTTTCTCCAGTTGATCCTGAAGCATGCACATTTTCTAATACTTAAAAAAAAATTTAAAAAAAAAATTCAGGCTTATATTAAACCAACCTACTAGATCCTTTACATAAAATAAAAATAAAAAAATAAAAAAAAAAAAGGAAGAAGAAGAAGAAGAAGAAGAAGAAGAAGGGAAGAAGCAATTTTATCCATCTCTAAATGTACACCCAATGGATAATGTGATCCATATTGATAGAATACGTCTAGATGAAGAACATTGGAGCTTACTAAAATAAAGAGGAGTAAATGATGAGGATTAAAATGACGATTTAAGGTGTCTTTGTCCACAGAGAAACTACCCCAAAGCCGAGTCATTATGGTATCTCCTACTACAGGAATTGCATTATAGATCATCTTGCACCCATAATATATGGAATGCACTATGATTTTTAATATCTGTTAGAATAGTCGTGTGTTGTTTAGTTCTATAATTACTCCAGTTTCATCACAGAAAAACTTCAGCACAAAGGACCATGACCATCCACACCGTAACTACTCATCTTAACTCAATCACTTTGTAACATACAAATATAATAAGAAAGCCAAGGCAAGAATGGCAGTATATTTCCAAATTTTAAGAAATTAAGAATAAAAATAGGTATTTATTGACTTTTATTTGCTTAGCTAATTTGAGGGCCAGCCCCAAGTTCTCTATAGATTTTGCTTACCTTAAGAGCATAGCTGATCTTTTGCGAAGTCATTATAAGCTCAAGTACACCAACATAGGACCGTCGAGAGGTTTCAAACACTGGCAAAGCCAAAGTCCCCCTGACATTGTAATATTGATCATGATTGAGCATAGGGAGATCCTTGCAGTAGTAAAACTGCACATTTGGGGTCCAAAATGGTAACTTCAACTGAAAAGCATGTCTATGTTGTCCACAATCCACACCCACACCACCGTCCAACGTTGCAATGAAGTTCATTGTTACGTAGGTCAAGAACAAAAGGTTGCAATGAAGTTGTAAGTGCACTCTAGTACAGATTCTTAACAGTTGCCGAAATTTGTGACAGAGTGTATTCTGCAGTCGATTCTATCAAGATCCAAAGCGAGTTTGTCATTGGCTCTTCAATCATAAAAGCTGGTTTTGGCTCCAAAGTTTCTGCCTCCTACAATAATAATTTTAATTTTCCATACGGACATTTTGCTAAGTCAAGATGCACCTCTTTCATTATTGAGAGTTTCAAGCAAATCAATTGTGCTTCATCACCAAACTTTTGTAATTCTAGGCTTTCGGACTCCAAATCAGATATGTCTGTGATTACTGAAATTTTCAACATATGAGTGATTGAATGAACCTCTAGAATGCATTAAATAAGCAACATGACCATCATTGGTGATAGCCTATGAAGTTAACAATTCTAGCCATATTAGAACAGCATGACATTCCAAAGAATTTTACCCAATATCATTCTATTTTTTTTATTTTTTTTTTGAAACATTGTAGACTAAGATAAATGAAAGTTAACAATAATCTATGTTATATTTGAAACAACAAAGAACAATAGCTTTCATATTTGTCTATGTTTGTTTCAATGTGTTCTTTGACTACTCTTGCTTTGTTGGGCCCGTGGGAAAGAGATATCTTTGATGATTAAATGAATTATATTCTTACTAAGAGAGACGGAGAAAGAGAGAGAGGAGATAAGTCTACTGTTGAATTCAAAAAAAAAAAAAAAAAACTGTTTCTTAATCACTCTCAATTTCACTGTTCTTATTCCATCTTGATTGTAGCTTATAATACATGTATATTTGTCCGACATGCAATATGATATACAAGATGTTGAAACAATTTGTCTTGAATTCTTTAGTTGGTGGTCTTCGGGTCTACAAAACTTGGCGATGATTTTGTCTATGTAGAACATAAATTTGGTGTTTCAAGTCGCATTACTTAGTCGTTTTCCTAAAGACAATATTCGCACCCACCAAAAGGTGTGCAGGGAATTACTACAAATTTGCCTTCAGGATACAATAAAGCCTGATCTAAGGATCAAGTCTACCGATGTCTGCACTGACGACATTAGATCAAAATACTCTTGATAAAATAAAGAAAACCAAGACACTGATAATCAAGTCTGTAGAATTTGATTACCAGTAAGAAAAGTAGAAACTTGCTTAAGAAACTCTTGATCGAAAACTGCAAATCAAGAGGAGAGAGAGAAAATTATAGGAATGCTTTTTGGATGATTGAAATGGTTGATTTCCCAGCCTATTTATAGGCCTTGATGCATCTAATCGAATGGTCATGTCCCTTGATCGCATCCGATCAGATTTAATTGTTGGATCGACGATCTATGGAGCAGATCAATCTCACACCAAATAGATGCCTTGACTGATCACACCTGATCACGATCGGGTGCCATCTCAATCGTACAATTGCGTACATCTCCAATGAACGGCTATGATCAAACCGCTCCAGGTCAAACACGTAACCGTTTGATCAGTTGGTTGACTCATCGCCAACAGACGCCACATCACTACCACGTGGAGCTAATTGTATTCCACGTCACCCATACCACGTCGGATCCATGTCATCGCTCCTACCCGTCCGATGCAAATAGAAAAGCGCCCTAATGGCGCCTTGCGCCGATGCATCCATGCAAAGTGCAAAGTGCGTCATCAAATGCCACACAACCCACTGCCCATGCCACGCACGCACGCGTATGCGTGTACGGACCATCCTTGCGGTGTGAGTGCATGCACACAAGTATCCATTCCACAATTCCATATTCAAAGGAATATTCCATGTAGCACTTTATTAACGATGTGTTTGATTGGAGGATCTGGGGGGGGGGATTTGGAAAAGGAAAGGGAAAATGTGTGTGAAACTAGGTGAAATATAGATATATTTTATTCACATTTCGACTACCTTTTCCCTTTCTTTTTCCTAATCCCTTCCCAAATCCCCCAACCAAACGCAACGTAAGTGCTCCATGTTTTCGTCTCTTTTCGATGTGGGACAAAGTCCCCAAACTTATTTCAAGCTTTTCAAAGAAAAGTAAGGAAGGTTTTGAAAACACCCAAAACTAAAATTATAAATTTTGAAAATCATTTTGAAAATTCCCCAACACAAGATACATGACAAACATACGGATACATTTCACTCTTTCCTTATGTACTATTCATTTGTTTAAGAACCATTCAATTGTTTTATATCATGTGTATTTTAATGTTCTACGATTATTTTTCATTTTTTATAATACAATTGTTACATAAATAATATCTTGATATTATGATATATGACTTCTTAATTTTAATTAGTGTTAATTTTTTTTAATTACCTTTGAATAAATAATTCACATACTAATTGACTAATTGAAATAAAATACAGAAAAAATTATACTTTTCACTCTTAAACTTTCATTTGAATTTTATTTTGATGCTTCATCTTCTAATTGCAACAACTAACTCATCATACTTCAACCCCTTTTTTTGAGTGGTCATGAATTATGACATCACTAATCGTTAGAAATTTAAATGGAAAAAGTACTCGTGGGGCGACGTGAGCTCATTTTAGAAATGTAAGATGAAAAAATTGACATGAAAAATCGCACTTCACCCCTCAAATTTTAGTCAAATTCTATTTTGGCCTTTCAAGTTTAATTTTTACTTAAATTTTAAACGATGGGCTAATAGGAGATCCACAATGAAAAGTGGGTTGAAATTTAAGGACTTAATTGTTACAACTAGAAGATAAGAGATCAAAGCAAAATTTAAAAAAAAAAAAAAATTCAAAAGTGAAAGGTAAATTAATAAAATATAAATTTTAAAAATGTCTCAACTATATTGCGTCTTACAATATATATATATATTTTTTGAATTTTAACTTTTCCCTACTTCTATTACATCAACAATACAAATTTGAACAAATTTCTCTTTTTCTCCCTTAAATTCTTTCTCTATTTATTTAACCTCTATTTATCATTAATTATTTACTTTTATTTTTATTACCTTCCAACATTGTATGTATTTTATCTAAAAAGTTCTCTCTTTATTTTAATATTTGGGTGAAGTACCAATAAATCATAAAATGTGATCTTATTAACTGTTTAGTCTTCCCCCCCCCCCTTTTAATGAATCCAAAGGTCTCATTAAAGTGAAAATTTTGGAAAATGCTAGTCACTTAAATGTTTGGGTTTAATTTTCTAGGGATAAAAATAAGTTTCTCTAAATGTAAAATTACACATTTGGACAATTTGCACTATAGAGAATCTGAATTTTTCCTCCTAGAACAAATCTCACATTACGATAAAAAATGTGACACTCCAATAATGTAACACTCTAATATAACACTCCAATGTAACATACTAAAAAACTCCTCAGTGCACTTTTCCCAAACTTCACAACATAACACTTCAAAAAAACTCATTAGTGTATTTTTTCCAAACGTAACACTCCAGTGTAACACACAAAAAAAATTCCTTAGTGTACTTTTCCATAAACGTAACACTCCAATCAATGTAATCTCAAACATAACACTCCAATGTAACACACACAAAAGTACTAAAAAATTTCTTAGTATAATTTTTTCAAATGTAACACTCATAATTTGAAATTATATATTTGCTCAAAATTTACTAAGAAATTTTTGTACTCCTTTTGGAATGATTTGAAGAATCCTACATCGTTTTGGAATGATTTGAAGAATCCCATATCCTTTTTTTGGAGTGGTACATTATACCGTTAAGTTTGGAAAAAGTACACCAATGAGTTTTTTTTTGTTTGTTTGTTTGTTTGTGTGTGTTACATTGGAGTGTTACACTAAAGATTTTTTGGAGGGTTATGTTTGGAAAAAGTATACTAATTTTTTTTTAAGTTTTACGTTTAAGTGTTATGTTGGAGTGTTACGGTTTGAAATTATACATTTGCTCAAAATTTACTAAGGGGTTTTTGTACTCCTTTTGAAATGTTTGAGGAATGCCATATTTCAACTCATTTTTGTAGTCTTTTTAAAATGTTTTCTAAATAAAAAAGATTCTCACATAAAAATTCATCCAAAATTTGATTATCATAACTGGAACAAAAGAAGAAAAAGAGAAGGAAACATAATAGAAATAAGGGTATAATCGTAAATCTAATTTCTAAATAATATATTAAATCTGTCTTTCTAAAATTAATGAGACTAATTGGTCTATAAAAAAATCATTGAAACTAAATGGATCATCATTCCTCAAAATGGGATTTAAAGGTAAATTTTCCTTAATATTTCTTAGAGAAAATAAAGTTAAGGTAACAAAATATGAGCACGCTTGATTGATAGGATTAGAATATGGAATTGAGATTATTAATCCGTAGGCCCAATAATCCTGTGCTTGTTTTAAAATTTTGTTTCAGAATTATTAATCCAATGGATAATTAATCCAACAAATTTGTAAGACTATTAGTAATGGGGTAGGGGTGGGTGAGATTATATATCCTGAGTTGGGAAATAAAATAAAAAAAAAAACTCTTTTACCCTTGACTAAAAATTAAAACACTTATTATTTTTATATTATTTTTTATTTTAGAAGGCTAAAAATAATTTTTAAAAATTTAAAAATATTTTTTGATATTTATTTTATAAAATTAGTTTATATTTTCAAAATAAAAAATAAAAAACAAATCAATCATAGCTTTGTATTTTGTATTTTTATTTTGCTTTTATTTATTTATTTATAATTTTTTTCAAAACGACGTTTATGAAGAAATTTTGATAAAGTAAAGATTGTGAAAAAACATTTATAGAGGGTAAGATCGGAAAAAAGATAAATATAGTTGTAATCCTACTATAACGCTCCCAAAATAATACAATAAAGATAACTCATATGCAGAATAAGTATGAGAAACAACATACTTTCATACATCAGAATTTACTATTTAACAAACAATTAAATGTCATGTAGGCTTACATCTTTCCAAGTCATTGCTTAGTTACACAAATTGAGTCTCGCTCATTACATCTTAAGCCCTTGGCTTTACAAATACCAACAAACACACAACAATACATAATTAAGAAGCTCTTGCTTCCCGAAAGTCCATCCACGCTATTGCCTTGGAGGAAACATCTCATCTGCACCTGAAAAATGGTATTCCCTTATAGGTCGAGCCAACAGCCCAGTAGAAATAATCTAACACAATTTATGAAGTTTAGCAAAGGTATATGTACCACGTATATAAACAATACCGATATGGAAGCATCTACAAGGCCTACACACCTATATGCCACTGAGGTCAATCTTATTCCATGTTCCATCAATTCATTTCCAGTTCATAGACACTACTCAATTCATGAGTTAAATTCATTATCTTTCAACAACCAAAATGAGACTACAACTCAATGGTTTTTCCAAATATGCAAAACACACATAAACACTTCCAACTTTGCGATTTTACGGATATTTCGTCCGAAGGAACCGGCACCTATTTATATAAAAGATTTCGGGTCTTTCACCCAGGATACTCAGGCCAACTTGCTTCAAATGGAGTCCATCCGCTTTCTCCTCCCCAAACAAATATACATATGCAATGCATTTATAAACATAATCATATATGGAGTACATCCCCTTTCTCCTCCCAATAAATATACATATACAATGTATTTATAACATGGTCATATATGGAGTACATCCCCTTTCTCCTCCCACTAAACATACATATACAATGTATTTACAACATGATCATATTCAATGACATCAACAATGGATTAGCATTAAATCGCCTAATCCTCATGTAATTTGTACAACAATCATAGCTATCCCCCACCGATAGCCCAATGCAATTATTTCCAAGATATATTCAATATCGAAATAAATAGTTTATTCAAAACTTCCATAGGTGAGATAATACATATCCAATATCACCATCTATATCAATAACCATCCAATTTAACATATTCAATGTTAATTCCAATTATTTATACAAAATAATCATTTTATCCAATTAGGGCAAAATCCCCATTTTCCCAATATTGACTCAAACACCCAAAATCAGCTATTTTGGTACACCAAGATTTTATGTTCAAACCCCATACTTATTTATCTCTTATACATCAAAAACCCCTCTTTTCATTTCACACCCAAATCTTAGATTTGTCCAAACCACAACCAAATCTCATCATCTATACACAATAGCAAATAACTAAGCTAAAAACCATATTAGAGTGTAGAAAATCCCTACCTCAAGTGTAGAAGACGAACAAGCAAGATCGAAACTCCAAAGATGACGAAATCAACTCTTACTTGGATCAACACGAAGCTCTTGAAGCCCTCTACCTTATTCTCCAAGACACTAGGGTCAAGAACACAATGAATGTAGATGAAACCTTAGAGAGAAGGTGACTTCTAGAGAGAGAAACTGCAGATTTAGGGTTTGTGGGTGAAAATGAGATAAAAAATGAAGCCAAAACGATGCTGCTGTGAACTGATGTACACCAGGCTCGCTCGAGCGAAGGAGTTCTCGCTCGAGCGCAGGAAGTGTCGCTCGAGCGAACAATGCAAAGCTTCAGGTCTGCAACGCAAAAGCACACTCGAGCGAAGAACACCAACCTTCAAGTCTTACAGAGACGTAGACGCACGCTTGAGCCTAAGAGTGCTCGCTCGAGTGCAAGAAGCCTTGCTCGAGCGAAGAGGCCAAAATCTGTGCAATAAGGATTTGGAAAAACAAGCAACCAACTTGTTCCAAATACACAACTACAACCCAATAACAAACATTAAGGGAAAGACAAGGGAAGCAAGACATAAACCACCCTCCAAACCATACAAACCCGAGTCCGAAATACCACAAGAGACGGGTCAAAACCAGGGTCGTTATACCTACATTCATATGTTTTCTTATCCAATGCTAATTAAATAATGGGAAAGAGGATAATTTATCCTACTAATCCAATTGGATAGTGAATACCACACTAATTTGATGAGATTATTAATACCTTCACTATTAATTTTGTGAATCAAACATGACCTATAGGTATTGGTGACCTCATATGAATTACTTTAGTATTCGAATTCGTTAATAGCATAATAATTAACACATAAAATCTAGTTCCATCAGTCTAGAAAAATTAATTGAAAAAATTTCATTATAAATACTTACATTTAGCGAGGAGAGAGAGACAAGCCAAAGTAGAAAACGAGGTGGTGCTTCCAGCTGGAGTATTAGTAGTATTAATGTGTTGCAAAAGGCCCGATAAATTAAGTGTCGGAGACCAAGGCCACTGGTCGATTAGGACAAAGAGATCGATGTTAGCATCAGAGATCAAATCTCCCCATAACCCGTCTCTTGGAAAATCCACCGATGAACTCCAATCGTCAAACTTCCGCGTACCTTCTTCTTCACCTGACATCTTCAGTAGTTAAACACAAACCAGCAGAAAGAGAGAGAGAGAGAGAGTCGACAACACAAAAAACACCCATTAATCCATAACTTAACTCTGCTATTAAAACTTTCACTGTTAACTTCAAATTTTGACTTTTCCTCCTCCTCTCTTATAATTCGACGAATGATTAAACCCAAATTGTCCCCAATACTATTATTAAATGAACCCCAATTTTGAAGAGTTCTAATCTAGAACCCACGATTTTATTAGAAACGCACAAGGGTCCTCAATTATTAGGGGTTCATTCGGTCAAATTTTGACTTTTCCTCCTCCTCTCTTATAATTCGACGAATGATTAAACCCCAATTGTCCCCAATACTAGTGTATTTGGTTTCGGTTTTTTGAATTTAGTTTTTGAAAATTGCGTTTTTTGTTTTCATATTTTTTTGTTTTTAGTGAATATTTTTAAAATTTTAAATAATTTTTTGACTTTTTTAGATGTACCTTACTTAGATGTATCTAAATAATAAAATATTTGTGAAAATATATTTTAAAAACTTAATAAATACACAAAAATACAAAAAAATGTACTGAATTTTCTTTTCTTTTTTTTTTCTTTTATTTTTATTTTTATTTTTTTTAATATTTTTTGGTATTTAGTGTATTTTTAAAGATTTTTTTCACAAATATTATACATTTTAAGTGTATTTATGTTAAGTGTGTCTAAAAATCTAAAAAAAAATACTTCAAATATTAAAAAAATTCATTGAAAATATTAAAATACAGAAAATAAAAAAATAAAATTTTCTGAAAACTATTTTTAAAAGCTGAAACCAAACAAAAACGAACTCCAATTTTGAAGAGTTCTAATCTAGAACCCACGATTTTATTAGGAAAAAAGGACAAGGGTCCTCAATTATTAGGGGTTCATGGGGTCAAATTTTGACTTTTCCTCCTCTCTTGTAATTAGACGAATGTTTAACCCCAGTTGTCCCTAATACTATTCAGCTAGTTTGTTTTCAGTTTTCAAAATTAACTTTTCATAAAATTCTACTTTCTTGTTTTTTGTAATTTTTTAGTTTTATTGAATTTTTTAAAATAATTTCAACATTTTTTTTAATTTTTAAATACACTTAATATACATACACTTAATTGATTAGTTGGCCATAATAATTGCACGAAAATACTATTCCTTTGCTGCATTTGTTGGTTCCAAATTCCAATCAATACTGCCAAAAAAAACAAAAAACAAAAAACAAAATTCTAATCAATACAAATAGAACTCTTTACTTCTAAAATTCTAATTGATCCTAAGGCAATTAATTTCACTAATATGTCTGTTTTCTTTTCACCCCTCTGCTTTCATAGGTAGTCCTTGAAGTGGTAATTTTATTATGAATAAATAATTTGACTTCGTTGTTGCGACGTGAAGTCCAAATATCCATGCACTCCTTCAAGTCTTCATCACAGGCCATTAAGATCAACTCCTGATTGTCATCCTCATACTTTTATGTTAAAAGTACCAACCTTTAACAGCAGCCTCTCTGTTACCTTATTCTTTAGTTCAATGATTTTGGAGGTTGGCCAAAATCGAAATCGTATCATGTCTTCTCTATATGTTGCCTTCACGAGGGTGCTCACTTCTTGCCTTGCAGTAACATTTGGCACCAATCGAGCCAGATTAGTCTCGACTCGCTTGGGACCTGGGCCATTAGAGACCAAAAAATAGTCATTTTATTCCTTTTAAATATTAATATGGGGTTGGAATGGATATATGTAATGCAGGAATTTGATAAGGCATATGGAGGAGAATGGCAATGCATAGTGGGTGCAGATTTTGGGTCTTTTGTGACTCACCACTATGGCTGTTTCATCTATTTCTGCATTGGTAGCCTTGCCATCTTGCTCTTCATGGGCTCTGCAGCTCCTGAGGCTGAGGCCTCCCAGTTTGCTTCCTTGGAGACAGTCAAAGCTTGAAGTTCTCTCTCTCTCTCTCTCTCTCTCTCTCTCTCTCTTCTTTTTTTTTTCTTTTTCTTTTTTTGCATTACTTGCTTGTACATGTAGACTTGAAAAGAGGTAGTTTCCAAGCTTCAATGTCACAAATCTAATTCTGCTTCCAATGTTTTCTGTATGAGTAAATCATCTTCTATTGGATAACTCCAATTTGATAAAAAGAAAAAATAAATTTGTATATTATTATCAGTTTCAAAGAATTTTTTAAGCTATTATACATTATTTAGTTTATTATCTCTTACATAAAGGAAGAGTACTAAGAGTTTTGTTAAATATTTATGACTGTTATCAAGAGAAATCCAGTAGTATTAAACTATATATAGCAAATTCTGAGATAGTTGCAAGATGATATTAAGACCCTCAGAATACTTGAAAATGAGAAAATATTAGAAAATTATTCAGTGCCCTGCACAGCCATGCCACAATTCAATAACAAAATTTCATGCTCTCATGTGGCCTTCCCATGATCACTGGCACAAAATGGTGAACCTCACTGTATTTACTAATTACAATTCTTCAGTGGCACTCTCTGGCCATGCCATTGAGACATAGAATAACTTTTAAAAAATATTAGTTTCAAGCTAAAAAAAAAGAATAGAGAAATTATGCAGGTCATATCATATGAATGTTTAAAAAAAAAAAAATATCCTTGTCTTTCAATTTCAATGCACTTTCAGCCTTAGAATCATGTTGAAATCTGAAGATATGATTAAAATAAAAAAATTGAGAAATTTACAAACAGAGCATCTTGTGCCTTTTCTATCCTTTTTATTTATTTATTTTTCTCTGGTTCAATAAAAATAATCAATTTTGTGCTCTTGCAAAAAAAAGAAAGAGCATGCATGAATTTTGATTGAGCAATTAAACAAATAAGACTAATTAATTTGATGGCATCATTTTATTTGGCTTCCTAGCTTATAGCAATGAACTCGATTCTATAAAAATAAATTGTTGGAAATTGGGCCGAGTATTGAACCCGGATTTGGTCGCCCATGTGGCACCCATGGCCCATTTAAATTACTCATGTAATTTGAATTTCTATTTATCTTGTTAGGATAACCCATTATCTCCATCCAATATATCTTATCCTATTAGGAGATAGGGATGTGAGATTATATATCTGATCTATTTAATAGATATCAGATACGTTATGTTGATTTATCCATAACATTTTTTCCCATACTCTCTCTCTCTAACTCTCTCCCACATGAAAAACGATCAAGCCTTTGCACTGTGACTAGAGAGGGTGATACTCACACTGTGGTGTCACTCCATTGCTAGGAGTTCATAGTTCGTGATTGTCAAGCACGTGATTTACTCACAAGATTCTTTGTTCTGAATTCTTTTACACAAGGTATGAATTTGAATTCTTTTACCCGCTGTGTTATCTATATCTTACATTGGTATCAGAGCAATAAATGGGTATTTCTGTGCTTTTTTTTGTGCATTAAAATATGTATATAATTATATATATACACATGATATATGCATGAAAAATTAATATTTTTCCGAACTTTCTCCGATCAACCTGAAATTTACATATGTTGTAGTATATTTCATGTAGAATATATCTGCAAAGTTTCATGAAAATCCAACGGTCGGATTTTGAGAAAAAATGAGATTCATATTTAATTTTTCGTAACTTTGACTGCATGCTAATTTTACATGCTTTGTTTTTATGTTATGAAAATTATGTATTTGGAATCCTTGCTTTGATTCCTTCAAAATGGTATATTATGGGCCTGATTCCGACTTACGGTTGATAAGAAAAAGCAAACCCTAATTTGGGTCTGTTTTGTGTTTCTGGTGGCTTAAGGAAGAAGATGAAGTGCAGAGTTTTTGCACTTTCACCCTCATTAGAGAGAGAGTGTGCAACACTCCATTATTTGTGTTTGTTTAATGCCATTTTTGAGTCCACCAATATTTTTATTTTGCAAAATGGAGTCCGGCAGTACCAAAATTGGACTAGAAAACACCTTGGAAGGCGGCGCGTGAGCCGCACGCGCCAGATGACGCTATCAGCGATGGGCCACGTGCTTCCCACGTGTTTCCATGTGCCATCACATGTGCGCCACGCGTCACCATTAGCCGCTCGCTTCACCATTAGTCGCACGCTCTAGGCGTGCTTTCTGCACGCTCGACTTGCGTTTTTCCTATGTGTGTGCTGAAGTGCGCTGCCACGCACACGCTGTGCGTTGTGCCTGCCGAGCCACGCCGGCTAGGCTGGCTTGGCGGCTGTATTGGCTTCAAAGTTTCTGCCTCCTGCAGTAATAATTTTAATTTTCCAGACGGACATTTTGCTAAGTCAAGAAGCACCTCTTTCATTATTGAGAGTTTCAAGCAAACCAGCTGTGCTTCATCACCAAGCTTTTGTAATTCTAGGCTTTCGGACTCCAAATCAGATATGTCTGTGATTACTGAAATTTTCAACTTATGAGTGATTGAATGAACCTCTAGAATGCATTAAATAAGCAACATGACCATCATTGGTGATAGCCTATGAAGTTAACAATTCCAGCCATATTAGAACAACATGACATTCCAAAGAATTTTACTCAATATCATTCTATTTTTTTTTTTTGAAACATTCTAGACTAAGATAAATGAAAGTTAACAATAATCTATGCTATATTTGAAACGGCAAAGAACAATAGCTTTCATATTTGTCTATGTTTGTTTCAATGTGTTCTTTGACTGCTCTTGCTTTGTTGGGTCCGTGCGAAAGAGATATCTTTGATGATTAAATGAATTATATTCTTGCTGAGAGAGAGAGAGAGAGAGGAGATAAGTTTACTGTTGAATTCAAAAAAAAAAAAATGTTTCTTAATCACTCTCAATTTTGTTGTACTTATTCCATCTTGATTGTAACTTATAATACACATATTTGTACGACATGCAATATGATATACAAGATACATGACCAACATTCGGATACATTTCACACTTTCCTTATGTGCCATGTGTATTTTAATGTTCTACAATTATTTTTCATTTTTTATAATGCAATTGTTACGTAAATAATATCTTGATATTTATGTTATGATATATGACTTCTTAATTTTAATTAGTGTTAATTTTTTTAATTACCTTTGAATAAATAATTCACATACTAATTGAAATAAAATAAAGAGTAAGTTACACTTTTCACTTTTAAACTTTCATTTGAATTTTATTTTGATCCCTCATCTTCTAATTGCAACAACTAAGTCATCATACTTCAATCCATTTTTTTAAGTGATCATGACTTATGAGTCACTCATCGTTACAAATTTGAATGGAAAAAGTACTCATGGGGGCTATGTGAGTTCATTTTAGGAATATAAGAGGAAAAAATTGACATGTAAATTGCACTTCACCCTCAAACTTTAGTCAAATTCTACTTTGGCCCTTTTAAGTTTAAATTTTTACTCAAATTTTAAACGATGGGTCAATAGGAGATCCACACTAAAAAATGGGTTGAAATTTAAGGACTTAATTGTTATAATTAGAAGATAAGAGATCAAAGTGAAATGTAAATTAAATTCAAAAGTGAAAGGTAAATTAATAAAATATAAATTTTAAAAATGTCTCAACTATATTGTGTCTTTCATTTTTTTTTTTTTTGAAAATTATCATGAGAATGTGCCTATTGTGCTACTTAGCCTCTTTTGGAAAGACAAAAAAAGAAAAGAAAAGAAAAAAAGAAGCTAACTTATTGGTTTATTAACTTATTTAAGACACATCATAACTCTACTTTTTACACGTTTTTTTTTATAATAAGCCAATAAGCTTTAAAAAAAAGTCATTTATCAAAATACGCCTTAATTAATGCGTTAAAATTGCTTTTCCTTACTATTACATAAAACAAATATAATTTTAACTTTTCCCTGCTTCTATTACATCAACAATATAAATTATTAACCCAACGTCAAAATATAAACTAGTATATAGGTATAATGGTTTAACCTCTCTCTCTCTCTCTCTCTCTCTCTCTCTCTCTCTCTCTCTCTCCATATTGAAAAACTTTCCCTTTTTCTCCCTCAAATTCTTTCTCTATTTATTTACCCTCCATTTATCATTAATTATTTACTTATATTTTTATTACCTTCCAACAATGTATGTATTTTATCTAAAAAGTTCTCTCTTTATTTTAATATCTCTTAGAGAAAATAAAATTAATTAAACACAAAATATAAGTATTGGTGAATTTTGAAAAATTCAAAATAAACCTCATGTGAATTACTTTAGTATTCGAATTCGTTAATAACATATAATGAACGCATAAAATATAATTCCATCAGTCTAGAAAAATTAATTGAAAAAATTTCATGAAAAATACTTACATTTAGCGAGGAGAGAGAGAGAGAGACAAGTGGAAATAGACAACGAGATAGTAGTATCTGATAAATTACATTTCGAAGACGAGGGCGGTTGATGCTGGTGGAGAGACGTAAAAGGGATGATGGGGCTGTAGGGATTGATGTTAGCATCAGAGATCAAATCTCCTAAAAGCCCGTCTGTTGGAGAATCCAACGACGACAACCAATCGAAGAACTTCGACATTAAATCTTCTTCTTCACCTAACATCTTCAGTGGTTAAACACAAACCAGCATAGAGAGCATCTACAACACACAAAAAAACACCCATTAATTCCATAACTTAACTCTGCTATTAAAACTTTCTCACTGTTAACTTCAAATTTTGACTTTCCTTCCTCCATCGTCTCTTATAATTCGACTACTGAACCCCAATTTTGAAGGGTTCAAATCTAGAACCCACGATTTTATTAGAACAGCACAAGAGTCCTAAATTATTAGGGGTTCATGGGGTCAAACCCCGTTTTGGCTGCGCAGGCGCCAACAGAATGGATGACCGATGGCAAGCTGACTCAGCAGTGTTTTCCCATAAATTATATTCACAAGCAAAATGTTAGTCAACCTAAAAATTTTATCAATTTTTTTATTAAATGTCTTAAATAGGTAAGAGACTTACACTATGTAGGTTTCATGTAGGTCCCATACCCATGTGAGATATTTAGTAGAAAATTTGATAAAACTTTTGAAATCTCTAACATTACTCGATTGAAAAACAGGAAAAAAAGATGATATGTGGTGTTGTCACCGCATCTGTGGGCCTTGATTTCAGAGTAGTCGGTTGCCAATCAGATTTTACTAAACCCATAGCAAGGCACTCACTACCGAGGCACCAATAGAGCTCAGCCACACACCACAGAAGAACCTAAGGTCGAACGGAGTATAGTGCGAGGTCTCAAAGAGAGCCAACTAGAAAATCAACTATTTTTTGCACCCCCTATGGAGAGAACTGCATTCTTTACTAGACCACCACCCTCGGTGGTATATTGAAAAATGTTTGATAGCACTAATTGAACACTCCCAATTTACCCCTAACGATATAAAATGAATTATATAAAGAGATAGACCCACATTCTTCTTCCCTTCTCTCTCTATCCGTCACTATTTTGCTCCTCCAACTTCGCATTCATCAATAGTTTTTGTTAATATTTTGAAAAATATTTTGATAAGTGTCAAGTAATAAATAGTATAAAATACCAAATAATCATTCCCGTTTTGCTCTTCAAACATGAGTGCAAAAGAAGTAAAAGGTTTTTTTTAAAAGTAAATTACACTTTTCATTTTTATAGTGTGATCTAAATTTTATTTTGGTTATTATTTTAATTTAAATAATTTGATTACTATTACTCTAACATTTTTAATGAATTTTTTTATATGATAATCAAAGTAAACATGAGTGCAAAAGAAGTAAGACGATTTTTTTTTGCTTGTTTTTAATGAATTTTTTATATGATAATCATTTTTTAAAAAAATTTTAAATGCATTCTAGATGCATTTAAAAAATAAAATAAATTGACTAAAATGTATTAAAAATAAAAAAAAAATGAAATAAATTATGTGTGTATTTTTGTTTGGGTTTCGTTCGTTTTTAGTAAATTTTTTTTTATTTTATATTTTAGTTATTTTTTTTTAAAAAAATGTATGTAATCTTGATGTATCTAAAAATTGACTAAAAATTGATGAATTCTTATCAATCAAAATAGTAAAAGGCACCATCTTGGCCATACTGTTCCAACATGAAAAAAAAATTACGCCTTAAATAAGGCATACCATACTAACATTTTTTTATAGTTGTTATAAAAATACGATTGTAGTTTCTAACATTTAATACATGAATTACTGCAGAAATTAACACTTCTAGTGATGCTGAAAGAAGTGAACATAACTGCATGTTTGTTGCAAGGCAAGAAAATAGTGATGACAATTTGTTAGATAAGGTGGTATGTAGTGAAGATGAAGAATATGCTTTATACAACAATTATGCATTACGAATGGGTTTTAGTATTCGGAAAGGAAAGCCAAGATATTATAGTGGATCAAAGAACATAAGGCAACATGAATTTTTATGTTCTAAAGAGGGTTTTAAAGTAGATGAAGACCCTTGTGAAAAGAAAAAATTGAATAGGCTGGAGACTAGAACTGGTTGCAAAGCATTTCTTCGTTTAATTGTTGAAGATGGAATTTGGAGGGTTACTGCCTTCAATCTTGAACATAATCATGGACTTGCATTACAATCACAGCGACATTTGCTAAGATCTGCTTGTCACATTTCAAAATTGAAGGCAGGTGCGATTGATTCTATGGTGAATGCGGGTATAAGCACAAAGAATGCTTATCCATATCTAAGAGAAGAAGTTGGAGGCAGTGAGAATGTGGGTTTTACCAACACTACAACAAACTAACCTATGGTGACGAAAAGCAATGAAGAAAATAAATTTCGTCACTAAATAAGAATAATCCGTGACAAATTATAAAATTTTGTCACACATAATAAAAAAAATAAAACTAATAGGTGACAAAATTTATTTTCATCAACAAATACTTCTTTTTAGGTGAGGAAAAATTTAGTTTCGTCACCGAAGATGTTCCTGCTAATTTTTTTGGCAGCGCCAAAATTTTGAAACTTTTGGTGAGAAAAAAATTTGTCACCAATTATAAAATTATTAATGAGGAATATATTTTCGTCACCAATAATTTTATATATATATATTTTTTTTGAGAAACTTGATTTTAAATATTTAAGACCATTTGGTGAGAAATATATTTTTGTCAGTAATAATTTTTAATATTTTGAGACCTTTTAGTGAGGAAATTATTTTGTCACTAATTTGGAGGGAAAATTTTGACATATTGGGCGGTAATGAAAAAAATATACTACTAAAACTTCCCCTCTCCCCCCCCCCTCCCATTTTTTTTGTTTATCAGTTTTCATCTCCCCTCTCTCTCTCTCTCTCAAAACAAAACACAAGTTAATTAGCTCTTTAAGTAACCTATGGTGACGAAAAGTAGTGAAGAAAATAAATTTCGTCACTAAATAAGAATAATCCGTGACGAATTATAAAATTTTGTCACATATAATAAAAAAGTAAAAATAATAGATGACGAAATTTATTTTTGTCAATAAATATTTCTTTTTAGCTGAGAAAAAATTAAATTTCGTCACCAAAGATTTTTCTTTCTAATTTTTTTGGGTGGCGCCAAAATTTTAAGACTTTTGGTGAGAAAAATATTTGTCACCAATTATAAAATTATTAGTGAGGAATTTCGTCACTAATAATTTTAAATATTTTGAAACTATTTGATGAAGAATATATTTTCGTCGTCAATAATTTTAACATTTTAAAATTTTTGGTGAGAAAATTATTTATCACTAATTTTGGAGGAAGAACTTTGTGACATTGGCAGTAATAAAAAAAAAAAAAAAAAAACTACTAATTTCGCCCCTTTTTTTTTTTTTTTTTCTGGTACTTTAGTTTTCCTCTCATTCCTTTCTTGCAAAACACAAGTTCTCGGCCTCCAGCCCCCTTTCTCCTCTTTCAGCTTGTTCTCCTCCTTCAGCGGCGACACCGACGTCACATGTTCAACAATTCAATGTCGCCACCAACGTCACCCGCGTTCTCCTCCGAGCAATCATTAAAGTTGCTGACGTCACTTATTTGAAAAATAAAATTTAAAAAAATATATTTATCTTATACCTGACTAAACAAAAATTTAAAATTTAAAGTTATATATATATATATATAATTCACACCACCATTGAAAAATAAAAATTACTTGAGATTATTGCTTGAAAAAAATAATTCCTTAAAAATTATTATTATTTTTTTTTTTGGATCATCAGACCATCTCTTTCCATCCTTTTCATTCTCTCATCTCTCTCTCATTTGTGCTCTCCCAATCCAGAACCTTCTCATCACCGGCCCCTCTCACTCTACCTCACCAACGACTATGAGAGTCTCTCTCTCTCTCTCTCTCTCTCTCTCTCTCTCTCTCTCTCATTGTTCTCTTCGATAAACAAGGGACTATCAGCAAATCCCCTTCACTTTCTCTTTTCTCGTTGTCGTTCGGTCTCTCACAGTCGACATCCTACCCCCTCTTTCTCTCTATCTCTTTCATCTTTCTTCAGTGAACATCAGTTGACGAGGATCTAACATCACAAACCCCTCTTCGGTGAACATCAGTCGACGAGATCAAAGATCACAAACCCTTATTGCAGATCGCAGCCCTATTCATAGATCACATATTACAAGCCCAAACTCATAAGCATATTGAAATATAGGTATTTCTTGTTTAAAATTTACTTTAGATTTTGGAATCTTTGCTTGAGATTTGTTGAAATTTGTTTGAGATTACCAATAATTTTTTTGAAATTGATTGTTGCTGTTGTTTTCGGTGAATTTGTTTTTTTTTTAAAAAAAAGTTTGTATGAATCTGTTTAAAACAGATCCAAAAATAAAATAAAACTGTTTAAAGAATTATGTTGTTAATTTGATGAAATTTGTTTTTAAAAAAATTAACTCTGTTTCTAGATAAATGTATTTTATGTATGTCCATTAAAGGTTGCCAATATGTTTATTGGGTTATCTGAAGGCATGGCTGAGTATAGGTTTCTCGCTCTTTCCAGTGCTATTGTGGCATTTACAGTGAATTCTTATCTAAATTCTTCAATTCCTTTACTGTTGTTTAATTAAGACTTTTGCTTAAATCTATGTTGTGGGGGTGAAA
This sequence comes from Camellia japonica, assembly GCA_030407325.1. Lineage (NCBI taxonomy): Eukaryota > Viridiplantae > Streptophyta > Magnoliopsida > Ericales > Theaceae > Camellia > Camellia japonica. Next base: position 113,458,184 of record JAPPVO010000031.1, read on the forward strand.
CCAAATAAATTAATTCCATAGGTGATTAATGCATATATGTATTTAAGCAGAATTTAGGGGATAGTAAGATGTTAGATAGATTCATAAATGGAGTATACACTAAGTTTTCAATTGGTTTGTCAAACATGTGGATTGGCCATCTCATTTGCAAGCAAGTACACCCAATGCTTGTGATTTTGAGGATAATGATTATGACCCTGATGGTTCAGAAGTGGATGAGAAAGTTGAGGGAGATGAATCTAGTTCTGATGAATCTGATTTCTATTCTGCTTCTGAAGATAATGGAGATTCACCAAAAAACAAGCAGAAGTTGGAGCTACCTTCTTCTGATGATTCAGAGGATGATATGATCCTGATGCTCCAAATCTTAGTGATCAGGTTAAGCAGGAAAGTTCAAGTTCTGATTTTACATCCGACTCTGAGGATTTTAGTGTTGCATTCAATGATAACATATCTCCATGCAAAGACGAACCTGTGCCTGATGAACTGATTTCTGCGTCATCAGACTAGAACAAGCCCTGTGGTGTCTCCAATGGAGAGAGATCTAAAGTTGGTCGGAGGAAAAAACAATCTTTAAATGATGAGTTGTCTTATCTATTAGAGTCAGGTCCTAGCCAAGGAGAGTCTGTACTTTATCAGGAAAGAGACATGTAGAAATGTTGGATTACAAAAGGCTGCATGATGTGAGTTCCCTTTCATAACATATATCTCATATCATTAGCATGTTGTCCATAGTCAATGTTTCTAATGACTGACTTTCAAACATTTTTCCTGTCAGTCACTTGTGATATGTACTAATTGTTTGCACTTCAGTAGTGAACATCACAGTACGGCACCATGTTTGTGTTAGCTGACTTTGTTGGTCATGGATGTTTACTATGATTTCATTTATTACCTGATGTAGTAGACACCACTTCTGTAGTTATCCTCAAGTAGGTGTGCACAAAGTAACCAAGGAACCTGCAAACCAAACCAACATGGTTTTCATATGTTGGGCAGGTTTGGTTTTGGGTTCAAAGATTCCATAAGTGATCTGGTCAGTTCAGTTCTTGGTTGGGAATCCAGGTAACTCAAACTGACTTGAGAATCGACCCGATGTATATATTATATACAACATTTGATACTGGATAAATACACTTTATGTTTGATTGTCTCTCTTAATGTCATTGGACTGGGTATCTTCTGAATAGAGCCACCACACTATCATTCCATACTTCGATTGATTTAGAAAACTCTGGGCTTATGAACACATGTTAGTTACCAGCAAAATAAATCTTCACATGATGATGTTTTAAGATATTAAAAATGGGAAAACAAATGTTATCTGGTGTATTTAATTACTTTTTTAGTTATCAACATTTTGGTAATGGAACATATTCACTATGAGGATGAGAATACACAATATATCTGTCTTGGACCAATAAATAAGGTACCTACTTTTATCTCTAATTATCTCTTTTTTCAAACATTGGCATATCCAAGCATTTTGGCAAAAATCCTAAGCATGAATATCTTAGGAAGGGAATGCATAGGTTGTTAAATTGTGATAAACTTTGGTATACATAGACAATCTGATATTTTCAGTCACTTATGATTAGCCTATCTACTTGTCACTCTATAACAAACTACTTTTATTTTTGGGAGTGTAAGAATTGTACTGAATACTCATAAGTTATTCTTTCTAACCATAGGTACTAAACATGATATGTTGTTGGGTGGATGATCCAAATTCAATGGCAAATCAGCTACACCTCTCAAGGATCAAAGATTATCTCTGGGTGGCTGAAGATGGAATGAAAATGCAGGTTTTCTATCAAGTATTTTTTCCCAATTAAAATTGTTGCACACTCGTTGGCTATTAATTAGAACTTACAAGTATGAAACAAAGTAATGTGAAAAAAGGAAGCTGATACCTCTGTCTCTAGATTTTCTTTGAACTACTAAAAAACAAAAGGCAATATTTCAATGTCAGAGTTACAATGGATCCCAATTATGGGATGTTGCTTTTGCTGTCCAAGCAATCCTCTCTACCAATCTTGTTGATGAACATGGTTCAATGCTTAAAAAATCCCATGAGTTCATTAAGATTTCACAAGCAAGTTAGAACTTGGTGAACAATGTTCATCATGTATAAAAAAATTATTCTAATTATGTGAAATATATGAGTTGTACTAATTTGAATTTGATTTTGGCTTAAAGGTTAGGGATGACAGCTCAGGCAATCTTAGCTTCTGGTACCGTCACATTTCAAAGGGTGGGTGGCCTTTCTCTACCCCAGAAAATGGTTGGCCTGTATCAGATTGTACTGTAGAAGGTTTAAAGGTAGATTGTTTCCATTAACTTCAGAAAGTTTAAGATGGTCCTTAGAAGGTGCATTAAAATTTCATAAGTAAAAGATATACTAATGTTGTTTTAAAACATATTCTGTAGAAAACGTTTATGCTGTGTTTGGTTGGGGGATTTAAGGAGGGATTTGGAAAGGGAAATGGAAAAGGTAGGTAAAATGTGAATAAAACATACCTATATTTCACCTAGTTTCACACATCTTTTCCCTTTCCCTTTCCAAATCCCTCCCCAAATCCCCCAACCAAACACAGCGTTAGAGGAAACATAGAATATAGAAATCTATTGCCCTTTCCTTTTCTATCTTTTTTTTTCTTTCAAAATCATGAGCCAATATGTCTTTTTGAAGCATGGATATAAGATACAGGTATGATACGATATGAATTCAACAATGTGAAATACTTTAAAGAATAGAATATGGGTACAACCAGATTATGTTCATAAAAAGTATTTTAATAATTTTTGTATTGTGTTATACATGGCGAGTCAATGACCAACCACATTCCTTTTTTTTTTTTTTTTTTTTTTTTTGTAGGTCTTATGAAATTTGCATTTCAATATCACGTCTAAACTATTTTTTCTCCTTTTTTCTGTTCTTTTTCATAGTTAAATGTGTTATACACAAAGTGTTGTGTTGAAATCTAATTTTAGGATCATCATATTTCCATACTTGTCCTTACTTTCTAAAAACCATATATGGATATGAATATGAAATACATATATGACACGTTTATAAGGGTATGTCAATTGGATAAGTTTTAAAAAATATTTTCTTCTTTGTAAAGTATTGAGAAGTTATTCTCGTATGTATCCTATCAATTATACACTTTATTACTATTTCACTTTCATAATAATTCAGATACATGATCTAAAGTAGCTGATATTCTTTAAAAAAAATAATATAAACAAAAATCAAGTATTTGATACGTTTAGGAACTATCATATACGTATCCATGAGTATTGGTAAGTATTGGTTTGTGATACAAATACAACTCCAATCTAAAAGTATCCATGCTTACCAAGTCTTTTGGCATGAAAATGTACCTTCGATAGGACATTTACAATTTTAGTAATGGAGTTCTCTAAGTTTAAAAGATGGCTTAAAAAAATGTTTTCATTTATGGTATAATATAATTTTATGCAGGCAGCACTCATGCTATCCCAGATGCCATCTACCCTTGTTGGCGAAACAATAACAGTACATCAGTTATATAATGCAGTCAATTTTATTCTCTCTCTTCAGGTACTACTCTTGAGGTTCTTAAATAGTGAGCCAGGACATATGCAAAACATTTTCATACTAAAACTTTAGCATAAAATCTTGATGTATGCCTTTAAATTGTGTGCTTTAGAATGAAAAACACCCGGAGTTATTTCTTAGTTACAATGGTGAAGGCTGCAAATTAATTGGAGATCTTGTTACTTGACCACTGCAACTAAGGAAGATGTTTGATGAGCACTCAATCTAAAGAAAATGTTGGTAATAGATATGGACATACATAACCTCAATTATATATTTATTATGCATTATTAGTTATACGATTAAAATTTTATCAATTTTGTTAGATAGAATCTTTATTGTAATTTAATGTAATTAATAAAAATTGCAACCAAAACTAAAATATGAATTTCATAGATTGGTTTTAAAAAGGGCAAATTACATATACCTCCCTTGAGGTTTGGCTAAATTATAGATTCCCCCCTGAGGTTTCGGAAATTACATCCCGCCCCCTGAGGTTTGTATTTTCATAACAATTTGTCCCCTGAGGTTTAAATTTCATAACAAATTATCCCCTAATTTGTTATGCAAATATAGCATTCAGGGAAAAATTTGTAATTTCTCAAACCTCAGAGGGGTATTTGTAATTTAGCCAAACCTCGAGGGGGGTATATGTAATTTGCCCTTTTAAAAAATATGGTTTCATTTGGGATGTGCTGGCCTGAAATGCAATATTAAAGTGAAAGACTTAGTAATTCTATGTTTGTCATGTTGTAGAAAATTGAAGATCATGATTCAAACTTAGTCTTAGGAAATTATGCTTTTAAGCCATCATTTGGGAAGATGGTTGGGGTGGGTTTGGGGCTAAAACAGCCACACAAAAAACAAAATAAGTTTTTTAGTCTAATAAAATAAAACATCACATCCAACTCATAATCATTATATTCCTTCTCTCACAAAAAAGTCAAAAAAGCTAAAAAAGCCAACCCACTTCCCAAACCAAGCTTTTTAGCCCTAGGCTAATATAGCCAAAAAAGCCAAAAAGCCCACCCACTTCCCAAACGAAGTCTAAATATATCAGTTTAGTTAGGAACTTGAATGGATTTGAGCTTATAGAGCATATGTTATTAAATTTTCAGAACTAGCCAAGACATATTATTTTGCTACTACTGAGGTGTATATTTGTTACTGCCAATAAATGGAGTGTATATTGGTTTTGATGCTGATATAGAGTGTGTTTAGTTGTTGTTGCTAATGAATGGAATGTATGCTAGTTCAAGGGATGGCAACTTAGGGGGTGTACATTGGTTTTGTTCCTTCCTATGTTTATTTGTAGTATTATTATGTTTTTGGTTAGTTGCTCACCAACTGGGTATGATTCTTGCATAATAGTGGACCACCTTTGATTCCAATTTTCAAGTTTCATTGAACCATTTTATATGACAATAAAAGTCATTAAAATTGTTTTTAACATTGGCAGGTTCATATGTGTTTATTTCACATAATTCACTTGCCCCTAGTTAGATCAGCTGTTCTTTGTGATTTAGGAAAGATGAAAATACAATATTAAAAAAATGTATTTTTGCTAAATTGGTTTATAAAATAAAATTATTTATATATTAGTTTAGATGTAATTGATAATATATTAATGTTTTCCTTTTTATTTTGTTTGCAGATTGGTTTTTGATGACATTTGGAAGCATACTTGCAAATCAAGATCAAGTGTTGATATTTTTTGTGGACTGATACTTAGTTTTACTTGTAAATCAAGATCAAGTGTTATTTTTTTTGTCGACTAACACTTAGTTCATTTTGAGATTAGTTGTGATGGTATTTTTGTTATACTTTATGAATTATTATTCAATTTGTTTGATGGATATATTTTGATTTATAATATGAATTGGTTACTGAATTGTTTTGTGGGGTGGTGTATAATAGTTAATGCATTTGTTAGTATATTTGAAGGCTATTGAGATATGAGCAGAGATATTTGTGAAATAATAATTTAAATTGAATTATAAAATATAAAATAATAAGTTTTGTGATGAAATTTATTGTAGCTTATATATGAAAAGTTTTGTTGATTTTGTTGTTTTGTGACTAAAATTTTTGTCAGGTATACATCTTTTTGTCAGGAAATATATTTCGTCACCCATGTCTAACTTTTGGAGACGAAAAATTTTGTCAACTTTACATCTTACTGTGACGAAATTATTTCCTCACAAATACATTTGTGACAAAATTTATTCGTCAACTAAAGTTTTATATACAGTACTAAAAAATGTGAATTTTTTGTGATAAAATGTTGTCTTATTGGTGACAAAATTTTTCGTCACTAAAGTAATGTTATTGGCGACGAAATTATTTTTCGTCACAATCATTTTTAGTGACAAACATTCAATGACGAAATTAGTGACGAAAATATTTCCTCACAAATACATATAGTGACGAAATTAGGTCTTTGGAGACAAAAAAAATTCGTCATTCAAGACCCAATTTGTTGTAGTGCAAAAGGGATTGTTATAATTATGTGAACAAGCAAAAGATGATGATGATTAGTGCTGGAGATGCTCAAAGCCTATTGAATCATCTTAAGCAGAAACATACAGAAGATCTCATGTTCTTTTTCACAGTTCCAGTAGATCAAGAAAATCGCAAGACTAATTTTTTCTGGAGAGACGGGAGATCAGGAGTTGATTATGATTGCTTTGAAGATGTGGTTGTTTTCGATACCACCTATCGCACCAATAAGTATAATTTGATTTGTGCTCCATTTGTTGGTGTTAACCACCATTGGCAAAATGTGATGTTTGGTTGTGCTTTCCTTTTGGATGAAACCACTGATTCATTTATATGATTGTTTAAATCATTTTTAGAATCAATGAGGAATTGGTTTCCGGTTACGATTTTTACTGACCAAGATCAAGCCATGTCTAATTCTATTGAGGCAGTATTTCCAAATACACATCATTGACTATGTTTGTGGCATATTTCAAAAAATGCTCCTTCTCATTTGGGGGAATTAAATACTAACACAAAGTTCAAGTACCTTTTCAACAAGTGCCAAAAATATTGTGATTCTACACTAGAATTTCAATAGACTTGGGATGAAATGATACAAAATTTTAGTTTGGAGAGTCATCGGTGGCTTAATATGATGTACAAGATTCGACATAAGTGGAGCACTGCATTCACTAAGGATAGTTTCATTGCTAAATTTAAAGCTTCCTCAAGGAGTGAAAGTACAAATAATGTTTTAAATAATATAGCAGGTAAAACAACTAGTGTCACTAACTTTGTTATTGAATATGACAATTTAGTGGCAGGTATGCATTCTTCAGAATTGGATGAAGATTTTCGATGCAAGCAAGGTGCCCCACCAAAAATAGTAAAAAACAGTGGTAGTTTGGGTCATGCAGCTTAGGTTTACACCTGTAAGATATTTAAATTATTTGAAAATGAATTTCTTAATAGTCTTGCAATGGTGTGGAAGCAAGTTGAGTGTCAAGATACAGTTGATGTTTTCAAGTTGAAAGAAGAAAATAGTGAAGGGGCACGTATTGTTCACTTTGATCATCTTACTAACAACATTTCTTGTTCTTGCAAGAAGTTTGAATCATTAGGAGTTCTTTGCTGTCATGCATTGAGGGTTTTTAGTATAAAAAATTTGACTACAATTCCAAGTCAATATATTTTGAAACGTTGGAAAAAAGATGCTTAGAAAGGGATTATGGCTTATGAACAAGGTGCCAATTCCATTGCGAATGGTAAAGAGGCTGAGATCATATGGCATAATAGTATGATACATATAGCTATATACAAGAGTCAGGGGAATGATAGCCTTAAGAACATTTGCCAAAAGATACTTATAGAACTTGATGAAAAAATTGAAAGAGAGTTTGCAAGGTTAAATTAGGTACAGATGTACATGTTGAAGAAGATCAAGCCATACAGTGTGATACCACTAACATGCTAGTGTTAGATCCCCCACATGCGAGATCAAAAGGTGTACGAAACACCAGACTTAAAGGGCATTTTGAAAAGCGCAAGACAAAACCGTCCAAGGATGCATCAACTACGAGTGAGAATCTTTTTTTTTCTTTCTTTTTTTATTCAAGCGTGAGAAACTATTTACTTGCTCAATAAATGGTACATTCTCATCCATAATAATATATTTTTAATGAAGTTCTTATGTTGTAAGTTATTTGTGATTTATGCCCATACTTAGGAAAATTAAAACAAGTAAAGCAAGGACCATCACATGCCTCACTTGGTGTCACATATGACACAACAATCTTCCAACCACCAAATGGGTCCCCTTATGTAAGACCAACAGATGCCAACATACATGGTTGATCTTACCCAACATGGACCATGCATACTCAGGAATTGAATATTTATATTGATTCACAAAGTTAAAATATCTACTATTTATACTTAAAATTATTGTCATAATTAATTTTAAGTATGAACTATTTCTATGCGTAGAATATGGACTTTGCAAATATTCCATTTACAACAATGTTGCAAAATGTCAATGTTGTAAACCAATTTAGTGAGGTAAATATTGACACAATTCATTTATTTATTTGGATGCCTTTATTTGTTAATATTATTATACGCATTTATTGTTCTCTTAACAAAGGCTTAATTTGTATAATATTTTTATTTTGTTGTTTAGAAAAATGATAGCCACACAAAGAAGCTACAAAAGTAAGATGAGAGCTGTACATAAGGGGTTCAGAGACTTACACAAAGCAATACTTTGAAGGTGGCTAGTGCTCGAAGAATGATATTTTGGAAGTTTGCTCAAGTGCAAAGAAAGAATTTCAAACAAAGTTTCTAAGGAAAGACAAAATTTTAATTTAAGTTGTGTTTTTTTCCCCCCTTGCATTTATGTAATAGAGCTTTATATATTACAATGGGTTTTTTTATTTCTTTATAGGATTATAGATGAAAGGACTAGTTAAATTTCATTACTTAATTTTTGGTTGTGGTAGTGAATTTTTTGATGAAAAATTTTAGATATATATTTAACAAATTGAGATGACATTCATTAATAAAAAAAAAAAATTAAAAAGTGAAATGTAACTTAATAAACTAACATGGTAGGTTTTACATCAGTTTGTAAAGAAAAGTTTTAATTTTTAACATGATAGGTTTTGCTTGAATTTGGTATAAAAGGGATAGATGTGTTTGGTGTTGTATGTTTTTGTTAGATTAACAGATTTTTAGTGGACTGAGTACTGATTTTTTTTCGCAAGCTTAATGTTATTGCAATTGGGAAGGAGTCTCTCTATTCTGTAATTGAGAAAATCTCTTCCTCTTTCCTTCATTATTGAAAATAAGAAAATTTGTCCCGTAATTTTTTTTTTACCAAATACTGTAAATACATAATAAAATATTCTCTGTAAGAAAAAATTCTCAATTTCTCCTCTTTACAATTTTTTAGTGGACTGAGTACTGAGTTTTGCCTTTTTCTTTCTTCATATCCCACTTTTTGAATGTTACATCGCATTCTTTGCACAAATCAGGTTGGATTAGCTTCGCTGGTATCTCTGCCACATTTGTTCCAGTATGCGAGTCTAGATGCTTCTTCTCTTCATCACTTAGGAAATCTACTTTGATGCTATTCAAAGGCATTAATATACGATTGTGAGTATGACTTACATCAGTCGCGGTCATCCTCTTCTGTATCAACAACTTCAATTTAGAACTATTCAAGTTGTTGCTTTTTTCCTTAAATTCTGAAGGAAGTTCTGGTGGTGGGTATGAAACATTGTCAATTCCCTTATTACTACTTATCGTCTTCTTCTTGATTGGATTGGGTTTTTCTTAATCTTCGCTCTCTTCACTCTTATATCTCTTCTTGTTCTTGGGTTTTTCTTCTGTGACAGGCCTCTTGAGCCGCTTTTCTCTCTTCATCTCGTCTTCCTTGGAAAAATTATCAACTGGTTGATCAATAACAGGCTTCTTGAGAGGCTTTTCAATCATTTTTTTGAAGTTTTCTCTCTTCATCTTCGCTTTCATCGCTTCCTTGGCAATAAATGTTTGAATTTTAATTTTAAAGTACTCTTCTAAGCTAGGACCAGGACCAGGAGTGGCCTCTTCTGCCATGGATGTCTTTTTAATAAAGTTTTCTTCCTCCAATTTTTTCTCTGCAACTTTTGAAATCTATCTCAAGCACTCGAATGGAGAACAACTAGAATTAACCTCAATAAAATTCACAGCTCTAAGGTGATATTTGTTTGGGCGGATTGGATTAGGTTGGATTAGCATTCCCATGACTAATAGCCCTAGGCCTACGAATCCCTTTGGATTATGTATCCTATTCTATGTTTGGATTGAGTTCGGATTATAATGAGGGACTAATAGTCCAAACTTTGGCTTAGTCCTCCAATTTATATCTCACCCCCTATGTGGGATTGAATAGTTCATCATATATAGGAAATCATATCCGAATGGATTGTTAGTCTGTACTTCAATTGTTTAACCAAACATCGAATTAATAATTTTATTATACTATTAGTCTAATCACAAGCTCATGTACACCCAAACAAACATGGCCTAAGTGTTAAGAACCTCTTGTTGATCATCTTGTTTCTCTATTTCTTCAATACCCCAATCTTTTTTTTTTCTTGCATCGAACAACTGTTTGTCTCTGATTAGTTTGGAGACACATAAACACACACATATATATAGGTCACCTATAGGAAAAGAAAACCCTTTGGTTTCAATAAAATTAGGATTCTTTTCTTGAAAATATAATAATTGTTATTATTATTTTCAGTTTTCTAATTTTGGACCAATTGGGATTGCTTTATGTAATGTAATGGCATTGATGTCTAGAAAGCTAGTTTTCTAATTTTAGACGTAGAAGGACTGACTTACTAGTCATGTGTTGAGCTGTGCTTCCCTCCCATCCAGTTATCTGGACTCAATTGGAGCTTGTTATTTAGGTTTATAGTTATTTTCATAATTTAAATTATTTGCTTTTGTAAAATTATTTATATATGTCCTTTAAAAAAAAATTAATCAATCTTACTGTGGTAACTTATTCAATTTGTTATTAAAAAAAAAAAATTGAATGATGAAGAAGTCAGATGTTTTATAACTAGTATATATATTTAAAAATATATATATGAAAGGCACACTAAGTTTATTTTTAATTTTTTAGGGGAAATTACAAAAACTAAAAAATAAAAAACTTAAGGTTTGACTCTTGTAACAAGATAAATCCTGAGTTTTTAATTTTGTCAATTTAAACATTGAAATTTTAAAAAAAAAATTTCAATCTGAACCATTTACCTATTTTTGTTAAATAAAATCGACTAAAAATGAGTATTTTAGTAATTAAACTCAATAAAAATGAATATTGTAAACATTTTATGTATGCCTGTATTGAGTTTAACAACTAAAAACAACATTTTTTTGAGATAATTAATCTAACATCCCTATTTAACTTTTGAAAATAGAAGAGGTCCACAATATTTATTTTTGTAGCATAAGGTCCCTCACACCCACACCCACATCCATACCCACACTCTCATTCTCTCTTTTCTCTTTCTTTAACTGGTTCCCTACTCTCTCTGTTTTTGTACTTCGCATCAATCAACCACATCTCCAATATCGTCTGCCGCGACATCTACATGGAGTGAACCCTAAACAAGATGTGAATCTCCTCTTCCACTGTCACCTTCGAGCTCATCTATTGCGTCCTTTGCACCTGCTCCTACTCCGGCACCGAGTCCTTTCGCTTCTTCAACTGGGCTCGCTCTCACCACCTTTCTTACAACCACCTATTGAATTTAAGAAGAAGAAGAAGACGCACAGATGGAGTCTTCATCTTTGATCATCACCACCATTCCCTTCTTCTTTCCCACTTCTACATTATTATTATTATTATTGTATTCATTTTACTATAATCAGATCTTCATCTTCATGTCACAATGGGGTTGTATTGTGTGGAACTCCGATTCTGACTCCCTTTTGGGAATCATTCTTGTTTATTGATTTCAAGTTAATTTTTTCAGACAAAATCACAAGGGAGAGTGTGTAATTTGGTTAGAGAAAATCAACGTGATAAGAAGAAGAAAATCAAATTTCTTTGGCCATCACACAGAGAAATTTATCCCAGAGAAAATCAATAGGCACAAGAGGAATTCCAGAGAAATTTCATATCTCAAGGGGATATCTTAATGCCAGAGAAATTTCAGAGAAAATCAACATGCTAGAGAAATTCATTTTTACAAATTTCTCTAGGCATCACACACAAATCTGAGAGTCTAATGTGGTTAGAGCAATTTTAAATGCCACAGAAAATTTCAAAACATAGAGAAAATCAGAGAAATTGAGCAAACCAGAGAAATTTCAACATATATAGAGAAATAATTTCTTTATGTTTTGAAATTCTTTGAATCGAAATTTCTTTGAAAATATGTTGAGGGACCTCAAACACTATGAAAATATTGCATGTCATTTATCCTATAAAATCTTAATACACCAGGGACTTTAAAAAAAATTCCACTATTTTTTTTGTCAGTTTTAGTTAACGAAAATAGACAAATGGTTTATATTTAAAACAAATCAAAAAAATCAAGATTTAAGTTGATAAAATTAAAAATTTATAATTTATTTTGTTATAAGAATCAAACCTTGACAATTTTTTTTGGGGAAAACACCAATAAATCCTAAGTTTAGATAGTTTGAACCATTTAGTCCTGTAATTTATTTTGTAGACTGATTGGTCCCATGTCTATAGCGACCCTGGTTTTGACCCGTCTCTTGTGGTGTTTCGGACTCGGGTTTGTATGGTTTGGAGGGTGGTTTATGTCTTGCTTCCCTTGTCTTTCCCTTAATGTTGGTTATTGGGTTGTAGTTGTGTGTTTGGAACAAGTTGGTTGCATGTTTTTCCAAAACCTTGTTGCACAGATTTTGGCCTCTTCGCTCGAGCGAGCCTTGTGTAAACTGTTTTTCGCTCGAGCGAGCACTCTTGCGCTCGAGCGTGCGTCTGCATCTCTGTAAGACCTGAAGGTTGGTGTTCTTCGCTCGAGTGAGCTTTCCTTCGCTCCAGCGTGCTTCTGCATTGTAGACCTGAAGCTTTGCATTGTTCGCTCAAGCGACGCTTCATGCGCTCGAGCGAGGCAACCTTTTTGTGTCTGGTCGCTCGAGTGAGAACTCCTTCGCTCGAGCGAGCCTGGTGTACATCAGTTCACAACAGCGCCGATTTGGCTTCATTTTTGATCTCCTTTTCACCCACAAACCCTAAATCTGTAGTCTCTCTCTCGAGAAGTCACCTTCTCTCTAAGGTTTCATCTACATTCATTGTGTTCTTGACCCTAGTGTCTTGGAGAATAAGGTAGAGGGCTTCAAGAGCTTCGTGTTGATCCAAGTAAGAGTTGATTTCGTCATCTTTGGAGTTTCGATCTTGCTTGTTCGTCTTCTACACTTGAGGTAGGGATTTTCTACACTCTAATATGGTTTTTAGCTTAGTTATTTGCTATTGTGTATAGATGATGAGATTTGGTTGTGGTTTGGACAAATCTAAGATTTGGGTGTGAAATGAAAAGAGGGGTTTTTGATGTATAAGAGATAAATGAGTATGGGGTTTGAACATAAAATCTTGGTGTACCAAAATAGTTGATTTTGGGTGTTTGAGTCAATATTGGGAAAATGGGGATTTTGCCCTAATTGGATAAAATGATTATTTTGTATAAATAATTGGAATTAACATTGAATATGTTAAATTGGATGGTTATTGATATAGATGGTGATATTGGATATGTATTATCTCACCTATGGAAGTTTTGAATAAACTATTTATTTCGATATTGAATATATCTTGGAAATAATTGCATTGGGCTATCGGTGGGGGATAGCTATGATTGTTGTACAAATTACATGAGGATTAGGTGATTTAATGCTAATCCATTGTTGATGTCATTGAATATGATCATGTTGTAAATACATTGTATATGTATGTTTAGTGGGAGGAGAAAGGGGATGTACTCCATAGATGACCATGTTATAAATACATTGTATATGTATATTTATTGGGAGGAGAAAGGGGATGTACTCCATATATGATTATGTTTATAAATGCATTGCATATGTATATTTGTTTGGGGAGGAGAAAGGGGATGGACTCCATTTGAAGCAAGTTGGCCTGAGTATCCTGGGTGAAAGACCCGAAATCTTTTATATAAATAGGTGCCGGTTCCTTCGGACGAAATATCCGTAAAATCGCAAAGTTGGAAGTGTTTATGTGTGTTTTGCATATTTGGAAAAATCATTGAGTTGTAGTCTCATTTTGGTTGTTGAAAGATAATGAATTTAACTCATGAATTGAGTAATGTCTATGAACTGGAAATGAATTGATGGAACATGGAATAAGATTGGCCTCAGTGGCATATAGGTGTGTAAGCCTTGTAGATGCTTCCATATCGGTATTGTTTATATACGTGGTATATATACCTTTGCTAAACTTCATAAATTGTGTTAGATTATTTCTACTGGGCTGTTGGCTCGACCTATAAGGGAATACCATTTTTCAGGTGCAGATGAGATGTTTCCTCCAAGGCAATAGCGTGGATGGACTTTCGGGAAGCAAGAGCTTCTTAATTATGTATTGTTGTGTGTGTTTGTTGGTATTTGTAAAGCCAAAGGCTTAAGATGTAATGAGCGAGATTCAATTTGTGTAACGAAACAATGACTTGGAAAGATGTAAGCCTACATGGCATTTAATTGTTTGTTAAACAGTAAACTCTGATGTATGAAAGTATGTTGTTTCTCATATTTATTCGGCATATAAGTTATCTTTATTGTATTATTTTGGGGGTGTTACAATGTCAATGTTAATTACACTTGAGCCCACGAATGTAACACATGGGTTTGCTGTTTGGAGGGGTATATTGGGTGTTTAAGTGATGTTGTAATTACCAAAAAGTCCAAAAGTATACTATAGCATTTTTTTTTTCCTTTTCCCTCCATTGCAAACAAAACGGAAGCTTAAAAATGGGAACGTCAACGTTTCCTTGACGATGTTGCAGTGTTGATCCTCAATTTGTGCGAGTTGAACGCTGGATTTGGGAACCTTACGCCCGAATTCGTTATTCCCCAAATAACATTACAAAACTTCCAAAAAATCCTAGAAAATCATGGAAACCCTTTCTATCAAATTTACAGAGGCGAAGCAGCGTGGGCGTTGGGACATCTTGGAGTGCGATTAACATTAAGGATGTAACGTCAACGATTTAAAATTAATCCGTTGACGGCATCGTTGATTGTGTGTTAGTGCGATGGCAACAAGTATGGGTGTCTTCGAAGTTAGTTTGGTTGTTTATGGAACAATACGACATCGAGATTGATGCTCGAAATGGGTTTTTGTTTAATTGGTGCGTCGTTCACGTCGCAGGTTTGGGGTTTACCATTGATTGCAAATGTGATGTTGTGCATGTTTGTAATGTGACAGACACAAGGTTTTGTTGGTTAATGTTGTAATATTTTCATGGGTTTGGGGATTACCAGTGATTGCAAATATGATGTTGTGCATGTATGTAATGTAACAGACCCATGGTGTTGTAGCTAGTGTTTGTATGATTGGGTGTGTATTTTGTAATGTTGGGGGCTAGCGGGAAGATGTATTCTTGAAAGTATTGGTGGGGTTTGGTGGTAGTAGCGGGTAGTGGCTGTTAATTGTTAGGGATTGTCGGACTGTGTCGATGTTATGTTATGTGATTCGTGTTTGGTGCTAATGTTATAGGTTGTTAGTGGGAGGCTTAATGGTACGGCAATGTGGCTCTGGGATGATGTTATCTAGATAAATGTGAACATTACAATCTACACACCTCCCCAGGTGTCACGACCCCGATCCGCCCCTAGTAGAATGGTGCCGTGATGGCCAGTAATCCGAGATTACCGAAGGCCAACTTTCAAAATTCACACACAATCAGAGTATAAATACTTAGGGTTCACAAGTGCGGAAGCAATATATACAAATCTAATTAGTCCATAAGAGCTGTGCATAAGTCAAATGGAATGGCATACATCTTTACATAGCTTTACAACTTGAATACAAACAAAATGAAGTACAAAAATACATCTTGACCAAAAGGCTTCTCAAGCCATCATATACAAAACACAATGGAATGCAAGCTAAGAAGCATGATCTTCAAGATGCTACAAAATGTGAATCCAAAACAAGTTGCAAAACACATCTAGGCGTCGCAGCCGTCCTGCTCATCACCTACATATATATAGAGAGGGTGAGCTTGGATACTCAGTGAATGGTATAAGTAATAAAGGGATTGCATGCATGATATCCGAGATCTTTAACGAAACAATACATAATCATAGCTTGTAACAAAACATGGGATGAATCAAGTTCATCTAACAAATCTTTCAAGCTTCATCAATCAAAGTCTTTCAAGGCTTTCAAGTTTTAAGGGATGACATTAACAAAGGTGCTGCAAAAGCTTAGAGTCCTCTTGTCACGTAAGGACTAGTGCCACAAATGCTTAAAGTCCCCTGGCACGTACGGACTTTCAAAGGTTGTGCTACAAATGCTTATAGTCCCCTAGCACGTACAGACTAGTGCCACAAATGCTTAAAGTCCCCTGGCACGTATGGACTTTCAAATGTTGTGCTACAAATGCTTATAGTCCCCTAGCACGTACGGACTAGTGCCACAAATGCTTAAAGTCCCCTGGCACGTACGGACTTTCAAAGGTTGTCAAAACCAAAGCTAATACTTGATACACAAAATAGGGATAGTCATTCATGCTTAACAAATACTTTTACAAAACGAAGCAAAGCTTTATCGAAACTTTATAACATAGCTTTATTAAAAATACCACTCACATAGTTCTTCAAACGTCGGGGTTACAAGCAAGGATCCAAGGCCTACAAGCACATAACAAATCCCATTGAATGCATTTGAATAAGGCAAAGAGAGATGCTCAAAGATGGACATGAAATGCATCCTTAAAACGAGCTTTACATGAATACAAATGATCTCGGCATTCCTTCAAAACTAAGTCGGACCAAAACAAAACACTATTTCTCATCTCGGGAAAACATAATGGCCACCAACCAGGTCTTGGCCGAGGTCCCACACCTCCTTGCCGAGGTGTGGTCCAGATGGCCACATTCAAGGAAATGAAGTCGGGAAAATATGGGTTTCCCTCTGCTGAAGAACATTAACAGGAAGAACATGAAAAATATGAATGCTCAATCACAACTTGTTATTACAAAAATCTGGGATTTCATGAGATGAGTTCGAAAACATGGACCTGGGTACCCATACTTGAAGATCTTATGAAAACAAACACAAAAACGTGAATCTTAATGCAAACTTTCGGATCAAACGAGGCTTTTTCTTCAAGAACACATGAATGCCACTTTCTCTTTCTAAACCCAACTTTAAATAGATGCATGGCTTGCAAATCAGGTCTGATCATGCAATGCAGCTAGATGATCAATAAGAACAACAAGAGTAGATTAAGATTCTAACCTCAAAACTCGAATCTAACGGTTCAAGCACCCAATGATCAAGCTTGGAAATCTACTCCCTCTCTAGGAACTCCTCCTCCCTCTTCTAGAGCTTCTCTCTCCTCAAGAACAAAGAAATATAACAAATGATACATTTCTCTCTCTGCCGGCTGATTTAACACTCAGCTCGGACACGTGGCACTACCGGGTTGGTTCTCCTCAAAAAGGTGACTGAGTGAAAAGACAAGACTTATGACAAAGTGTATTCAACAAGCAAGATGGCATAGGCACTCCGGTAGGTAATGATCTCGGCTAAGAACAAGGCATCGGCAAGTAAGGGAACAATGATCTCGGCTAGGAAGGACAACACTTGGCCTAGCTGTGCCACACCTCGGCCTAGATGTGCCACACCTCGGTCTAGGTCGCACCAATCCAGGAACAAGATCACTCAGGCGCAAAGGTAACATCTCGGCCTAGATAATACACATCTCGGCCTTGGTGATACACACCTCGGCCTAGATGATGACATCTCGGCCAACATGTTAGGGCAGAGGTGGAGGTCAACCGGAAATGGTTCCAAGATAGTTCTAGGCTTAAGGTGACCTCGGCTTGGATTAACCTAGGCTAAACACACACCAAACAAGGAACAAAGCATGCAAGTAACACTTATGCAAGACAAATCAAGGTTTGCAAATGCAACATATCAAGACAAGATCATGTAATATATGCAAGCATGACTAGAGTAAAGTGAGGGTTGTTACATCCTACCCTCCTTAAAGAAGTTTGGTCTCCAAACTTGAGTTACCTTGACCCGAAAACAATTCCGGATATCGGACTTTCATTTCTTCTTCCATTTCCCATGTAGCATCCTTGCCGTAATGCTCCTTCCATTCAATTTTCACCATTGATATCGATTTGTTCCTCAACCGTTTCACTTGCCTATCAAGAATCCGTATCGGCCTCTCCTCATAACCTAAATCTTCGTTAATCCCAATCCCGAAATGGTCAATCACATGCAGGGGATCCCGAATATACTTCCTCAACATCGAAATATGGAACACATTGTGAACTTGACTTAGTTCTGGTGGTAAAGCAAGTCTATAGGCAGCTGGGTTAACCTTCTCAAGAATTTCAAACGGCCCGATGTAACGAGGTGCTAACTTACCTTTCTTCCCAAATCTGGAAACTCCTTTCATTGGCGAAACCTTCAGGAATACATGATCCCCAACTTCAAATTCCAACTCTCTTCTTCTCTGATCGGCATAACTCTTCTGCCGACTCTGAGCAGTTTTGATCCTTTGTCGAATGAGCTTAATCTTCTCGGTTGTAACTTGAACTAGCTCGGGACCAATCAAAGCTTTATCTCCTACTTCAGTCCAACATATCGGCGATCTGCACTTCCTTCCATACAAAGCTTCGTACGGCGCCATGCCAATGCTAGCTTGATAACTGTTGTTGTAAGCGAATTCTACTAACGGTAGATGTACTCCCCAACTTCCCTTGAAATCTAACACACATAGTCTGAGCATATCTTCGAGTGTCTGAATCGTTCTTTCTGTTTGTCCATCGGTCTGGGGGTGAAAAGCTGTGCTAAACTTCAACTCGGTTCCCAAGGCTCTTTGTAAACTCTGCCAAAATCTAGAAACAAACTTCGGATCTCGGTCTGACACAATGGACATCGGCACTCCATGAAGTCTTACAATCTCATTCATATACAGTACAGCAAGTCGGTCAGCATTGAATGTAGTCTGAACAGGCAAGAAGTGTGCTGACTTAGTTAATCTGTCGACAATAACCCAAATCGAGTCCATACCCTTCTGCGTCCTCGGCAAACTAACCACAAAATCCATGGAGATGTGCTCCCATTTCCACTCAGGAATTGGCAAAGGTTGAAGAAATCCTGCTGGTCTTTGATGCTCTGCTTTCACTTGTTGGCAATATAGACACTGAGATACGAACTCGGCTATCTCTCTTTTCATATTCGGCCACCAAAAAGTCTGTTTCAAATCTTGGTACATCTTGGTACTCCCTGGATGAACGGCAAACTTGGAACCATGGGCTTCCTGCAAAATCTTATTTTTCAACTCTGGGACGTCGGCCACGCACAATCTTCCTTCAAACTTGAGTACCTGATTTTCAATGGTATACCCTGACCTCGGCTTAGTGATAATCTCATCAATTACTTTCCTGAAGAATCTGTCTTCCATCTGCCTGGTCCTTATTTCCTCAATGATGGTCGGCTCCACTGAAATCATTGACAAACATGCTGAATTCCCAACTAACTTCCTGCTCAACGCGTCGGCCACTGAGTTTGCTTTACCTGGATGATACTGAATCTGCATGTCGTAATCTTTTAGTAATTCAAGCCATCTTCTCTGCCTCATATTTAGTTCCTTCTGGGTGAACAAGTACTTCAAACTCTTGTGATCTGTGAAAACTTGGCAAGAAGCTCCATACAAGTAATGACGCCAAATCTTCAAAGCAAACACCACGGCTGCTAGCTCTAGATCATGGGTAGGATAGTTCTTTTCATGAGGTTTCAATTGACGAGATGCATATGCTATGACTTTACCCCCTTGCATTAATACACAACCCAAACCCTTATGTGAAGCATCACTGTAAATCTGGAATTCCTCATTACCTGATGGAAGTACAAGAACTGGTGCTGTAACTAACCTCGTCTTCAACTCCTGGAAGGCTGATTCTCTATCCTCGGTCCATTCGTACGCCACTCCCTTCTGAGTTAGTTGTGTTAATGGTACTGCAATCCTTGAGAAGTCTTTCACAAACTTTCTGTAATAACCTGCCAAACCCAGAAAACTACGAACCTCGGACACATTAGTCGGTGTCGGCCAATTCACAACGGCTTCAATCTTACTTGGATCAACAGAGATACCTTCTTCAGTAATCACGTGGCCCAAAAATGAGATGCTGGCAAGCCAAAATTCACACTTGCTAAGCTTGGCATATAATTTCCTGTCCCTCAGGGTTTGTAAGGCTAGTCTCAAATGCTTCTCATGCTCATCACCACTCTTGGAATAGATCAGTATGTCGTCGATGAAAACAACCACGAACTCGTCTAGGTACGGTTTAAAGACTCTGTTCATCAAATCCATGAATGCTGCAGGAGCATTGGTCACTCCGAAAGGCATCACCAAAAATTCGTAGTGGCCATATCTTGTCCGAAAAGCAGTCTTCTCAACATCCTCGGCCTTAACTTTCAGCTGATGGTAGCCCGACCTGAGATCAATCTTAGAAAAGACCCGTGCCCCTTGTAGTTGATCAAGTAAATCGTCAATCCTCGGCAATGGATACTTATTCTTAATGGTCACCTTATTTAGTTCTCGGTAGTCGATACAAAGACGAAGTGTACCATCCTTTTTCTTGACAAATAGAACTGGTGCTCCCCAAGTTGAAGTGCTCGGCCTAATAAATCCCTTGTCTAACAATTCTTGTAATTGTAGTTTCAGTTCTTTGAGTTCGGCTGGGGCCATTCTATAGGGTGCTTTAGAGATAGGCTGGGTTCCCGACATAACGTCAACCGTAAATTCTATTTCCCTATCGATTAAGTGGCCAGGCAAATCTTTTGGAAAGATGTCGGGGAATTCTCTAACCACGGGGATGTCGGCTAACTCAACATTTCCATTCAAATCACTTAGTATACTACACAGATAACCTTGACACCCCTTTTGGATCAACTTATAGGCTTTCATGGATGAGATTAAGTAAGGTGGGGGTACTACTCCTTTACCCTGGAAAATAACCTCGGCTTGGTTTGGGGGTTTCAGTGTGACATTCTTCGAAACACAATTAATAGATGCATGATTCGTTACTAACCAGTCCATTCCCAATATGACATCAAAGTGAGTCATGCTTAACGGCATTAAATCAACTAATAATTCTACACCCTCAATCACAACAACACACGCCCTATAAATGGATGCAACAATCATAGTCCTCCCAGATGGAGTAGACACATATAACACATAATCAAGGGGTTCTTGTTCTCTATTTAACTTCTCGGCAAACTTAGCAGATACAAATGAATGTGTAGAACCCGAATCAATCAATATGTATGCATCTTGAGAGCAGATTGGGAGTATACCTGACACGACTGTCTCAGCATTCTGAGTGTCTCCTGGTACCAATGCAAAAACTCTGCCCTGTCTCGTCTGTGCCCTCCCGATGTTATTTCTCTGTGCAGAGCCCGAGGTACTCCCATTCTTCTTACCATCATCAGTCCTTGCCTTCGGACAGTCCTTCACACGATGACCCATTTCACCACATTCAAAACAGGCTCCTGACGCCCAACGGCAAACTCCGGAATGCGGCTTCCCACAACTTGCACACGTCGGCTTAGTATTACCTTCCTGGTTCGAGTTGCTGGAGCTGCCCACATTCGCTTTCTTCTTGGCGTTAAACGGAACTCGGCGATTATCATAGTTCTGTCTCTTCCTCTGGCTCTCTCCTGAATTCTGATATCGGTTCAAGTTAGCTTCTGCAAGGATGGCCTTGTCCAATACTCCGGCGTAAGTCGGCATGTTGAGCATGTTAACTCGATCCTGAATTGGTCCACGCAGTCCACTTTCGAACTTCCTAGCTTTTCTATATTCATCATCGACCATGTGAGGCGCATATCTCGCCAATTCGGTAAAAGTACGGTCGTATTCTGCCACTGTCTTGTTGCCCTGTGTCAGAGTCTGGAACTCTGTGGTCTTGCGATCTCGGACACTAAGGGGAAAATGCTTGTTGTAGAACAACTCCAAAAATCTAGCCCAAGTCAACCCTGGGTTACCTTCTCTGGTCATCATCCACCATCTTCGAGCGTCGTCGTCTAATGTGAATGTTGCCAATGACACCTTCTGGGCGTCGGTGCTGGGAAAAATCTCGAACAGCTTCTCCATTTCCAAGACCCACGCTTCGGCCTTCATCGGTTCAATACCCCCAGAGAATCTCGGCGGCTTCATCTTTTTGAACTCTCTGATCAAGGCTATGGTGCCGTCCCCATATAAAGCTTGCTGTGGAGGCACTTGCGGCGCTGGAGGAGGTGGAGGTGGAACTGCATGTCGGCCGTTTGTCTGCTCGGCCTGGGTAGAAGTAGTACTAGTGTCTTGTGGCCTAGGTTGTCTCAACTCACGGACCAAACCTTCGACCAATCTCTCTAATCTGTCCAATCTGTCTTCGGGATGATCTCGGCCAACTGGTGGTCTACCCCTTCTCATGATGCTAAGAGTATGCAAAATGTGACTTTAAAACAAAACGATCAAATAATATGCATGCAAATAACAAATGGTCACGCCGAGATGATGCACACATTGTCAAGTAGCAAGCATTATGATGCAATCCTAACATCAATTCTAAGGGAAATCCTATGCTCTTTAGGACTCGAAGTGTGTGAGTAACGTACTATAAGAAACTTGTGCTCTGATACCAATCTGTCACGACCCCATTCCGCCCCTAGTAGAATGGTGCCGTGATGGCCAGTAATCCGAGATTACCGAAGGCCAACTTTCAAAATTCACACACAATCAGAGTATAAATACATGGGGCTCACAAGTGCGGAAGCAATATATACAAATCTAATTAGTCCATAAGAGCTGTGCATAAGTCAAATGGAATGGCATACATCTTTACATAGCTTTACAACTTGAATACAAACAAAATGAAGTACAAAAATACATCTTGACCAAAAGGCTTCTCAAGCCATCATATACAAAACACAATGAAATGCAAGCTAAGAAGCATGATCTTCAAGATGCTACAAAATGCGAATCCAAAACAAGTTGCAAAGCACATCTAGGCGTCGCCGCCGTCCTGCTCATCACCTACATATATATAGAGAGGGTGAGCTTGGATACTCAGTGAATGGTACAAGTAATAAAGGGTTTGCATGCATGATATCCGAGATCTTTAACGAAACAATACATAATCATAGCTTGTAACAAAACATGGGATGAATCAAGTTCATCTAACAAATCTTTCAAGCTTCATCAATCAAAGTCTTTCAAGGCTTTCAAGTTTCAAGGGATGACATTAACAAAGGTGCTACAAAAGCTTAGAGTCCTCTAGCACGTAAGGACTTTCAAAGTTGCTACAAATGCTTATAGTCCCCTAGCACGTACGGACTTTCAAAGGTTGTGCTACAAATGCTTATAGTCCCCTAGCACGTACGGACTTTCTACAAATGCTTATAGTCCCCTAGCACGTACGGACTTTCAAAGGTTTCAAACCAAAGCTAATACTTGATACACAAAATAGGGATAGTCATTCATGCTTAACAAATACTTTTTACAAAACAAGCAAAGCTTTTATCAAAACTTTATAACATACTTTATTAAAAATACCACTCACATAGTTCTTCAAACGTCGGGTTACAACAAGGATCCAAGGCCTACAAGCACATAACAAATCCCATTGAATGCATTTCAATAAGGCAAGGAGAGATGCTCAAAATGGACATGAAATGCATCCTTAAAACACGAAGCTTACATGAATACAAATGATCTCGGCATTCCTTCAAAACTAAGTCGGACCAAAACAAAACACTATTTCTCATCTCGGGAAAACATAATGGGCACCAACCAGGTCTTGGCCGAGGTCCCACACCTCCTTGCCGAGGTGTGGTCCCGATGGCCACATTCAAGGAAATGAAGTCGGGAAAATCTGGGTTTCCCTCTGCTGAAGAACATGAAGAACATGAACATGAAGAACATGAAAAATATGAATGCTCAATCACAACTTGTTATTACAAAAATCTGGGATTTCATGAGATGAGTTCGAAAACATGGACCTGGGTACCCATACTTGAAGATCTTATGAAAACAAACACAAAAACATGAATCTTAATGCAAACTTTCGGATCAAACGAGGCTTTTTCTTCAAGAACACATGAATGCCACTTTCTCTTTCTAAACCCAACTTTAAATAGATGCATGGCTTGCAAATCAGGTCTGATCATGCAATGCAGCTAGATGATCAATAAGAACAACAAGAGTAGATTAAGATTCTAACCTCAAAACTCGAATCTAACGGTTCAAGCACCCAAAGATCAAGCTTGGAAATCTACTCCCTCTCTAGGAACTCCTCTCTCCTCAAGAACAAAGAAATATAACAAATGATACATTTCTCTCTCTGCCGGCTGATTTAACACTCAGCTCGGACACGTGGCACTACCGGTTGGTTCTCCTCAAAAAGGTGACTGAGTGAAAAGACAAGACTTATGACAAAGTGTTCAACAAGCAAGATGGCATAGGCACTCCGGTAGGTAATGATCTCGGCTAAGAACAAGGCATCGGCAAGTAAGGGAACAATGATCTCGGCTATGAAGGACAACACTCGGCCTAGTTGTGCCACACCTCGGCCTAGATGTGCCACACCTCGGTCTAGGTCACACCAATCCAGGAACAAGATCACTCAGGCGCAAAGGTAACATCTCAGCCTAGATAATACATATCTCGGCCTTGGTGATACACACCTCGGCCTAGATGATGACATCTCGACCAACATGTTAGGGCAGAGGTGTTGGTCAACCGGAAATGGTTCCAAGATAGTTCTAGGCTTAAGGTGACCTCGGCTTGGATTAACCTAGGCTAAACACACACCAAACAAGGTACAAAGCATGCAAGTAACACTTATGCAAGACAAATCAAGGTTTGCAAATGCAACATATCAAGACAAGATCATGTAATATATGCAAGCATGACTAGAGTAAAGTGAGGGTTGTTACACCCGGAAAACACAAATGATTTAACATCAATAATGTAACACCAATTAGGTGACATCAATAATCCCCACAATCACTCCACAAAATCCCTAAAAAAATGGAAATGTTAAACCATACCTTATCCACATACACTCAATCCCAAAAAAAAAATAAAAAAACATAATCACAATAAGTGACAACAAGTAAACTCAAATATTATTAAATCAAATCATAATAATACTACTACAAATAAAAAGGACTATTTGGTTTATAAGAAAAAACATGTAGGACTAAATGGACTAACATTTTGCCAATGAGATTTATGAGTAATTATTCCTTCATTTTTTTGGTTGCAATTATTCTTTTTCTTTTTTAATTGGAAAATGCTACGTTGATTAGAAGCCTTTAAATGGTTAACGGACTAGGCAGCCCAATCAATTATTAACTTTTCCACTCCAAATTGTAAGATCAAGGCCAAGCCCCCAAGGTTGATTATAATAGAACGTTAAAGATTTGACCAATTGACAAACTCCATCCATTCTAATAGTTTAATTAGGTATAATCAAATATGGAAATGATAATTATTTTTTGCTTCCTACATCATTCTATGTTAACAACCAAACAGTGGAAGGAGAATGAGCTCGTAATTCCATTCACCATATACCACCATGGAGTTTACTTCAACTCTTTAATGTGAGACTTTGTAAAAATTATTAATTTAAAGAAAATAAGGAAAAAAAAAAACTTAATCGATTAGTTGGCCATAATAATTGCACGAAAATTACTATTCCTTTGCTGCATTTACTGGTTCCAAATTCCAATCAATACTGTCCTAAAAAATAAAAAATAAAAAAAAAATTCCAATCAATACAACCAGAACTCTTTACTTCTAAAATTCTAATTGATCCTAAGGCAATTAATTTCACTAATATGTCTATTTAAGTGGTAATTTTATCATGAATAAATAATCTGACTTCGTTGTTGCCAGGTAAAGTCCAAATATCCATGCACTCCTACAAGTCTGCATCACAGGCCATTAAGATCAACTCTTGCTTGTCATCCTCATACTTTATGTTAAAAGCACCAACCTTTAATGGCAGCCTCTTTGTTACCTCATTCTTCAACTCAATGATTCCGGAGGTCGACAGAAATCGAAATCATGTCATGTCTTCTCCATATGTTGCCTTTACAATCAGGGTGTTCATTTCTTGCCTTGCAGTAACATTTGGCACAGCTCGAGCCAGATTAGTCTTGACTCGCTTGGAAGTTGGGCCAGTTCTTTGACTAGATCCCAACACTGCATTCTCTGAAAAGCCTTCTGAACTTCTAATTAGCGGTAGATCTTAGGGGGTTTGAGGCAGTGTGGAAAGAATGGCATCAGGGTTGCAATGAGCAACTAAGGGGTTTGGTCTAGTTGATTGAAACACCAATTCAGAGGAGCCCCCAACTTTTGAACATTGTTCATTAGTAACACCAATGAATAAATTCTCCTTCGGAGTCATTTTACCAAACTATTGCAAAATACCAGTTTGCACACGAAGTTCATTGTGATAGCCCCCAGGCATATGATCCAGCAGCCTCTCAAACTGTTTAAAACCCACTTCCGTTGTAGAGCAGAGTGATTTTCCCTTTTCTCTTTGAAGTTCAGAGCCTGGAGGCTTTGGTTGATCAAGTACAAGAACAGTGGGAAGTAAACTTGGACTCGTAGAAAGAGTAGGATCGTTTGCTCCGGCACTTGGAACGGATTCATCTACTAGCTTTACCTTGTTTCTCTTACAAGATGGCCACTTCAAGATATCAAGCTTCCTACATCTGTGCTTTAGAGTAGATTCACTAACTGCAAAAACAACAATAAAAATAAGAAATACTCCATTTATGTGCTACTACTATTTTTTTTTCATTATTTATTTTATTTTATTATTGCAAGTGATTTCTGATGCCGCTACTTTTGGATTAGTCCGCTTTGATATAATATAAGAACAATTCAGCCAATTGAAAGCAACATGAGCAGGAAGCAACACTTCAACTTCAAGAACACATGCGTACCATTTAGCTTGCTTGCAGTGTCTAGACGAGTCAGATAGAAATGTTGTTCAAGAATCTCCCGACTAAGTGAGTCCCCTTTTTTTTCCAGATTTTATCTTGGATGGTTCTCTGGTATCTTCTATCTCTGAAAACACAGCAGCATTGTGGCTTTGACATGCACTAATAACACTACTTCCATTCTCTATAGGACCACCATTTTGTCGGGCTTGAGGCTCTAGTGGAGACCTAGCAGTTTGCAATATCTGAAAATAGTCAAACCTCAAATCAAGTTTCTCATTTGTAGATGATTTGTTAACTCTGACATGCTGCATCATTGTTACCAACAGGGAGTACAACAGAAGGAATTAGTATTTGTGAACTGAAAACCAAAATTATATTTTAATAGCTTCACTAAAGAAATGATAAAATTCGAGCACGATAAATCTTGTATATCTTATTAATGTTGCATTATGATCAAGAAGGTAATCATTTAAATATATAATGTTTAAATGATAATCACTAATGTAAAATAGTGTGTCAATATAGAACTGAGGTTAGATTCAAGAAAATAATAGTTAATTTAAATTTGAATAGCCGCTAAAAGAAAGAAATATAAATATTTGCAAATTTCAACAATCATATTGTATGGATTAATTTGCCCCATATTTGGACCAAAATTGATAAACATAAAATATGAGAAATCAAACCTGTAACACCCGCATCCTTTAACCCATTGGAGAGTGTATTTAATTCCTTATTTTCCTTTTTGGGAGTCTTTAAGCTTTGCATGTTTGAATGTGAGGTGTTGGTGATGAATTGGGATTAATTTGAGACATGCATGTAAGTAATGCAAGGAATTGAGCTCCATTGTGATGTGGTTTGGTGTCTATGGCATGTTAGTACAAATATATGTGAGATTGGAGCCTTAGTATGCAAGAAATGGGTTGAATGTCGAGTTTGAACTCAAGGGAGTGTTCTGGAAAAACCCAGAATTTTCGACGTCCGCTCGAGTGGGGGGAAGTGCCGCTCGAGCGGAGAATTCGAGCTCCCAGCATTTTCTACAGACATGGTTCCCGCTCGAGCGGGGAAGTTGACGCTCGAGCGGGGAGCCATGTAGGCAGGCAGTCCGCTCGAGCGGTAGAGTTCGCGCTCGAGCGGGAATTTGAGGTAACCAGTACTTTTGCAGACTTAAGGGTCCGCTCGAGCGGGGAATCCCACCCTCGAGCGGGGACCCTATTTTCTGAAATTTTGAAAATGCATCATGTGTTCTGTTTTCCGTTCTCTTTCACTTGTAAGCACTCTTAGGCATATGTTAAGCATTGTAAATGAGTTAATGAGATAAGAATAAAACCTAATGAGGAGTATGTGAATTAAAGAACGGATTGAACTGTTAGTGACCCTTTTGTGTTCATGAAATGTGTAGGGTCAAGCTCCAGGGCAAATCTACAAGCCGATCACTGTGAGTAATGTCGATATTTGAATGCTTGTGAATGTCCAATTGTTTATTCCCTTATAAGCTTATGAATTGCTAATTGGGATTGTGGATGTAAGTTAAACATGAATGGACCAAAGGTCGTTTAGTTAAACATGAATGGACCAAAGGTCGTTTTGTTAAACATGAATGGACCAAGGTCGTTTTGTTAAACATGAATGGACCAAAGGTCGTTTTGATAAACATGAATGGACCCAAGGTCGTTTTGATAAACATGAATGGACCAAAGGTTGTTTTGATAAACATGAATGGACCCAAGGTCGTTTTGACATGAATGAGTGGGCCAAAGGCCGTTCTGACATAAATGAATGGGCCAAAGGCCGTTTTGATACGAATGTGTGGGCCAAAGGCCGTTTTGACATACATGCCTGGGCCAAAGGCCGTTTTGACATAATCGAATGGGCCGAAGGCCATTTTGACAAGAATGGAAATCTGAATGGGCCAAAGGCCAGAATGTTTGGAATTGCAGTCACCTGATTTGTATTTAGTTATATATATCTGTTAAATAGAAATATGAATTGGGCCCAAGGCCGTTTGGAATATGTTGTTCTACAATGTTATGTAAATGCTGTATTTGATATTATTCACCGGGCTATCGCTCACGCTCATTCATGTGTTTGTAGGTGAGCCAAGAGATGCACAAACCCAGCCCCAGTGAAGTTTGCCAGGAACAGCATGAGTTTTGGGGAGTCAACCTTGTGTCTCACGCACGAGACCCATCCTTGCCATTTTGTTATGTATTTACACTTTGTCTTGTTGGCAAGGACTTTATGTATATTTGTAGATAGTCTGTCATGGGTTGACTAATTTTGGATGATCCTGTGCGTAAAGAATTTTTGGAACTGTACTTTTGATGTGGGTTATTAACGCATATGTGTATGGTTTGCTTGGAGTGCATATAAGCACGGCTCTATGGACAAAGTTTTAATTACTGCTTCCGTTTGGCCCCTTTACTTTGTTAAGCTACGTTTGTTTTGGTTTGAGGCCGTAGGTAATCTCAGGATTACTGGCCGGTTATGTCCTTAACTCATAGGGGCGGGTTTGGGTCATGACATAAATACTACAAATAAAAAGGACTATTTGGGTTATAAAAAAAAACATGTAGGACTAAATGGACTAACATTTTGCCAAATGAGATTTATGAGTAATTATTCCTTCTTCTTTTTTTGTTGTAATTATTCTGTTTCTTTTTTAACTAGAAAATGCCATGTTGATTAGAAGCCTTTAAATGGTTAACGGACTAGACAGCCCAATCAATTACTAACTTTTCCACTCCAAATCGTAAGATCAAGGCCAAGCCCCCTAGATTGATTATAATAGCACATTAAAGATTTGACCAATTGACAAACTCCATCCATTCTAACAGTTTAATTAGGTATAATCAAATATGGAAATGATAATTATTTTTTGCTTCCTACATCATTCTATGTTAACAACCAAATAGTGGAAGGAGAATGAGCTCGTAATTCCATTCACCATATACCACCATGGAGTTTACTTCAACTCTTTAATGTGAGACTTTGTAAAAATTATTAATTTCAAGAAAATAAGGGAAAAAAAAAAACTTAATCGATTACTTGGCCATAATAATTGCACAAAAATACTATTCCTTTGCTGCATTTATTGGTTCCGAATTCCAATCAATACTGTCCTAAAAAATAAAAAATAAAAAAAAATTGCAATCAATACAACCAGAACTCTTTACTTCTAAAATTCTAATTGATCCTAAGGCAATTAATTTCACTAATATGTCTGTTTAAGTGGTGATTTTATCATGAATAAATAATCTGACTTCGTTATTGCCAGGTAAAGTCCAAATATCCATGCACTCCTACAAGTCTGCATCACAGGCCATTAAGATCGACTCCTGCTTGTCATCCTCATACTTTATGTTAAAAGCACCAACCTTTAATGGCAGCCTCTTTCTTACCTCATTCTTCAACTCAATGATTCCGGAGGTCGACAGAAATTGAAATCATGTCATGTCTTCTCCATATGTTACCTTTACAATCAGGGTGTTCACTTCTTGCCTTGCAGTAACATTTGGCACAGCTCGAGCCAGATTAGTGTTGACTCGCTTGGAAGTTGGGCCAGTTCTTTGACTAGATCCCAACACTGCCTTCTCTGAAAAGCCTTCCGAATTTCTAATTAGCGGCAGATCTTAGGGGGTTTGAGGCAATGTGGAAAGAATGGCGTCAGGGTTGCAATGAGCAACTGAGGGGTTTGGTCAAGTTGATTGAAACACCAATCCAGAGGAGCCCCCAACTTTTGAACATTGTTCATTAGTAACACCAATGAATAAATTCTCCTTCGAAGTCATTTTACCAAACTATTGCAAAATACAAGTTTGCAAACGAAGTTCATTGTGATAGCCCCCAAGCATATGATCCAGCAGCCTCTCAAACTAGCCAAAACCCACTTCCGTTGTAGAGCAGAGTGATTTTCCCTTTTCTCTTTGAAGTTCAGAGCCTGAAGGCTTTGGTTGATCAAGTACAACAACAGTGGGAAATAGACTTGGACTCGTAGAAAGAGTAGGATCGTTTGCTCCGGCACTTGGAATGGATTCATCTACTGGCTTTACCTTGTTTCTCTTGCGAGATGGCCACTTCGAGATATCAAGCTTCCTACATCTGCGCTTTAGAGTAGATTCACTAACTGCAAAAACAATAGTAAAAATAAGAAATACTCCATTTCTGTGCTGCTACTATTTTTTTTTCATTATTTATTTTATTTTATTATTGCAAGTGATTTCTGATGCCGCTACTTTTGGATTAGTCAACTTTCATATAATATAAGAACAATTCAGCCAGTTGAAAGGAACATGAGCAGGAAGCAACACTTCAACTTCAAGAACACATACGTACCATTTAGCTTGCTTGTAGCGTCTAGACGAGTTAGATGGAAATGCTGTTGAAGAATCTCCCGACTAAGTGAGTCCCCTTTTTTTTTTCTAGATTTTATCTTGGATGGTTCTCTGGTATCTTCTATCTCTGAAAACACAACAGCATTGTGGCTTTGACATGCACTAATAACATTACTTCCATTCTCTATAGGACCACCATTTTGTCGGGCTTGAGGCTGCGGTGGAGACCTAGTAGTTGGCAATATCTGAAAACAATCAAGCCTCAAATCAAGTTTCTCATTTGTAGATGATTTGGTAACTCTGACATGCTGCATCATTGTTACCAACAGGGAGTACAACAAAAGGAATTAGTATTTGTGAACTGAAAACCAAAATTATATTTTAATAACTTCACTAAAAAAATGATAAAATGCGAGCATGTATATCTTATTAATGTTGCATTATGATCAAGAAGGTAATCATTTAAGTATATAATGTTTAAATGATAATCACTAATGTAAATTAGTGTGTCAATATAGAACTAAGGTTAGATTCAAGAAAAATAATAGTTAATTTAAATTTGAATAGCCGCTAAAAGAAAGAAATATAAATATTTGCAAATTTCAACAATCATATTGTATGGATTAATTTGCCCCATATTTGGACCAAAATTGATAAACATAAAATATGAGAAATCAAACCTGTAACACCCGCATCCTTTAATCCATTGGAGAGTGTATTTAATTCCCTTATTTTCCTTTTTGGGAGTCTTTGGAGTTGTTGAATGTTGGTTTTGGAGGAGTATGATCTAATTTAAACTTGTTGGGTTTGTTTGTTTGCGCTTGTTCTTGTCAAAAAGTTCCTTGGGAACTTAGAAATTCTATTTTGGGGTTGACAACAGCCTTCCTAAGGGTCGACCCTTACCTGTTGGTGAAGTTTCTGGAAGTGTTGCTGGAATTTAGGGTCAACACCAGCCTTGGTGGTGTCGACACCTGCCTCTTGTTCCTGTCCACAAGGGTCGACACCGGTCTGGGAAGGGTCGACCCTTGTATATTGCAGAATCTGGGTATTGGTTGCTGGAAAATAGGGTCGACCCTTTCTGTCCAAGGATCGACTCCTTGTTTGCTGCCAGCATTGTCTTTTCTTGCTGGAGGGTCGACACCACCACACCAGGGGTCGACCCTTGCGTGTTTATTTTCAGATTTGTGGGTCCGAATGGGCCCTACCTTTGGGGGGTTTTGGGCCTATTATTTTATTGACCTTAGGGCTACTTTCCTGCTACTATAAATAGGCTCCAAACATAGTTTCATTTAACTTTTCTCCTCTTTCTTCTCTCTCAAATCGTGAGTTTTTCTCTCCCTCTAAACTCAAGCTTTTGGCACTTAGATCTCTAGATCTACTCACCTAGAGTTATCTTTTCACCATGGTCCTTTGAGAAAGGTTGTAGATCTCGTCAAGGGCTTCCTTTTGGTCCGATTACTTCGTGGTTTCGTCACCATCGATTTTTGGGTCGTCATCTCTTGGCTTCAAGAGGTAGGGGTTTCTAGTTCTCTTTCAATACCCTCGTTTATGGATAGATTTGTGGTATTTTCTTTATATAAATACAAAAGTTTATATTTTTATGTACATTGTGATGACTCGTGAGATTGGGGGTTAGGGTTTGAAGAGAGTCGGGTTGACTTGTTGGTTCATGATCTTGGGTATCATGAGTTTGGGTGTAAAAGTAATAGAAGGGTTGGAATGAAATGTGTTTTTGTGAAAAGCTTTAACTTCTCTTAAAAACCCTAGTTTGACTCATGAAGATGGTTAATGGTTTTGATTCAATTAAT
The DNA here is from genome assembly GCA_030407325.1 of Camellia japonica. Lineage (NCBI taxonomy): Eukaryota > Viridiplantae > Streptophyta > Magnoliopsida > Ericales > Theaceae > Camellia > Camellia japonica. The sequence goes on from JAPPVO010000031.1 coordinate 113,491,124, forward strand.
AATAGAATCATGAAATTAAGGTGTTAAATTACATGTACAAGTTTAATTGAAATTTTAAAGAATTTGAGTAATTTATGTAAAAGTTGCGATTGAACTCATAATGTTGATATTTTAAATTATGTTATAATAGGAAACCAAACTTGGGGAAAAGAAATTACTAATGGTAAGGATGATGCGGGAATTGTGATAAAATGATGAAGTGAATATTTAAGAATCTTATTGTATTATGTTACATTGTGTTAAGTCAAGGTTGGGTTAAGATAAGTGTGAGTAACAATAAATGGGAGATTGTGAAATATGATGATGTTACGTGAGGGAGTTGTATCAAAGAAGTAAATTCTAGAGATTTAATTTATAGCCTCACATAGTAATTGATAATCGATGTGTTGTGAAAATTGATTTGGAAGACTTGATAATAATATGGAAGAGTAAAGAAATAGTTTGAACCAAAGAATTATGAACACATGAATGACTTGGTGGGTAATAGAAAAAGGTGGTGGAACATAATGTGTACTTGTTATGTAAGTGGAATTTTAACCTATGGTGGATGCGTTTTGAACTAATGTGTTACAGGAATAATGAATGATGTGTTGGCTTTGCCCACTAATCACAATGACGGATGACTTGATAAAATTTATGGAATGTAATGTTGTTTTGGGGTCCGTTTCCCGCCGTATTTTGAGCCGGCAAAGTGTGGCGCTTGAAATAGGTTCCGCCTTCTATAGACGGCCCGAAATCCGCTCCGCGCGCGAGGGCGCGAATTGTAGTTCTAGCTACTACAGTTCGAACTCAATGTCACGGTTCTGAATCTAATCTCGTAAAGTGCAATGCAAGACCGATAAATCACCAAAGAGTCCAAATCCGGCAAATCGTTTTGGAAAACTGATTTTTGTAAAGAAGTGCCAAACATGGACTGCTTTGCCAGATACAGAGTCGCCACCTAAATATTTTGTTTTGGGGGAAATTTAGGAACCCCTGACTCGTGCCTAAGGTCACGTGTCCGTCATCACCAAAGTTGCCTCGGCTCGAGAACTTGGGTATGAGAGGGGAAGGTCATGCAATGAGCACCCCTGCTCGCCCGATCAAAGATCGGCCTTTACTAAGCATGATATTTTGTTTTTGAAAACACATGTGTTCTTATTCCGTTTATTAACCTAGAATTACTATGCGATGCGTATAGCATACAAGTATAGACTAGATTGCCTAAGTTGGAACAAAACATTGCATGTTCATTTGCGAAAATGATTTGAAGTTTGCTACTCGCAAGTAAGCTAAAACGAGGATTTTGATGAATTGTTCCAACTCAAGTAATCCAACCTTCACCCACAGGCATTCATGCAATTAAGCACTTAAGCAGTTAGCCTCATGGCAAGCATGCTATCATGGCAACACTCACACTCATGCAAGATGCTAAAGCATAAAAGCTTACCTAGTACTCCGAGCCAAAACAAAGAACTAGTTAGAAATCATGCATGATCCTAGTTCATGTTAAGATGCCTAATGCAACACATGCAAGAATGCAACTAGAAATAGGCTCGGCTGTTCTAAAATGGCATATGAATGCCACATTTGATACATGTATTCAAATAGGAATTGAAATACGATGCAGTTTGTATGATGCGCCGAGCCCGGTGCATGCAAGACAGATGAATGATGCACACATGCAAGCGTAAGGATGCTAATTGAAACATGTCCTAAAACTAACCACTGAAAGCAGGTAAGTAAAAGGGAGAAAGAAATAGGGGCTGGAAGACATGCATCGCACATATGCACGCTTATTACAACAATTCGCCCTTTCGACGGAGGGTCCGAATAAATACGCTAAGCTAGCTACGCTAAGCTAATCAACTAATCTAATAATCTAATTAGACTAATTATTACACAACCGAAATCAATAATAAGCAATCTACTTACTAATTATTACAACACTTAATTAATTAATTACAAACAATGAATGCTAACTAACAAGTAAACATTAAATCAGGCTGCCTCAGCTCTGCCTTGAACAAGGAACGATGCATGCTCTCGATTCCCGTCCCGAAAAGCTCTCCAAATGCTCTCGAGAGGCTCTGTCTGCAGGGTGTCCTTGAGAACTAGCTGTTGGATCTCACAAAAACAATACTGAGGAGTGCACCAGTGGCCTGCCGGCTATGAGGAGCTGCTGCCGACCATCCTGCCGGCCATCAACAATGAACTGCCGGCCAACAATAAGGGGGGTGCCGGCCACTGGTGTGCTGTGACACCAAGCTGCAGTAGAGCACAAAATGGAGAAAAGGGAGGGTCTCCTAAGGGTATGTACGCACTATGCCACTCCATATCACCTCAAAATATCAAGGGATAGGCACCGTTGGATCCAAAACCATCAATCATGCATCTTGACGCATGATGGCCAAATATCCAACTTGTACGAATTTCAATAAATGCATGACAAATAAGACACTTAGACCATCCCCTTATCATGAGGAATCAAAGGCAATGGAGACCAAGGATGATTGGCTCACTTCATCACTTCAAGTATGAAATGAACCAATCTTCCTCGTGTTCAATACGACATCCGATTAAACACAATGCAAAACATGCAAACAACATGAACAACCTAACAAGGCTAATGGCATGCGCAATGCACAATGCTAAGAACAACAACTAGCATACACAATGCTAAATGACAACTAGCATATGCAATGCAATGAACATGGCATACACAAAAGCAATGAACTATATGGCATACACAATGCTATAAACTACATGGCATACACAATGCTATAAACTACATGGCATACACAATGCTATGAACTACATGGGATACATTACTTGGAGCGCGTCCACCGACACTTTGAGTGGGCATGGTTAGATATACTTGGTTCGAGGAGCATTACAGAGGGGAGAATCCCGAGACTGACGAGGAGGTGGCGCAGTACGCTAGGGGCTTCCTCCTATTCCTTTTCGGTACCACCTTGTTTTCAAATAGGTGGAATACCATGGGTTTATACTTCCTCGGCGCTCTGGTGGTGCTCCAGCAGGTTCATTTCTATGACTGGGGCGCAGCCGACCTCACCACTCTCTATGGGTATATGAGCTCGACCTCTCGGATGTGCGGAAGATGATCGGCGGCTACTGGCGAGCTTGGGAGGTACACAGCTTAGTTTCTCCCTTTTCATTATTTTGCTTAGCATTTCCTGCTTTTGTTTTGTTCAACACTTGTACTTTTTGCATTCTCTATATCTGCTCTTGTACTGTGTGCTTTCTGCTTTGCATTTTCTGTACACCATACATACTACACACTACATACCATACACTGCACACACGAACTCTAATAGCTGCTTTAGACCTGCACTCCTTATGCATCGTACTGCGTTCTGCTTTCTGCATGTTCTATGCTCTGTTCATACATTGTACTGATCACATCTTTCTCACAGCTGTGGGTGTACGCATACTACCCGACACTTGCTCCAGAGCATATGGAGGAGACCCTAGCAACAGTCCCATTCTCTGATGTATACGACGGCCAGCTTCGTCGTAGGACTCGAGAGAGCTTTATGTTCTTCCGGCAGTATTTCGATTCGATCACGGCCCGCGAGGTAATTTTGCAATGAGATTATTTCAATTAACTCGATGCACCCACATTAGTTATTTGACAACTGATCATCTTGTTCATTCTCTTTTCTCAAATCACGTGGCAGCCATGGGATGTGATTCCGTCAAGACTACGAGATCAGTACCACACTGCCCGGACTGTCTCCCGCTACCACATCCTCTTCGAGGGTCCAATCTGTCACGCCTAGTTTTTGAGTGAGCGCTTCGTACGCTAGACCTTGGGATTGCCTGTTCCATTTGTACCGACGGCACCTCCCCCATCGATGAGAGAGACACAGGCTGTCTGTCGACTAGGTGATCCAGTTCATGGTAGGACTGGAGACGGATTACTTCCGCGCAGAGGGCGACTACGCGACCTTTATTCAGACGCATCTGATGCCACCCTTGTCCAGTGTCTGAGGAGGAGAGGGAGCGAGGGCTCCAAGTGCGGGAGGGAGAGGCGGAGCGACCAGATCTTGTAGGAGGAGAGGTCCTGAGGGGAGATAGGGCACTGTATGGCCAGCGCTGCCTACTACTATGACATGCTGAGGGCGGGCTGGAGAGACTTATCAGATTCCCATCGCTCCTCCTCCAACTGGTCATGAGCTTGTCGGAGTTCGCGGCTCGACCCCGGTATGTGCTATACCCTTCATTCTGTACAGTCATTTCATTTCATTTGATATCCCGCAGATTACTAATTATCTCAACACTTTGCAGGCTTCCATTGAGTACACTAGTCAGTCTCTGGAGCTGACGGCCTCGGTGATGGCGATGCTGCAGACGAGCATGGACCTGCTCAGTATTTATAGTATTTCGGTAAGTTCTTTCAAACTACACTTCATGCCACAAAGTCTTTTCTTGAGATGCCCTCATTTGCACAGTTCCACACTGCACTGATCTGATACATTGCTCCCATACACCGCTCATGGTACACATACACTGCCAATCATTTACTGCTCACAGCACATTATTCCTTGCATTTGATACATTTTGATTACTAATGCATTTTGGCGAATTACCCTTTTTTCAGATTCCTTTCCTGATGCCAGGCCCATCAGATGCCCTAGCAAGAGCAGGGGTGGGTCCTTCAGCACCTCCCCGAGTAGCAGGGGGAGTGGGACGAGGGACTCCAGCGCACAACCGTAGTAGAGTTAGGCGTGCTCACGCCGGGAGTAGTTCACGGGGGCCTGCCCCAGATGATGGTGAGTCTAACGAGGAGGCAGTGAGTCCGCAGTCAGAGTCATCTCAGGATGGAGATAAGGCTGGGGATGGCTCAGATTCAGACTCTGACAGTGGAGATCCTGCACCTTCTTCCAAGAAGAGCACCAGGACGGATTCCCGCACTTGAGGCTACCGGTGCCGATCCATATATTTTGCTGCTTTTTTTCTTTTTTGCTTTATTTTTCTTTGTACTGGTAGTTTTGCACATTGTACTGCATCAGGCAGGTTTTATTTTCTTCAAAACTATGTACTTTTGCAAAAGAAAATATGATGGAATGAAATAGCTCTTTTTGTTGAAAAAAATGTTACATTTGTATATTCTATGCATCGCATCGTATCGCATCACTTTACACAACAATGTAAATGAGTTTGAACTTTGTTTTGAAAACTAAATACTCGAATCGCATTAATCAGGTAGTGAACCGACTAACAACAAAACAACTTGATAAGCAAAACAAAGACTTAACAAGTTCACAACTCGATAAGCAAGTTACAACAACTTGATAAATGAGAGGAAGATGATTACAACTCGATACAAAAATGAAAACTAATACGTCTTAAACGAGACATAACAAAGTCCAACAGGACAAAACATGACCTTAAAAGACAAGAATAACAGGACTCCACTGCAGCAAACAACTGGACTTTCACCAAGAAGGTTAGTGAGCATGAGGGAGAGGCTGCCGGCCACAGGGGAAAGCCTGTCGGCCATCATTGTGCCACTGCCGGCCACTGATGAGCTACTGCCGGCCATCTACAAGCAGGAGCCGGCCATCGATGGCAGACTCTCTGAAACGTCGACATCTGTCATCCACTCACTGCCTTATCTTCTATATGAGTTCCAGCTTCGGGATTCTCTTCATTTCAGCTCAGTTTTGCACCAAATGGAAGCACTTCTTGTCCAAAATCTCAAAAATTGGATTGCCGACTTGGATGGCTCGGAAAAGCTGAATTTTCGGGGCTTCGACATAAATGCACTATTCACGTTGAGTCGTACCCCGCTGCGTTTTTCGTTCCTCCATGCCGCGAGAAGGTTTTGGAATCTGGTGACACACGTCTTTAGCTTTGGTGGACAAGAGATGTGTCATACTTTTGAGGACTTCCAAGCTTTAATAGAATCCGAGCGCGATGAAGAAATCTTGCCTCAATTTCGCTTCGGCTACGTCCAAGCCTTAGGACGGATATGCGGCCTTACTTTGCATGACGCTCGGTCGTTGATTCACGACGGAGAGCTGGACATTCTGAGCTTGATTTGCCGATTTTCTGATGCTGGTGACCGCGGCGATCATCATTGGCAGGGTTATCGGCGACATGCACTCTGCTTGTGCATGTTGTCTCATTTCTTGCTTGCCCCAGGCTCCGGAGGGTTTCGCAATCGTTTGGTTGAGGTTACAGAGGGCTTGAAAGAGGGTAAGAGCTGCATCGCCATGTCATTAGCTGAGACACTGATGGGTTTAGATGCTTTTCATCGCCGGGAGACGGCTAGAATTGCGGGGAGTCCACTACTATTGCAGGTAATGTTTTCTACCCCATCTCACATATATTTCTCACATCACTCGGCCCTCAGGCTCGTTTTTTTTTTTTTTTCCTCTCAAAACCTTTTTCTCACTTTTCTCTTAACATACACCTCTCTATTCTTTAATCTCTCATATTTCATCCCTCTCCAGGTATGGTTGATGGACAAGTTGAGAGTGGTGGACTCATGCCTGGCATATTCAGCTCGCAGCTATTTCTTCCGATGCCAGCTAGTCGATGTCCCGGATGAGGGATGGTGGTACAACTGGATATGCAGTTTATCTGCTCTCGACATTGCCTGGCGCTGCCCTTGGCTCAATCTACCACCAATGAGTTACAGCATGACCCGCCAGCCCGGGATTCAGTTGATTGGCTTGACACACTGCGTGTTTTACTTCCCGTTCCGATTTCGGTGCCGGTTCGGTCATGATCAGACTTGCCCGGAGGAGGGGATAGAGTACCCTGCTACATTTCCGGTTCGAGGTGCGCAGCTAGCTCGGTATGCCACAGCCTGGAGGATGAGAGAGCTTCTTGCCCCCGCTCCCATTTTCAGTTACACCTTCTCTGATGAGTGTATAGCTTGGCTTGATGAGGAGGCGCTGGTCAGGCCCACCTTGGCATCAGAGGCTTCGACCAGCTCTGGGAGGGGACATAGGAACACCTGACTATGCCCCAGATTTATTTGCGTTAATCAGAACTTTCAAGTTTTCTTTATGAATGTAATAAAAACAACTTCAATTTGTATTCAAGAGTAGGAGAACTCTGTACTTAAATCAATGTAATTGAAGGTTGTGGATACTAAAAATTTTCCGTTTGGTCCAAAAATGGTCTAAGTTGTAAAAAGATTATTTTGAGCAAAATCAACTTTTATTAAAACTTTTCAAAACCATTTTCGCTATGGATCACAACTGGACACACCCGAGATCTATCACTGAGATGTACAGCCCCGGATCCCCAACAACTGGAAAGTTGCCCCTAGTCTGAATAGCACTGTACTGGAGATCACAATTGAGCTCTTGAATGCAGAGTAGACAAAGATGGCCAAACATGATCACATGGACAAAGTTGATCGGGGAAGTGGTTATGGCTGGACTTCAGGATGAAGTTGCCTACGTATCCCAAAGATGGGAATCAAGCCTTACGTAGTTTAGCTTGGGTTCACTCGTGTATTAACACTCTCCTTTTGTGCTCTAACTTTTGCCAAGGCCGCCCTTTCTGGATTTTCAACCTTGCGAGCTCAGTTTTTATCATTTCAAATTTTTTATGCTCTAACTTTTGCCTAGTTCGCCCTTTCGGGCTTTCGGCCTAGCAAGCCACTCATGGAAAATATCTCTTCAACTTGTCCATGTTGATTGGTTGGGAGAACTCTAGGCCATCTAGGTCCATCAGAACGACAGCTCTACCCGACTAGATAGACTTGATGATGTAAGGGCCAGTCCAAATAGGTCTGAACTTGCCCCTAGGGTCGTGAATGGGAGCTTGGTTGTCTTTGAGCACTAGATCCCCTTCCTTCCAATTCCTGGACGTAACCTTCTTGTTGAAAGCCCTGGCAATTCTCCATTGATAACCCTGAACATGATACAGTGCTTTCAGCCTCCTCTTATCAAAGAGCATAAGTTCTTCGAACCTGCTTTGCTGCCAATCTGCCTCAGCTATCTGCATTCAGCCAATACTCGTAATGACGGAACCTTAATTTCGATAGGCAGAACGACCTCCATCCCATAGACCAAGGAATACAGAGTCGCCCCAGTAGAAGTTCAAATTAAAGTCCGGTAGCCCCACAGAGCAAACGACAGCTTATCTGGCCAATCCCAGTAGGTTTCCACCATCTTCTGCAAAATGTGCTTGATGTTCTTGTTGGCGGCCTCAACTGCTCCGTTGGTTTGCGGCCGATATGTAGACGACTTATGACAAGCCACGTTGTACTTCTCCAACAAGTCGATCACTTCTTTCTTGAAGTGGGAACCATTATCTGAAATAATCTCGTTTGGGACCCCGTAGCGGCAGATGATGTTGTTCCTGATGAACTTTGCAACATGCGATGCCTTCAACACCACATAAGATTGGGCCTCAACCCACTTTGTAAAATAGTCTATCGCGACCAAAATGAACTCATGCCCATTGGACCCCTTCGGAGTGACAGTCCCGATCACATCAATCCCCCAGACTGAAAATGGCCGTGGCGAAGTCATGTTGTATTGCTTCGACGGCAGAATGTTCATGCGATTTGCATGGACCTGACATTTGTGGCATCACCAAACAAAGCCAATACAATCCTCCTCCATGGTGGACCAGTAATAACCCTGTCTAAGGATCTTCCGAGCTAGCATTACCCCGTTCATGTGCGCTCCGCACTCTCCTCCATGGATGGCCTCAATCAGGCGTTTCGATTCTTCACCGTCAACACACAGCTTATGCATCCCGAGATGACCTCTCTTGTACAGTTTACCCCCGCAGACGATGAACTGAGCAGCCATTCTTCTAATTGCCCTCTTATCTTTGGCATTTGCCCCTGGTGGATACGCCTCTTTTTCCAAGAAGTTCCAGACATCGTAATACCAGGGGTTCTCATCTTGTACCTCATCTATGGCAGCAATCAGCTCGTAGGCCGGCACAAATTTCTAGTCAATGATGATCGGACGCATCCGGACTCCGAAAGGGATGTCTATCATAGAAGATAAAGTTGCTAATGAATCTGCGAACCTGTTGTTCTCTCTTAATAGATGAGCGAAATTCAATTTTTCAAACCGAGGGATCAGCATGTCCAAGGTCTGGTGGTAGATTCTCATCTTTTCTTCTTTGACTTTCCAATCTCCTTTAGCTTGAGATACAACAAGGTTCGAGTCCCCGATGACGTCCAACCGTTTTGTCCCTAGTTCTAGAGCTGCTTCTAGCCCAACGATACACGCCTCATACTCTGCCTCATTGTTCGATACTTTGAACCGGAGTTTGAATGCTAAAGGTATGCAGGAATTGTTGGGCACTATCAGCAACACCCCTATCCCATATCCGTATTGGTTTGATGCTCCGTCAAAGTACATCATCCAGGTTTCGTCTTCGATATGCAAAATGGCCTCGTTTGGGAATAGGTACTCAACTGCTTTATCTCCGTCCACTGGGTGATCGGCTAGGAACTCCGCTACCGCTCTCCCTTTCACTGACTTGCGCCCCATATACTTCAGATCAAATTCGGAAAGCAGGAGCAACCAACGGGCTAGCCTACCTGTAAGTGCCGGTTTCTCGAAGAGATATTTGATGGGATCCAATCTCGAAACCAGTATTACAGAGTGAGCTAACAAGTAGTGCCGCAGCTTCCTGGTAGCCCATACCAAGGCCAGACAAGCCTTCTCCAGCGGAGTGTAGCGGGTCTCGTAACCCAGCATCTTCTTGCTCAGGTAGTAGATAGCTCTCTCCACTTTGTCATTAGACTCCTGTGCAAGCATGCACCCCATTGTAGTTTCAGTCACTGAAAGGTACAAAATCAACGGTTTCTCCAGCTCAGGCGGTGACAACACAGGTGGGTTCTGTAAATATTGCTTAATCTGTTCAAAAGCAGCTTGGCATCGGCCATCCCATTGGAACTTCGTTCCTTTCTTCAGGAGACCAAAGAGTGGTTCACAAGTCAAGGTTAATTTAGCAATAAACTGTCTTATGAATTGCACTTTACCCAAAAAGCCTCGCACCTCCTTTTCAGTCCTCGGTGGTGGCATTTCTAAGATGGCCTTGATTTTGGAAGGGTCGACTTCGATACCTCTCTGTGTAATCAAGAACCCCAACATTTTCCTTGCTGTAACACCAAACGTACACTTCTGAGGATTCAACCGCAATCGAAATTCTCTGATCCTTTGGAAGAACTTTTGCAAGGCGGTGTAGTGGCCCTCTCTTTCCTTGGACTTCACAATCATGTTGTCCACGTACACCTAAACCTCTTTGTGGATCATGTCATGCAATATTGTGGTTGCAGCCCGTTGATATGTAGCTCTAGCATTCTTCAGCCCAAACGACATCACTCTATAACAATAGGTCCCCCACGGGGTGGTAAAAGTAGTCTTCTCCCGGTCTTCGGGTGCCATCACAATCTGGTTGTAGCTTGAAAAGCCATCCACGAATGAGAGCAACGCATGCCCAGCAGTGAAGTCCACTAATTCGTCAATATGCGGCAGAGGAAAGTCATCCTTTGGACTGGCTTTGTTCAAATCCCTGAAATCCACACATAGCCGAATTCTGCCGTCTTTCTTCGGCACTGGAACTATGTTGGCTAACCAAGTTGGCTATTCAGATGCTAGCAAGAACCCTGCGTCAATTTGCTTGGTGACCACTTCTTTGATCTTGATGGCCCAATCCGGGCGGATCCTTCTAAGTTTCTACTTAACAGGTCGGGCCTCTGGGTCAAGAGGGATCCGGTGCTGTACAATCTCAGGATCGATTCCAGGCATGTCTTCATAGGACCACGCAAAAACATCTTTGAAATCTTTTAACAAAACGACTAAGCGCTCGTGCTCCTCCGAAGACAACATGGACCCAATTTGGACCAGCCGCGGGTCCTTCCCAGTACCAACATTAATTTGGGTGATTTCATCAACCAATGGTTTTACAAACCTCTACTGCTCTTGTTCTAGCAAATATTTCAAAATCGGAGGAATTTCCTCCTCGTCGTTTTCATCGAAATTTTGAAAGTCCTGATTAATATAATAAATCAAAGGCACAAAAAAGTACTCAAAGGCCACAACCATTTCATTCTCATTAATCACTTCCAAGTCGCCTGATTCCTCTATTATAACAGACTCAAAGGAAAAAGAAAAAGACGACCTAGATAGGACTGTGGCATCCGGGTTGTCACCCCTAGGAATACCGGACTCAGACTCAGACGAGCTGGAACCTGATTCTGACTCCACAGACTTGGTGGAATCAGATTCCGACTCACTACCTGACCTGGTGCTGCTCGATAAGAATCTCTCCTCGTACTGCCAGACGAGGGAGGGTGCGATGGATGCATCCAAAATGTTTGAAGGTGGGCTCACAGCCGTTTCATTCCCGATCATAGACACTGAGAGGTCATCCCCCAAGCACTCATGTACGATCGGAGGATCTGAAAGTAGACAAGCTAGTTCTACCCCCATTTCAATCTCGGTGCTCTCGGAATCCACTTCCTTACACTACTCAACCTCAGCTGATGGGTCTGTCTACTCCTCGGCAACATCATCCCCGGACAACTGCAAGTCGAAGAAGATCTCAAATCCCAGCAGGCGCCTCTTCTCTACATTCAACCACGGCTCTGGGAAACCGCAGAACAGGAAGTCCTCCTTCTCCCGGACGAAGCGTCCGTTCAGGGTGCCTTGGATAGGCCGATGCATCAACTCAAAATGTTTCCCAGTCTGCTTGGCTCTGGCTCTTCCGACCATCTCTTTGCCTTTCCTCACCCAGTCCTCTTTGGTAGGCAAATAGCCTAAGCCAAAGGTATGCGGGTTGTGCGGCACTTCGTCCGATACAGTAATGCCCTTCCAGCCACTTTTTCCTAGTCCCATCCCAGGGATGTGCTGAAGCTTGTTCATGAGGTACACCGACTGTGCGCTGACATACAACCCCTCATCAACAACTAAGATGTTCTGTACGACCCGGGCCTCGGCTAGGGTAAATCCTGATAGGAACACATCCTCCACGCCGTGCTCGATTTCCAGAACCGATGTAGACACTTCTGGCGGCGGATGGATTGAAGAATTCCTGAAAACTATAGCCACCCCCTTCCCGTGGGGGTACTTCAACATCTGGTGCAAGGTGGAAGAGACTGCCTTCACCTGGTGCAGCCATGGCCGCCCGAAGAGTAGATTAAAAGTTACGGGAACGTCCAAGTCATGAAAGTCAATATCGTGTTGTCCTGGGCCAACCTTAGTCTGAATCTGCACAGTCCCCATCACCTCTCTGCTAGTGTTGTCATATGCCCATATCACCTGGGCAGTTGGCACAAAGTCTGCGAGCTTCAACCCGATTGCATATGCCGTCCTTGACGGGCACACGTTAATGGCGGATCCCGTGTCAACAAGGACCACTGGTACCCATTTGTCTCTACACTCCACGGAGACGTAGAGTGGTTTATTGTGATCCGAGCCCTCAGGTGATAGTTCCTTGTCAGAAAAGGTCAACGTCGGGGAAGCTCCTCCCGGAAAGACCAGCCCTACCAGCTGTTCAGGTGTAATGTCGATTGAAAGTTTGGCCTTGTCCATTGCAGAAAGGACAGCTTGTCTATGAACTCTTGAAGCCATAAGCAGTCCCCAGATGGAGATGTCTGCCTGTATCTTCTTAAGCTGTTTCAGCACAGCCTCTTCTTCGAGTAACTTTTCTTTCTGTTTCTCCGCCTCCTTGTCCTTCCCGGACGCTTCTGGTTGATCTAAATGTGGGGGCTTGAAATACCGCCCACTCCTAGTCATGTGGTCAACCTCGCCAATGTACCAGGTATCAACCGGCTGGCTTTGCCCCTAGTCTTCATCGGTGTGGGCAAGACATAGGTCATCATCTTCCCACCACATGCCATCAGCAGCTGACAAACACCTGTCCGGCTTCGTTACAGCTATTCCTGTGCCCGCAGCACCTTCCGTTCCTGTGCCCGCAGCAAGTTCCGTTCCTGTACAAACAACACGTTCTGTCTCCGCAGGGGCCTTAGTCTTCTTGGCCCTTTCAGAATCTTCGATCCTTTCCTTCTCAAACTGCTTCAGCACAGCCTGATGTTCAGTATCTTCCATACCCAGACTGCCCGTGTTCTAAGCAAAATTCTTTACACCGGTGCTCTCCGGTGGTGCAATCTAATTCTCGGCCCTCCCGGCCACAGCTGATGTCCTTGTCCCTGACGGACCCTATTCTGGTTGAGGTTGTTCAACAACATCTGGTTGGTCGTCAAGCTAGCCAGTAGACTCTACTGACCCATCTAAATCAAACCAGTTGACTGTCATGTCCCCTGAGTCCTGTTCATTGAAGAATCGAAGGTTCGCGATGTCCTCCTCCAGTTCTGCCAGGTCATCCAGCCCCTGATTAAGTCCATCTTCCCGTACTACACAAATCTCTGCCCCCACTGGCAATTCCACATTCGGCCCAGCCTGGCCTGCTGATGTAATGTAATCGCTTGGGTTGTACCTAAAGCTCATAGACCCCTCAGGCTCTGTTTGATCATTCCCATCTGCCTCCACAGTTGACCCAATTCTATCTTCGATAGCCACCACCACCGTTTCAGGTTGGGTTTGGGAGATGTCCAACATGCACAAGTCAGTGCTATCAGGAATGAACACCTCCGGCTTGGGTAGGTGGAAAGGAGTGACATATATGCTAGGGTCGTATGACACAACCCCAGTTTGGATTAGATTGATGCATTTGGGAGGTAGAGCTTGGTTATGTGGTGGGAGAGGGTTGGTTGTGACATTCGGTTTCTCCGGAGGCACGATCACCCTGTTATCAATGAGATCCTGAATCTCACGACGCAATCAAAAGCACTAGTCGGTGTCATGACCATGCTGTTGGTGAAAGGCGCAGTACTTGGCTGGGTTATGGGAAGCAGGGAGTCTGTCTGGTAGTGGCCGCGGCTCTAGGGGCTTCAAGTGCCCTTTCCTGATCAAAACCCCCAAAGCTTTGGACGGGGGCATGTATAGTGGAGTGAAGGTTTTTTGGCCTCGGGGGGGATACTTAGTTGTTTGTGAGCTACTTCCGGATGCACCGGTGAATGGCGTAGCTGCAAGGGTTCTTGGGGTGGTGGTGGTGGTAACCATACCTACATCTGAAGATCTGACAGCTGCAGCACTGCTTGTGCCTGCATTCGTAGTGCGGTTGAATGCCCTCTTGGGCTGCTCTCTCTCATGGTCAATCAGACCTTGTTTCATGGCGTCCTCGAATTGCACCCCTATCTCGTGTAGATCTGCAAAGGTGGGGAGGGGGAGAACGATCATCTTTTGCATGAGTTTGGGCTGGAGGTTGCGCACAACCATCCGTATTTGGTCCTTGTCGACCGGCTTGATGGTCATCATCGAGGCTTTAGCCCTCCACCGGGTCACAAAATCGGAGAAGCTCTCCTTCAGCTCTTGCTTTGTTGTCTCAAGATCACGAGTTGTGACCTCGATCTGCTTGTTGTAGGAGTATTGAGCTATAAAGGCCTCAGCCATCTCCTCCCAGCTTCTCTTTACAGAGTCCTCCAATTTTGCGTACCATATAGCCGCTACACCCGACAGGGTCTGGCCAAACAGGGAAAGCTTCTGCAATCTAGAGAGGCCCATCGGCCTTAGTATGTCCGAAAACAGCTGCAAATGCACCATAGGATCTCCAGACCTGTCGAAACAGTCTATGTGCGGCATTTTAAACCGATCTGGCAGAGTCACGGCCGAGTCGGTGCATCCATCCTCAATATCTAGAATGGACTTCACGCCTGAGACTTCTTGAAAGGCTTTTCCAGCTTGCTCACTTTTAACATTGTGGGGTCCACCTCCAACTCAAAGGGAGAATCCGATAGGTTGGTAGGTGCTTTGGATAGCTGGGGTAGGATTGGGGGCGGAGCTGGCCCCGTTGGAGCGTCCGTATCTTCCTGGACGTTAGCTGTCTTCCCGAGTATTGGAACTCTTGGTGGGGGAGGAGCTTGGTGCGAAGCAGATGCTCCGGTTTGCTGCTGTAGCCTGGCGATTAACTCTGCCTGTTGGGCCATAACCTCGGCCTGGCGTGTGGCAAATTCTATTTGACGGGCAGCATCCTGCCGCATGGCTTTCATACTTTCCTGGAGCTGACGACGCATCATCTCTTCCAAGCCTGCCATATTGTGCTGATCTAGCTGAATAACTAGTATATCTATCCCTGTAGTAAAAACTGAGACCTCAGCCTGATTGTTCACTGGTGGGGTAGACAACTGATCTGACGACCGTTGTACCGATACACTGCGCCTTTTTGACCTCCGTCTGGTAACCGAGGGTAAAGAATGGAACACTGCTTGTTCGTCTATCAGATCCCTGGATCGATTAAGTCTACGACCTCTAACCCAGAGTGCTCGGGGAATATCTACCTGGTAGAATGCAATGGTGCTAAACTACCTTGCAAAAAGATAAATAAAGCATAATAAGGAAACAATGAACATAAAAACGAACAGTATAACGGCTTAAATTAACACAACACATAGTTGGCAAACACAAGCTGAATGAACTGTTCTTAACCACTGATCACTGTTCCCAAATCACTGCCCCAAATTTGAATCTGATACCCACAGGTAAAATTGATTCCCAGATACTGATGCCTGTAGGCCTGATACCCATATTTGCAAATTGATACGTGCATTCCTGTAGAGCCCAACTCTAAAAGCACATAGCAAGCAAGTGAGAGCCAAAACACCCCTATGTTGGGGTAGGGTTTCCCTGTCCTAGTTTCGTCAAGAACTAGGGTTTCACTACGCACACAGCGGTTTCAAACAACCTACAATCGGGTAAGCAACCTGTCCTAGTTTGGAATAGTCACTATGGATTCCGATATGCACTAGGTCGAATGGTCAAAAAGGGTGCCCCGGTAAAAAAAAAACGGGGTTTGTGTTCCCGTCATGGCAGAGCCCGCAACCGGTCAGCCTTATGGCGTGCTTTTCAAAGCGAGCCTCCGGCAAACCGTTCAGGAATAGCATACAGCAAACACGGTGTCCTAGGCACACCGATGCAAATGCAATGCAAAGAAACACATAAGTGTAGTCAAAACAAGACATCATGAGTTCGAGTCAACTTCTTTAAATCCCCAGCAGAGTCGCCAGAAACTGTAGACTGCCCGAACTCCGCTCCGCGCACGAATTGTAGTTCTAGCTACTACAATTCGGACTCAATGTCACGGTTCTGAATCTAATCTCACAAAGTGCAATGCAAGACCGATAAATCACCAAAGAGTCCAAATCCGGCAAATCGTTTTGGAAAACTGATTTTTGTAAAGAAGTGCCAAACATGGACTGCTTTTCCAGATATAGAGTCGCCACCTAACTATTTTGTTTTGGGGGAAATTTAGGAAACCTTGACTCGTGCCTAAGGCCACGTGTCCGTCATCACCAAAGTTGCCTCGGCTCGGGAACTTGGGTACGAGAGGGGAAGGTCATGCAATGAGCACCCCTGCTCGCCCGATCAAAGATCGGCCTTTACTAAGCATGATATTTTGTTTTTGAAAACACATGTGTTCTTATTCCGTTTATTAACCTAGAATTACTATGTGATGCGCATAGCATACAAGTATAGACTAGATTGCCTAAGTTGGAACAAAACAATGCATGTTCATTTGCGAAAATGATTTGAAGTTTGCTACTCGCAACTAGGCTAAAACGAGGATTTTGATTAATTGTTCCAACTCAAGTAATCCAACCTTCACCCACAGGCATTCATGCAATTAAACACTTAAGCAGTTAGCCTCATGGCAAGCATGCTATCATGGCAACACTCACACTCATGCAAGATGCTAAAGCATAAAAGCTTACCTAGTACTCCGAGCCAAAACAAATAACTAGTTAGAAATCATGCATTATCCTAGTTCATGTTAAGATGCCTAATGCAACACATGCAAGAATGCAACTGGAAATAGGCTCGGCTATTCTAAAATGGCATATGAATGCCACATTTGATACATGTATTCAAATAGGAATTTAAATACGATGCAGTTTGTATGATGCGCCGAGCCCGGTGCATGCAAGACAGATGAATGATGCACACATGCAAGCATAAGGATGCTAATTGAAACATGCCCTAAAACTAACCACTGAAAGTAGGTAAGTAAAAGGGAGAAAGAAACGGGGGTTGGAAGACATGCATCGCACACATGCACGCTTATTACAACAATTCGCCCTCTCGACGGAGGGTCCGAATAAATATGCTAAGCTAATCAACTAATCTAATAATCTAATTAGACTAATTATTACACAACCGAAATGAATAATAAGCAATCTACTTACTAATTATTACAACACTTAATTAATTAACAAATTAATTAATTACAAACAATGAATGCTAATAACAAGTAAACATTAAATCAGGCTGCCTCAGCTCTGCCTTGAACAAGGAAGGATGCATGCTCTCGATTCCCGTCCCGAAAAGCTCTCCAATTGCTCTCGAGAGGCTCTGTCTGCAGGTTGTCCTTGAGAACTAGCTGTTGGATCTTACCAAAACAATGCTGAGGAGTGCACCATTGGCCTGCCGGCCATGAGGAGCTGCTGCCGACCATGTTGCCGGCCAGAGATCCACACTGCCGGCCATCAACAATGAACTGCCGACCACAATAAGGGGGGTGCCGGCCATTGGTGTGCTGTGACACCAAGCTGCAGTAGAGCACAAAATAGAGAAAATGGAGGGTCTCCTAAGGGTATGTACGCACTATGCCACTCCATATCACCTCAAAACATCAAGGGAGAGGCACCGTTGGATCCAAAACCATCAATCACGCATCTCGATGCATGATGACCAAAGATCCAACTTATACGAATTTCAATAAATGCATGACAAATAAGACACTTAGATCATCCCCTTATCATGAGGAATCAAAGGCAATGGAGACCAAGGATGATTGGCTCACTTCATCACTTCAAGTATGAAATGAACCAATCTTCCTCGTGTTCAATATGACATCCGATTGAACACAATGCAAAACATGCAAACAACATGAACAACCTAACAAGGCTAATGGCATGCACAATGCACAATGCTAAGAACAACAACTAGCATACACAATGCTAAATGACAACTAGCATATGCAATGCAATGAACATGGCATACACAAACGCAATGAACTATATGGCATACACAATGTAATGAACTACATGGCATACACAATGCTATGAACTACATGGCATACACAATGCTCAATGGAGTTAAACCAAAGTGGGTAGACCTCAGCCATGCCCAAATCAGTGGCCAAAAGTGCTGAAATGATGGTATGAAAAGCATGAAAAGGCAAGACAAACATGCATGCCAATTTGCTCAAGGATTAAGGCACAAAGATGCGACTCTTAAGCACACTTAAAGAGTGACAAGCATGGATATGTGACAGCACCATAAGTTCTGAAAACATGTATGGAATGGTGCCAAACCACCCTAGCAAGACAAGCATAGCATGCAAGAAAGCTCAAAGCTTGAAACTAGCAAAGGGAATTAAACCATGGCCATGCAAAGCAAGCCTCAAAGGGGCAAGGGCATCCAAAATAGTCCCAAGGCAGGTCAAAGTGAGACTAAAAACATGCTTGAACCTAGCCAATACAAGCTAGAACAAAAGGCCGAGAGCATGAAGCATACAAGGGTACAAAGGGGTATTGCACTACACCTATTAAAACCAAACAAGGCATGACTTGGACAACATGAAACAGAGTTGCATCATGATACAACAAGACCAAAAATGCACTGATATGATGGCCCAAAGGCCTAGGCTTGATGGCATGCACAATAATTCATTCTTGAGGCATAATGCAAACATCACAAGTATAGCATGGTAGGGGCCTCAAAACTCAAGACTAGTCAAAGCATTTGCACTATAGCTATACAAAACATGAGTCATATGACCATGGTAGTCCAAAACAGTCCTAGAACAGCCCAAAATATGCATAAAATCATACTGGAGCATAGCCAAAATATGCTAGAATAATGAGCCAAAACATCATGCATACAAGGCTAGTAAGCAAGATTTGCACTACAAGTACATGAGCCACTCAAGAGACAACCAAATCAGCCTAAATAAGAGTTATGACATGTCAAATGATGATAAAAACACCTACTGAAATGGAGCCAATACACGCTAGAAAGACAGGCTACTTTGATGAGCCACAAATGGGATTACACTACACATACAAGAAGCATGCAAGGGGTGACCAAAATAACCATGGAAAGAGTTAAGCCAGGTCCTAAAAGTCACAAAAAAGTTCCTGAACTAAGCTTCCAAAGTATAGAGATACATGCTCCTTTGATAGGCCAATAACTCAAGCAAACAAAAACAAAAAGAGAGGGATCACCCCCTCTGATTTGAGGCCTCAAAACCACATGCCTATCACTAAAAATCCACTAGATTTTAGTGGCTAAAAGGCCAAACAAAGACTAACTCAAAGGCCTTATGACATGGTTCAAAATAAGGCCAAACAAGGCACACAAGAGGGTAGGACACCCCCAACACCAAAGAGACCTTAAACAATCATCAAAAGAACTTAAATACAAAACTTTTTTCAGTTGAAATAAAGGCCTAAAAAAATATGCAAGGATGGCCAAAATGTGATACAAACAAAGGCTTAAATGGGGAATATACTCACCCTTGGAGTTCAACTTCGAAACCAGCAACCTCTGAGGCCAAAAACCAACTTTCAGAGCTCAAACAACACTCTCAAGAACCTCAGCTCAAAGATGGTGGTGTATCACTAAGTGTTGTAGTGCAAAAGTGAGAGGAAAATGGACTTTAAGGCACAAACCAACAACAATATAGAGAGAGAATGAGAAATATATATATAGAGAGAGAGATATCTCTTTCAAAGTTGCTGAACCTCTACTGGGTAGGAGGGGCCTCTCCTTATATAGGAGAATGCAAAGCAAAGCTTGTTAAACAAGCTTGAAAAGGGCCTCATCCCTCTATACATATGGAGGAGGGATGAGTGAAAACCAGGTGGCTCAAAAGATCTGGAGTGAAATCTGCTGAGACAAAGTGTTCTACCAGCCATCAGCTATGGCTGGCAGTGCCTCATTGATGGCCAGCAGGCTTCATCAATAGCAGGCAGGGACAAATGTATGGCCGGCAGTGCACTCTGAGAAACAAGTTGAAAGGACCAACCCATGGTCCCAAAATGGGGCAGAAAGGATACAGGGTTTGAAAAGCACAAACCTGTGACGTTCCGCTGTGAAGGTCGAGTACTGGACAAGCAATCGAACTTGTGGCTGGATGTACCTGCAAGCACAACCGAGTCTTGAGGACGGTCAAAAATGGGGTGTCTACACCTTCCTTTCGGCTTGTGACCGGTAAAGCGTGAGGTTCCATGTTCCTTTCGGCTTATGATCGATAAAGCATGAGGTTCCGCCTCCCTTCTGGCTTATGACCGGTAAAGCGTGAGGTTCTGCGTTCCTTCCAGCTTGTGACCGATAAAGCATGAGGTTCCGCCTTCCTTCCGGCTTGTGACCGGTAAAGTGTGTGATTCATGGAGATGACTTGTTAATGGATTTGGTGTTTAATATGACATTATTTGAAAGAATGGAAAATGAGATGGTAATTAGATTAGAGGTTGGTGATGATAGACTCACTGGATTGCTTGTGACTATAAGGGGAAATTATGAGTTTTGTTTTGTAAATAATTGAGACATTGTGTTAAAATTGTTATTCTTGTGTCATGTTTGAACTCTAATTGATAATGTAAATGTGGATGTGATGTAGTTGTAATATGTTAGATTATAATTGATAATGCAAATGCAGATATGATGTAATTGTTATTGAATATAGAGGAGATCTGGATTTCTACATTGAGGAGTTACATCAAATATGAATAGATTGGTTGGAGTAGCATATATGTGGGATGTTTTGGAGTATTAAGGGAACTTGAACTTGAGATTATGGAGTTATAATAAATGTAACTAGTAAAAGGGGAGAATGGGAATAAAAAGAGGAATGTTAAGATGGGAATTTAGCAAGGAATATTTTGGAATGGGTTAACAAATTTAAAATGATGTTGTTCCTTAAACGTATTTGTTTTCAAAAAGGATTTATGGTTTTCTAACGAAAAGGGATAGTTTTGATGGTCGAAGGTTTTTCTTTAAATGTTCAAATAAATTTCGAGAAAAATATACGCTACATATGATATTTTGAAATTACAAAATGTCACTGTACTATATGGTATCACCTTGCATGCATGATCATTTCTATCTATAGGATGGTTATTGTTTTTGAACGATGAGATTCCTACTAGGCAATTGTGCTCACCCCTTGTTGTTTTATTTTTTTTACAGGAAAAGAATTTGAATTAATTGGTTGGAGGATTAGGAAGTTCATGTATCTCTTATGTGTAATCTCATTGTGCATTGATGTTTGTAATTATTTATTTGTAACTCCATAGCGGTAGCTTGACATGTATTATTATTATTGTTGTATTCATCATGAGAGAGAACATGTACTATTATGTTTCTATTACTCAAGGGTAATAGATATTTGTAATTCTAGGCTTTCAGACTCCCAATTAGATATGTCTGCGATTACTGAAATTTTCAACTTATGAGTGATTGAATGAACCTCTAGAATGCATTAAATAAGCAACATGACCATCATTGGTGATAGCCTATGAAGTTAACAATTCCAGCCATATTAGAACAACATGACATTCCAAGGAATTTGACTCAATATCATTCTTTTTTTTTTTTCTTTTCTTTTTTTGAAACATTCTAGACTAAGATAAATGAAAGTTAACAATAATCTATGCTATATTTGAAACGACAAAGAGCAATAGCTTTCATAGTTGTCTATGTTCGTTTCAATGTGTTCTTTGACTGCTCTTGCTTTGTTAGGCCCGTGGGAAAGAGATATCTTTGATGATTAAATGAATTATATTCTAGAGAGAGAGAGAGAGAGAGAGAGAGAGAAGATAAGTCTACTGTTGAATTCAAAAAAAAAAAAAAAAAACTGTTTCTTAATCACTCTCAATTTCGTTGTTCTTATTCCATCTTGATTGTAGCTTGTAATGCATGTATATTTGTCCGACATGCAATATGATATACAAGATGTTGAAACAATTCGTCTTGAATTCTTTAGTTGGTGGTCTTCGGGTCTACAAAACTTGGCGATGATTTTGTCTATGTAGAACATAAATTTGGTGTTTCAAGTCGCGTTACTTAGTCACTTTCCTAAAGACAATATTTGCACCCACCAAACGGTATGCAGGGAATTACTGCAAATTTGCCTTTAGGATACAATAAAGCCTAATCTAAGGATCAAGTCTACCAATGTCTCCACTGACGACAGTAGATCAAAATACTCTTGATATAATAAAGAAAACCAAGACACTGATAATCAAGTTCGTAGAATTTGATTACCAGTAAAAAAAAGTAGAAACTTGCTTAAGAAACTCTTGATTGAAAACTGTAAATCAAGAGGAGAGAGAGAAAATTACAGGAATGCTTTTTGGACTTTTTGGATGATTGAAATGGTTGATTTCCCAGCCTATTTATAGGCCTTGATACATCTAATCGAATGGTCATGTCCCTTGATCGCATCTGATCAGATTTAACTGTTGGATCGACGATCTATGGAGCAAATCAATCTCACACCAAATAGACGCCTTGACTGATCACACCTGATCACGATCGGGTGCCATCTCAATCGTACAATTGCGTATATCTCCAATGAACGGCTATGATCAAACCACTCCAGATCAGACACGTAACCGTTTGATTAGTTGGTTGACTTATCGCCAACGGATGCCAATCACTGCCACGTGGAGCTAACTGTATTCCACGTCACCCATACCACGTCGGATCCATGTCATCGCTCCTACCCGTCTGATGCAAATAGAAAAGTGCCCTATTGGCGCCTTGCGCCGATGCATCCATGCAAAGTGTAAAGTGCGTCATCAATTGCCACACAACCCACTGCCTATGCCACGCACGCACGCGTATGCGTGTATGGACCATCCTTGCGGTGTGAGTGCATGCACACAAGTATCCATTTCATAATTCCATATTCAAAGGAATATTCCATGTAGCACTTTATTAACGATGTGTTTGATTGGAGGATCTGGGGTGTAATAAGCCTCACTTTGCCTTAGTCATACTCTCATGCATTTATGTGACTTTGTCTTGTTAAGTTACATTCATAAGATCCTGTTTTGTTTTGTTTAAGTGTTGCTTGCATGTTTTGTTTCTTACTTGGTGCGTGTTTAGCCGAGGTCATCTTAAGCCTAGGTTACATCTTTGAACCTCTTACACCTAGGACCATCTTGAAACCACTTTGGTTGACCTCCACCTTCCCCCTGACATATTGGCCGAGATGTCATTATCTAGGCCAAGGTGTTCATCACCAAGGCCGAGATGTGTATTATCTGGGCCAAGATGTTACACTTGCACCTAAGTGATCTTGTTCCTGGATTGGTATGACCTAGACCGAGGTGTGGCACATCTAGGCCGAGGTATAGCACAGCTAGGCCAAGTGTTATCCTTCCTAGCCGAGATCATTGAGACCTTACTTGCCGAAGCCTTGTTCTAATCCGAGGTCCTTACCTGCCGGAGTGCCCATGTCACCTTACTTGTTGAACACCCTTTGTCATGGTCTTGTCTTGTCATTCAGTCACCTTTTTGAGGAAACCCAATCCGGTGGTGCCACGTGTCCCAGCAGAGGGTTAAGTCTGCTGGCAGTAGAGAAAACATATCATTTTGTGTGTCATATTTGCATGGTAGAGAGAGAAGCTCTAAGAAGAAGAGGAAGAAGTTCTTAGAGTGGAAATAGATTTCCAAGCTTGATCCTTAGAGTTTGAACCGTTGGATTCGTGTTTTGAGGTTAGATTCTTGTTTTGCTCTTGTTGTTCTTTATGTTCATCTAACTACATTGTGTGATCTAGCATGATTCATGAGCCATGCATTGCTTTGAAATTTGGTTTTAGAAAGAGAAAAATGATGTTCTTGTGTTCTTGAAAGAAAACCATGTCTTAATCCGAAAGTTTGTATCAAGATCCATGTTTTTGTGTTCGTTTTCATAAGATCTTCAAGTATGGGTGCCCAGGTCCATGTTTTTGAACTCATAGCATGAAATCTCAGATTTTGAATAAATAAGTTATGATTTTTGCATTCATGTTCTTCATGTTCATATTCTTCATGCTCTTCAAAAGACACCCAGAATTTCCAGACTTCATTTCCCTGCATGTGGCCATCAGGACCACACCTCGGCCAAGAGGTGTGGGACCTCGGCCAATACCTGGTTGGTACCCAGCATGTTTTTCCGAGATGAAAAGGCAGTGTTGTAACTCCCAACATGTTTTGCTTGTTTTGACTTGATTTTGAAAGAAATGCGAGATCCTTTCCTGTCAAGTAAAGCTTGTTTTAAGGATGCATTTCATATCCATCTTTGAGCATCTCACCTTGTCCTTTTGAAACGCATTCAATGGGATTTATTATGTACTTGTAGGCCTTGGATCCTTGCTTGTAACTCCCACACCCGAAGAGTTAGGTGAGTGGTATTTTTAATAAAGTTATGTTATAAAGTTTTGATGAAGCCTTGCTTTGCTTTGTTTTGGAAAAAGTATTTATTAAGCATGAACAAATACCCCTATTTTGTGTATCAAGTATTAGTCTTGTTTTGGATGACATTCTTGACAAGTCCGTACGTGCTAGGGGACTCTAAACCTTTGTAGCACAAGTCCGTACGTGCTAGGGGACTCTAAGCCTTTGTAGCACAAGTCCTCACGTGCTAGAGGACTCTAAGCTTTTGTAGCACCTTTGTTTAATGTCATCCCTTGTATTATTGATGCCAGTAAGCATCCCTTGAAGCTTGAAAGATTTGATAGATGAACTTGGTTCATCCTTTGTTTTTGTACTAGTTATGCTATGTATTGTTTTGATGGAAATCTTGTATATCATTCATGCAAACCTTTATTGCTAATATCATTCACTGAGTATCCAAGCTCACCCTCTCCTTATATATATGTAGGTGACGAGCAAGACGGCGGTGACGCCTAGATGTGTTTTGCATGATGTTTTGGATTCATACTTTTGCTAGCATCTTGAAGATTATGCTTCTTAGCTTTGTATTTCATGTATTTTATATATGTCGGCTTGAGAAGCCTTTTGATCAAGATGTATCATGTAATTATTTTTATTTGTATTCAAGTTGTAAAACTATGTTAAGATGTATGTCATTTCATTTGATCTATGCACAGCTCTTATGAACTACTTAGATCTAAATTTATTGTTTCCGCACATATAAGCCCTATATGTATACTCTGATTGTGTGTGAATCTTTGCAAGCTGGCCTTTGGTAATCTCGGATTACTGGCCATCATGGCACCATTCTACTAGGGGCGGAATGGGGTCGTGACATGGGGGGGATTTGAAAAAGGAAAAGGAAAATGTATGTGAAACTAGGTGAAATATAGATATATTTTATTCACATTTGAACTACCTTTTCCCTTTCTTTTTCCTAATCCCTTCCCAAATCCCCCAACCAAACGCAACGTAAGTGCTCCATGTTTTCGTCTCTTTTCGATGTGGGACAAAGTCCCCAAACTTATTTCAAGCTTTTCAAAGAAAAGTAAGGAAGGTTTTGAAAACACCCAAAACTAAAATTATAAATTTTGAAAATCATTTTGAAAATTTCCCAACACAAGATACATGACAAACATACGGATACATTTCACTCTTTCCTTATGTACTATTCATTTGTTTAACAACCATTCAATTGTTTTATATCATGTGTATTTTAATGTTCTACGATTATTTTTCATTTTTTATAATACAATTGTTACATAAATAATATCTTGATATTATGATATATGGCTTCCTAATTTTAATTAGTGTTATTTTTTTTTTAATTACCTTTGAATAAATAATTCACATACTAATTGACTAATTGAAATAAAATATAGAAAAAATTATACTTTTCACTCTTAAACTTTCATTTGAATTTTATTTTGATTCTTCATCTTCTAATTGCAACAACTAACTCATCATACTTCAACCCCTTTTTTTAAGTGGTCATGAATTATGACATCACTAATCGTTAGAAATTTAAATGGAAAAAGTACTCATGGGGCTACGTGAGCTCATTTTAGAAATGTAAGACAAAAAAATTGACATGAAAAATAGCACTTCACCCTCAAATTTTAGTCAAATTCTATTTTGGCCTTTTAAGTTTAATTTTTACTTAAATTTTAAATGATGGGCTAATAGGAGATCCACAATGAAAAGTGGGTTGAAATTTAAGGACTTAATTGTTAACAACTAGAAGATAAGAGATCAAAGTAAAATTAAAAAAAAAAAAATTCAAAAGTGAAAGGTAAATTAATAAAATATAAATTTTAAAAATGCCTCAACTATATTGCGTCTTACAATATATATATATATATATATTGAATTTTAACTTTTCCCTACTTCTATTACATCAACAATACATACTTGAACAAATTTCCCTTTTTCTCCCTTAAATTCTTTCTCTATTTATTTACCCTCCATTTATCATTAATTATTTACTTTTATTTTTATTACCTTCCAACATTGTATGTATTTTATCTAAAAAGTTCTCTCTTTATTTTAATATTTGGGTGAAGTACCAATAAATCATAAAATGTGATCTTATTAACTGTTTAGTATTCCTTTTTTTTTTTTTTCTTTTTTTTCTTTTTTTAATGAATCCAAAGGTCTCATTAAAGTGAAAATTACGGAAAATGCTAGTCACTTAAATATTTGGGTTTAATTTTCTAGGGATAAAAGTGAGTTTCTCTAAATGTAAAATTACACATTTGGACAATCCGCACTATAGAGAATTTGAATTTTCCCTCCTAGAACAAATCTCACATTACGACAAAAAATGTGACACTCCAATAATGTAACACTCTAATATAACACTCCAATGTAACATACTAAAAAACTCCTTGGTGCACTTTTCCCAAACGTCACAACGTAACACTTCAAAAAAACTCATTAGTGTATTTTTTCCAAACGTAACACTCCAATGTAACACAAAAAAAAAAATTCCTTAGTGTACTTTTCCATAAACGTAACACTCCAATCAATGTAATCTCAAACATAACACTCCAATGTAACACACACAAAAGTACTAAAAAATTTCGTAATATAATTTTTTCAAATGTAACACTCATAATTTGAAATTATATATTTGCACAAAATTTACTAAGAGATTTTTGTACTCCTTTTGGAATGGTTTGAAGAATCCTACATCGTTTTGGAATGATTTGAAGAATCCCATATCCTTTTTTTGGAGTGTTACATTATACCGTTAAGTTTGGAAAAAGTACACCAATGAGTTTTTTTTTTTGTTTGTGTGTGTGTGTGTGTGTGTGTGTGTGTGTTACATTGGAGTGTTACACTAAAGGTTTTTTGGAGTGTTATGTTTGAAAAAAGTATACGATTTTTTTTTTTAAGTGCTACATTGGAGTGTTACGTTTAAGTGTTATGTTGGAGTGTTACGATTTGAAATTATACATTTGCTCAAAATTTACTAAGAGGTTTTTGTACTCCTTTTGAAATGTTTGAGGGATGCCATATTTCAACTCATTTTTGTAGTCTTTTTAAAATGTTTTCTAAATAAAAAAGATTCTCATATAAAAATTCATCCAAAATTTGATTATCATAACTGGCACAAAAGAAGAAAAAGAGAAGGAAACATAATAGAAATAATGGTATAATCGTAAATCTAATTTCTAAATAATATATTAAATCTATCTTTCTAAAATTAATGAGACTAATTGGTCTATAAAAAAATCCTTGAAACTAAATGGATCATCATTCCTCAAAATGGGATTTAAAGGTAAATTTTCCTTAATATTTCTTAGAGAAAATAAAGTTAAGGTAACAAAATATGAGCATGCTTGATTGATAGGATTAGAACATGAGATTGAGATTATTAATCTGTGGGTCCAATAATCCTGTGTTTGTTTTGAAATTTTGTTTCAGAATTATTAATCCAATGGATAATTAATCCAACAAATTTGTAAGATTATTAGTAATGGGGTAGGGGTGGGTGAGATTATACATCCTGAGTTGGGAAATAAAATAAAAAAACTCTTTTACCCTTGACTAAAAATTAAAACACTTATTATTTTTATATAATTTTATATTTTAGAAGGCTAAAAATAATTTTTAAAAATTTAAAAATATTTTTTGATATTTATTTTATCAAATTAGTGTATATTTTCAGAAAAAAAATTAAAAAACAAATCAATCATAGCTTTGTATTTTGTATTTTTATTTTGCTTTTATTTATTTATTTATAATTTTTTTCAAAACGACGTTTATGAAGAAATTTTGATAAAGTAAAGATTGTGAAGAAACATTGATAGAGGGTAAGATCGGAAAAAAGATAAATATAGTTGTAATCCTACATTCATATGTTTTCTTATTCAATGCTAATTAAATAATGGGCAAGGGGATAATTTATCCTACTAATCTAATTGGATAGTGTACACTAATTTGATGAGATTATTAATACCTTTACTATTAATTTTGTGAATCAAACATGGCCTATAGGTATTGGTGACCTCATATGAATTACTTTAGTATTTGAATTCGTTAATAGCATAATAATTAACACATAAAATCTAGTTCCATCAGTCTAGAAAAATTAATTGAAAAAAATTTATTATAAATACTTACATTTAGCGAGAAGAGAGAGACAAGCCGAAGTAGACAACAAGGTGGTGTTTTCGGCTGGAGTATTAGTAGTATTAATGTGTTGCAAAAGGCCCGATAAATTTAGTGTCAGAGACCAGGGCCACTGGTCGATTGGGACAAAGAGATCGATGTTAGCATCAGAGATCAAATCTCCCCAGAACCCGTCTCTTGGAAAATCCACCGATGAACTCCAATCGTCGAACTTCCGCGTACCTTCTTCTTCACCTGACATCTTCAGTAGTTAAACACAAACCAGCAGAGAGAGAGAGAGAGAGAGAGAGTCGACAACACACAAAAAACACCCATTAATCCATAACTTAACTCTGCTATTAAAACTTTCACTGTTAACTTCAAATTTTGACTTTCCCTCCTCCTCTCTTATAATTTGACGAATGATTAAACCCAAATTGTCCACAATACTATTATTAAATGAACCCCAATTTTGAAGAGTTCTAATCTAGAACCCACAATTTTATTAGAAACGCACAAGGGTTGTCACGCCCTCAAAATAACACATAAAAACCCAACAATCTTGACATGCATAGACATAAAAGAAATAAGCATCTTTCCATTCATCAGAGTAGTTAAGTATAAAAGTATTACATGTTGGCAACAAAAGTAAATGCCCTATGGGCTTACAACTTTCCAAGCCAACACTTGGTCACAAAAGAGAGTACTAACTCAATTACAAAGTAAGCCCTTGGCTTGATTTACATGTAATACACAAAAGATAACACAAAAAAAGTCTATCAGCCTCTAGCCTCCCAAGCTACGTCCTTGGAGGTGGCATACCATCTGTACCTGAAAATGATGTCCCATATAGGGTGAGCCACAGCCCAGTAGAAATATACTAAACCGAATATGAACAATGACTAAAATAATGGCATTTGATAGATTGGTAACACTTATAAACCATTTTATATCACAATACAGTTCCATGACAATTATGTCCATGTTACAATCCATTTTCCTTTACTTATCAAATCATTTTAATGAGACTATATCTCACATTAAAACACTTCCTTGATTCAACATTTAAATGAGTTTACAACTCACAATTGAAACACTTCCATGCCTCAATAAATACACATGTTTGCTGTATTAACACTTTCATTTAATACACATAATTGTTGTATTAACACTTCAATCTGATACACGTATTTGTTGTATCAATGGAGTCCATCCCCTATCTTCCCTCAAACCATGGAGTACATCCCCTATCTCCTCCCACACAATACACATATTCCAAGTATATAAGCAATTATCATATACAAGGATCAATCAATACACATATTTGATGTATTATTCCAACTGTCATATTCAATGACATATTCAATGTGATTAGTTTCGGTTTTCCCTAATCAACATGCAGTGTCTACAACAATCAAGACTATCCTCCACCGATAGCCCAAAGCAGATATTTCTAAACAGAACATAAATGCATAAACAGATATAATATCAACATTTTTATAGTGATTGATAAATTAATCCAACTACACCATTTAATCCCATAATTTTCCAATTTCATTATTCTCAACTCAATTTCTCATTTTTCCAAAATTAATTATACAAATTAATTTATCATTATAATAAGGGCATTTTCCCATATTTCACATATCAACCCTAAGGTTTGATTTCATCAATCTAACAACAATAAATTCCATTTTTCAACAACTCACATTCACATAGGTTTTAATATTTGAAAACCCTTCTTTTGTTAATTACATAACAAACCCTAACTTTCCCAAAATTACCCAACATCACCAACTATTCAAAATGACCAAAATTAAAGACAAAACTCATAGATGGAGTAGGTATCCCTACCTCGAAATAAAGAACCAAAGGAGAAGATGACCAAAATCCAAAGTGCTCCAAATCGAAGCTTTTTCAGATTAAAATGAAGCCCTCAACACCTCTAACTTTCTTACAAAGGACTTAGGGTAGAAACACACTAAAAGAGAGAAAACCCTAGAGAGAAGGTGTGTAGAGAGAGAGAGAGCTCGGATCTAGGGTTTTGAAATCAAAAGAGATGAAAAAGTGAAGTGTTTACCCGCTGCTGTCTGCTGATATAACACAGGCTCGCTCGAGCGAAGGATTGGTCGCTCGAGCGACCAGACACAAAGAACTCTCGCTCGAGCGTAGAAAGCCTCGCTCGAGCCAACAATGCGAAGCTTCAGGTCTACAACCCAGAAGCACGCTCGAGCGACAGAATGCTCGCTCGAGCGAAGAAACTCAAAACATACACCTCGCTCGCTCGAGCGAAGGAAAGCTCGCTCGAGCCAAGAAATGCAACTCTCAGGTCCAAACCCAGACGCAGTCGCACGCTCGAGCGAAGGAACCCTGGCTCGAGCGAAGAAGCCAAAACACAGAGCTCGCTCGAGCGAAGGACCAAAATTCTGGGCAGCAACCATTTGCTCCCAAGCACACCAAACCTGTAACAAACCTGCCCAAAACATCCTATAACTCAAATACAAAGTATTGAAGGACGAAAACAAGATATATACAACAACAAGCTCCACGGAACCTAAGTCCGGATACAACAACCAAATGGAGAAAGACCGGGATCGCTATAACCTCCCCCCCTTAAAGAATTTCGTCCCCGAAATTAGGCATAAGTTTTCAAAAACAAGTTTTTCTCAATTCTCAACCACATTACGATTCAAAATTCCATAACTTAACCCATTACCGGTCATTCCACCTCTATTCAAGAGGCATTTCACAATATATATTACAATACGCATTATCAACATGCATTTCCTTCAATTCCAACAATTTTCCAATATACATGATTTATAATTCCATATCATATTCAATGTTCATGATATATTTCCATTTTTAAAACACATTCAACATATACAATGTTATAATAAACTTCCATTTCAAGGCAAGTTCTACAATACTTCCATAAACCGGAATATATACAATGTTTTACAACCTAAGACATATTCAATGCTCTTAAGGTTTATCAATATAACAAAATTTACAACATATGCTCAAACATCTACAAATAGATCTGGATATTTCTCTCGGACTTCCAACTCACGTTCCCAAGTGGCTTTCTCCACCCCGTGATGTTTCCACAAAACTTTCACCAAGGGGATGGTCTTGCCTCGCAAGACTTGATCCCGCCTATCCAAGACCCGGACCGGTCTCTCCTCATACGAGGCATCCTCATCAACCTCTAAGTCAGTCCAATCCAATACATGCGATGGATCCGGCTCGTACTTCCGAAGCATACTAACATGAAACACGTCATGCACTCCGGATAACTGCAGCGACAAAGCTAAACGGTAGGCAACCTCGCCAATCCTCTCAAGGATCTCAAAAGGGCCAATAAATCAAGGGGACAACTTCCCACTCTTATCAAATCTCATCAAACCCCGCCTAGGTGATATTTTCAAGAAAACATGATCACGCACCTCAAATACCAAAGGCCTCCTCCAGAGGTCGGCATAACATTTCTAACGACTCTGGGCTGTAACAAGCCTCCTACGGATAAGCTCAACCTTCTCCGTCGTTTCCCTCACCAACTCCGGGCCCAACAAAGGTGCATCACCCACCTCGGCCCAACAAACTGGAGATCTACAAGGTCGGCCATACAAGGCCTCAAACGGTGCCATACCGATACTCGACTGAAAACTGTTGTAGGCAAACTCCACCAAGGGCAAGTGCCTCTCCCACGACCCACTAAAATCAAGAACACAACCTCGAAGCATATCCTCAAGGATCTGAATAGTACGCTCGAACTGCCCGTCAGTCTGAGGATGATAAGCCGTGCTAAAGGTCAACCTAGTGCCCAAGGCACTCTGCAAACTCTGCTATAACCTAGCAGTAAAACGTGGATCTCTATCTGAGACGATCGACACTGGGACCTCGTGCAACCTCACTATGTCCCGAATATACAAGTCGGCAAGATGATCTACCGAATCTCTCACGCACATAGGGATAAAGTGCGCCGACTTAGTCAACCGGTCTACAACCACCCAAATAGCATCACTACCCCGCTGAGTCCTCGGAAGACCTACAACGAAGTCCATAGTGACATGCTCCCACTTCCACTCGGCAATAGGCAAGGGTTGTAACAAACCCGCTAGCCTCTGATGCTCGGCCTTCACTTGCTGACAAGTAAGGCACTTGGACACGAAGACTGCCACATCCTTCTTCATACCCCGCCACCAAAACTGGCGACCCAAATCACGGTACATCTTAGTGCCTCCCGGATGCACCGCAAGGCGTGAATGGTGAAACTCTCGAAGTACCTCCTCTCGGCAAGACTCGGCACACACAACAGACAGACGGTCTCGGTATCTCACACTTAGGTCGGGATACACCGCCAAACCTTTTCAACCTTCCCACTGGAGATCTTCTCTCGAGAGATTCTACCTCAAGGTCACCTCTCTGTGCCTCTAACACTCAAGTCACAAGTGTAGGCGGCGCAACAACAGAAAACAAGGCCGCAGCCTCAACGGATTCGCCCA
Source organism: Camellia japonica (assembly GCA_030407325.1). Classification (NCBI taxonomy): domain Eukaryota; kingdom Viridiplantae; phylum Streptophyta; class Magnoliopsida; order Ericales; family Theaceae; genus Camellia; species Camellia japonica. Next base: position 113,524,227 of record JAPPVO010000031.1, read on the forward strand.
GAAGTAAATCAAACTCGCCAAGTGCATCCAACATCTCCCACTCCCGGATGGCTATACAAGCTACATCACTAATGGATTTCCTGCTAAGGGCATCAGCCACACAATTGGCCTTCCCCGGATGGTAATGCAACTCGAAGTCGTAATCCTCATATAAACTCCATCCACCTCCTCTGTCTCAAGTTCAAGTCTTTCTGTGTAAACAGATATTTCAGACTCTTATGATCCGAGAACACCTCGAATCTCTCCATATAAGGTAGTGCCTCCAAATCCTTCAAGGCAAAGATCACAGCTGCTAACTCTAGGTCATGTAGGGTAATTATTCTCGTGTATTTTCAACTGACGTGAGCCATAGGCCACCACTTTCCCCTCTGCATCAAACACACAACCCAAACCCTCTCGTGAGGCATCACAATAAACAGGATAACCCAAACCTCTCCTTGGAATAATCAACACTGGAGCGGTGGTAAGTCTAACTTTCAATTCCTGGAATGACTTTTCACAAGTCTCAACCCACACAAACTTGACCCCTTTCCGTGTCAATCTAGTCAGTGGCGAAGCTAGCCTGGAGAAATCCTTCACAAACCGACGGTAATACCCAGCTAATCCCAGAAAACTGCGGATCTCAAAAAACTCTTAGGTTGTGCCCAATCCTGCACTGCCTCAATCTTGGATGTATCAACGACACACCCCTTTCCCGGAAACCACATGGCCTAAGAACTTGACCTTCTCTAGCCAGAACTCACACTTCCCAAATTTGGCATATAGCCTATGGGCTCTAAGCAACTCAAGCACCACTCTCAAGTATTCCTCGTGCTCCTCCTCAGAAGGTGAATAAATCAGAATGTCGTCCACGAAAACGACTATGAAACGATCTAAGAATTCCCAGAATCCGGTTCATCAAATCCATAAACACTGTCGATGCATTGGTGAGCCCGAAAGGCATCACCAGACACTCATAGTGGCCATACCGCATACGGAATGCCGTCTTCGGAATATCCTCCTCCCTGACCCTCAACTGGTGGTAACCCGATCTCAAGTCTATCTTAGAGAAACAACGAGAACCTTCAACTGGTCAAACAAATCATCAATACGAGGCATAGGGTACTTCTTCTTAACCGTAGCGCCGATTCAATTTCCGATAAATCAAAGTCTCAAGGTACCATCTTTCTTTTTAGCAAGAGGGCCGGGCTCCCCACGCGAAACACTAGGGCGGATAAAGCCCTTATCCAGCAACTCCTGGAGCTGAATCTTCAACTCAATCAACTCGGCTGGGGCCAAAACGATAAGGTGCCATAGAAATTGCGCCGTGCCAGCACTAGATCAATAGAGAACTTAATCTCTCAATGAGTGTGATAAGCAACAAGATCCTCGGGAAAGACATCCGAACACTCACTAACCACTCTCGGCAATACAGTCTGGGTCTCATCACACTCACTACTCATAAAGCTAGCAAGAAGACCACTAAGCTCACTCCGCCCTCGCAGATCATACACCGGTGGCAACACACTACCAACCGATCCCCTAAGAAATGGAAACAATCCCGCTCAAGGTACATACTGTGACCCTCTGGCAGTAGCAAATCAATAACCGCTCGTATGACGATAACCAGTCCATACCCAAAATCACATCGAAACCCGACATAGCCATAACTACAAAAGAGAATGGAGCCGGCGGTCGGCGACCTCTATATCACAGCCCCGACACCCTGTTTCAAATCAATTTCACCCCCGACAGGTGATACAACACAATATAGGAGATGCTAACTGTGCTAACTCCAACCCCAAAACAGATGCAAATGCAGCAGAAATAAATGAATGGAATGCACCCGTATCAATCAACACATTAGCAACCGAGTTGCAAAACAAGAAGGTACCTCTCACAACAGATGGAGTAGGTACAAGATCCTGCCCGGTAACAGCGTACACGCGCCCTGAAGGTCTCTGCTCTACCTGCTCACCCCTAGGACCAAAAGACTGCTGCACAAACTGGGACGATGAAGCTCCCCGATTAGCCCTCGAGGCCTGGATTGACTGTGCTGGCTGAAAACTCTGCATCTGCCTAGAACCAGACGCACCCGATGTGGCACTTAACTGCGGGCAGAACCTCTTCAGGTGCCCCGCCTGACCACACTAGTAACAAGAGAGCGGCTGGCCTCTGCCCTGACTCTGGCCCTGAGGTCGGGCCGAAGATGAAGCAGCTCTTTGACCTCCTCCCCTCTGCGGGCAAGCTGGAGACTTGTGGCCTAGCTGACCACATTTGTAACAAGTCATGTCTCCCTGACTGCCTCTCCCAAAGCCTGCACTCGGCACTGGAAAGGTAGATCTAGCAAAAGCTCCCTAAGACTACTGAGGATTAGCACCCCTCTGTCTCCTGCCATCACCCTGGCCATCTTGACTCCTTTTGGAGCCCTTCAACCTTTCCTCCTCCTCACGCATCATAATCTCCATATAGGCCGCAGCATCTACAAGGCGGCCCATACTCTCGTCATCTTGTTTCTCTATTTCTTCAATACCCCAATCTTTTTTTTTTCTTTGCATCGGAACAATTGTTTGTCTCTAATTAGTTTGGAGACACATAAACACACACATATATATAGGTCACCTATAGGAAAAGAAAACCATTTGGTTTCAATAAAATTAGGATTCTTTTCTTGAAAATATAATAATAATTATTATTATTTTTCAGTTTCTAATTTAGACCAATTGGGATTGCTTTATGTAATGTAATGCATCGATGCCTAGAAAGCTAGTTTTCTAATTTTAGACGTAGAAGGACTGACTTACTAGTCATGTGTTGAGGTTGTGCTTCCTCCCATCCAGTTATCTGGACTCAATTGGAGCTTGTTATTTAGGTTTATAGTTATTTTGATAATTTAAATTATTTGTTTTTGTAAAATTATTTATATATGTCACTTTAAAAAAAAAAATTAATCGATCTTACTGTGGTAACTTATTCAATTTGTTATTAAAAAAAAAAATTGAATGATGAAGAAGTCAGATGTTTTATAACTAGTATATATATTTAAATATATATATATATATATATATATGAAAGGCACACTAAGTTTATTTTTAATTTTTTAGGGGAAATTACAAAAAATAAAAAACTTAAGGTTTGACCCTTGTAACAAGATAAATCCTGAGTTTTAATTTTTGTCAATTTAAACATTGAAATTTTTAATTTTTTTTCAATCTGAACCATTTACCTATTTTTGTTAAATAAAATCGACTAAAAATGAGTATTTTAGTAATTAAACTCAATAAAAATGAATATTTTAAACATTTTATGTATGCCTGTATTGAGTTTAACAACTAAAAACAACATTTTTTTGAGATAATTAATCTAACATCCCTATTTAACTTTGATAATGGAAGAGGTCCACAATATTTTTTTGTAGCATAAGGTCCCTCACACCCACACCCATACCCACATCCATACCCACACTCTCATTCTCTCTTTTCTCTTCTTCAACTGGTTCTCTACTCTCTCTGTTTCTGTACTTCGTAGCAATCAACCACATCTCCAATATCGTCTGTTGCGACACCTACATGGAGTGAACCCTAAACAAGATGTGAATCTCCTCCTCCACTGTCACCTCCGAGGCTTATCTACCGCGTCCTTCGCAACTACTCCTACTCTGGCGTTGAGTCCTTTCGCTTTTTCAACTGGGCTCGCTCTCACCACCTTTCTTACAACCACCTATTGAATTTGATGAGAAGAATAAGACGCACAGATGGAGTCTTCATCTTTGATCATCACCATCATTCCCTTCTTCTTAGTTCCAGAAGCTCATCCATCATCAGCCAAATCTTTGTCGGATTTCGATACCCACTTCCACATGGGACCCACAACAAGAAGAAGAAGAACAAGAGGACTTCATCTTCTTCTTCTTCAATCTTCAAACCCTTTTCCTCTGTCATGGAATGACAGGATTGCATGTAACTTTAATCTCCCCTCTCCCTTTCTTTTCTTCCTTTTGTGTGTTTTTTTTCTTTCTTTCCCACTTCTACTTTATTATTATTATTATTATTATTATTATTATTATATTATTATTATTATTATTATTATTATTATTATTATTATTATCATTGTATTCATTTTACTACAATTAGATCTTCATCTTCATGTCACAATGGGGTTGTATTGTGTGAAACTCCGATTCTGACTCCCTTTTGGGAATCATTCTTGTTTATTGATTTCGAGTTAATTTTTTCAGAGAAAATCACAAGGGAGAGTGTGTAATTTGGTTAGAGAAAATCAACATGATAAGGAGAAGAAAATCAAATTTCTTTGGCCATCACACAGAGAAATTTATCCCAGAGAAAATCAATAGGCACAAGAGGAATTCCAGAGAAATTTCATATCTCAATGGGATATCTTAATGCCAAAGAAATTTTAGAGAAAATCAACATGCCAGAGAAATTCATTTTTACAAATTTCTCTAGGCATCACACACAAATCTGAGAGTGTAATGTGGTTAGAGCAATTTTAAATGCCACAGAAAATTTCAAAACATAGAGAAAATCAAAGAAATTGAGCAAACCAGAGAAATTTTAAACTAGAGAAATTTCAAAATATAGAGAAATAGTTTCTTTATGTTTTGAAATTCTTTGAATCGAAATTTCTTTGAAAATATGTTGAGGGACCTCAACCACTATGAAAATATTGCATGTCATTTATCCTATAAAATCTTAATACACAATGGACTTTAAAAAGAATTCCCCTATTTTTTTTGTCAGTTTTAGTTAACGAAAATAGACAAATGGTTTATATTTAAAACAAATCAAAAAATCAAGATTTAAGTTGATAAAATTAAAAATTTATAATTTATTTTGTTATAAGAATCAAACCTTGACATTTTTTTGGGGGAAAACACCAATAAATCCTAAGTTTAGATAGTTTGAACCATTTAGTCCTGCAATTTATTTTGTAGACTGATTGGTCCCATGTCAATGTTAATTACACTTGAGCCCATGAATGTAACACATGGGTTTGCTGTTTGGAGGGGTATAGTGGGTGTTTAAGTGATGTTGTAATCACCAAAAAGTCCAAAAGTATACTATAGCTTTTTTTTTTCCTTTTCCCTCCATTGCGAACAAAACAGAAGCTTAAAAATGGCAACGTCAACATTTCCTTGACGATGTTGAAGTGTTGATCGTCAGTTTGTGCGAGTTAAACGCTGGATTTGGGAACCTTACGCCCATAATTCGTTATTCCCCAAATAACATTACAAAACTCCAAAAAAATCCTAGAAAATCATGGAAACCCTTTCTATCAAATTTACAGAGGCGAAGCAGCGTGGGCGCTTGGACATCTTGGAGTGCAATTACATTAAGGACGTAACGTCAGCGATTTAAAATTAATCCGTTGACGGCATCGTTGATTGTGTGTTAGTGCGATGGCAATAAGTATGGGTGTCTTCGAAGTTAGTTTGGCTGTTTATGGAACAATACGACATCGAGATTGATGCTCGAAATGGGTTTTTGTTTAATTGGTGCGTCATGTGGGGTTTTAGGTGACCTTGTTCACGTCGTAGGTTTGGGATTTACCATTGATTGCCAATGTGATGTTGTGCATGTCTGTAATGTGACAGACACATGGTTTTGTTAGTTAATGTTGTAATATTTTCACGGGTTGGGGGATTACCGGTGATTGCAAATATGATGTTGTGCATGTATGTAATGTAACAGACTCAGGGTGTTTTTTTTTTTTTTTTTTTTTTTGGGTAAGTAAGTCATAAAATAAAGACAATGAAATTTACAAGTTTACAAGGGGCATACCCCAGGCACACCCAACAACAAATAATTAAACGAATACGTAACCAACATAAACTACCATTGCACCCCCTTAAGATAGGGGGAGAAACACAAGAACAACTGAAAACAAAATAACCCAACTTTGCCCATATATCCTTTTGTCCCCAAGTAACCTCTACCATCAGAAATAATAGACAGAAACTTGGGATGGATATATAGGCAAAGATACAGACAAACACCAAAAAACTTAAAAAAAACCCCCACAACAAGCATACTCACAAAGCAACAACCCTCAAGACAAATCAAAAATGATAACCAACCCCATTCGCCCCTAGTCTCTACCGTAGATCAACACATGGAATCCAGTAAGCATCCCACTCCTCACAGCCGTGACATCCTAGCCACTCAACAAAAGCCATAACAGAGGAAAAAATCTACCCCATGAGAAATCCCGACAGAGTCACATGAAGCTAGCACGATCAGTAACCATAAGTAATAGTCTTGTGAGTCATAGCGACAACGGTAGCCCCACAGCAACAAACCAATACACAGCCAAAAAATAACTTGAGATCAATCATCACATCCCCCAGTCCCTTCCATGGTAGATCACAAGCCTCAAACCCCATGGCAGTGTGCCCTTCACTCCATGTCAGGCGTGGCAATATGACCAATTAGGATGGGTCACATGAAGACAAGAAGCAACCGGAACCGGTAGCTATCCTCCCGCTCATCTCCCAGTCTCTAACTCGACTAGTCATCGAACCACTATTCCCCATAGCAGTGACCCCTCAATCACTCTTGGCGGAGATGGCTCAAAACTAACCTCATATCGAGTCACATGAGGATCACACGATCAATCATCATGAAAAAATCGACTATACATGATCCGCTGCATAGTGGCCAGACTCAGGGTGTTGTAGCTAGTGTTTGTATGATTGGGTGTGTATTTTGTAATGTTAGGGGCTAGTGGGAAGATGTATGCTTCAAAGTATTGGTGGGGTTTGGTGGTAGTAGCGGGTAGTGGCTGTTAATTATTAGGGTTGTCGGACTGTGTCGATGTTATGTTATGTGATTCGTGTTTGGTGCTAATGTTATAGGTTGTTAGTAGGAGGCTTAATGGTATGGCAATGTGGCTCTGGGATGATGTTATGTAGATAAATGTGAACATTACAATCCACACACGTCCCTAGGAAAACGCAAATGATTTAACATTAATAATGTAACGCCAAGTAGGTGACATCAATAATCCCCACAATCACCCACGAGATCCCTAAAAAAATGGAAATATTAAACCACACCTTATCCACATACACTTAATCCCAAAAAAAATCAACAACATATTCACATTAAGTGACAAACAAGTAAACTCAAATATTATTAAATCAAATCAATAATAAATACTACAAATAAAAAGGACTATTTGGTTTATAACAAAAACATGTAGGACTAAATGGACTAACATTTTGCCAAATGAGATTTATGAGTAATTATTCCTTCTTCTTTTTTTGTTGTAATTATTCTTTTTCTTTTTTAATTAGAAAACACTATGTTGATTAGAAGCCTTTAAATGGTTAACAGACTAGACAGCCCAATCAATTACTAACTTTTCCACTCCAAATCGTAAGATCAAGGCCAAGCCCCCTAGATTGATTATAATAGAACATTAAAGATTTGACCAATTGACAAACTCCATCCATTCTAACAGTTTAATTAGGTATAATCAAATATGGAAATGATAATTATTTTTTGCTTCCTGCATCATTCTATGTTAACAACCAAACAGTGGAAGGAGAATGAGCTCGTAATTCCATTCACCATATACCACCATGGAGTTTACTTCAACTCTTTAATGTGAGACTTTGTAAAAATTATTAATTTAAAGAAAACAAGGGGAAAAAAAAAACTTAATCGATTAGTTGGCCATAATAATTGCACGAAAATACTATTCCTTTGCGGCATTTATTGGTTCCGAATTCCAATCAATACTGTCCTAAAAAATAAAAAAATAAAAAAAAATTCCAATCAATACAACCAGAACTCTTTACTTCTAAAATTCTAATTGATCCTAAGGCAATTAATTTCACTAATATGTCTGTTTAAGTGGTAATTTTATCATGAATAAATAATCTGACTTCGTTGTTGCCAAGTAAAGTCCAAATATCCATGCACTCCTACAAGTCTGCATCACAGGCCATTAAGATCGACTCCTGCTTGTCATCCTCATACTTTATGTTAAAAGCACCAACCTTTAATGGCTGCCTCTTTGTTACCTCATTCTTCAACTCAATGATTCCGGAGGTCGACAGAAATCGAAATCATGTCATGTCTTCTCCATATGTTGCCTTTATAATCAGGGTGCTCACTTTTTGCCTTGTAGTAACATTTGGCATAGCTCGAGCCAGATTAGTCTTGACTCGCTTGGAAGTTGGGCCAGTTCTTTGACTAGATCCCAACACTGCATTCTCTGAAAAGCCTTCCGAATTTCTAATTAGCGGCAGATCTTAGGGGGTTTGAGGCAGTGTAGAAAGAATGGCATCAGGGTTGCAATGAGCAACTGAGGGGTTTGGTCTAGTTTATTGAAACACCAATTCAGAGGAGCCCCCAACTTTTCAACATTGTTCATTAGTAACACCAATGAATAAATTCTCCTTCGAAGTCATTTTACCAAACTATTGCAAAATACCAGTTTGCACACGAAGTTCATTGTGATAGCCCCCAAGCATATGATCCAGCAGCCTCTCAAACTATCCAAAACCCACTTCCATTGTAAAGGAGAGTGATTTTCCCTTTTCTCTTTGAAGTTCAGAGCCTGAAGGCTTTGGTTGATCAAGTACAACAACAGTGGGAAGTAGACTTGGACTCGTAGAAAGAGTAGGATCGTTTGCTCTGGCACTTGGAACGGATTCATCTACTGGCTTTACCTTGTTTCTCTTGCGAGATGGCCACCTCGAGATATCAAGCTTCCTACATCTACGCTTTAGAGTAGATTCACTAACTGCAAAAACAACAGTAAAAATAAGAAATACTCCATTTCTGTGCTGCTACTATTTTTTTTCATTATTTATTTTATTTTATTATTGCAAGTGATTTCTGATGCCGCTACTTTTGGATTAGTCAGCTTTCATATAATATAAGAACAATTCAGCCAGTTGAAAGGAACATGAGCAGGAAGCAACACTTCAACTTCAAGAACACATGCGTACCATTTAGCTTGCTTGCAGCGTCTAGACGAGTCAGATGGAAATGCTGTTCAAGAATCTCCCGACTAAGTGAGTCCCCTTTTTTTTTTTCCAGATTTTATCTTGGATGGTTCTCTGGTATCTTCTATCTCTGAAAACACAATAGCATTGTGGCTTTGACATGCACTAATAACATTACTTCCATTCTCTATAGGACCACCATTTTGTCAGGCTTGAGGCTGCGGTGGAGACCTAGTAGTTGGCAATATCTGAAAACAGTCAAGCCTCAAATCAAGTTTCTCATTTGTAGATGATTTGGTAACTCTGACATGCTGCATCATTGTCACCAACAGGGAGTACAACAGAAGGAATTAGTATTTGTGAACTGAAAACCAAAATTATATTTTAATAACTTCACTAAAAAAATGATAAAATGCAAGCATGATAAATCTTGTATATCTTATTAATGTTGCATTATGATCAAGAAGGTAATCATTTAAGTATATAATGTTTAAATGATAATCACTAATGTAAAATAGTGTCAATATAGAACTGAGGTTAGATTCAAGAAAAATAATAGTTAATTTAAATTTGAATAGCCGCTAAAAGAAAGAAATATAAATATTTGCAAATTTCAACAATCATATTGTATGGATTAATTTGCCCCATATTTGGACCAAAATTGATAAACATAAAATATGAGAAATCAAACCTGTAACACCCGCATCCTTTATTCCATTGGAGAGTGTATTTAATTCCCTTATTTTCCTTTTTGGGAGTCTTTGGAGTTGTTGAATGTTGGTTTTGGAGGAGTATGATCTGATTTAAACTTGTTGGGTTTGTTTGTTTGTGCTTGTTCTTGTCAAAAAGTTCCTTGGGAACTTAGAAATTCTATTTTGGGGTCAACAACAGCCTTCCTAAGGGTCGACCCTTACCTGTTGGTGAAGTTTCTGGAAGTGTTGCTGGAATTTAGGGTCAACACCAGCCTTGGTGGTGTCAACACCTGCCTCTTGTTCCTGTCCACAAGGGTCAACACCGGTCTGGGAAGGGTCGACCCTTGTATATTGCAGAATTTGGGTATTGGTTGTTGGAAAATAGGGTCGACCCTTTCTGTCCAAGGATTGACTCCTTATTTGCTACCAGCATTGTCTTTTCTTGCTGGAGGGTCGACACCATCACACCAGGGGTCGACCCTTGCGTGTTTATTTTCAGATTTGTGGGTCCGAATGGGCCCTACCTTTGGGGGGTTTTGGGCCTATTATTTTATTGACCTTAGGGCTACTTTTCTGCTACTATAAATAGGCTCCAAACATAGTTTCATTTCACTTTTCTCCTCTTTCCTCTCTCTCAAATCGTGAGTTTTTCTCTCTCTCTCTAAACTAAAGCTTTTGGCACTTAGATCTCTAGATCTACTCACCTAGAGTGATCTTTTCACTATGGTCCTTTGAGAAAGGTTGTAGATCTCGTCAAGGGCTTCCTTTTAGTCCGATTACTTCATGGTTTCGTCGCCATCGATTTTTGGGTCGTCATCTCTTGGCTTCAAGAGGTAGGGGTTTCTAGTTCTCTTTCAATACCCTCGTTTATGGATAGATTTGTGGTATTTTCTTTATATAAATACAAAAGTTTATATTTTTATGTATATTGTGATGACTCATGAGATTGGGGGTTACGGTTTGAAGAGAGTCGGGTTGACTTGTTGGTTCATGATCTTGGGTCATGAGTTTGGGTGTAAAAGTAATAGAAGGGTTGGAATGAAATGTGTTTTTCTGAAAAGCTTTAACTTCTCTTAAAAACCCTAGTTTGACTCATGAAGATGGTTAATGGTTTTGCTTCAATTAATAATAGAATCATGAAATTAAGGTGTTAAATTACACATGTACAAGTTTAATTGAAATTTTAAAGAATTTGAGTAATTTATGTAAAAGTTGCGATTGAACTCATAATGTTGATATTTTAAATTATGTTATAATATGAAACCAAACTTGGGGAAAAGAAATTACTAATGGTAAGGATGATGCGGGAATTGTGATAAAATGATGAAGTGAATATTTAAGAATCTTATTGTATTATGTTAAATTGTGTTAAGTCAAGGTTGGGTTAAGATAAGTGTGAGTAACAATAAATGGGAGATTGTGAAATATGACGATGTTACGTGAGGGAGTTGTATCAAAGAAATAAATTCTAGAGATTTAATTTATAGCCTCACATAGTAATTGATAATCGATGTGTTGTGAAAATTGATTTGGAAGACTTGATAATAATATGGAAGAGTAAAGAAATAGTTTGAATCCAAGAATTATGAACACATGAATGACTTGGTGGGTAATAGAAAAAGGTGGTGGAACATAATTTGTACTTGTTATGTAGGTGGAATTTTAACCTATGGTGGATGCATTTTGAACTAATGTGTTACGGGAATAATGAATGATGTGTTGGCTTTGCCCACTGTGGACGCGCCCGCCGTATTTTGAGCCGGCAAAGCATGGCACTTGAAATAGGTTCCGCCTTCCTTTCGGCTTGTGACCGGTAAAGCGTGAGGTTCCACGTTCCTTTCTGCTTGTGACCGATAAAGCATGAGGTTCCGCCTCCCTTCCGGCTTATGACCGGTAAAGCGTGAGGTTCTGCGTTCCTTCCGGCTTGTGACCGATAAAGCATGAGGTTCCGCCTTCCTTCCGGCTTGTGACCGGTAAAGTGTGTGATTCATGGAGATGACTTGTTAATGGATCCGTTGTTTAATATGACATTATTTGAAAGAATGGAAAATGAGATGGTAATTGGATTAGAGGTTGGTGATGATAGACTCACTGGATTGCTTGTGACTATAAGGGGAAATTATGAGTTTTGTTTTGTAAATAATTGAGACATTGTGTTAAAAAGGGTTTGTTATTCTTGTGTCATGTTTGAACTCTAATTGATAATGTAAATGTGGATGTGAGGTAGTTGTAATATGTTGGATTATAATTGATAATGCAAATGTAGATATGATGTAATTGTTATTGAATATAGAGGAGATTTGGATTTCTACATTGAGGAGTTACATCAAATATGAATAGATTGGTTGGAGTAGCATATATGTGGGATGTTTGGAGTATTAAGGGAAATTGAACTTGAGATTATGGAGTTATAATAAATGTAACTAGTAAAAGGGGAGAATGGGAATAAAAAGAGGAATGTTAAGATGGGAATTTAGCAAGGAATATTTTGGAATGGGTTAATAAATTTAAAATGATGTTGTTCCTTAAACGTATTTGTTTTCAAAAAGGATTTACGGTTTTCTAACGAAAAGGGATAGTTTTGATGGTCAAAGGTTTTTCCTTAAATGTTCAAATAAATTTCGTGAAAAAGATACGCTACATATGATATTTTGAAATTACAAAATGTCACCGTACTATATGGTATCACCTTGCATGCATGATCATTTCTATCTATAGGATGGTTATTGTTTTTGAACTATGAGATTCCTACTAAGCAATTGTGCTCACCCCTTGTTGTTTCATTTTTCTTTACAGAAAAGAATTTGAATTAATTGGTTGGAGGATTAGGAAGTTCGTGTATCTCTTATGTGTAATCTCATTGTGCATTGATGTTTGTAATTATTTATTTGTAACTCCATAGCGGGAGTTTGACATGTATTATTATTATTATTATTGTTGTATTCATCATGAGAGAGAACAGGTACTATTATGTTTCTATTACTCAAGGGTAATAGATATTTATTATAAAAAAAAAATGGACCTAAATTACAGGCTTTTGGTAATGTTTCCGTGTGATTAAAAATTGGGGCGTGACAAAACCAGACACCAAAATCATTTTAACAATTTGGGTTGTGCAAATTTGATCATCAATCTGGTAATAAAAAGAAACTTAAGACTCAGGGAAAAAGGAAAGGGGGGAAACTCGCTTAATATGCCAATTCCAAAACTGAGGGCTCAAGGATTGCCATGATAGAAAAATCTGATGCTGACAAACTAATATATATTATATATTTCTCCAGCTGATCCTGAAGCATGCACATTTTATAATACTTAAAAAAAATTTAAAAAAATTCAGGCTTATATTAAACCAACCTACTAGATCCTTTACGTATATATATAAAAAAAAAAAAAAAGGGAAGAAGCAATTTTGTCCATCTCTAAATGTACACCCAATGGATAATGTGATCCATATTGATAGAATACGTCTAGATGAAGAACATTGGAGCTTACTAAAATAAAGGGGAGTAAATGATGAGGATTAAAATGACGATTTAAGGTGGCTTTGTCCACAGAGAAACTACCCCAAAGCCGAGTCATTATGGTATCTCCTACTACAGGAATTGCATTATAGAGCATCTTGCACCCATAATATATGGAATGCACTATGATTTTTAATATCTGTTAGAATAGTCGTGTGTTGTTTAGTTCTATAATTACTCCAGTTTCATCACAGAAAAACTTCACCACAGAGGACCATGACCATCCACACCATAACTACTCATCTCAACTCAATCACTCTGTAACAACAAATATAATAAGAAAGCCAAGGCAAGAATGGCAGTATATTTCCAAATTTTAAGAAATTAAGAATAAAAATAGGTATTTATTGACTTTTATTGGCTTAGCTAATTTGAGGACCAGCCCCAAGTTCTCTAAAGATTTTGCTTACCTTAGGAGCATAGCTTATCTTTTGTGAAGTCATTATAAGCTCAAGTACACCAACATAGGACCGTCGAGAGGTTTCAAACAATGGCAAAGCCAAGGTCCCCCTGACATTGTAATATTGATCATGATTGAGCATAGGGAGCTCCTTGCAGTAGTAAAACTGCACATTTGGGGTCCAAAATGGTAACTTCAACTGAAAAGCATGGCTATGTTGTCCACAGTCCACACCCATACCACCATCCAAGGAAAACATATACATTAGAGAGGCAATCTTGCGCCGATGAAGTTCATTGTTACGCGGGTCAAGAACAAAAGGTTGCAATGAAGTTGTAAGTGCACTCTAGTACAGATTCTCAACAGTTGCTGAAATTTGAGATAGAGCGTATTCTACAGTCGATTCTATCAAGATCCAAAGCGAGTTTGTCATTGGCTCTTCAATCATAAAAGCTGGTATTGGCTCCAAAGTTTTTGCCTCCTACAGTAATAATTTTAATTTTCCAGACGAACATTTTGCTAAGTCAAGAAGCACCTCTTTCATTATTGAGAGTTTCAAGCAAAGCAATTGTGCTTCATCACCAAGCTTTTGTAATTCTAGGCTTTCAGACTCCAAATTAGATATGTCTGTGATTACTGAAATTTTCAACTTATGAGTGATTGAATGAACCTCTAGAATGCATTAAATAAGCAACATGACCATCATTGGTGATAGCCTATGAAGTTAACAATTCCAGCCATATTAGAACAACATGACATTCCAAGGAATTTTACTCAATATCATTCTTTTTTTTCTTTTTTTTTGAAACATTCTAGACTAAGATAAATGAAAGTTAACAATAATCTATGCTATATTTGAAACGACAAAGAGCAATAGCTTTCATATCTGTCTATGTTTGTTTCAATGTGTTCTTTGACTGCTCTTGCTTTGTTGGGCCCGTGGGAAAGAGATATCTTTGATGATTAAATGAATTATATTCTAGAGAGAGAGAGAGAGAGAGAGAGAGAGAGAGAGAGGAGATAAGTCTACTGTTGAATTCAAAAAAAAAAAAAAAAACTGTTTCTTAATCACTCTCAATTTCGTTGTTCTTATTCCGTCTTGATTGTAGCTTATAATGCATGTATATTTGTCCGACATGCAATATGATATACAAGATGTTGAAACAATTCATCTTGAATTCTTTAGTTGGTGGTCTTCGGGTCTACAAAACTTGGCGATGATTTTGTCTATGTAGAACATAAATTTGGTATTTCAAGTCGCGTTACTTAGTTGCTTTCCTAAAACAATATTTGCACCCACCAAAAGGTGTGCAGGGAATTACTGCAAATTTGCCCAGAGGATACAATAAAGCCTGATCTAAGGATCAAGTCTACCGATGTCTGCACTGATGACAGTAGATCAAAATACTCTTGATATAATAAAGAAAACCAAGACACGGATAATCAAGTCAGTAGAATTTGATTACCAGTAAGGAAAGTAGAAACTTGCTTAAGAAACTCTTGATCAAAAACTGTAAATCAAGAAGAGAGAGAGAAAATTACAGGAATGCTTTTTGGACTTTTTGGATGATTGAAATGGTTGATTTCCCAGCCTATTTATAGGCCTTGATGCATCTAATCGAATGGTCATGTCCCTTGATCGCATCTGATCAGATTTAACTGTTGGATCGACGATCTATGGAGCAGATCAATCTCACACCAAATAGATGCCTTGACTGATCACACCTGATCACGATCGGGTGCCATCTCAATCGTACAATTGCGTACATCTCCAATGAACGGCTATGATCAAACCGCTCCAGATCAGACACGTAACCGTTTGATCAGTTGGTTGACTCATCGCCAACGAACGCCACGTCACTGCCACGTGGAGCTAACTGTATTCCACGTCACCCATACCACGTCGGATCCATGTCATCTCTCCTACCCGTCCGATGCAAATAGAAAAGCGCCCTAATGGCGCCTTGCGCCGATGCATCCATGCAAAGTGCAAAGTGCGTCATCAAAGGCCACATAACCCACTGCCCATGCCACGCACGCACGTGTATGCGTGTATGGACCATCCTTGCGGTGTGAGTGCATGCACACAAGTATCCATTCCACAATTCCATATTCAAAGGAATATTCCATGTAGCACTTTATTAACGATGTGTTTGATTGGAGGATCTGGGGGGGATTTGGAAAAGGAAAGGGAAAATGTGTGTGAAACTAGGTGAAATATAGATATATTTTATTCACATTTCAACTACCTTTTCCCTTTCTTTTTCCTAATCCCTTCCCAAATCCCCCAACCAAACGCAACGTAAGTGCTCCATGTTTTCGTCTCTTTTCGATGTGGGACAAAGTCCCCAAACTTATTTCAAGCTTTTCAAAGAAAAGTAAGGAAGGTTTTGAAAACACCCAAAACTAAAATTATAAATTTTGAAAATCATTTTGAAAATTCCCCAACACAAGATATATGACAAACATACGAATACATTTCACTCTTTCCTTATGTACTATTCATTTGTTTAAGAACCATTCAATTGTTTTATATCATGTGTGTTTTAATGTTCTACGATTATTTTTCATTTTTTATAATACAATTGTTACATAAATAATATCTTGATATTATGATATATGACTTCTTAATTTTAATTAGTGTTATTTTTTTTAATTACCTTTGAATAAATAATTCACATACTAATTGACTAATTGAAATAAAATACAGAAAAAATTATACTTTTCACTCTTAAACTTTCATTTGAATTTTATTTTGATTCTTCATCTTCTAATTGCAACAACTAACTCATCATACTTCAACCCCTTTTTTTAAGTGGTCATGAATTATGACATCACTAATCGTTAGAAATTTAAATGGAAAAAGTACTCATGGGGCTACGTGAGCTCATTTTAGAAATGTAAGACGAAAAAATTGACATGAAAAATCGCACTTCACTCTCAGATTTTAGTCAAATTCTATTTTGGCCTTTTAAGTTTAATTTTTACTTAAATTTTAAACGATGGGCTAATAGGAGATCCACAATGAAAAGTGGGTTGAAATTTAAGGACTTAATTGTTACAACTAGAAGATAAGAGATCAAAGTAAAATTTTAAAAAAAAAAAAAAATTCAAAAGTGAAAGGTAAATTAATAAAATATAAATTTTAAAAATGTCTCAACTATATTGCGTCTTACAATATATATATATATATATATTTTTGAATTTTAACTTTTCCCTACTTCTATTACATCAACAATACAAATTTGAACAAATTTCCCTTTTTCTCCCTTAAATTCTTTCTCTATTTATTTACCCTCTATTTATCATTAATTATTTACTTTTATTTTTATTACCTTCCAACATTGTATGTATTTTATCTAAAAAGCTCTCTCTTTATTTTAATATTTGGGTGAAGTACCAATAAATCATAAAATGTGATCTTATTAACTGTTTAGTATTCCCTTTTTTTTTTTTAATGAATCCAAAGGTCTCATTAAAGTGAAAATTAAAGAAAATGCTAGTCACTTAAATGTTTGGGTTTAATTTTCTAGGGATAAAAGTGAGTTTCTCTAAATGTAAAATTACACATTTGGACAATCCGCACTATAGAAAATTTGAATTTTCCCTCCTAGAACAAATCTCACATTACGACAAAAAATGTGACACTCCAATAATGTAACACTCTAATATAACACTCCAATGTAACATACTAAAAAACTCCTTGGTGCACTTTTCCCAAACTTCACAACGTAACACTTCAAAAAAACTCATTAGTGCATTTTTTCCAAACGTAACACTCCAATGTAACACACAAAAAAAATTCCTTAGTGTACTTTTCCATAAACGTAACACTCCAATCAATGTAATCTCAAACATAACACTCCAATGTAACACACAAAAGTACTAAAAAATTTCTTAATATAATTTTTTCAAATGTAACACTCATAATTTGAAATTATATATTTGCACAAAATTTACTAAGAAATTTTTGTACTCCTTTTGGAATGGTTTGAAGAATCCTACATCGTTTTGGAATGATTTGAAGAATCCCATATATTTTTTTTTTTTTTGGAGTGTTATATTATACCGTTAAGTTTGGAAAAAGTACACCAATGAGTTTTTTTTTTTTTCTTTTTTTTTTTTTGTGTGTGTGTGTGTGTTACATTGGAGTGTTACACTAAAGGTTTTTTGGAGTGTTATGTTTGGAAAAAGTATACTATTTTTTTTTAAGTGCTACATTGGAGTGTTACGTTTAAGTGTTTGTTTGGAGTGTTACTGTTTGAAATTACACATTTGCTCAAAATTTACTAAGGAGTTTTTGTACTCCTTTTGAAATGTTTGAGGGATGCCATATTTCAACTCATTTTTGTAGTCTTTTTAAAACGTTTTCTAAATAAAAAAGATTTTCATATAAAAATTCATCCAAAATTTGATTATCATAACTGACACAAAAGAAGAAAAAGATAAGGAAACATAATAGAAATAAGGGTATAATCGTAAATCTAATTTCTAAATAATATATTAAATCTTTCTAAAATTAATGAGACTAATTGGTCAATAAAAAAATCCTTGAAACTAAATGGATCATCATTCCTCAAAATGGGATTTAAAGGTAAATTTTCCTTAATATTTCTTAGAGAAAATAAAGTTAAGGTAACAAAATATGAGCATGCTTGATTGATAGGATTAGAACATGGGATTGAGATTATTAATCCGTAGGCCCAATAATCCTGTGTTTGTTTTGAAATTTTGTTTCAGAATTATTAATCCAACGGATAATTAATCCAACAAATTTGTAAGATCATTAGTAATGGGATAGGGGTGGGTGAGATTATATATCCTGAGTTAGGAAATAAAATAAATAAAAAAACTCTTTTACCCTTGACTAAAAATTAAAACACTTATTATTTTTATATAATTTTATATTTTAGAAGGCTAAAAATAATTTTTAAAAATTTAAAAATATTTTTTGATATTTATTTTATCAAATTAGTGTATATTTTCAGAAAAAAAAATTAAAAAACAAATCAATCATAGCTTTGTATTTTGTATTTTTATTTTGCTTTTATTTATATATTTATAATTTTTTTCAAAACAACGTTTATGAAGAAATTTTAATAAAGTAAAGATTGTGAAGAAACATTGATAGAGGGTAAGATCGGAAAAAAGATAAATATAGTTGTAATCCTACATTTATATGTTTTCTTATCCAATGCTAATTAAATAATGGGCAAGGGGATAATTTATCTTGCTAATCCAATTGGATAGTGAATACCACACTAATTTGATGAGATTATTAATACCTTCACTATTAATTTTGTGAATCAAACATGGCCTATAGGTATTGGTGACCTCATATGAATTACTTTAGTATTCGAATTCGTTAATAGCATAATAATTAACACATAAAATCTAGTTCCATCAGTCTAGAAAAATTAATTGAAAAAATTTCATTATAAATACTTACATTTAGCGAGGAGAGAGAGACAAGCCGAAGTAGACAACGAGGTGGTGTTTCCGGCTGGAGTATTAGTAGTATTAATGTGTTGCAAAAGGCCCGATAAATTAAGTGTCAGAGACAAGGGCCACTGGTCGATTGGGACAAAGAGATCGATGTTAGCATCAGAGATCAAATCTCCCCACAACCCGTCTCTTGGAAAATCCACCAATGAACTCCAATCGTCGAACTTCCGCGTACCTTCTTCTTAACCTGACATCTTCAGTAGTTAAACACAAACCAGCAGAGAGAGAGAGAGAGAGAGAGAGAGAGAGTCGACAACACACAAAAAACACCCATTAATCCATAACTTAACTCTGTTATTAAAACTTTCACTGTTAACTTCAAATTTTGACTTTCCCTCATCCTCTCTTATAATTCGACGAATGATTAAACCCAAATTGTCCCCAATACTATTGTTAAATGAACCCTAATTTTGAAGAGTTCTACTCTAGAACCCACAATTTTATTAGAAACGCACAAGGGTCCTCGATTATTAGGGGTTCATGCGGTCAAATTTTGACTTTTCCTCCTCCTCTCTTATAATTTGACGAATGATTAAACCCCAATTGTCCCCAATACTAGTGTATTTGGTTTCAATTTTCTGAATTCAGTTTATGAAAATTGAGTTTTTTGTTTTCATATTTTTTTGTTTTTAGTGAATGTTTTTAAAATTTTAAACAGTTTTTTTACTTTTTTAAATGTACCTTATTTAGATGTATCTAAATAAAAAAATATTTGTGAAAAAATATTAAAAAATTAATAAATACACAAAAATACAAAAAAGAAAAATTGCAAAGAGGGCAAATTACATATACCCCTCGAGGTTTGGTAAAATTACAGATACCCTCCTGAGGTTTGAGAAATTATAGATACCCCCTGAAGGTTATATTTGCATGACAAATTAGGGGGCAATTTGTTATGAAAATATAAACCTCATGGGGCAATTTGTTATGAAAATATAAACCTCAGGGGGGTATCTGTAATTTTTGAAATCTCAAGGGGGTATCTGTAATTTGCTAAACCTCGAGGGAGGTATATGTAATTTGCCCCCAAAAAATGTACTGAATTTTCTTTTCTTTTTCTTTTATTTTTTTTAAAATATTTTTTTGTATTTTTTGGTATGTAGTGTATTTTTAAATTTTTTTTTTTACAAATATTATACATTTTAAGTGTATCTATGTTAGGCGTGTCAAAAAATGTAAAAAAAATACTTCAAATATTAAAAAAACTCATTGAAAATATTAAAATACAGAAAATAAAAAAATAAAATTTTTTGAAAACTATTTTTTAAAAGCTCAAACCAAACAAAAACAAACCCCAATTTTGAAGAGTTCTAATCTAGAACCCATGATTTTATTAGGGAAAAAGGACAAGGGTCCTCAGTTATTAGGGGTTCATGGTCATCAAAATTTGACTTTTCCTCTTCTCTTATAATTCGACGAATGATTAACCCCAATTGTCCCGAATACTATTCAACTGGTTTGTTTTCAGTTTTCAAAATTAACTTTTCATAAAATTCTACTTTCTTATTTTTCGTAATTTTTTAGTTTTATTGAATTTTTTAAAATAATTTCAACATTTTTTTAATTTTTAAATACACTTAACATACGTACACTTAATTGATTAGTTGGCCATAATAATTGCACGAAAATACTATTCCTTTGCTGCATTTGCTGGTTCCAAATTCCAATCAATACTGCCAAAAAAAAAAAAAAAAAATTCCAATCAATACAAATAGAACTCTTTACTTCTAAAATTCTAATTGATCCTAAGGAAATTAATTTCACTAGTATGTCTGTTTTCTTTCACCCCTCTACTTCACAGGCTGTCTGTGAAATGGTAATTTTATTATGAATAAATAATCTGACTTCGTCGTTGCCGTGAAGTCCAAATATCCATGCACTCCTTCAAGTCTTTATCACAGGCCATTAAGATCAACTCCTGATTGTCATCCTCATACTTTTATGTTAAAAGTACCAACCTTTAACGGCAGCGTCTCTGTTGCATTATTCTTTAGTTCAATGATTTTGGAGGTTGGCCAAAATCGAAATCGTATCATGTCTTCTCTATATGTTGCCTTCACGAGGGTGCTCACTTCTTGCCTTGCAGTAACATTTGGCACCGATCGAGCCAGATTAGTCTCGACTCGCTTGGGACCTGGGCCATTAGAGACCAAAAAATAGTCATTTTATTCCTTTTAAATATTAATATGGGGTTGGAATGGATATATGTAATGCAGGAATTTGATAAGGCATATGGAGGAGGATGGCAATGCATAGTGGGTACAGATTTTGGGTCTTTTGTGACTCACCGCTATGGCTGTTTCATCTATTTCTGCATTGGTAGCCTTGCCATCTTGCTCTTCAGGGGCTCTGCAGCTCCTGAGGCTGAGGCCTCCCAATTTGCTTCCTTGGAGACAATCAAAGCTTGAAGTTCTCTCTCTCTCTCTCTCTCTCTCTCTTTTTCTTCGTTTTTTTTCTTTTTCTTTTTCTGCATTACTTGCTTGTACATGTAGACTTGAAAAGAGGTAGTTTCCAAGCTTCAATGTCACAAATCTAATTCTTCTTCCAATGTTTTCTGTATTAGTAAATCATCTTCTATTGGATAACTCCAATTTGATAAAAAAATAAATAATAAATTTGTATATTGTTATCAATTTCGAAGAATTTTTTCAGCTATTATATATTATTTAGTTTATTATCTCTTACATAAAGGAAGAGTACTAAGAGTTTTGTTAAATATTTATGACTGTTATCAAGAGAAATCCAATAGTATTAGACTATATATAGCAAATTCTGAGATAGTTGCAAGATCATATTAAGACCCTCGGAATACTTGAAAATGAGAAAATATTAGAAAATTATTCTGTGCCCTACACGGCCATGCCACAATTCAATAACAAAATTTCATGCTCTCATGTTGTCTTCCCACGATCACCGGAACAAAATGGTGAACCTCACTGTATTTACTAATTACAATTCTTCAGTGGCACTATCTGGCCATGCCATTGAGACATAGAATAACTTTTAAAAAATATTAGTTTCAAGCTAAAAAAAAGAATAGAGAAATTATGCAGGTCATATCATATGAATGTTTTAAAAAAAAAAAATTCCTTGTCTTTCAATTTCAATGCACTTTCAGCCTTAGAATCATGTTGAAATCTGAAGATATGATTAAAATAAAAAAATTGAGAAATTTACAAACAGAGCATCTTGTGCCTTTTCTATCCTTTTTATTTATTTATTTTTCTCTGGTTCAATAAAAATAATCAATTTTGTGCTCTTGCAAAAAAAAAAGAAAGAGCATGCATGAATTTTGATTGAGCAATTAAACAAAAAAGACTAATTAATTTGACGGCATCATTTTATTTGGCTTCCTAGCTTATAGCAATGAACTCGATTCTATAAAAATAAATTGTTGGAAATTGGGCCGGGTATTGGACCCGGATTTGGGCGCCCATGTGGCATGACCCATGACCCATTTAAATTACTCATGTAATTTGAATTTCTATTTATCCTGTTAGGATAACCCATTATCTCCATCCAATCTATCTTATCCTATTAGGAGATAGGGATGTGAGATTATATATCTGATCTATTTAATAGATATCAGATACGTTATGTTGATTTACCCATAACATTTTTTCCCATACTCTCTCTCTAACTCTCTCCCACATGAAAAACGATCAAGCCTTTGCACTGTGACTAGAGAGGGTGATACTCACACTGTGGTATCACTCCATTGCTGGGAGTTCATAGTTCGTGATTGTCAAGCACGTGATTTACTCACAAGGTTCTTTGTTCTGAATTCTTTTACACAAGGTATGAATTTGAATTCTTTTACCCGCTGTGTTATCTGTAACTTACATTGGTATCAGAGCAATAAATGGGTATTTTCATGCTTTTTTTTGTGCATTAAAATATGTATATAATTATATATATATACACATGATATATGTATGAAAAATTAATATTTTTCCAAACTTTCTCCAATCTACCTGAAATTTACATATGTTGTAGTATATTTCATGTAGAATATATCAGCAAAGTTTCATAAAAATCCAACGGTCGGATTTTGAGAAAAATGGAGATTCATATTTAATTTTTCGTAACTTTGACTGCATGCTAGTTTTACATGCTTTGTTTTTATGTTATGAAAATTATATATTTGGAATCCTTGTTTTGATACCTTCAAAATGGTATATTATGGGTCTGATTCCGACTTACGGTTGATAAGAAAAAGCAAACCCTAATTTGGGTCCGTTTTGTGTTTTTGGTGGCTTGAGGAAGAAGATGACGTGCAAAGTTTCTGTACTTCCACCCTCACTAGACAGAGAGTGTGCAACACTCCATTATTTTTGTTTGTTTAATGCCATTTTTGGGTCCACCAATATTTTTATTTTGGAAAATGGAGTCCAGCAGTACCAAAATTGGACCAGAAAACACCCCGGAAGGCGGCGCGTGAGCCGCACGCGCCAGATGACGCTGTCAGCGATGGGCCACGTGCTTCCCACGTGTTTCCATGCACCATCACGTGCGCGCCACGCATCACCATTAGCCGCTCGCTTCCCCATTAGCCGCACGCTCCAGGCGCGCTTTCTGCACGCTCGACTTGCGTCTTTCCCACGTGCGTGCTAAGCTGCGCTGCGACGCGCACACCGTGCACTGTGCCTGCCGAGCCACGCCGTTTTTCTGAGCTGGCTTGGTTGGCTTGGCGGTTGGATGTTAAGGCGTTATTTGTTTTTCCCTTAAATCCTGAATCGCGTTAAATGGTCATAAATAATTCGTTATTGCTTTGTTTTGAGCGTGGTTGGTACTGTTGGACTTAGAATTAAATTTTTTTTTATCTATTGTAAAATTTTCAATTTTTATGAAAATAAAAAATAATTTTCCTGAAATAATAATTGATTATTTCTACTTTAAAATGCTTCTGGGATTGCATGACTAAGTTTCTAAGGCTGAAATTTTTACAGTAGACTATTGTAATGGTTTACTATTTACTGGTATGATTTTTGTATTTTTTCCAGATTTTGGAATATTTATTTCTGATTTTATGTGTATTTATTAATTATTTAAAATTTCAGAAAATTTCAGAAGTGATGTACTTTTGTTATGGCATAATCTGAATATTAAACACAGCATATTGTTGTTTTTTGCCTAGAGTTTCTATTATGTTGTGATTAGAATAGCATCATTAATTTTATTTATTTATTTAAATTCCATTATTAAATGTAACATAGCATGAGTTGATTGTGAATCTACATTAAGATGCTATTGTATAGAATTAAAATATTTTATCATGCTTTAGACATGCCATAGTCAGTGGGAGGTTGTTCGGTTGAGAGATATCTTTGTAGATTTACTCCCAAAAACTAATATTTTGCACATGAATTAAATTAAATTTTGGATAATTGTCACCTGTGGCACAAGAGATGATTACGAGCATAGCGGATTTTCGATCTTGCGACTTGTGTAATATTGTCACTATTTAATTTAGATTTTTGCAGCAAAATTATATTATTCTAATCAAATTAATCCCAATGCGAATTTCTCTCTAAATTGACTTAGCTTATGGAAGTTAATTTGGTTGACCTAGACTTAGTAAAGATGTTCAAACGTGAACAATGCAATTATATTCTTTAGATGAGAAAAAAGTCTTGGAGACTTTAGGCCAGACCTTAATTGAGCCAAAGTAAGGAAACATGACTCAAAGTCACCGTGGTTTTGTTGCCTTGTTTGGCACAATAAAAATTGATGTGTGCGCTATGGTTAGCGGCATGCTACGTAGTTTTGATTGGCGAGTTTTGGAGTTGTGAAATTAGTAAGCCCTCAATAGATCTGTATATGATCTTGACTATTGACTTTATAATTTGACTTGTAATAATGTTGCATCATTGGATGTAGTAACATTAAAGAGTCACGTCATCCAAGAAATGCGAGCTTAAATGAATTAGTAATTAAGTGTATGACAAGTAACTAGTATGAGTAGTGTTTTGCTCTCTACCTAACTGTTGGGACTGGATGGAGCAAAATTTCACACACTACAATAGTGTGCATTAAAGTATCGCTTGAAGTTAAAAGATTAGCGCTTAGTAGCAGCAAAATCTATTAACACTAAGTGAAAAGATTAGTGCCAAGTGGCTTCAAAAATCTATTAACACTAAATGAAAAGATTAGCATCAAGTGGCTGCAAAATCTATTAGCATTACCAACTTGTCTAAGTCTAGACACTTACTGTTTTCACACTTGAGTGTGAGACATGAGGAGGTGCTTCTTTGTATGATTCCTTAGCTAGGCTAACGCTTTTGAATAACGTTTACCACTAAGCGCAAAAGTTGCAGCATAGTAATGAAAAGGTCAAGGCATACAAGGTTGTTATGACTCTGAGAATTTAACGCAACGCTCATGAGAGCATTGTGTTAAATTAGAGTCTTTAGCCTAATTCGTGCTTAAGTTACTTCAGGAGCTGTCATAGATTGATAGCTTATTCTCTCCTTCTTGTGGATAGTAGAATTAATTGCAACTAACTATGAAGCGAGAAACAAATATGGCAAGAGGAGTATCGTCATGTTTCAACTAGATGCAGTAAAGTGTACGGAGAATAAAATTGACTTGAAGATGCAGGGGATTAGCACTTACTAGTTAAATTTGTGACTTAGGCACACTTGATATCTCCATGACATCCTTTATGATCTAGTGATCATGAATTAGTTGTGGGTCATTACCTAGTTGGGCCTAAACCTTTACACTTGTCTTTGAGAACTCATATATTAGGATGATTGGAATTAGTTTATGACTTTGGTCATGAACCGGTGGCTTATTATACTTAATCACATTAATAAGAAGATGACATGGATGGTTTAAGTAGGCCCTCTCGGGCCCACTCGCTTGTGACATCATGCTCTCATGTGAACGTGTAATTTGTTCGCAATGGTTGCGCACAAGTAGGAAAGCCGCAGAAGGGCATTTGTATCGGCTCATTTAGTCCACTATGATATTTGTGACTGGATATGTGTAAGGGTATGATAGATAGCCTCAATCTCGACACATTTATAGATTACGATATGCATCTGAGTCAAGACTATTTGATCTCCCACAAGTCAAAAGTTTTGAGATGATTTTTGACATTGCACACATGAGGTTGAGATCAATTAGATAAGAGCTTTTGTGCTTTTAGTTTTGACCAAGGTGGCAAGTATTTATTTGAGTTTTTTTTTTTTTTTTTTTTGAAAGCTCTATGAAGAGAGATGGATGCTTAGAAAATTGATTATTCCTAGTACTCAGCAATACAATGGTGTAGTAGAGATAAGGAATTAAGTATTGTTTATGTTAGGTAAATGATGGCGCAAAATGTTTCCCAATTGGGAATTGCACTAGTTTGTTGCCTATATCCCTAACTAAGTGCCCTCCATATCAAATTTAAAACTCCATTTGAGTAATGGGTTAGCAGAGGGCCATCTATGGGCGATCTGTAATCGTTAAGTAGCTTATCTTTATTTTACTTCTCATAAGGTTGCGAAGTTAAGACCTAGGGTTCTATGGCGCATTATTGTATGTTGTCTTGTAAACGCTTAGGGTCGTGTGGCGCATTATTGTATGCAGTCATGTAAACCCTCCAGGTCATGTGCTTATAGATAAACAGCTTTGTGGGAGTGTAACTAAGTCACATAAAGTTTTCTTAGTAAAGGTGACGTGAATAGAGTTTTGGAACTCTATAAGATAGAGAATTCTAAGCATAGCGCTCTATGTAGCCTAGTTGAGAATGGAAAGAAATTTCCAATATCCTAGGGACAGTGGGAGCGATGTGCCTACTAATGGATTACTCAATTAGAGAAGAATACTCTACATTCTTAGTTGCGTGGTAGCGAATGTGAAAATTTTCCATGTCATCACTGGGTGATTGAGAGGGAAACATTCATGATTGCTCCGCAATATGATTAAGAGCCTAGGATAATACCAAAGGCTCTAGTCCCCTATTTTTAGAAAGTGGATCAATGTTGCACGGTCTAAGACAAAGTGTTTGAGGATTAGCCATTTCTATAATTTGGTTGACTTTTCATTATGACGCAAAACTGTTCTAAAGTTATGTGCAATTTGGATAGTCATTGTTGAGGCATAAGGCTCGCTAGATACCAAAAAGTCGCACCATTGAGGAAGGTGTAGACCATGAGAACACTTCCTCCTGGGAGTGAGGTTATTTTGACTTAGGCTATGATTGAGATAAGTTCGGAACATTGATTTGTGGACGTTGTGACTCAACTTCTCATTGGAGAATTGGATAAGTAGATTCGTAGGGATTTACCTTATGCTTTTATGGTAAAAAGTTGGGAGCGCAAAAAGGTTGCTAGTTCCAATAAATCTTTTACAGCCTAAAACAGTTATCCAAATAGTGGTTCTTAGATTTTATCGAGCCATGATAGGCCAACGATGATCGATGAAGACCACTGAGGCATGATCAATGGTCCAAAAGAAGTTTTTCCTTACTTAGTCATTATGAGCCAGGAATTTATAAGGTTATCGCCACCTAGGTGGCCAGTCCTCTGTTTTAGATATGATGGACATGGGTGATGTAATGTATATGCTCGGATGTACAATCCTTAGGGATTGTTTTTGGAGAATTCCCGGTTTGTCTTTGATGACTTCATGAGGAATATCCTAGAATGATTCTAGATGCAAAATTGCAAACCCATTGACTTACCTATCGGAAAAAGCCAGAGCCTTAGCTATTAAGTGAATCCTCGAATTGCCTTTGGGAGAAACAGATGACCTATATTCCTTGATCTTTTTTTGAACCACTTCATGTGAGGCGCACATGGTGGATTCCGTTGTATATGCTTATCGCATGAGGTGCTGATAAGGCTTATGCTTAGAATCTCGAATTGCGCAGACTGTGGTTGTGTTTTTTTAAAATCGATCACTTATTTGTTGTGAGATGATGGGATGTTGACACTATTATGGTTTGTGTCATAATGATTAGCAGATGAAGATGCCATCAGGCAAGATTGGCTCACTCACACGAGCAATCGCCCTTGGCGCTTGGGAGCGAGCAAGGATGAGACTAGTGGTTTATTTTTTATTTGGAGCCAAGAGAGGCTTAAATTATCCATTATGTATGTCGCCTTAGTTACAACCAAGATGAGGTCGTGTTAAGGACCATACATGGATATTAGTACCCACTTTCCATGTTGTGCCTGTTATGATTAGCTAGATGCGAGATCTCATTTGGTGGCTGGAAGGCAAGCAAATAGAGAATTCGAGTTAGGTGCTAGAAAGCGACTAGACTAAGATCTAGACGGTGTATCGAGTATGACGTCACTCTTTGGAAGTTACTCTACCGTAGCATGTATTCATATTACATGTGCTTGGTGACTGAGTAATACGGTGAGAGAATGGATCCTTGTTACCTTACCGTATGAGTCTTACGTGTCATTATTGATATGACTTTCATTTATGTACCCTTTTGTGACTTTTGACTATGTCATAAGGTAAGGGGTTGATGTTTTGCTACTTTGGTATGTTGCCTGCAGTTATGTATGATTTGGCCTTAAGGGACATCACTGGAAAAGCGGTCAATCTTAAACGAAATGGCATGAGGGCAAAGGGAAGATCATCTAGTATTACACCACTGTTGTATATTTACTGCTGGCAACTCACATCGCTCTGTATGAGAGGCGGATTAAGTGTGAATATATATTGCAAGAATTGAGAGGGTCAAACATGTTCTTTTGAGGGATTAGAGATGTTTTTTGGACCAGTGTAATTAGATGGGTCCAGGGTATATGAGACACTATTTCTATTCTTTTTGGGTTGATGTCTCTATGCTGGCTCATTTTGAGTTTCCAGTGTAGAGCTCCCACATTCACGTGTTTCTCAGTGCTTGCACGGTTCATTGGCTAGTATGTGATTGTTAAATATTTGGGAAGATTGAGATAGAGATGTGGCAGTGTCATGCCAACTCATGTGCGAGTGGGAGATGTTGAAAGTTAGGCCGGGTATTGGACCTGGATTTGGGCGTCCATGTGGCATGACCCATGGCCCATTCAAATTACTCATGTAATTTGAATTTCTATTTATCCTATTAGGATAACCCACTATCTCCATCCAATCTATCTTATCCTATTAGGAGATAGGGATGTGAGATTATATAGCTGATCTATTTAATAGATATCAGATACGTTATGTTGATTTACCCATAATTTTTTCCTATACTCTCTCTCTAATTCTCTCCCACATGAAAAACGATCAAGCCTTTGCACTGTGACTAGAGAGGGTGATACTCATACTGTGGTATCACTCCATTACTGGGAGTTCATAGTTCGTGGTTGTTAAGCACGTGATTTACCCACAAGATTCTTCGTTCCGGATTCTTTTACACAAGGTATGAATTTGAATCCTTTTACCCGCTTTGTTATCTGTATCTTACATAAATAAATAAAATAAAATCATTATGCATGGGAACTATTTCAAAGATCAGATAAACCATACAAATGCAACCAAACTTCTATAGGCCACCCATAAAACACATGGTCATCAATTTAACAAAATTCCATACTGCTGTATCTTTCAACAACGACACCATTTTCATTTTTCTTTCTCTGTTCTTCTTTTTCTTTTCTTTTTTATGTCTTAATCAAATTGTTGTATTAGAATTGATTTAGATAGTTTTGTTTTGGTAATATAATTGAATAGGTTTTGAACATGACAAGTTGTGACACGCCAAAAACAGTATTATTTGGACTTTTGAAGGATAGACATGAAATTTATTTTTGACGTTTGTTCTTCCTACTAAATAAATAAGCTCGATTTCTCTCTGTGATTTTTTTTTTGGGTTGGGGGGGGGGGGGGGTAAGAACTTCAGTAGCAAGTATGATGTCCATCACATATTTAATTTATTTAAAAAATAGTAAATTTTTTTAAAATAAATTATTTCTTTTTTTTTTTATTATTTAAAACTGAGATTTATTCTAAGGATAATTGTATACAACATTTTTTTCATACAAAATTTATATGATGTTTCAGTTCAAATTAAAATACTACCATTTGACTTAAAATTTAAAGAATACCACTATCACATTATTTAATAAAATTTTACGTATAAAAATTCTATATGTAAATAGCAATGTTGGATTGACGAAATTCGTCTCGAAGCCGTGCCTGATCTATCGGCCGATTGATGGTTGGTTGATTGGCATGATTTCATAATGGATTTTGTGAAACATTTTTCGTGATCTTATGAATTTGTTAGTTACACTGATAAGCAAATACCCAAAATCTGCAGAAAGACAAATTCATGCAACTTCTAAAGTAGAATTAAAAAATTAAAAATTAAAAATTAAAATATATAAGAAACACTAATCTTCTTGATGGTGAGACTGGGAAGTGCTTGGTGTATTTTTTTCTCCACTTTGACTTGCACTGCTTCTATTGCCATCACCACCCTCTTCAACTATAACAAGAGCAAAGCATAGTTCATCACCCGGTCCACGAAACGACCAGACTTGCACCATCATGCCTTGTTCTATTTTATTCCTCCTCTTAATTTCATTCCATTTTTTACTAAACACATACGTTGAGCTAGTTTTGCCTCTTTCTTTCTTCATATCCCACTTCTTGAACGTTACATCGCATTCTTTGCACGAATCATGTTGGATTAGCTTCGCTGGTATCCCTGCCACATTCGTTCCAGTATGCGAGTCTAGATGTTTCTTCTCTTCATCACTTAGGAAATCTACTTTGATGCCATTCAAGGGCATTAATATACGATTGTGAGTATGACTTACATCGGTTGTGGTCACCCTCTTCTGTATTAACAACTTCAATTTAAAACCATTCAAGTTGTTGATTTTTTTCTTAAATTCTGAAGGAAGTTCTGGTGGTGGGTATGAAACATTGTCAATTCCCTTATTACTACTCATCTTCTTCTTCTTCTTGATTGGATTGGTTTTTTCTTGATCTTCGCTCTCTTCACTCTCTTCACTCTCTTCACTCTCATATCTCTTCTTGTTCTTGGGTTTCCTCTGTGATAGGCCTCTTGAGCCATTTTTTTCTCTTCATCCTCTCTTCCTTTGGAAAATTATCAACTGGCTCATCAATAACAGAATTCCTGAGTAGCTTTTCAATCGTTTTTTCAAAGTTTTCTCTCTTCAAGTTTGAATTTTAATTTTAAAGTACTCTTCTAAGCCAGGACGAGGACCAGGATTGGCCTCCTTGCCATGGATGTCTTTTTAATCAAGTTTTCTTCCTCCAATTTTTTCTCTGCAACTTTTGAAATCTGTATCAAGCACTCGAATGGAGAACAACTAGAATTAACCTCAATAACATTCACATCTCTAAGTGTTAAGAACCTCTTGTCACTCATCTTGTTTCTCTATTTCTTCAACACTCCAATCTTTTTTTTTCTTCCATCGAACAACTGTTTGCCTCTGATTAGTTTGGAGACACATAAAAACACATATATAGGTCACCTATAGGAAAAGAAAACCCTTATTGGTTTCAATAAAATTAGGATTCCTTTCTTGAAAATATACTAAAAATTATTATTATTTTCAGTTTTCTAATTTTGGACCAATTGGGATTGCTTTATGGTAATGTAATGGCATCGATGTCTAGAAAGCTAGTTTTCTAATTTTAGACGTAGAAGGACTGACTTACTAGTCATGTGTTGAGCTGTGCTTCCCTCCCATCCAGTTATCTAGACTCAATTTGAGTTTGTTATTTAGGTTTATAGTTATTTTGATAATTTAAATTATTTGTTTTTGTAAAATTATTTATATATGTCCTTAAAAAAAAATTAATCGATCTTACTGTGATAACTTATTCAATTTGTTATAAAAAAATAAAAAATAATTTTTTTTTGAATGATCAAGAATCAGATGTTTTTTTAGGGGAAATTACAAAATAAATAAATAAATAAATAAATCTCAAGGTTTGACCCTTGTAACAAGATAAATCCCGAGTTTTTAATTTTGTCAATTTAAACATTGAAATTTTAATTTTTGTTTTTCAATCTGAACCATTTACCTATTTTTGTTAAATAAAATCGACTAAAAAAATGAGTATTTTAATCGTTAAGCTCAATAAAAATGAATATTTTAAACGTTTTACGTATGCTTGTATTGAGTTTAATGACTAAAATAATATTTTTTTAAGATAATTAGTCTAACATCCCTAGTTAACTTTTGATAATAAAAGAGATATACAATATTTATTTTTATAGCCTAAGGTCCCTCACAGCTATACCCATACCTACTCTCTCATTCTCTCTTTTCTCTTTTCTCTCTTTACTTTGCAGCAATCCACCACATCTCCAATATCGTCCACCGTGACATCTACATGTAGTGAACCCTAAATAAGATGTGAATCTCCTCCTCCACCGTCACCTTCGAGCTCGTCTACAACATCAGATGCTCCTACTCCGACGCCGAGTCCTTTTGCTTCTTCAATTGGATCGCTCTCACCACCCTTCCTACAACCACCTATTGAATTTGAAAAGAAGAAGAAGATGCACATATGAAGTCTTCATCTTTGATCACCACCACCATTCCCTTCTTCTCAATTCCAGAAGCTCATCCGTCATCGGCTAGATCTTCGTCGAATTTCGATACCCACTTCCACATGGGACCCACAACAACAACAAGAAGAACAAGAGGACTTCATCTTCTTCTTCTTCAATCTTCAAACCCTTTTCCCCTGTCATGGAATGGCAGGATTGCACGTAATTTTAATCTCCCCACTCCCTTCCTTTCCTTCCTTTCTGTGTGTTTTTTCTTTCCTTCCTACTTCTACTTTATTATTATTATTATTATTATTATATTATTATTATTATTATTATTGTATTCATTTTACTACAATTAGATCTTCATCTTCATATCACAATGGGATTGTGTTGTGTGAAACTTCGATTCAGACTCCCTTTTGGGAATCATTCTTGTTTATTGATTTCGAGTTAATTTGGCCAGGGAAAATCACAAGGGGAATGTGTGATTTGAGTAGAGAAAATCAATATGATAAGGAGAAGAAAATCAAATTTCTTTGGCCATCACATAGAGAAATTTATCCCAGAGAAAATCAACAGGCACAAGGGAAATTTCAGAGAAATTTCCCTTGTGAAGGGGATATCTTAATGCTAGAAAAATTTCAGAGAAAATTAACATGCAAGAGAAATTTCATTTTTGCAAATTTCTCTGGCTATCACACACAAATCTGAAGTCCAATGTTGTTAGAGAAATTTTAAATGCTAGGGAAAATTTCAAAACATAGAGAAAATCAAAGAAATTGAGCAAACCAAAGAAATTTCAAAACACAGATCTGTGTTTTGAAATTTCTCCAGATCAAAATTTCTCTGAAAAAATGTTGAGGGATCCCAACCATTATGCAAATATTCCATGTCTTTTATCCTATAAAATCTTAATAACAGAGACCTTAAAAAAAATTCTCCTATTTTTTTTTTTCTTTGTTAGTTTTAGTTAACAAAAATAGACAAATGGTTTATATTAGAAACAAATCAAAAAATCAAGATTTAAATTGATAAAATTAAAAATTTATAATTTATTTTGTTATAAGAATCAAACCTTGACATTTTTTTTTTTGGTTGTAATTATTCTTTTTCTTTTTTAATTAGAAAACGCTACGTTGATTAGAAGTCTTTAAATGGTTAATGGACTAGACAGCCCAATGAATTACTAACTTTTCCACTCCAAATCGTAAGATCAAGGCCAAGCCCCCTAGGTTGATTATAATAGAACATTAACACTATGTTTGGGAACATAAGAGAAAAAAGAAAAGAAATGATTATTTAAGTTATAAGAGAAAAGTAAGGGAAAAAAAAAATGATTGTGATTTCTCTCATTCTTATCTGGATAAGTAAGAAATAAAAGAAAAAAAAATGATTGTGATTTCTCTCCTTCTTGTTTGGTTATATTTCATAAGAGAAAAGAAAAGAAATTATTTTATGTTATATTACCAAAATAACCTTTTTATATATTGTCAATCATCTTATTTCTTTTATTTTTATAGGGACAAAATTGGTATTATGAAAATATAAGAATTTGTTGGTTTCTTTTCTCTTCCAATCTCTCCACTTTTGGGAAGATTGAAAATAAGGGTTATAAGAGAAATAAGTTTCTCTCTGTTTCTTTTCATTGCTCCCTATTTCTCTCCACTTAAGTTATCCAAACAAATAAGAAAAATATATATCTCTCAATTTCTTTTCTTTTCTCTCCAAATCACTCAAAATCCATACATAGTGTAAAGATTTGACCAATTGACAAACTCCATCCATTCTAACAGTTAAATTAGGTATAATCAAATATGGAAATGATAATTATTATTTGCTTCCTACATCATTCTATGTTAACAACTAAACAGTGGAAGAGAATGAGCTCGTCATTCCATTCACCATACCACCATGGAGTTTACTTCAACTCTTTAATGTGAGAATCGGTAAAAATTATTAATTTAAAGAAAAGAAGGAGAAGAAAAAAAAAAACTTGACTTATTAGTTGGCCATAATAATTGGATGAAAATACTATTCCTTTGCTGCATTTACTGGTTCCAAATTCCAATCAATATTGCCAAAGAAAAAAAAAAAAAATTCTAATCAATACAAACAGAACTCTTTGCTTCTAAAATGTGTCTGTTTTCTTTTCACCCCTTTGCTTTCGCAGGCAATCCTTGAAGTGGTAATTTTATCATGAATGAATAATCTGACTTTGTTGTTGCCAAGTGAAGTCCAAATATCCATGCACTCCTGCAAGTCTTCATCACAGGCCATTAAGATCAACTCGTGATTGTCATCCTCGTACTTTATGTTAAAAGTACCAACCTTTAACGGTAGCCTCTTTGTTATCTTATTCTTCAGCTCAATAATTCCGGAGTTTGACGAAAATCGAAATCGTATCATGTCTTCTCTATATGTTGCCTTCACAATCAGGGTGCTCACTTCTTGCCTTGCAGTAACATTTGGCACCACTCGAGCCAGATTAGTCTTGACTCGCTTGGGAGCTAGGCCAGTTCTCTAACTAGATCCCAACATTGCATTCTCTGAAAAGCCTTCCGAACTTCTAATTAGCAGCAGATCTGTTGATGGGGTTTGAGGCAGTGTGGAAAGAATGGCATTAGGCTTGCAATGAGCAACTGAGGGATTTGGTCTAGTTGGTTGAAACACCAATTCAGAGGAGCCCCCAACTTTTGAACATTGTTCATTAGTAACACCAATGAATCAATTCTCCTTCGGAGTCATTTTACCAAACTCTTGCAAATTACCAGTTTGCATACGGAGTTCATTGTGATAGCCCCCAGGCATATGATCCAACAGCCTCTCAACCTGTCCAAAACCCACTTCCGTTCTATAGCAGAGTGATTTGCCCTTTTCTCTTTGAAGTTCAGAGCCTGGAGACTTTGGTTGATCAAGTAGACTTGGACTCGTAGAAAGAGTAGGATTGTTTGCTCCTGCACCTGGAACAGATTCATCTACTAGCTTTACCTTGTTTCTCTTACGATATGGCCACTCTTCGATCTCAAGCGTCCTACATCTACACTTTAGAGTAGATTTGCTAACTGCAAAAACAAGAATACAAATAAGAAATACTCCATTTATGTGCTACTACTATTTTTTTTTCATTATTTATTTTATTTTATTATTGCAAGTGATTTCTGATGCTACAACTATTGGATTAGTCAGCTTTCATATAATATAAGAACAATTCAGCCAGTTGAAAGCAACATGAGCAGGAAGCAACACTTCAATTTCAAGAACACATGTGTACCTTTTAGCTTGCTTGCAGCGTCTAGAAGAGTCAGATGATAATGTTGTTTGTGACGGCCGGGTCTCTTTCTCCTTCTCCTTTTTCCTTCTCTTTGGTTTCGTCCTCTTTTGTTTCCGTTGGGTTTGAAACATTCGGAAGTTATTTCCAATTAAAGCTCTCGTTCTTGTTTTGTTTGTCGGTGTTGAGCTTCACTAGTTCCGGTAGGTACGGGGTCAGGTCCGGAGTGCCTGGGAATGAAGCGAAGAAATTCTGGGCTGGAGGCCAGGGGCCGTACGTGCAGAATTCAGGGGATTGTTTGGCTTGCATACTGTTATATATGCATGAGCGGAGTGAGGTGCGGGAGAGGAGCCCTGTACGTGCGAGGATGGGCACCGCACGTGCGGTCGGCCTGAGTCCGAAAATCTATATTTTTGTATCATTTTGGCCGAGTTCTATCTCATTCTTGGGCTTCACACTCTTACTCTAAAGACCATTTTTCCTCCTCATTCCCTCTAGAAACCCTCATCAAAACCCTAAGACTCTTTAATTCTTGCAATTTATTAGGTTCAAATTCATCATCATCCCTCTCAAAGCTTTGGAGATCTAAACTAGAGCTCTTCTTGGGGTAGTGGAAGAGTGAATGATCCTCCATTAAAGCTTGAGGTAGGAATTTCTTGAGTCATATATACATGTTTTGCTATATAAATGTTGATTTTAAAGTTTTCTATGAGGTTGTTGTGTTGAATTTAATTTTGCACTAAATGAAGAGAGAGAGAAAGGGAGTTTTGAAAGAGGGGTCCAAATCTCAACTTTTTATTTATCCAAGAGGATGTTCTTTCTATAAAAACTCTAGATGGATGCTTTTGATGGGTTTCATTAAGAAAATGGGAAAAAGCTTTGTTTTGGATGAGGAACCCTAGAAATTGGGGGTTTTTAGAAAACATGAGAACAACTATGAATTTCTACTTTTCTTGTGCTTAAATGAGTCAATAAGGGTGGATTTCACAATGTGGTATAAAGAAATGATAATTTTCTTGATAAAAGAGTGGGGGACTTATCTTTAAAACTATTGTTGAATGCATGGAAATATTTACGCGTGAAATGATAATTGTGGTGCATTATGGAATTGTGAGAATTATAAACATTGAAAATTAATGTTTGACAACATTACATGTAGTCTTGATGAGACTATATTGCTATGAATTGTGGAAAGTGAAATTGTGGCTAAGGGTAGATAACATATGGTTATCTCGAGGAAGAGCTTTGAAAAGAGATAATGAGAAATGTGATTGTGGACATTATTGTAGAAAAGTTTTGTATTGCATCATGTTCTCATTTG
Organism: Camellia japonica; assembly: GCA_030407325.1. Classification (NCBI taxonomy): domain Eukaryota; kingdom Viridiplantae; phylum Streptophyta; class Magnoliopsida; order Ericales; family Theaceae; genus Camellia; species Camellia japonica. The sequence continues at coordinate 113,561,361 of JAPPVO010000031.1, forward strand.
ATTTATTATCATTATTGCACATTTTGAAACGAATTGGAAAATGATTACTTTGAGAAAGATTATGTTGCAATGAGAACTTTGGTAATGTGAATGGGGTAAATACGTGGTAAGTTCGGATAGGGGGTGTAGTTGAATTTGATAAGTTGGCCTGAGTGTCCATAGTGAAAGACCAGAAACCCGCGCGGATAGGTGCCGAGCCTTCCAGTTAATACCGGTAAAAATGACGGTTGGGTAGTACTCGTAGAGTCTACTTGCAGACACCAACCCAGGGATTACCAGTGTCGTATTTACCACCCCTATTGATTAAAATTGGAAATTTTGAAATGTGTTGAGATTGCGAACTTTTATTAAAAAATGGAAATCTTTAAGAAGAGCATGAAATGGATTTGCTTTAAAAGGTGCATGGCATGGCATTAACATTTACATTTTATTTGGAGATGCATAACTGTATATACTTTGTGAGAATTCTCTATTGGGCTTTATGCTCACCCCTATGGGATTTGGTGTAGGTAAAGATGTGGTGATCCCGCCGAACTGAGGGCGTGGATATTTTTGGGAAGAGTAAATAGCTCTTTTATTTTTGTTGTAATTCTTTTTGTAAGCCAAGGGCTAATGTGTATGGGTACGAGAGGCCATTTTGTGTAACCGGGCAATTGCCTTGGAAGGTGTAAGCCCTTAAGGGCACTTTATTGTTTTGAGACTAGATGCTTCACATGCTATAGATTCATGTGTTCTTTTGTTTCGATGAATGTATACTGCATGTGGAACTTTTGTATTAAACTCATTTATTAGACTTGTGAAGATGGAAGGATTATTGTTATTATTTAGTGGATGTTCATGAAAGTGGGCAGTTCTTGTTGAATTATTTTCGGGGCGTTACATTGTTCAAGAATCTCCCGACTAAGTGAGTCCCCCCTTTTTTTTTTTTCTAGATTTTATCTTGGATAGTTCTCCGGTATCTTCTATCTTTGACAACACAACAGCATTGTGGCTTTGACATGCACTAATAACATTACTTCCATTCTCTATGGGACCACCATTTTGTTGGGCTTGAGGCTGCTGTGGAGACCTAGCAGTTTGCAATATCTGAAAATAGGCGAGCCTCAAATCAAGTTTCTCATTTGTAGATGATTCGGTAACTCTAATTTGCTGCATCATTGTTACCAACAAGGAGTACAGCAGAAGGAATAGTTGAAAAGCCCAACCCACACTTCTCCTTAAAACCCAAGTATTAAGGAGAGGCAAACTAGAGCCTTATAACTAGCATAGATGGGGCAACTCCAGGCGATGTGGGACACATTCCAACACACTCTCCTAGACCACAACAAACACTAGCTAGACAAATAACCCACTAGTCATAGGCCCAACCAAGCTCTAATACCAAGTTGAAAAGCCCAGCCCACACTTCTCCTTAAAACCCAAGTATTAAGGAGAAGGAAACTAGAGCCCTATAACTAGCACATCCTGGGACAGGAATTAGTATTTGTGAACTGAAAACCAAAATTATTACATAGCACAACATATCGAACATAGAATTATTCTCTTGATCAGAGTTACTTCGCTTAATCTTTTCTTAATCACATAAACAGATCTATTAATTTGCTCTTTAACCAATTAGTTATGTTGGCTCTAAACTCATTAGTCTTCAATGGGTCATAATTCATATCAAGGAAAATAGGAAGAAACAGAAAGAAACTGGGTTAGGAGAATAAATAGCATGAAATGAGTAGACAGAAAGTGAACAACCTTCCTTAATTTGGGCATATCTATTTGTGTATTTAGAATTTGGATGTGAGACCACCACCATTGGAAACTAGATTTCTGAGGCTTGAATTTAGGCTCAAGAATAACTTAAAACGAAGTTCGGATGAATGAGATATACCTATCCGAAGTTGGGCTGAAACAGGGGGGTTTCGCACGTGCGGGACCAAAACTGCACGTGCGGGAAAATCAGGGCACGTGCAAGGGCAAGTGCTTTTATTTCAGAATCAATTGGGGTACTGGAAATGGACTGCAACATGTATGGAAAGCCCCGCCGCACATGCAGCGCTGGGTGAGGAAATCTGTCCGAGAAAATCTGTTTAGTTTAAGCTAAATTTCTCCATTTTTCCACCTATTGTTCAATCCAAATCACTCCCAAAACATGTAGTATCAATGAAAAACATGAGATTATAATGATTTTCTAAATCCAAACATCAAAACATGAAGGATTCTATGCTTGAAAGATCAAAACTCTAGTTTCAATTCTTTCCCAAACTTCTTCTTTCAAATTCACATACATCTACATTTCATATATAAGTTTATGAGTTCAAACCACACAAAACCTCAAGATTACGGCTCAACTTCTCACAATCAACTTCAAGATAAGCAAATATAAGGGAATTAACTCTTAAATCAAGCACATCTTAAGAATCAAAGTTCAATTTCATGAAGAGAACCCATTTAAACTTGTACTTCTCAACCCTAACTCAATTAAGTGTTTAATCTTCATCTTGAGTCATGAATTCAAACAAATAATAGGTTGATCTCAATAAGTTAAGTTGATTTCTGCATACCTTGAGTTAATCTCTTGAATTCTACTTCAATTCCTTCAAATTCCCATGTTCTTCTTCAATCTTGAGCTTTTCTTTTTTCCCCCTTGCTTCTCTCTCTCTCTCTCTCTCTCCCTCTCTCTCCAGATTTTTTTTCCAGGGGATAAGAATGAGCAAAGGATGAGCTTAATACACTTATATCTATCACTTGTCTCATAAATATCTAAATACAAAAGCTTACTCTCATAATAAAAGCCAAACATGACTTAACAAATCAGCCGAAATCAAATTTCAATTATACTTCGCAGATGACTCTAAAAATCATGCTGATCGTAAATATTTAATCGATTTTGTTTTCTGACACCTCTAAGGTCCTCAATTTTCCGTTTAAAGTTGTAATTCCAACAGATTTTTCTACAATTAACAAATATAACTCCAAATCCTTATAATTCACATCCTTAAACATGCAATTCCACATCAACAACATAACATCATGACTAATCATAAGTCCCACATAATTTAATTAACCTAATTTGACTTCCATTAGAGCCCAATTAATTATATTTAAATTTATCAATCTAAATCAAATTTTTAATGAAACTCCCAAAAGGCTTCAAATATCAAATTAAGCTTATTTCCATAATCAATTGTCATTTCTCACATCAATAAGGCCCTCAATTTCAAGTTAAACTCAAGGTCTGCATTAATAAATTGCATATTCAAATTGAATACCTCATAAATAAATTTAATTCGCAATAATCTTAATTCCCACTCCTCATAAATAATAATAACTCTAATTCGGACCCAATTAATCAAACTTCAATTTTACAAATCTGAATCGAATATTTAATTAAACCCCCATATGGTCCGATACTCGAAATTAAAATTAGGCAACTTATTAATTATTCTTTCTTGAGCCAATTAGGCTTTCAATTTGTAATTCCAAATAAATCTTTAATAGAATCATATACGAATCAGTCTCCATAATTTTCATAATTCCCAACTTACATCAGAATAGTAGGCAATTAAAATTCAAATCTCTGTCAATAATTAAATATAAAGTATTACATGATGGGGTTATTACATAGACAAGCTTCAAAAGTTACAAAACAAAATGTCCAAAACAAAAAGGGTGACACAACTTGGCTCCGATGAGTCCAAGTACACTCCATCACGGGAGCACTCTAAGCAGCTTCACAAAAGGTAGATTTCAAGGCCTGACTAGACTCGATGCTCCATCTGCTCACCTGGATATGTATATAGGGGAAAGAGGTAAGCTTAAGCCCAATGAGTAAAATCAGTATAAAGAGGTTAAATGAATGGTGTCTAGCAGAATTTAAAACATATCGCATAAGTTCCGAAACAAAGCATGATATAGTTCATATCATCTCAAAGTTCATAAGCATAACTGATATGTGGTACATCCAATAGCGTAAACAAAGGGCTCGGAGACATAACAAAGGGACCACATGGTTCTAGCGAAGGGACCTTAAAGGTCAAACAAAGGGACTGCTTGGGTCGATTTCAGAGATCTCTGTGTACACATAGCAAAGGGCCGTTGTATTGTTACCCCCAGGCAAGGGCCATATCAAACAAAGGGCCACAGTATTGTTTCCCCAGAGCGAGGGCCTCACTGAAGGATGCCATAGTAATTTTCAAAGGAGACAATCATTCATTTATCTCAAATCAAAATAAGATTTCAAAATAATTCATGTTCTTGCAGTAAATCAAAATAATATTTAAACATATCTTTACAAAGATTTTACTCACAGTGGGTTGGCACAAATGTGGGTCCTTGAATAATCACCTACACAAAACACATAACGAAAGCACACATTGAAACTTACGTTTAAAACTAATAATGTTTCTTAATTCAATCTTCTTACGTGTTTTCCTAACTTATTTCATGATTAAGGATGTCTAAATGGTGTTAAAGAATGCCTAAGCGAGCATAAGGATGCAATGATGCACATTTGGAAGCTTATCAAAAAATTCTGAAACAGGGTGTTCGCTCGAGCGCACACTTGGTCGCTTGAGCAATGTGGCATGTCTGCAAAAGTACAGGATGGTCGTTATTTAGGCTCTAGCCAACTTTTGGTTGCTCGAGCCAATACTCAAAATGTAAGGTGGTCGCTTGAGCGGTTCTTTGGTCGCTCGAGCTAACTACCAAAGTCTGCAAAAGTACTAGGAGCATATGAAGTGCGCTCAAGCCACGAGTCTATCGCTCGAGCAAAATGGACGATTTCTAGGTTTTCCAGAATTGTGTTTGAAGTTCAAAAACATGCTTCTAGTGCTTAAAGCTTGCATAACTTGACATAAATGTGTAGAAACTCATTATTCAACATGAATTCATGGAAATTATAAAACCATGATCTCAATTTCCCAAAACAAAACCCAAAATCTCATGTTTTTGTCATGCATGTGGTGATTTGCATTTCTTTTCTCTCAAAACATGGTGTAATGAAGTGTAAAATGTAGAAACATGGAAAACCCTTCAAGTTCATGAACAAAACTCCCATGCATGTGTGAATCTTGTAAGAAATTAAACTCAAAGATGGAGGATTATGCATGCATGTACTCAATTATGCTCTCGATGGCTCAATTCATGGAGATTCTAGCTTAATCTACTCAAATCTTACAATTGATCCTACAACCTTGTTAAATTCCAATTCTACATGAATTATGTACTAAGTTCTTAGTTGATTTGCTTACCTAGAACTTGAATTTGGAGGTGTAAGAGCTCAATTTCTTCAATTCTTGTTCAAATTCCTTACAATTCTCTTACTCTCTTCCTAGAAGCTGATTCTCTCCTTCACTCTCCAAGATTTCAGCTCATATAATGAAGCGTGTGAGTTCAATTAAGCCTAAGTGGCTTATATATACATGTTGCTTATGTTAAGTTAATCAAGGTAAGCAAGGCTAATTAACTATTACTATTTCTAATTAATTTTGATTAAGCCTAAGTGATTTAATCTAATTATTTTGATTTGAATCAAATTTTAATTAAATTTTCCATAGGGTTCTAAATATTCCAACTAGCCTATCGAACTAATCAATTTTGGCTTCTGTACCTGTTTGGGCTTTCAATTTTGCATTCTAAGTCGGAATTCTAACATATTTTTCACAAATGAACAGACAATCACAAATTAAACATTTAAATGATGCAAATATTCTTAAGAAAATAATATATAAAAATAGTACGTTGGTCGGGGTCGTCACATGAGTACAAGGCCCAATTTACAGAATTGACCTGTTTTACGCCACACATGATAGACACCGACTACAAAAAGGCAAGGAAGTTTGAAAGAGGCCTACATGATTCAATCCAGGAGAGGGTTAATGTGCTCAAATTGCCAAAATATGTGGATGTACTAGATAGAGCATTGATGTCAAAAGCAAACATGGACAACTGTAATCAGAAGTTTGAATGGAGAGGCAAAAGGCAGAATTTTAACAAGGGAACAATGTCAACAAACAAGAAGTCAAAGTCTAGGGCTTCCAGTAATTCCAGGTCAAACCAAAGTAGCAACTCAATACCTACTTGCACCGTGTGTGGAAAGAAGCACCGGGGTGTTTGTTAATGCACTACGAGGGCCTGCTATTAGTGTGGAAAGGTCAGGCATATGGCAAAAGATTGTACACAACCACGTCAGGGTGGTAACCAAGATGCTACTAGTTCTATTGGGTCAGTTCCAACAGCAAAACCAACCGCAACACCGTCCACAACAAGAAATGATTTGAGACAAGGAAGGGTTTTTGCTCTAGTATCGGGGGATACTCAGAACACAGAGGCAGGTTAATACCCCTAGACATGAGACATTTTGGTGTTATTTTGGGTATGGATTGGCTATCTAAATACCATGCAACCATTGATTGTGCTTTAAAACGAGTAATATTTTGACCTCCCGAACAACATGAATTTTATTTTCTTGTGTAGTTCCACCACCATATCTTCTATCTGCTATGAAAGCATGAAAATTGATTAGTAAGGGTTGTCAAGGGTATTTATGTAGTGTAATAACTGAACAAACCATGGAAATTACCCTAGATAGTATACCAGTGGTGAGGAACTTTCCTGATGTATTTCCGAATGAGTTGCCTGGACAATTAGTTGATAGGGAGATTGAATTTACAATTGATGTAATACCTGGTACACAACCAATATTTGAAAATCCCTACCACATGTCTACTATGGAAATGAAAGAATTGAAAATTCAGTTGCAAGAATTGCTTGACAAAGGGTTTATTCGCTCGAGTACGTCGTTGTGGAGTGCACCAATCCTTTCTGTAAAAAAGAAAGATGGTACTCATCATCCATGTATCGACTATCGGGAACTCAATAAGGTAACCATGAAGAACAAATATCCGTTGCCTCGTATTGACGATTTATTTGATCAGTTACAAGGGGCTCATATATTTTCAAAAATTTACTTGAAATCGGGATATCATCAGTTGAAGGTAAGGGCTGAAGATATTCAAAAGATTGCCTCCCGAACCAGGTATGGACACTATGAGTTTTTAGTTATGCCTTTCAAAGTCACAAATGCACCTGTAACATTCATGGATTTGATGAATATAATTTTTAAACCCTTTTTAGATGAATTCGTTGTTGTGTTTATTGATGATATTTTGATCTATTTGAAAAGTAGAAATGACCATGAACAACACTTGAGAATAACCCTTCAAACACTTAGAGAAAAATAATTGTATGGGAAATTCAAAAAGTGTGAATTCTGGTTAGATGAGATTGCATTTTTGGGACATGTCATTAAGAAAGATGGTAACTCTGTTGACCCTCATAAGATAAAAGCAATTGTTGATTAGCTTACCCGAACTAACGTGATCGAGGTCCACAGTTTTATGGGATTGGCAGGTTATTATGGAAGATTTGTTAAAGACTTCTCAAAAATTGTTGTACCATTGACCCAATTGACTCGAAAAAAGGGAACCATTTGTGTGGACAGACCAGAGGGAATCTGTTTTTCAAGAACTGAAAACAAGATTGACCACATCTCTCATCCTTACTATACCCTCTGGTACCAAAGGATTTGTAATTTTTGGCGATGCATCTTCTAAGGGTCTGGGTTGTGTTTTAATGCAGAATGGCTAGGTGATTGCATATGCCTCTCAACAGTTGAGACCACATGAGAAGAACTACCCAACACACGACTTAGAGCTTGCCGTAGTTGTGTTTACATTGAAAATATGGCGACATTACTTGTATGGGGCTAAATGTGAAGTGTACACAGATCCTAAGAGCCTGAAGTACTTTTTCACACAAAAGGAGTTAAACATGTGACCGAGGCAATGGCTTGAATTGATCAAAGACTATGATTTACAAATTCATTACCACCCAGGCAAGGCCAATACCATGGCAGATGCACTTAGCAGAAAAATGTGGAAGGTTTAGCTTGTTTGCTTATAGATTAGAAAGAGCTTCTGCAAGAATTTGAAAAGCTTGAAATAGAAGTGGTGCCTTTTGAACAAAATGGTTTGATAGCTGCAATGTCCGCACAACCGGCAATTATCAAAGAGATCAAACAAAAGCAAATGAATGATGAGTTTCTGAAGAAGATTTGTGATAAGTTTGAAGGTAAACCTAAACTGGGATTCACAATTGAAGACTCAACATTGAAATTTCATTAGAGACTTTGTGTTCCTAATGATACATAATTAAAAAGAAGAACTCTAGAAGAAGCTCACAAGTCAAAGTTTGTTATGCACCCGGGGAATACCAAAATGTATCAAGATTTGAAATTAGTGTATTGGTGGCCTAATATGAAAAAAGAGATTGCCAAATTCAACTCCAAATACCTATAATGTCAACAAGTAAAAGCGGAGCATCAGAAATCGGCAGGCTTGCTTCAGTCCCTTTCTATTCTAGAATGGAAATGGGAACACATAACCATGGCCTTCATCATCGGTCTACCTCCAACATCTAGAGGTATGAATGCTATTTGGGTTATAGTTGATAGATTGACAATGATTTTTCTAGCGGTTAGGGTCGTAGAAGGAGTTGGGGTCGAGGTGGATGACGGTTTTTCCAGCGACAGAGGTGATGGCAGCGTGGACGGATTCTGGGAGACCGGTGCCAATGATGAAGGTCAAAATTGGTGGGGTCGATGGGTGGCTAGGACAAGTTGTCGTCCATTGCGACGGAGACAAATGTTGGCTCAGCGGCGGAAAAATAACTATTTCTTATAGGGATGTTTGTTGACTTCCTATAGTCTAAGTGGGATGGCTTAAGGTCAATGTTAACGGTGCAGTCTGTCGGTGTACTGGACAAGCTGCGTATGGTGGACTAATTCGCAATGCTCAAGGACGTTGGGTGTGTCGGTTCAAGCAACAGGTGGGACATTCGTAAGTTTTGATTACTGAATTATGGAGCATTTGGCAAGGCCTGAGATTGGCTTAGAGCAAAGGACGTTGTCAGTGAGATCATCATAGAGTCTGATTCGGTGGAAGCAATTTCAGCATTGACAAAGACAAACTTGCTGCACCCTCAGGTCAATTTTTGTCAAGAAATTTGGGAACTGCAACAAATTTGGCATGAGGCTAATGTGTGTGCTAATATTCTTGCAAAAGGACCCTTGGTATGGATGTTGGTAGTAAATATCTGGTAGATGAGCCCTCTATTTTGGCTATAGCTTTAGAAAGTGACATATGGGGGACTGGTTCCTCTCGTAGTTTTATTCTGTTAGCAGCTTGAGAATTTGGCGTTGGCAGCCTGACACTTGGTGGCACTGTTCACCTATGTCAGGCCTGGACCTCGGCATGAAAGAGCTATGCCAAAACAACAAGGTGGGCAATCAATTGTGTCATTTGGCGGCGACATTCAACCCTTGGCCAAAGTATAGGCAGCATGTGTAGACACCTCATTTTGACTGGCACTAAGACATGGGCGCTGTCTTTTGATTTCCCGATGATGAAAACAATAATGCATTTCTAATAACATCCCCAGTAAGAAAGATGGAATTCGAGCTTCATTTATAACCCTAAGCTTGTTTTTGCCAAGTGTTTAACACCCGTTCAAAACTCTCTTTTGAAAATTTCTTTCATCGCTTTGTTCCGAGTATTTCCATGATGTTATGAAACTCATTGTTAAGCTTCAAATGAAATGTTTTCCCACAAAATCAAGCAAAGAAAAGTATGGAAATAGGCGGAAAGGGTGATAATTCTGTCAAAAAGTCCTGTTTCGTGCAAAATAGTGAGGCCACGACCAATATTTTGGCCAGTCGGCCAAATTAATTGGCCGGCCTACCAACTTTTTGGTCGGCCAGGCAATTCCTCTGGAGAATCGCGCCCCCGAGAAATTGGCCTGTGGCCTAATTTTCCCAGAAACAGGGCAATTTTGGCAGAACTCATGTTTAGTGTGTGTGGGACACACCATTTCAAAAAATTTGAGATATAATTGATGCACGAGATGCTCACCTACTCAACTACTATTGTCAAAAGAGGTTTTGTTCTTTTCCCAAAAAGGGGCATCCACTACAACTATCCTTGTCTTCCACCTCGTCTCGTCCCTCATACTCCTGGACTTAGCCCCTTCGTTGCCTATACAATTATCGAATTGCTAGAAGAAAATGAGGGATCGAATAAAGAGAAGGGAGATAGAAGAAAAGGAGAGAAGTCTTGAGAGTTGTCTTAAAAGTTGGCCAAAAACCTCCATTCTCCAGATGACTGATATACCATCTTTCATACATCCAAACCATCCCAAAAATTCGATTATAACCAAATTCAAGAGCATTGAGTGATTGTTGTTGAAGGTGATAAAAAACAAAGAGTTAATAAATTCCCCCCCCCCCCCCAAGCACTTTTAAACAACCCAAGAACACCATTTTAGCAAAAACTTCAAGTTTTTGAATTGAGTACTGAGAACACACTTTCTAAACCTGAGGGTGATCAAAAGGAAGTTTAGAAATCAAATCCTTCTTTGGAAGGTAAATTTTGCACACTTTCATTTTCATCCATTTGCTATCTTATATTTGATTTTCTTGCTTTGATTTCATATTATAAACTGTTGTAATCTAACTAGAAGTGGTTAGTTAAGCCACCCATATATCTCTTGTTTGTTCCTTCTTTGCCATTGTAATAAAGCAGAGTTTGGCATGGCCTAATTGGCCGGCCAGCCAATGACTAAGTTCTGGGTCGACCAGATCACTTTTTCAAATTCTCTTTACATCAAAGAAAATCTCAAAGCAAAGAGAAGACAAGGCTTAGTGTAGATGTGTGGTACAGAATTGTAACTGACATTACTGACGCAAAAAAACATCTTAATATATCTTTTAAAAATATCCATCGCATGGATGGAGAACTAGTATCCCCCAAGTATATCGTTAACATAATGCTTAGGTGAGTTGCACAGCTGAACAACGTCCCTATCCACCTATTAAGATATTAAATTAAAAAAAATAGTATATTATTAGGTGAACTAAATCTCGAATCTCCCATCGTGCAGCTATAATGTTAAAAAATATCATTAATTTTGAAAAGGAATAAGAAAGTTTACACTATTGAAAAGTGAAGTCTCGATTTGGTTCCAGATAAATAAGGGGAAAAATAAAAGGAAATTGCTAATAAATGGCTACCTTTCTCAACATTTCCCTTTCCTTCATTCTTTCCAAGATTCAGACACAGGATTTAATTTTTCCTTTTTCTTCACAAACCAACTAACCAAAAGTCCATCAGACAATGGAACCAAGAAGCGACGAATAACTATTATATTTCTTCTCAAATACATTTTCACTAAGGAACCATTTGATTAACAAGATAGTGGGGGAAAATGTTGGGAAGAGAAGAAGTGGAAAAAAATCAAATTATTTTGGCTTCTAAACTTAGATTTTTGTTTCTTACCAAAAAAGCAGGAAATTATTTAACACAAAATTTTCATCAAAATAAATTTTCCTTTTTTGACTTCACTTTCTTTGATGCACGAGATGCTTACCCACTTATCCTCCATTGTCTAAAGTGGTTTTGTTTTCTTCTAAAAAAGGAGCATCCAATGCAACTATCCCTGTCATCCCAAGATCCTTGTCTTCCACCTTGTCTCCTCCCACCTACTCCTTGACTTAGCCTCCATAGTTGCCTATACAATGTTCAGATTGCTAGAAGAAAAAGAGGGATCGAATGAAGAGAAAGGAGATAGAGTGAAAAGGAGAGAAGTCTTGAGAGTTATCTTAAGAGTTGGCCAAAAACCTCCATTTTCCATATACATTGATATACCATCTTTCAAACATCCAAACCATCCCAAAAATTTTGTTATGATAAAAATCAGAGAGTTAAACAATTCTCTCTCTCCCCCCCCCCCCCCCCTCCAACCCACTTTTAAACAACCCAAGAACACCATTCTAGCAAAGACTCCAAGTTTTTGAATTGAGGATTGAGAACACACTTCCTCCTTTCATTGGAAGGTGAATTTTGGACACATTCATTTCCATCCATTTTCTATTTTCTATTTGATTTTCTTGCTTTGATTTCATATTATAAAATGTTGTAATCTAATTGGAAGTGGTTAGTTAAGCCAGCCACATATCTCTTGTTTGTTCCTTCTTTGCCATTGCAAGAAAACAAAGTTTGGCATGGCCTAATTGGCCGGCTGGCTAACTTTTTGGCTGGCCAGCTCACTTTTTCAAATTCTCTTCAAATCAAAGAAAATCTCAAAGCAAAGAGAAGACAAGGCTTAATGCAAATGTGTGGTACAGAGTCGTAACTGACATTACTGACGCAAAAAAAATCTTAATAATATCTTTTAAAAATGGCCATTGCATCGATGGAGAACTAGTATCCCCTAAGTATATCGTTAACACAATGCTTAGGTGAGTTGCACAGATGAAGAACGTCCCTATCCACCCATTAAGATATTAAATTAAAGAAATGGTATATTATCAGGTGAACTAAATCTCGAATCTCCTATCGTGCAGCTATAATGTTAAAAAATATCATTAATTTTGCAAAGGAATAAGAAAGTTTACACTGTTGAAAAGTGAAGGCTTGATTTTGTTCTAGATGAATGAGGGGGAAAATAAAAGGAAATTGCTAATAAATGGCTACCTTTCTCAACATTTCCCTTTCCTTCGTTCTTTCCAAGATTCAGACACAGGATTTAATTTTTCCTTTTTCTTCACAAACCAACTAACCAAAAGTCCATCAAACAATGGAATCGAGAAGCGACGAACAGTCATTATATTTCTTTTCAAATACATTTTCACTAAGGAACCATTTGATTAACAAGATAGTGGGGGGGAAATGTTGGGAAGAGAATAAGTGGAAAAAAATCAAATTATTTTGGCTTCTAAACCTAGATTTGTGTTTCTTACCAAAAAAGTAGGAAATTGTTTAACACAAAATTTTGATCAAAATAAATTTTCCTTTCTTTGACTTCATTTTCTAGCATTTTCACTTTACATCACACCATTTTCTTTCTAAAACCTAAGGAAAAAAGCAACCGCTTCTATGCCAAATCAAAAAGTTTAACCCAATAACCTGAAATTTGCAAAGTAATCACCAAACATACCATGTCAAACATTATTAGGAGAAAACAACACCAATATGCTTACTGAGTTACTACTTATTGTATATTGAATTGCATGCATCCACTTGCATATATGTATTAATTTTCACACAGCCTGAAATTTCTCTTTTTTAAAAAAAATTACACTTTGACAAAAATAACATAACAATGAAATAGAGCAATTAAAAAGGGCATAGAAATAGAACAAGAACTCTCACTAACAGATACAAAAAAACGAATCGATACATACGATCTAATCTTTGGTGGCAATCGGAATTTGTTCAAGTAATCAACAAACGAACTCTCCAAATCCTCATTGGAAATCCTCCTACCACTCTAATTATAGCTCTCATCACCACCATCAGAACCAACAACAATAATTTCAAATGCCCATCTACAAGCTTAAAAAAAATCCATGTTGTCGTCTTCACAGCTAGCCTTAAACTCGTATTAAAAAATATCGATGATTGCGAATTGGACACACTCAACAACTTTCTATTGCCATCGCACACAAAGTTGGCATCAACACTCTTGAACTCCATGTAAAGACTCACTCCCGATTTGAGCATGAGATCAATAGCTGAGTCAGCACAAAACAAAACCCTAGGCCAAATCGATGTTAAATATTTTGGAATGTTGGTAGGGTTCGGGAGAGTGGAAGGAGATGTCATGGTCGAAGTATATAGAGCTGGAGGATAGATGGATGGTAATGTGATCGGCAGATAAGGAGGGGAGAGGAGAGGAGTGGTCGGAGGATTGGGAATGAAGAAAGGATGTGAGGTCGCTGAGAGGAAGAGAAGAGAAGTTGGAGTCGAGGTGGACGACAGTTTTTTCAGCGGCAGACGCAAGGACGGATTTCGATAGGTCAGTGCCGATCATGATGAGGTCAAAATTGGTGGGGCAGATGGGTGGGTAGGACAAGGCGTCGTCCATTGCGACGGAAACAAGTGTTGGCTCGGCGGCAACAGCAAAACAATCATTTCTTATAGGGATGTTTGTTGACTTCCTATAGTTCAAGTGGGATGGGCAAAGGTTAATGTTGACAGTGCAGTCTGTCGGCATACTAGAGAGGCTGCATATGGTGGACTAATTCACAATGCTCAAGGACATTGGATGTGATTCAAGTAGCAGATGGGATATTCTTTTGTTTTGATTGTTAAATTATGGGGTACTTGGCAAGGCCTGAAATTGTCCTGAAGCGAAGGACATTGTCGGTCGAATCATTATAGAGTCTGATTCGGCGGAAGTAATTTCAACATTAACCAAGACAAATGCGTTACACCCTCAGTTCAATATTTGTCAAGAAATTTGAGAGCTGCAACAAAATTGACGTGAGGATAATGTTTGTGCTGATATTCTTGCAAAAAAAAGCCCTTGGTGTGGATGTTGGCAGTAAATATCTGGTAGATGAGCCCTCTGTTTTGGGTATAGCTTTAAAAAGTGACGTATGGCGGATTGGTTCCTCTCATCGTGTTATTCTGTTAGCACCTTGATATTTGGGAGCTGGCAACTTGACACTTTGTGGCACCTTGCACCTATGTTAGGCCTGGACTACGGCATGAGGGAGGCATGCCAAGACAATAAGGTGGGCAATCAATTGTGTCGTTCTGTGGCGGCATTCAACCCTTGGCCAAAGTATGGACAACACGTGTAGACATCCCATTTTTACTGGCCCTTAGACTTGGGCGCTTTCTTTTGATTGCCCGATGAAGAAAACAAGAATTTGTTTCTCACAACATCCTTAGTAAGAAAGATGGAATTCGAGCTTCATGTCCAATCCTAAGCCTGTTTTGGCCAAGTGTTTAAGACTCGATCAAAACTCTCTTTCAAAACTTTCTTGTCGCTCTTTGTTCCGAGTATTTCGATGATGTTCTGAAACTCATTGTTGAACTTCAAGATGAAATGTTTTCTCAGGAAATTGAGCAAAGAACAATATTGACATAGGAGGAAATGATGAAAATTTTGTTGAAAAGTCCTGTTTCGTGCAAAATAGTGAGGCTATAGCCAATATTTTGTTGAATTTTCCTTTCTTTAACTTCACTTTCTAGCATTTTCACTTTATAACACACCATTTTCTTTCTAATCGAGAGGACCCTAAAGCAAAAAGCAACCCCCTCTATGCCAAATCAAAAAGTTTAACCCAATAACTTGAAATTTGCAAATTAATCACCAAACATACCATGTCGAACATTATTAGGAGAAACAACACCAATATGCTTACTGAATTACTACTTATTGTACACTGAATTGTATGCATCCACTTGCATATATGTATTAATTTTCACATAACCTGAAATTTAGTTTTTAAAAAAAATCATACTTTGACACAAATAACATAACAATGAAATAGAGTAATTAACATGGGCCTAGAAACATAACAAGAATTCTCACTAATAGATAAAGAAAGGCGAATCGATACATACGATTTAATCTTTGGAGGCAATCACAATTTGTTCAAGAAATCAATGAATGGACTTTCTAAATCCTCAATAGAAATACTCCTACCACTCTCATAATAGCTCTCATCACCACCACTAGAACCAACAACAACAACTTTCAAATTCCCATCAACAAAGCTTAAAAAAAATCCCCAACCTCGTCTTCTCAGCTAGCCCTAACTCGTATCTAAAAATATCATTGATCACAAATCAGGCACACTCAATAACTTTCCATCGGCATCGCACACAAAGTTGGCATCAACACTCTTGAGCTCTATGTACTGGCTCGCTCCCGATTTGAGCATGAGATCAATGGCCGAGTGGGTGCAAAACAAAACCTTAGGGCTGGCCAAATTGAGGTTAAATATTTTTGAATATTGGAGGGATTCGGGGGAGTGAGAGAAGATGTTGAGGTCAGAGTACATGGGGCTGGAGGAGAGATCGACGATGAAGTGATCGGCAAAGGAGGAGGAGGGAGGAGAGAAGTGGTCGGTGGATTGGCAATGGAGGAAGGAGGTGAGGTCAGAGAGAGGGAGAGAGGTAAAGTGGGAGTCGTAGAAGGAGTTGGGGTCAAAGTGGACAACAATTTTTCTGGCAGCGGAGGTGAGGAAGGATTTCGGGAGGCCGGATCCAATGATGATGAGTTCAAACTTGGTAAGGCCGATGGATGGGTAGGACAAAGTGTTGTCCATTGCGACGGAGACAAGTGTTGGCTCGGCAGCGGCACAGTAACCGTTCCTTATAGGGATGTGTGTTGACTTCTTATATTCCAAGTGGGATGGGTGAAGGTGAATGTTGACGATGCAGTCTGTTGGTGTTCTGGACAAGCTGCGTGTAGTGGACTAATTCGCAATGCTCAAGGATGTTGGATGTGTAGATTTAAGTAGTAAGTGAGAAATTCGGCTATTTTGATTGTTGAATTATGGGGAATTTGGCAACGCTTGAAATTGGCTTGGAGCGAAGGACATTGTCAGTCGAATCATCACAAAGTTTGATTCGACGAAAGTAATTTCAGTATTAACAAAGACAAACCTATTATACCCTCAGTTCAATATTTCTCAAGAAATTTGGGAGCTACAACAAATCTGGCATGAGGCTAATGTGTGTGATGATTTTTTTGCAAATGGGCCCTTGGTATGGATTTTGGCAGTAAATATCTAGTAGATGAGCCTTTTGTTTTGGTTATAGCTTTAGAAAGTGACATATAGGTGTAGACGTCCCCGAACGCCCCGGGAGGATGAACCCCCGTTCTGTTCGTCTGTGGGTCTACTACTACAGTTCGGACTCAAATTGTCACGGTTCTTAATTTGAACCAAAGAGTCCAAATCCGGCAAATTGTTTTGGAAAACTGATTTTTTTTTTGAAAGAAGTGCCAAACATGGACTGCTTTGCCAGATAGGAAACCCTGACTCGGTGCCAAAGGCCACGTGTCCGTCATCACCAAAGTTGCCTCGGCTCGGGAACTTGGGTACAATTGGGGAAGGTCAGCTATGAGCACCCCCTCTCGCCCGGTCCGAAGACCGGCCTCTACTAACCGTGATATCTAATTTTGAAAACGTTATGTGTTCTTATTCTGGTTTTTAACCTAGAGTTACTATGTTATGCGCACAGCAAAACAAGTATAGACTAGATCGCTTAATTTGGAACAAAGCATTGCATATCCGTTTGTTTGGAAACGTTTTGAAATTTGCTACTCACAAGTAGGCTAAAACACGGATTTCAACGAGTTGTTCCAACTCAAACAATCCAACCTTCACCCACAAGCATTCAGGCAGTTTAACATATAAGCATCTAGCCACATGGTAAGCATGCTATCATGGCAACACTCACACGCATGCAAGGATGCTAAAGCATAAAATACTTACGAAGTACTCCGTGCCTAGAACAAGAACATGTCAGCAATCAATGCATGATCCAAGTCCATGTTAAGTGCCTAATGCATCGCATACAAAATGTCACTAGAATAGGCTCGGCTAATCTAAGGATGACATGTGAGGTGCACAGGAAGCATGTATTCAAAGTTAAATTTGAAATATAATGCAATTAGCATGATGCACCGAGCCCGGTGCATGCAATACTGACGAATGATGCACGCATGCATAACATGAGGTATGCTAAAGTAAACATGCCCTAATACTAACCATCAAAGCAGGTAAGTAAAAGGGAGAAAGAAGTGGGGGTTGGAAGACATACACACATCACCCACACTTATTACAAATTCGCCCTCGCTCAGAGGGACGAAAGAATAATACAGACTGAATAAATAATCAACTATTCTAGCTAATTAACTATTACAGGCCAACTAAATTAATTAAGCAAATTAATTAATCTAATAAAGCAATAAACAGTCCCGGGATGAAGGCTCAATGCAGTGCACGCTCGGCTTTGCCCGGAAATCCAACGACATGCCCAAGATGCCTCTGTTTTCCCTGCTTTACTCCTCTGAGGACTGTCAAAGTCTCAGGGTTTGCTCTATGGATTCCAGGGAACACCACCGGCTGGGGGAGAACACCACCGGCCATGTGGAATGGTCACCGGCCATGACTCTGATCCATCGGCCAATAATGATGGCCGGTCGGCACTAAATGTGGCCGGCCGGACAAAACTTCCTGCAGAAACTGATTTGACAGCAGCAGAGGACAATACTTGGCATGGCAATGCATTTCAAGCAATGTATGCACCAATCACACCCCATGTCATGTTTATGACTCAAAGGGACATGAGCCTTGATTCTCGGACCATCAATCACGCATTTCCATGCATGATGGCCCAAAGAATCAAGCATGCAACTTCAATCTCAAATATAATGCAATGCAAATAAACAAGCCAAGGGGCTCAACCTCTATTATGCTCAACTCAAGAGGTGTAGCATGCATGCCAATGCAATGCAATCCTAAGCATGTTGACTAGTATGCAACATGGGTAATGCAAGCAAGCATACAAGACATGCAAGGCATGAGATAATGCAACCAACAAGTATGCAAGGCACAATGTGGGTGTTTAAGCATGCAAACAAGCATGTGACTTCATTCAATCATGCAATTTCAAACATGCAACAACTCACCAGTATGCTACAACATACAAGGAGCATGTGCAATAAACAAAGAGATGGACTTACACATGATTTAGGCAGTCCTAACAAGGCCTAAAACAGTGGCCAAGATGCTAAGGAATGAGGGCCAATTGACACACAAACATGCATGCAAACATGGACCAACATTCAAGCATAAAGAGCAACTTCTAAGCACACTTAAGAAGATACAAACATGGACAATTAGCATGCAATGGAAGGCTCTGAAATCATGCTAAAATGGTGCCAAACCAAATGAACAAGGTAAGCATGGCATGCAATTAAGGTCCAATACTTGAGGAAAACCAAAGGGGGTTAAGCCAAGGCTAAGTCAACCAAGCCTCATAAGGCCAAGGGGACTTAAAATAGGTCTAATGCAGACCTAGACAAAGCCAAGAATGTACTTAGATGGCATCTAAGTGGTCTAAAAATGCAAGCATACTCCATGGCCTAAACAAAGGGCATAAGGCAACAATCTTTAAGCACATTGAAGGAGGATTAAATGCAAGCATATAAGCATGTTATAAGGACTGAAATAACATGTTAAGTGATTCCAAATCACTGAAACAAAGCAAGGATGGCATGCTAGAAGGGCCAAAGCTTAAGGCATACAAGAGGGATTGCATGGTAGCTATACAAAGCAAGGCATGAATGACTCCAATGACTTAAAACAGTCCCTTAGCACATCAAAACATGCATATAAGCTTCACAAAGCTTGGCCAAAAACATGCTAAACAAGGGTCAACACTTAGATTCATGTTAAGGCAACAAAATGGCATTACAAGGCATGTATGCTAAGCAAGCATGGTGTACCAAAACCAACCAAAACAGAGCTATATTATGACATAACAAGCACAAAAATCAGCTAAGGCATGGTCAACATGAACCTAAACATGGTGCTCACTAAAGAGGCAAAAATGGCCCTTTTCAAGGACAATAAGGAGAGGGGGTGGCCCTCTCCTTCCTAGGACCTCAAGGCACCATCCTCACCTCTGAAATCCCTCAAGATTTCAGTGGTGGGGAGGCCCAAACACCAAGGTCCCGGAGCTCACACAAAATGGCACAAAACAAGGGCCAAACAAGGCTTAAGAGGGGTCAAACAACCCCGAAGCTTAAAACACTCTTAACAAACTATTTAGAGGCCTCAAAAACAGAACTTTTATGTGTTACATGCAAAGCCAAAAAATAGTTGCAAGGTAGGTAAAAATACAATGAAAAAATGGGAAATAAAGGGACAAGCTTCTTACCCTTGAAGACCTTCTTCACAAATGGTGGACCAGCTGCTTCCTTGAGCTTAAACCAGCCCTAAAACTCCAAGAACAGACCTCTGGTCCTTCAAGAACCAAGAAAAGGTGTAACACTATGTGTTTGTGTGCAATAGTGAGCCTAAACACACACTAAACACAAGAGGAAGAGAGATATAGAGCTAGGATATAGACAAACCCTAACCCTAGAACTCAAACCCTAAAATGGCTGTCTAAAATGTCTAACCCTTCCAACAAGAGAGAAGGCCTCTCTTTATAGAGCTTTTTGTCTTGTAAAGCTTACAAGACAAGCCTCTAAAGAGAGAGATCCCTCCATACACGTGTATGGAGGGGAGCCAAATGCAAGCCAGCTGTGACAAAATATCTGCAAAAGCAGATGCACAGTAGTCGGCCGGCCAAAGATGCATTTGACCAAAAAAAGATAGCCGGCCGGCCATCTATAGTGCCGGCCGGCCAAACATTTGGCCGGTGGCCACAAAACACAGCCGGTGGCCTCAAGCCCTGGCCGGTGATGGGTGGGGATGGTCTACAAGCCCTACCCTGCCTCTCAAAGGCAAAACACAAGTGTTTGGTACAAAACCAGACACAAAACAGTTGAGTCGAGAGATCCTGAGGCGAGGCGCGTTGCCAAGGCTTCCGGGAACTCAAGACGAACACAAACAAGGGTGATCACTGAGTGTTCAATCAGTGACATCCAAGTCTTGAGAACGGTCAAAAATGGGGTGTCTATAATAGGGGATTGGTTCCTCTTATAGTGTTATTCTGTTAGCACCTTAATATTTGAGAGTTGGCGGCCTGACACTTTGTGGCACCTTGCACCTATGTCAGGCCTGACCGCGGCATAAGGAAGTCGTGCCAAGATAACAAGGTGGGCAATCAATTGTGTCGTTCAGCGGCAGTGTTCAACCCTTGGCCAAAGTATGGGCAGCATTTGTAGACACCTGTGGACGCGCCCCGAGGGACTTATGCTGCCACAGTTCGGACTCGTTTGTTTTTTTTTAGTTACGGTTCTAAATCTGAACCAAAGAGTCCAAATCCGGCAAATCGTTTTGAGAAACAGATTTTTTAAAAGAAGTGCCAAACATGGACTGCTTTGCCAGATACAGAGTCGCCACCTAAATATTTTTTAAATGGGAGAATTTAGGAAACCCTGACTCGGTGCCAAAGGCCACGTGTCCGTCATCACCAAAGTTGCCTCGACTCGAGAACTTAGGTACGATTGGGGAAGGTCAGCTATGAGCACCCCCTCTCGCCCGATCCGAAGATCGGCCTCTACTAACCATGATATCCAATTTTGAAAACGTTATGTGTTCTTGTTCCGGTTATTAGCTAGAATTATTATGTGATGCGCACAGCAAAACAAGTATAGACTAGATCGCCTAATTTGGAAACAAAGCATTGCATATCCGTTTGTTTGGAAATGTTTTGAAATTTGCTACTCGCAAGTAGGCTAAAATACGGATTTCAGTGAGTTGTTCCAACTCAAACAATCCAACCTTCACCCACAGGCATTCAGGCAGTTTATATCACATAAGCATCTAGCCACATGGTAAGCATGCTGTCATGTTAACATTCACACTCATGCGAGATGCTAAAGCATAAAATACTTACAGTGCACTCCGTGCCAAAATAGTAAACTAGTTAGCCAACACGGGTGACCCTAGTTCATGTTAAATGGCTAATGCAACGCATACAGAATGTCGCTAGAATAGGCTCGGCTAATCTAAGAATGACATGCGAAAATGCACAAGTAGCATGTATTCAAGTTAGATTTGAAATACTTATGCAGTTAGCATGATGCGCTGAGCCCGGTGCATGCAAGACAAATGAATGGATGCACACATGCATAGCATAAGGTATGCTAATTTAAATATGCCCTAATACTAACCATCAAAAGCAGGTAAGTAAAAGGGAGAAAGACGTGGGGTTAGAAGACATACACACACTCACGCACACTTATTACACAATTGCCCTCGCTCGGAGGGTCCGAATAAATATTACAAAACAAATAAATAATTAACTATTCTAACTAATTAAATATTACATATCTTCTATTTAATTAACGAATCACATGCAGAAAGAGGATGGCCGCAGCCCTGCCTCGGGATGCGTGGATGATGCATGCTCGATCCGTCTTGCTCGAAAACTCGCTGCCATAGCATTGCTGCCCTCTGTTTACACTGCCTAGCTCCTCTGAAAACTGCACAAGTCTTGGGATAGATTCTCTGAGTGCTGTAGAACACCACCGGCTAAAGGGATTGGTCACCGGCCATGTATAATGGTCACCGGCCACAAAATACTCCATCGGCCAACAATGGATGGCCGGTCGGCACTGAAGATGGCCGGCCGACCAAATCTTCCTGCAAAAACTGGTTTGACAGCAGCAGAGGACAGAACTTGGCATGGCAATGCATTTCAAGCAATGTATGCACCAACCACACTCCTTATCATGTGTATGACTCAAAGGAGGATGGGCCTCAATTCTCGGACCACCAATCGTGCATTTCCATGCATGATGGCCCAAAGAATCAAGTGTGCATTTTTGATATGGAATGCAATGCACATAATCAAGCAAATTGAACTCAACCTCTATCACAAGCAATTCAAGAGGTAAAGCATGCATGCCAATGTAATGCAATCCTAAGCATGCTGACTAGTATGCAACATGGACAATGCTAAGAAGCATACAAGGCATACAATGGTCATGCAAGACATAAGGCATGAGACAATGCAACTAACAAGTATGCAAGGCACAATGTGGGTGTTCAAGCATGCAAGCAAGCATGTGACTTCATTCAATCATGCAACTCCAATCATGCAATAACACACAAATATGCAACAACATACAAGGTGGGCATACAACAACATGCAAAGGGGTGGTCTTAAACTAACATGGATAGCTCGCAAGCATGCCAAAATCAGTGGCCAATGCCAAGGAAATGAAGGCTAATGTGCACACAAACATGCATGCAAATGGGCCAACACTTAAGCACGAAACGAGCAACTTTTAAGCACACTTAAAAGAAACCAAACATGGACAATTAGCATGCATAGAAAGCTCTGAAAATCATGTTAAAATGGTGCCAAACCAAGCCAACAAGATAAGCATAAGCATGCAATTAGAGGTCCAAAACTCAAGGCAAGCTAAGGAGGTATTGAACTACCCTTAGCAAAACCAGACATGGCATGAATTGAATGACCAAAATCAGAGGTTTAGGATGTTGAAACATAACTAAAAACACAATGACATGGCATCCTAGGGGCCTAAACAGGATGGCATGCATGGAGGCCTAAACATGGAGCATGAGATGACAACCTTATGAAACATTAAAGGGACATCAAATGCAAGCATATAAGCACATCATGAGGTCTGAAATAACATACCAAGTGATTCCAAACCACTGAAACAAAGCAAGGATGGCATGCTAGAGGGGCCAATGTTTAAGGCATACAAGAGGGATTGCATGGTAGCTATACAAAGAAAATCATGGATGACCCAAACAACCAAAAATAGTCCTCAAGCACACTAAAATATACATAAAAGCTTCACAAAGCTTGGCCAAAATACATGAGCATGGTAGTCTAAATGCTATGCATGTATTGAGGCAAATCATGGCATTACAAGGCATGTATGCTAAGCAAGCATGGTGTACCAAAACCAACTAAACACAATGCTATATTATGACATAATAAGCATGAAAATCAGTCAAGGCATGGCCAACATGAACCTAAACATGGTGCTCACTAAAGAGGCAAAAATGGCCCTTTTCAAGGACAACAAGGAGAGGGGGTGGCCCTCTCCTTCCTAGGACCTCAAGGCACCATCCTCACCTCTGAAATCACTCAAGATTTCAGTGGTGAGGAGGTCCAAACTCAATGGTCCCAGAGCTCAACCAAAATGGCACAAAACAAAGGCCAAACAAGCCTTAAGAGGGGTCAAACAACCCCAAAGCTTAAAACACCCTTAACAAACTATTTAGAGCAAACAAAAACAAGACTTTTATATGTTATATACTAAGCTCAAAAACAGATGCAAGATAGGCTAAAAAGCTTTGCAAAAATGGGGTAAAAAGGGACAAAAGTCTTACCCTTGTAGACCCTCTTCACAAACAATGTTCCAGCAGCTCTTTTGGTTCCAAACCAGTCCAAAAGCTTCAAGGAAAGACCTCTGGTACCTCAGCAACCAAGAAAAGATGTGATGATGGGTGTTTATGCACAAAAATGAGACTAAACACACACTAAACACAAGAGAGAGAGATATAGAGATAGAGGATATATGTAAACCCTAACCCCAAAGCTCAAGCTCTGAAAATGTTGTCTAAGTTGTCTAACCTCTAAACAAGAGAGAAGAGACTCTCTCTTATAGACAATTTTGTCTTGTAAAGCTTCCAAAGGAAGCTAACAAGAGGGCAATCCCTCCATACAAAGTGTATGCTAGCTGCACAAAAATATCTGCAAAAGCAGATGCACAGTAGTCGGCCGGCCAAAAATGCAATTGACCAAAAAAATATAGCCGGCCGGCCATCTATAGTGCCGGCCAGCCAAACATTTGGCCGGTGGCGACAAAACACAGCCGGTGGCCTCAAGCCATGGCCGGTGATGGGTGGGGATGGTCAACAAGCCCTACCCTGCCCCTCAAAGGCAAAACACAAGTGTTTGGTGCAAAACCAGACACAAAACAGTCGAGTCGAGAGATCCTGAGGCAAGGCGCGTATCTGAGACCTCCGGGAACTCAAGACGAACACAAACATGGATGATCACTGAGTGTTCAAGCGGTGACGTCCAAGTCTTGAGGACGGTCAAAAATGGGGTGTCTACAACACCCCATTTTCACCGGCCCTAAGACTTGGGTGCTTTCTTTTGATTGCCCGATGATGAAAACAAGAATGTGTTTCTCACAACATCCTCAGTATGAAAGATAGAATTCGAGCTTCATACCATAAGCCTATTTGGGCCAAGTGTTTAAGACCCGTTCAAAACTCTCTCCCCAAACTTTCTTTCCGTGCTTTGTTTTGAGTATTTCAGTGATGTTCCAAAACTCATTGTTAAACTTCAAAAAGAAATGTTTTCTTAAGAAATTGAGCATAAAACAGTATGAAAATAGAAGGAAAGGATGATAATTCTGTCAAAAAGTCTTGTTTCATGCAAAATAGCTAGGCCACAACCAATGTTTTCGCCAGCCGGTCAAATTAATTGGCCAACAACCCAATTTCCTCTTGAGCATCGTGCCCGCGACCATATCTATTGCTCTCGCAACTATGTCAATTGGCCAGCCAGCCAAGAAATTGTCCGACTCGCTAATTTTCCCAGAAACAAGACAGTTTTTGCAAAATTCTTGTTTAGTTCGTGTAGGACATACCATTTCAGATATATATGATATAATTGATGCACGAGATGCTCACTCACTCGTCCTCCATTGTCAAAAGAGGTTTTGTTGTCTTCCCAAAAAGGAGCATCCATTGCAACTATCCTTGTCAAACCATTATCCTTGTCTTCCACAATGTCTCATCATACCTACTCCTTGACTTAGCCTCCATCGTTGCCTATCCAATGATCAGATGGCTAGAAGAAAAAGAGGGATCGAATGAAGAGAAAAGGGATAGAGAGAAAAGGAGAGAAGCCTTAAGAGTTGTCTTAAGAGTTGGCCAAAAACATCTATTTTCCATATACACTGATATACCATCTTTCATATATACAAACCACCCAAAAAGTCTATTATAACCAAATTCAAGAGCTTTGAGTGATTGTTGTTGAAGGTGATAAAAATCAGAGAGTTAAACAATTTCCTCCACACACATTTTTAAACAACCCAAGAACACCATTCCAGCTAAAACTAAGTTTTTTAATTGAGGATTGAGAACACACTTCCTAAACTTGAGCATGATCAAAAGGAAGTTTAGAAATCAAATCCTTTCTTTGGAAGGTGAATTTTGAACACTTTCATTTTCTTCCATTTTCTATCTTATATTTGATTTTCTTGCTTTGATTTCATATTACAAACTGTTGTAATCTAGCTGGAAGTGGTTAGTTGAGCTACCCACATATCTCTTGTTCATTCCTTCTTTGTCATTGCAAGAAAAACAAAGTTTGGCCTTGCCTAAAGAACATTTTAATAATATCTTTTAAATATGGCCATTGCATGGATAGAAAACCAGTATCACCCAAGTATATCGTTAACACAATGCTTAGGTGAGCTGCACAGATGAAGAGCGTCCCTATCCACCTATTAAGATACTAAATTAAAAAATGGTATATTATCAGGTGAACTAAATCTCGAATCCCCCTTTGTGCAGCTATAATGTTAAAAAAATATCATTAATTTTGCAAAGGAATAAGAAAGTTTACACTGTTGAAAAGTGAAAGCTTGATTTGGTTCCAGATAAATGAGGGGGAAAATAAAAGGAAATTGCTAATAAATGGCTACCTTTCTCAACATTTCCCTTTCCTCCGTTCTTTCCAAGATTCAGACATAGGATTTAATTTTTCCTTTTTCTTCACAAACCAACTAACACAAAGCCTATCAGACAATGGAACCAGAGTAAGAATACCGTTGATGTACCTATTTTTAAAAATCAAGATCCAATTTATAACCTTGCAGTTGGGCTAAATCTAAAACCAAATAAGAGGGGTCCAAGAATTATACACACAGTAAGAAAGTTTGTTGCACTTGGCTTAAAAATTAAAAAGGATCAAACCGGGCCAACCCAAAAGGAGGTCTAGCCTAGCAACGTAGAGCCACAACCCAATAGCCCAAAGCCACGGCCCATCCACAATCTCTCAAACTGTGCAACGACCTAAAGCCAGACAACCCATGTGCCGGCTTTGACCTACACCCTTATACTCCGCTCCTTTACTCATGCGTTGATCCGCGTGTGCCGCCAGCCCAATACCAGCTAGTTCAAGCTGGCCCATCCAAACTCTTGAACTGGCAGAACCCACTTCCAAGTGATTTCTCGGCTCGTTCTCTTTCATTTCAAAGCCATTTTCAATCATTCAAAAGCCGAAATGTCCAAAATTCTTTTGAGAATCCTTCTATGGATCATTGTACTGAATTTTTGAATGATATAATCAGACAAGGAGGCTATCCAAGGGTGTTACCTAAAGAAAAGACAGAAGAAGAAGCGTTTAATAGGTGCAATTGTGTTCCTTGGGCTCGTACTTGGTTTCATAAGACTCAAAAGCGAAGGATTAGGTTTACTATTCCTGATTGTTTTCACTCTCAGATTTCTCAGAATCATCATGTTAGAGGGCCAAATCCACTTAGGATTGAAAGGGTCATTGAATTGAGTCCAAAAGTCGATTGGCCATTAGGTTTCCATCATTATTCTTACCCAAGGCAAGGAGAACGTGTTGCTCCACTGAATCGACGTTTTGCTTATCACAGGGGCTAACTCAACAACTACAAGGCTCACGCTTATTAAAAAATGTTGTTGTGTTTATTTTATTTCATTTTATTTTTTTTCTTTTTCACAGTTATTTAATTGTATCCACATTTGTAGTTTTATTGTAACACATTTTTAGAATGGCAATTAAAAGTGCTATTGATGCTTAAAGAATTGAGATGCTTAATGGAAATAATTTCTGAGCATGGAAACACCACATTTCTTATCTTCTTACACATGAAAAAACTTTGTACACTCTATCCACTTATAAACCAGATGATGATTCTAATTGGGTTCAAAACAAGTGGATAGAGGATGATGCAATGGCAAAGGCAACTGCGTTACATAATATGAAAGACAATATTATTCCGCTATTTGAAGAACATGAAACTGCAAAACAATTGATGGAAACACTAGAAAGTAAGTATGGAGTTCAATCAGACACTCAAATACAATCGCTCTTGGACAAATATAATAACACTCGTATGGCTGCTAATGATAGTGTTGGTGATCATGTTAATCAAATGCAACTAATTGCTAAAGAATTATCCAACGCTAATCATCCTTTGTTAGACAAGATGCAAGTAACTACCACACTTAATAGTCTTCCATTGTCTTGGGATCAAGTTGTCACATCTCTAACTCATAGAGGACGAGAGATTTCAATGGTAACTTTGCCTATACTTTAGTTTTGGAAGAAGAAATAATGAAGTGAAGGCGCCAATAAGGTTTGTTTTCTAATTTATTGATGGCATAATCTTCGACACAGCCACAGAATAATTCCCACAAGCCATTCAACAAGAGGAAGACTACTCATTTCAAGAAAAGATGGAAGAATGGATTTCAAAAAGGGTGGCAGAAGCAGCAAGTGTGGCAAAAATAACAAAACAACGAGAACCAGTCAGGCCCATGATACAATTGCAGTCAGAAAGGTCACATTAAAGCCATATACCCTAAGAACAAGTAGAGAAAGGATCATAACACCATTGCCATGACAATTTCTGAAGCAATGGTAATTGAACCTTCTTCAAATTCATGATGGATTGATTCTGCAGCAACTAGACACATAGTGCAAAGTAAAAAAGTGTTCATGGATTTCACTAAAAAGATGATTGGTGAACACAGAGTCTATATGGGCAACAACTCTTATAGTGATGTTTTGGGCATCGGTAACTGTAAATTCTCTATCAATGGATCTTCCATCGTACTTCATGATGTACTTTATGTACCCAGCATCCGAAGAAATTTAATTTCAGTTCTAGTAATAACCCAAAAGGGTTTTGAGATTAATTTTAGGCTTGACACAGTGTTGATCAAGAAAAGAAGTGTATTAGTTAACGGTGTAAGAGTGAATGACAAGTACTCTCTTCCTATTCATAATAATAAAGTATGTATTTCTGACTATTTGCATGTCTCTACTAGTAATAGTTCTTATTTATGGCATTTAAGATTAGGTCACATTAATGAAAATAAAATGTCTAGAATGTGTAAAAGTGGACTATTGCCTAAAGTATGTTTCAACGATTGTGAACCATGCATCAAAGGAAAAATGACTAGTAAGCCATTTTCGAAATATTGGAAATCATCAGAATTACTTGATGTAATTCATTTTGACATTTGTGGCCCATTAAGAACTAAGACTCGTCGAGGCATGGAATACTTTATTACTTTCACTAATGATTATCAAACAAAGAGAAAATAATTACTTTATTACTTTCCCATATGCTCAGGCAGTAGGCAACCTGATGTATGCTATGACAAGCACAAGACCTGATATCTGTCATGCAGTAGGATTGGTAAGTAGGTTTCAATCCAATCCAAGTAAGGAACATTAGCAAGCAGTGAAAAAAATATTCAAATATTTAAAAGGCACTAAGAATTTCAAATTATGTTTTGGTTTATATGATCTAGAAATAAAATGATACATTCACGCAGATTTTGCAGGAGATGTAGATGATAGAAAATCTACTAGTGATCATGTGTTCCTGTTTGGTGGAACAACTGTTTCTTGGTAAAACAGAGTTGTGTTAACAATGACGAAGATCAATAATCTTGTGAAGGTGTTTATCACACAAGAAGAATATACAATCTGGAAGTGAAAGCAAAGAGAGAAAATAATTAGCAATTCTAAGTGTATTGTTCCATTGTTCTAACCATTTATTTATAGGCTACATGATGTCTCTTTATCAATGGCAACAACCATTGGTATTGGTTTCCAAACCTATAGTCACAATGCTTCATACAATTGTGTCTCTTCATTTTGAATTCAATCTAAACCTTCCAGATTTACATCCTCCTTGTGGGAAAGATCAATCACCAAGCCATGGGAAATAATCAGATGCGGAGAGTCACACCGTATTATGGTGTGGTCATCTCTATTTTCATAATCTCCCACTTGAACACAACATAATAAAAGTGATTGAACCTGAGTTGGGCATGTTTACCTTGGTACCAAATTTTTAGCCTCATGCCAATTTTCATCTATGAAATTACCTCATAGATCAATGCCCGATTGTGACTTAGCCATACTTGCTTACGTTTTTGCCACCATTCTAACTGCATCTGTACGAATGTGTTCTCCCACTAACAAAACACTCCAAATAACTTCAATTCACTATATTTCAAGTGAACGACATTAATTTTCAATGTTGGGTTCATAGTCCATAGCTAATCACCATTGATGACTTCAGCCCCACACATTCCTCATGTGTTGACCTGCACCAAAATTATTGTTAATTACTTTCTCTAAGGCCCAAATAACACACCTTATTAGCAACTTTTTGCTTATCAAGCAGACAACATCACCTAGTCAGCATGTTGCATATCATGGACTTTATATCTCATGCTAACTATGATGTCCGTACCTTGTCAGTTCCTCTACCTTATTACCTGACCAAACATATGTTTCTATGCAAGATAGAGTCACATAACATCGGTTATCCAAGCATCGCGGAGTCATCCGACTATGCTCTTATATAAGTATCAAACCACCTATCTAGGCATTTTTCAATCCCATATTAGCTATATGTTCTCTGAATTTTTCCAGAGACAACCCTTTGGTCATAGGGTCGGTCACCATCTCTTCCGAGGGTATATATTCGACTTTAATTTCTCCCCTCTCCACTATATCCTAAATATAGTAATAACTTACATCAATAAGTTTTCCTTTGGAACTATTCACTCCATTTTTTATTAATGAGATGGCGGACTGATTGTCACAAAAAATATTGATCGGTCTGGCAGGTATACCTAGTTGTAAATTGTCTACAAATCTCTTTATACGGACCACATTACTAACTGCTATGCTGCAAGCTATGTACTCAGTTTTCATAGTATACTTTGCAACACAACTTTGTTTCTTACTTAACCAAGAAACTGTTGTGCCACCAAACATGAACACATGACCACTAGTAGATTTTCTATCATCTACATCTCCTGCAAAATCCGTATCAATATATCCTTTTATTTTTAGATCACAATTTTAAACCCTTGGTACCTTTTAAATATCTGAATATTCTTTTAACTGCTTGCCAATGTTCCTTATCTAGATTGGATTGAAACCTACTTACTAATCCTAATGCATGATTGATGTCAGGCCTTGTGCTTGTCATAGCATACATCATGCTGCCTACTGCCTGAGCATGTAGGACATCTCTCATTTCCTCAATTTTAGATTTGTTTTGAGGACTCATCCTTTTACTTAGACTTTGTCCTTTGCAAACATGTGTGCTTAAAGGATTGCAATTATCCATATTAAACCTTTTGAGCACTTTTTCCATATATTTCTCTTGATCTAGATACAATAACTTTGGATTTCTATCTCTTGAAATTCAATTCCCAAAACATAGGTTGCAAGACCCATGTCTTGTATTTCAAATCTAGATGCCAAGAAAGTTTTGGTTTTCTTAATCATATCTGGACAATTTCCTACTGACAATATGTCATCCACATACAAAGACATTATTGCTAACTTGTCATTACTTTTCCAGATATACACTGTGATCTAATGGACTCACCACATAGCCAATTTCTAAAATGGCTTAGTGGAATTTCAAGTACCATTATCTTGAAGATTGTTTGAGTCCATATAGGGATCTTTTCAACTTGCAGACTTTATCCTCATTGCCTTGCATTTGGAAACCATTGGGTTGCATCATATGAAACTTCTCCTTTAATTCTCCATTGAGAAAAGCTATTTTAACATCTACCTGATGCAATTCTAGATCCATCATGGCTACGACTTCCTTTAGAATCCTTATTGAGGCAAATTTTGTAACAAGAAAATACGTATCTACAAAGTCTATTCCAGGTTGTTTAGTGAATCCCTTGGCTACTAACCTTGCCTTGCATTTCTCTAAATTTCCATCTACTTTGAATTTCTTTCTAAGAATCCATTTGCAACCAACGGCTTTTCTTCCATTTGGGAGGTCAGTTAATTCCCAAATATCAATTTTCTTGATCAAATCAAGTTCGTCATTCATTGCCTGAAGCCATTGAGTAGCGTCACTGCTACTTGTTGCTTCATTGTAACTAGTAGGATCATCTACTAAGTTATTGAGTTCCTCAACTTGAAAAACATAATGGTCTTTTAAGACTGTAGATGGATGTCTTGCTCTCTTACTCCCACTTATCTCAGGATTCGAATACGGTAAAACAACACCACTTTTTTTTTCTTTTGTTTTTTTTTTTTTTTGCTCCCACTATTAGGTTGATTTGTGAGAACTTGTGGTTCTTATGACAAATAGTGTAGAGAAAAATCCTAAAATACCTTGGAGAGCAATTCAATTTGTTCAATTGGAGTAACAAGATTAATGGATTCAAGAAAAATAGTATCTCTGCTCTCTATTCATCCACATTCAGGATGGTAAAAATGATAACCACTTCCATTTTAGACATAGCCAATAAACTTGCATTCCCAAGTTTTACTTCCCAATTTGTCCCTTAAAGGTTTGGGAATAAGTACATGTGCTTTGCATCCCCAAAATTTGAGATTTAGAACATTAGTTATAGTACCATTCCAGTGTTCATAAGGAGTTAGAGGTTTGGCCTTTGTTTCGACTCTATTTAATATGTACGCAGTGGTAGACAAAGCTTCTCCCAAAAAATGAATAGGAATATGAGCATGAGCCATCATAGACCTTGTCATTTGCATTAAAGTACGATTTCGTCTTTCTGCAATCCCATTTTGTTGTGAGTATATGCCATTGTAAACAAATGTTTTATGTCATTCTCTTTGCAGAAAGAATCCATGGCTTCTTATTCGCTACCTCTATCATTATTCAAGTTTTTAATGGACCGACTAAGTTGTTTTTCTACCTCTAAATTATATTCCTTAATATTTTCAATTGCCTCTGATTTGTGTTTAAGAAGGTAGCTGTGTCCATATCTTCAATAATCATCAGTGAAACTAATAAAGCATTTCATGCCTCGATGAGTCTTAGTTTTTAAAGGGCCATAAATGCCAGAGTGAATTACTTCCGATGATTTCCAATGTTTTAAAAATGGCTTGCTAGTCATTTTTCCTTTGATACACATGTATCAAAATCATCGGAACATACTTTAGGCAAAAGTCCACTTTTACACATTCTAGACAATTATTTTTATTAATGTGTTCTAATCTTAAATGCCATAAATAAGAACTGTTACTAGTAGAGACATACAAATAATCAGAAATACATACTTTATTATTATCATAATACCCTACCTTCTCCACTAATTATAATACCATAAAGCACTATGTGACCATACTCCAGGAGGGTCCATCGAAAATTTAATCTCATGTTTGACTGTGGAATAAGAAAAGAAAGGAATTGAAATTACAATCCAATGGTGTTTGTTTGTATATTATTAAAAATATTTACATTACAATCCAATTTGGTATTTATTTTGTATGTTATTAAAATTTTAAATAACTTTAATATTGATATGAACGAATAAACAAAAAGATTTGACTCATCCTATTTTATTTTATTTTCTACATCCAATGATAAAAAATAATTATATATTTTTAATTTTATCATAACCAATTGTAATTTGTCAATCCTTGTATTTAATCATTTATCCATGATATAAGTTATAATGCTACAAATTACGTAATAACTCACATAATGGATATGCCATAGGCAGGTTATCACATTTTATGATATTTTGAGAAGAAATTGATACCACAACTTGTTATAACAAAATCACTTTTTGTCACAATTCAATGAATCATAACCAAACATCTTTGACACATAACGAAAGACATCTTCAGTTATAACTAAAATTACAACCATACTTAAGTCATAACCAATATTATAATATGTCATAACCAAGGGCCATAATCAAACAACACTTAAGGTATAATCAAATTCATAACCAAAATAATGACCACAATATGTCATAACCAACACCACAGTAAATTATAACCAAGTCGCAATCAACACCATAATGAGTCCTAACCAAAGGCCACAAATATCATAATTGAAATATATGAAAAATCACATGTTTAGACAAATTTTGTTTTTATTATTTTTATAATATAATATATGAAAAATTCTAAAATGTGCCCATAAGCAATGACAATTTCCCTATGAAGACTAATTTGCACTCTCTAAGGGCATCTCCAATAGTGTATAAATTTTTCATGAAATTTGAGTAAAAGCTCCCTTTGATATCAAGTGCTCCAACAGAGGGTTTTGTTGTTTCATCAAACCACCGGTCGACCAATAGCGATTCCGGTTTGGACCCGATCTATTTATTGTTTTAGATCCGGGTTTCCTTGTCTTTAATGGTTGTTCGTATCCTTGTTCATCTTATTCCTTGTTGAATTTGATTGTTTGAGTATTGTGATTGTGTTTGGAACAGGCTGCGAGTTCATTTTTTTAAGATTTGTTTGCCCATATTTTTACCAGTTCACTCAAGCTATCCTTTGGTCACTCGAGCGGTCTTTGAGAACCTCCAATATTTTTGCAGGTTTGCAGAGATACTAGAAAGGTAGTGCTCTTCCCTCGAGCAATGTTTCTTGTGCTCGAGCGGTCTTGGCTCGAGCAGTCCTTCTTGCGCTCGAACGGTTAGCCTCTGTCTGCAAAACTTATAGGAGGGTGTCATTGTGTGCTCGAGTGGTAACTTTGTTCACTCGAGCAGTCTCACTTATTGTGTCTAGTTGCTTGAGTGGTGTTTTGGTCGTTCGAGTGGTCTGCGTGTATATAGGTCCATAGTGCGCTGAAAAAGTCACTTTTTCTGCTTTTCTCTTTCTTCTCTCTTCCTCTTTCCGTCATTTTAGGGTTTCTTCGACCTAAAAGCTTTGGTTTCATCTAGCCACACCCATTTTCTACCCATATTCCTATAGATCAAAACATAGAAGGTGTCAAGGGTATTGTTTTAATCTGAGCGGATCGTGTTTTTATCGCCGCTGGATTTTTGACTTTTCTCTTATTCGCTTCAAGAGGTAGGGATTCTAGAGCTTTTTTTCAATACCTCATTATTGATAGACTTGTGGTAATTTCTATGGAATTTAAAACCATAGCTTTGTAGTTGATTTTGTTAAAAAGCATATGGATTGGTTTGGGTTTGAAATGGCCGGTTTATGGCTTATGTTTATGAATGATTATCGGTGTAAGAGCATGTTTAGGATATGGGGTTGGAAGGGTTGGGTAAATCCTTTCTAAATTTTGAAATGTCAAAGGAAAAGTGTAAGGTTGAATTGAAATTGTGTTATGTTGTGGTTGTTTACAAATCTTGGGGTTTTGGATTAATGTTATTTGGTGTTGGTAAGTGTTGTGTATGTTTGGAATTTGGAGTAGTGAGGTTTTGTACTAAAACATAGTGGGACCAATTATTTTTTATAAAACATGAGAGTTTGGAATGAACAGGGATATGGAATATTGTTCGGATTATGTAATTGGCTTTTAGAGTTTTGTCTTTTGCCATCGGTGGATGATGGTATTGATTGTTGGTAGATACATGTTGCGAGTACTATTGTCAGATGGGCTATGTAAGGTAGAAGGATGTATTGTTGATTGTAATTGAGCATTGTGAATAGAAAATTCCATAGCTGAGTTATGGACTATGTTGTTAGAAAGGAACGGGAATGCTTATGGATGTGGTCACATTATGACACTGTCGTTAGATTGTTAGGGTTTTGGTGTTTAGTAATTCGTATTGTGTTTTGTAAATGTTTTGACAAAATGTGGGAAAAACCCGTTGTTGAACGGTGGTACATGGAGCACATTTTGAAAGAAGTGGGTTAATGTATTTAACTATTAATGGTTGTGACTGTGATAATTGGACTAGTTGTACGTATTACATCCATATATCATTTTGTGGGTTAGCGTGTTATGATTTTATTTGTATGTTGTTTAGGAGGTCTGTTTCTCTCCAGGTGAGGCCGGTAAAGCGTGGCGCATTGATAGAGGTTTCCTTTCCCTACCAATTTGCGCTTGGTGAAGTGTGAAAGGAGGTCCATTTCTCTTCGGGTAAGGTCGGTAAAACATAGCGCATTGACAAAGGTTTCCTCTCCTTTCTAATTTGAGCCCAAAAAGTGTGACCTGAGGGGCACTCCCGTCCGGGAGAGGTGGATAAAGTGTTATTGATTATTTGTGTTGTGGGATCTGTCATCCATGTTGTAGGCTAGTGGAGATGAAATTGGTAGTATGTATTACTTCAATTGTTTCTTTGAATGTATTCATGTTGTGATTGTCCTTTACCCTTGGGCCTATGGCCAGGGAAGATAGTAGATGTATTGATCTATAGAGGTGTATAGTGTATTGAAATGTCGGGCTGGGTTATGACTTGTATGTGGAGTTGCATTTTTAGAACAGATGTTTAAGTGAGATTCTTTTATATTAACGTAGAAGGTTTTATCAAAAGAGGAATGGGGTCGTGAAATGTGTTTTGGAAGAAAAAGTGGGTTTAAAAAAGGAAGAAATGGTTTTTATGCTGTGTTGATTCAAGAGGGTCTTTTAGGGATAAACTTATTTATATGTGTATACTTTCGGATATTAACTATCACATTACTTATATGGAATATCATGGTGCATGCATGTAGACGCGCCCTTGGGCCTCACTACAGTTTGGACTCAATTTGTGTCGGTTCTTAATCTGAACCAAAGAGTCCAAATCCGGCAAATCATTTTGGAAAACAGATTTTGTAAAGAAGTGCCAAACATGGACTGCTTTGCCAGATACAGAGTCGCCACCTAAATATTTTTTATGGGGGAATTTAGGAAACCCGGACTCGGTGCCAAAGGCCACGTGTCCGTCATCACCAAAGTTGTCTCGGCTCGGGAGCTTGGGTACGATTGGGGAAGGTCAGCTATGAGCACCCCCTCTCGCTCGATCCGAAGATCGGCCTCTACTAACCGTCATATCTTGTTTTGAAAACATTATATGCTCTTATTCCGGTTATTAGCCTAGAATTACTATGTTATGCACACAGCAAACAAGTATAGACCAAATCGCCTAAATTGGAACAAAACATTTCATGTTTGTTTTGAAAATGGTTTGCTACTCGTAAGTAGGCTAAAATGTAGGTTTTGCCACCCCTCAAGTGGGCTTAAAACTCACAGTTTTGATGCATTATCCCAATTTAGATAATTCAACCTCCATCCACAGGCATTCAAGCAGTTATATCACATAAGCAGATAGCCTCATGGTAATCATGCTATTATGGCAACACTCACACGCATGCGGTATGCTAAAGCATAAAAAGCTTACCTAGTACTCCAAGCCAAAACAGAAACTAGTTAGCAATCATATGCATGATCCTAGTTCATGTTAAGATGGCTAATGCAACACATGCAACATGCAACTACAATAGGCTCGGCTATCCTAAAGATGGCATGTGAAATGCTACAACTAACAAGTACTCAACTTGGAATTGAAATACAAGTGCAGTTAGCATGATGTGCCGAGCTCGGTGCATGCGAGACAAATGTGTGGATGCACGCATGCATAGCATAAGGTATGCTAAAATAAATATGCCCTAGTACTAACCATTGAAAGCAGGTAAGTAAAAGGGAGAAAGAAGTGGGGGTTGGAAGACATACACACACTCACCCACACTTATTACAAATTCGCCCTCGCTCGGAGGGACCAAAAGAATAATACAAATTAATTAACCTACAATCTAATTAAATAATTACAGACCACCTAATTAATTAACAAATCAATTAAGCTAAGGAAAGCAGTAAAAGGCCTCGGGAAGAGGGTCCAATGCATGCGTGTTCGGGTTTGCTCAGAAATCCGTCGCCATGCACAAGTTGCCTCTATTTACCCTGCTCTGCTCCTCTGAAAATTGCACAAGTCCCAAGGTGCACTCTCTGGACATTGGGGGACACCACCGGCCATGTGGGATGGTCACCGGCCAAAAGTGAGTGGTCACCGGCCACTTGTGAAGCCATCGGCCACTGATGGATGGCCGGTCGGCACTGCAGATGGCCGGCCGGCCAAAGCTTCCTGCAGAATCCTGTTTTGACAGCAGTAGAGGGCAAAACAAGGCATGGCAATGCATTTCAAGCAAATGTGTGCACCACCACATCCCTTATCATGTTTATGACTCAAAGGGGTATGGTATTCGATTCTCGAACCACCAATCGCGCATTTCGATGCGTGATGGCCCAAGAGCCAAGTTGTGCAATTTCAATGGAATGAAATGCACATAAACAAACAATGAGCGTAACCTCTATCATACTCAAGTCAAGAGGCAAAGTATGCATGCCAATGCAATGCATCCTAGGCATGTGAGCTAGTATGCAACATGGCAATGCAAACAAGCAAGCAATGAACAAGTATGCAAGCTAGTGGACATGCAAGACATGATGCAATCAAAGCATGCAAAGTGTAAGACATGTAACAACATGTAAAGAGTGGACTTAAACTAATTTGGGCAGCCCTATACTAGGCCCAAAACAGTGGCCAAGTGATGAAAATGAGACAATCGAAATGCGTGCACACATGCACGCAAACCGAGGACCGAACCTAAGGCATCAAATGTCACTCTACCAAAGCATGGCAAGGGATGCAAGGTGGCATACAAACATGTAATTTCAGCACTGCAACATGACACTAAATGGTCCCGAAACATGGAAATATGGCACCCGATGCATGAGATGAGCCCCGAAACTCAAAATTAGGCACATGTATTGACTTATAGCTATACAAAGCATGCATTATTTGACTATGAAGCACAAAGACAGAACCAAGGCAGTCCAAAACATGAACATTTCTAGTTCAAAGTATGGCCAAAAAGTGTTCACATGAAGGGCTAAGGCAACATGCAAAATTGGCTAGTAAGCATAAGTTGTATTACAACTATATGATGCGCATGAAATCTCACCAAACCATCCAAAATCAGTGAACAAATCATGTCAAAATATGCCCAAATAATCACTGAAATGCAGCCAATGCATGCAAAAATGATGAGCTCCTTTAGAGGGTCATACAAGGGGTTACTTAGCACATGCAACAAGGACACTTAACATGACAAAACTAACTCTGGAAATGGGTTATGGAGGTCCTAAAACCCACTGAAAAATGCCTGAACCGAGCTCAAAAAGTATGCAAATATAGGCCCCTTTGTAAGGCCAAAAAGGGCATCAAACCTACCAAGGAGAGAGGGGGTCACCCCCCTCTGATTTTGACCCTCAAAACAGCAAACCCACCACTGAAAATCCACTGGATTTCAGTGGCTAGGAGGCCAAGCAAGGGCTTGCTCAAAGGTCTCAAAGAATAGCACAAAACAAGGCCAAAACAAGCATGCAAGGGGGGAGATGACCTCCAACACCAAAATAGCCTTAAACAAACATCTTAAGCATGCAAATACAAAACTTTTTTCAGTTTATAGTTAAGCTCAAAACAGCATGCAAGATAGGCTAAAATGAGGTACAAGAAAGTGCTAAAAAGGGGAAGAAACTTACCCTTGAAGACCAATTTCGAGATCAGCAATTTCAGGGGCCAAAAACTAGCTTTTAGAGCTCAAGAAACCCTTCCAAGAACCTCAGTCCAATGGTGGTTGTGTATGGCTATGAGGTGTGGTGCAATAGGCCAAGAACAAGCCCCTTTTGAACCCTCTAACACACAAATGTAGAGAGAGAGAGAGAGATATAGAGAGAGAGGGTGTATATATATCAGATATATATATGCCCTAGGTCTAGTTTTTGCTCAACCAAGACAAAGGAGGGGTGAGGTCTCTTATATAGGCAATGGAAATGCTGTAAAGCTTCTCAAAGAAGCTATACAAAAGGGTCAAATGGACCAAGCTTCTAAGAGAAGCTAATGCAAAGGTGCAAGCTTCTTGAGGAAGCCAAGACAAGGGGTCAAAGCTTCCTCAAGAAGCTTTGAGCAAAAGGTGCAAAAAAAGGGTCAAAGGGTGGAAAACAACCACACACGTGCATGGGGAGCAGGGTCTGTGCACTCCATCTGGCACAGCTAGCATGCATTCAATCTGTAGAATACTCCAGAAGGTCGTCGGCCGGCCACTTTTTTTGGCCGGCCTGCTACTTATTTGGCTGGCCGGCCAAAATTGATGGCCGGTAGGTGCTGCCAAGGCCAAAAAGTGTCCGGTGGGTGCCCAGAGTGAAGCCCCAGAAGTTAGCTTTCCAATGCCACAAACCTTGCATTAAAATTCCTCCTGTGCAGAAAGTTATGCCCTCTTTGGTGAAGCCGCGCAGATTCGATCCAACCGGGATGATGCCCAACTTCAACCGATCATATCTCCCCCACCCGGACTTGGCTTTAGGAGATTCTTGAGTGCAAAATGAAGCCCCGAAAGTAAGATTTCCAACGGTGGTGGCCCCATAGCTAAAATCCAAGTATGCAGATGAATAAGCCCTATTCAGCGAGGGCTGCTCGACCCTCTTCTACACGGATTCATGCCGAACTTCTCCCAAACTAGTTTTCTCCTTTCCTTTCCTCTTTTCTTCAACTTCAAACCCCTAAACAAAGTGTTTTGAAAGATTTTTCAAAGATTTCATCTCTCTTTCATTCATTCTCCACTTTGTCCTTGCTCGATTTACCAAAAAGCGCAACATTTAACGAAATGCGAGCATCGGAACATCGTAGGAACTTTATTTCAAAAAAGTTTTGAAAGAGAGGGTTTTATGGTCTAAAAACCATTCAAAATAGCTTTGGTCCAAAATGGGGCGTGAAGTTGAGATTTGACCCTCTCCTTGCCGAAGAAATTGAACCTTTGCCCTGCACACCTTTTACCACCAAGTAAACCATCAGTAACGCCCAAGTCTTAAGGGCGGTCAAAAATGGGGTGTCTACAATGCATGATCATCTCTAGCTATATGTTGTGATTGGTTAGGATCTTTGGGATTTCTACTGGGTTTAGTGGTCATCTATACCATGTCTTATTTATATATCATCATTATTGTCGTGAGAGAATATTATTTTTATTCTTTGTTCATGTTCCCAAATGGATGGAATGATTATGCAAATGGTATTATTATAAAGAAATTAGTAACGAACTCGAGTAATAAAAGTCAAGGCATTACAACTTGGTATCAAAGCGACTCAAGTCGAATACCTTGGGCTCATGGGAAGTGGTTTTTACCACAGTGGTTTGCTATGCTTAGAGAGAACATTGCAGATAGATAAATTATGTGTTAGGACTTTACATGTTGCATTTGTGTGAGCATGGGGTTAAGTTTTTGGGGATAATACATGTCACCGATGAACCTGCTTAGAGGTCTTATTGGAAACGAGCTTGATCAATGTGGTTTCTTATGTGAATTCCTTGAGAGTTCTGGGACACATAGTTATCCTTGTGGACTTGATTCAATTATTTGATTAAATGTTTAACTATTGAAGTGACTCAGATTCGGTATTCATGTAAGGTCG
The DNA here is from genome assembly GCA_030407325.1 of Camellia japonica. NCBI lineage: Eukaryota > Viridiplantae > Streptophyta > Magnoliopsida > Ericales > Theaceae > Camellia > Camellia japonica. The sequence goes on from JAPPVO010000031.1 coordinate 113,602,381, forward strand.
TCTTGTGACTTGGCTGTGTTACGTGTGTGCCTCAAGCAAGGTCGTTTCGGTTGTACACTAAGTTTGTTTTGGTTTTTATTTTATAGGATGTCTTCTCGAGGGAGTAGAGGTCGTGTTGGGAAGTGTCGGTAGAGGCTCAGCTATTTCGTTAGTACCTGCCCCCTGCAAAATCGGCTGTGGGTAAGGAAGTTGTACGCGAGATTATGAGAGCGGTAAGAGATGCTCTAGCTCGCAATGAGAGGGACCATGGGCATAACCTTAAGTTGACCAAGGAGTTTCTTTGCTCCAATCCACCTGTGTTTTCAGTGGAGCATAAACCATTGGAGGTTAATGATTGGTTAGAACAGATCACCAAGACTCTTGATATGCTCAGAGTTGAAGACGAGAAGTTAAAGGGTTGTGTTGGCTGATTTCCAACTGAAGGGAGACGCCGGTTATTGGTGGAAGTCTGCGCGAGTTTTTATGGGTACCACTTGGGTTGCTTTCACTAAGGCCTTTTTGGCTAAGTATTTTTCTCCTTTCACTCGGGAAAGATTGAGGAAACAATTTATTGAGTTGCACCAGGATGATACTCCTTTGGCACAGTTTGAGGCGAGGTTCACCAGTTTGTCGAGATTTTCTCCAAAGTTGGTTGCAACAAAGAAGCATCGTTGTCTTGAGTTCGAGGGAAGGCTGTGTGATGATATTCAAGGAAAGGTTGTTGGGGCTATGTTTAGAGACTATTACACACTTGTGGAGGCAACGGCTCACGTGGACACCGTATTTCTAGATGATGGTTAGGGTGAGAAGGAAGAGGCCACTTCGGCAATTCTGACTTTTCGGGTAGTTAGTAGACCTAGTAAGAATTAGAGACAGGCAAGACCTCAGGCATAGGCGTAGTTGACGCCTCAAGCTACTATTGTTTCTTCAGATTCGCCCTTGGGAGGGTCCAGTCAGACACAGGCTTCATCGAGTCAATCTCAGAATAGGGGACCACCTATGTGTTCTAGGTGTGGTTGGACAGGCCATGTTTGGCGTCGTTGCCCTCTGCAAAAGCAAAGCCATTTTCAGTAGTCCAAGCGGGGACAATAGTGAGATTGGAGGTGTGAAGGAGTTTTGGTGCTTTGTAATATAGTATGATAAGGCTGTATATGCCTACGAATATTGTTTATGCATGTGTGTATGTGGTTGTAAACCCAAATGGTGTGGAGATGTAATTAAGTTTGTATTTATTTGTAACATGTTGAAAGATGTTGTGAGGATTAGAAATCTTAGTTTTATTATGCGAAATTGATGTCTTGGGGGAGCGCTTGTTGACTTGTGATGTCTTAGGTTGGTTTTGCATTGTTTGCTAAGTGGTAGAGGTGTGTTTTGTATTGTGTTTAGTTTTAGGGTGGCAAGAATGAAGTGGTACAGTGGTAGTGTGTTGTTTTGGGCTGTTGGATTGTGAAAATGGAGAATTGGTAGGTTGGTTGTATGGTATTCAAAATTAATAGACACTTAGTCATCTGGTTCGAGCAAATGGTTGTAAGGTTGAGTGGTATTTTTGGTTATACTTGGAGGCCTTGAGCCTCACTTATGGGTGTTCTTTGGTTGGTGTGAGTGTGTGGAACCTCTCGAGTTGGGATAATGTATTAGTATGTCGATTGTACGACCGCTTTTGTGCCATTGAATTATGCTGATTAATATTACTCGTGTTTGTGTTGGTTTGAAACTTTTGGGATTTGGGAAGTTGTGTGTACCATATTATCTATGTTAGCACTGTGTTTCTTTCTATTCATTATCATTATAAAAATGTGGTAGCTGTGGTGTGATATCACCAAGTGTGTGATAGAGGTTGTTGGGTGATGGTTGTGATTCACCGGATATTGTTGAGAAATGAATTGGAAAATGAGTTTTTGTTTTATGGCCTCTTATGATATTTTGTTTCAACTGAAAACTTTTGGGTTTGAAATTTTACGAGTTGTTTGGAGAAAATGTTTGCAAAACAATTGGTTTTCCTTGAATTTTTATTTATTTTTTTTATGTGAAACAAATTTTGTTAGAAAATGGAGTAAGTTTGAATAACTTTTGGGAAAAATGGTGTCGGTGATAAAAGAGTTTTCAACATAATAAGAAAACTATTGCTTTAATCGACTTATGTGATTATTCTGTTTAACCTTGTAGGGGTGAATTGTGTATGATTTGGTTTCAGTTATTCGTTGTTTGTTTTGGATTTAAACGGGTTAAAGTTGGTTGCTTATGGTTGTGCCGGAGAATTGTCTCAGTAGACCATGGTTTGTGGATGTAGTCCTCTTCTTTTAAAGTTGACCAAGAGTTTTGTCATGAGGCTAGTTTTCTTTTCCTCAGTGCTTGGGTGTTATGTGCTCAGTAGTGGTTGTATACATGTTGTGGTTGGTTTGCCTCGTGTTGCGGGGTATTCTCAAATTTCGAGGACGAAATTCCCTAAGGGGGGGAGGTTATAGCGATTCCGGTTTGGACCCCATTCGTTTATTGTTTTAGATCCAGGTTTCCTTATCTTTAATGGTTGTTCGTATCCTTGTTCATCTTATTCTTTATTGAATTTGATTGTTTGAGTATTGTGGTTGCGTTTGGAACAAGTTGGGGGTTCGTTTTTCAAAGAGTTGTTTGCCCAGATTTTTACCAGTTCGCTCGAGCAGTCCTTTGGTCACTTGAGTGGTCTTTGAGAACTTCTAGTATTTTTGCAAGTCTGCAGAGATACTAGGAGGGTGGTGTTCTTCACTCGAACGGTGTTTCTTGCGCTCGAGCGGTTTTGGCTCAAGCGAGTCCTTCTTGTGCTCGAGCGATTAGCCTCTGTCTGCAAAACTTCTCAGAGAGTGTCATTGTGCGCTCAAGCGGTAACTTTGTTCGCTCGAGTAGTATCAGTTATTGTTTCTGGTTGCTCGAGTGGTCTGCGCGTATATAAGTCCGTAGTGCGCCGAAAAAGTAACTTTTTATGCTTTTCTCTCTCTCCACTCTTCCTCTTTTTGTCATTTTAGGGTTTCTTCAACCTAAAAGCTTGGGTTTCATCTAGCCACACCCATTTTGTACCCCTATTCCTATAGATCAAAACGTAGAGGGTATCAAGGGCATCATTTTAATCTGAGAGGATCGTGTTTTCATCGTCGGAGGATTTTCGTCTTTTCTTCTCTTCGCTTTCAGAGGTAGGGATTCTAGAGCTTCTTTTCAATACCTCATTATAGATAGACTTGTGGTAATTTCTATGGCATTTAAAACCATAGCTTTGTAGTTGATTTGTTAAAAAGCATATGGGTTGGTTTGGGTTTGAAATGGCCGGTTTATGGCTTATGTTTATGAATGATTATGGGTGTAAGAGTATGTTTAGGATATAGGGTTGGAAGCGTTGGGTAAGTCCTTTGTAAATTTTGAAATGTTAAAGGAAAAGCTTAAGGTTGAATTGACATTGCATTATGTTGTGGTTTTTTACAAATCTTGGGGTTTTGGATTAATGTTATTTGGAGTTGGTAAGTGTTATGTATGTTTGGAATTTGGAGTAGTGAGTGGGACTAATTACTTTTTATAAAACATGAGAGTTTAGAATGAACGGGGGATATGGAATATTGTTTGGATTATGTAATTGGCATTTAGAGTTTTGTCTTTTGCCATCGGTGGAGGATGGTATTGATTGTTGGCACATACATGTTGCGAGTACTATTGTCGGATGGGCTATGTAAGGTAGAAGGATGTAGGGCAAATTACACTAACAGTCTCTATAGTTTGGGACTCGTGTCACTTTGGTCCCTGACTTTTCAATTGTGACACATTTGACCCTGAATTTTGAATCTTATTCCAAATAAGGACAATTGAAGACCATTGCTCAATTTCAAGGGCAAAGTCGTCAATTTGATAAAATATTGTAGACACCCCATTTTTGACGGCCCGCAAGGCTCAAGCACTTTGTCCGGTACACTCGATGATGAAAGTGGTGTTGTGCGTGGTTCGAGGTCTCAACAAATGGGCCATGTTTAAGCTTTGAAACAATCCCAAACCTCCCATTTTCCCACTGATTATACCCAAGAAATCCATTTTTACACATTGTGCCACCCTATGCTGAGTCTGAAGCAGAAAAATAGGGGATCCCATTGAGGCCCGACCTTGGCTATGATGGCCGGCCGTGCCTTAGTAGCGAGAAACACTATTCTGGGCGGGAGCCCACCAGCTATCCATTTTTGAAGATATTTATGACCCCTCTTGCTCAAATTCTATATAAACGAAGTTGTATATCTGTTTTGAGGGTTAAAGAATTTCTAGAAAGCCTATACACCTTCTTCTTTTGCAAGCAGTCTTTGAGCAAGCTTACCACCTTAAACCTATATTCATACACCATATACACCTTCACACCTTAGCCTAGGAACCTTGGTTAAGCCTTGAGCATCACAATTGAAGCTTGAGAGTGTGTTTGGACTTAGGTTGATTCACAAACAAAGAGCTACCTTTCTCAAGAGGTATAAGCCTGCTATTTCTTCCCTTGCTTTCATTTCTATCATTTACTATCTACTTCTTGTACTTTTGTGTTGTTTTGATCTCCTTTCAAGTGTCTAAGTTTGGGTTTGGAGAGCTACCAAAGGGTAGATAGAGTTAACACTCTTTCTTACGCCTTCACCTATAGCTCAAACCCTTTCTGTTACACTCTTTTTCTTTTCTTTCTAAATTGATTTTCAGAGTTAAAAAGAGGCTAAAAATCATGATTTGAAGTTTCAAAAGTGGAGGGATTAGCCACCCCTCCTTATTCTTACTTACTAGCCTTGTTATCTCCCTTTGTTGTTTAGCTTTTAGGCTCTTTCCATGCACTTTGAGCCACTGTTTTTCATCTCTTAAGGGCTATTTTAGGGTTGTTCTAGGTTTTTTAAATAGTTCATGCTTTGATTAGTTTGTTTGTTGTCTCATTAGTTTGCATACATAGCTTGTTGAATGTTGTTCTTAGCTTTTCTTTAACAAATTTCCATGTTTAAGAACCTCATTTTAATTATCAACTTGTCATTCATTTCTTTCATTTGAGAGTTGTTTGAATCAGTTGACGATTATTCAAAATATAAACTAGATATCTATACTTAATGGCTTAATCTCTACGAAGGTTCATTGTCAAGGGCGTAGTCTTTTTTTCATGTTGAGAATCACTTCCCGTTTGACATATTTCTCACTTAGTGGACATAATCTTTAGCGGATGTAACAATCATCTTGGACTTAATGGATTAAAGGATGGCAAAGACAAATGAATTTGGCTTATAATAAACCAACCCACATAAAGAAAATGTGTTATATTGCTTGGATTTGGCCGGACATTATGCTGAACCTATTGTGTCAAGGGTTGTCTTACATCAATTCATGATGTTTTGATGAACCTTGAAGCATCTCTACCTCCCTCTTTGAGTTCACTCTATGATAGGAGGGATGGGTGGTTGTCGTTCATTGCATTTATTGAATTTTGTCCAAATTGTATCCGAAATCGTCAAGCAATCAACATGCTCATTGATGGTTTTGGAAATGATTCCAACCTTCTCTCGAGGCTTTTCCATGACAGAGGAGTGTGAGAGGGACAAACAGAGTTCAAAATAACTCTATCTGCACTGTTTTCACTTCAGAGCACAAAACAGGATTTTGCATGAAATTGAGGCACGACCGGCCTTATTTAGGCCTGGCTGGGATTCATTGAGGGCCGGCCGATTATCAATGTTTGGTCTGCTGTATATTTGCAGAAAACAGAGGGCAGTGACTGAAGTTGAAACAGAGCAGACCTAGGCAGACAGAGTTGTTCTTGGACATTGTGCATGCAACCCTTGTGCATCCTTGCTTACATCATTATTGTAAATTAATGATCCGAGTATTGTTGTAATTATTAATATTATTGTTATAATCAATCTTGTTAATTATTAGTGTTGTAATTATCATTATTGTTTATTTGTAATTGTTATAGCTAATTAACTTAGAGGGCTAGCTTATTTCTCATTATTATCCTTGTTGTAATAGAATAGTTAGCTAGTTAATTCTTTGCTTATTCATTCATTTGGTTTTGTAGTAATTAGTTTAATTCAAACTTTCGGACTTTGATTCCCATCCTCATGCACAAGGGCCAACATGTAATAAGTTGTATGTCTTCCAACCCTATGACTTTCTCTCTTTTACTTACTTGCTTACAATGGTAGTGTAAAGCATCATTTTTTCACATTAGCATTCTTATGCTTTACATCCATTGTCTTGCATGCATCCAAGGTTCAGCTCATCATACTAACCCAATATCAATGTTCAAATTCATTGCTTGAATACATGCTTTATCGCATGTCTCGAATGAAATCATATGCCATGCATCATAAACCGAGCCTACAAATTACATATGTGTGTGTTGTATTGTAGACACCCCATTTTTGACCGCCCTTGAGACTTGGGCGTTACTGATGGTTTACTTGGTGGTAAAAGGTGTGCAGGGCAAAGGTTCAATTTCTTCGGCAAGGAGAGAGACAAATCTCAACTTCACACCCCATTTTGGACCAAAGCTATTTTGAATGGTTTTTAGACCTTAAAACCCTCTCTTTCAAAACATTTTTTGAAATAAAGTTTCTGCGATGTTCCGAGGCTCGCATTTTGTCAAACGTTGTGCTTTTCGGTAAACCGAGTAAGGACAAAGTGGAAACGAGTGAAGGAGAGATGAAATCTTTGAAAAATCTTTCAAAACACCTTTCTTAGGGGTTTGAAGTTGAAGAGAAGAGGAGAAGAGGGGAGAAAACAAGTTGGAGAAGAAGTTCGGCAAGGATCCGGGTAGAAGGGAGTCGAGCAGTCCTCGCTAAATCAAGCTTATCCGTCTGCATACTTGGATTTTAGCTATGAGGCCACCATCATTGGAAAGAAGACTTCCGGGGCTTCATTTTGCACTCAAGAATCTCTTAAAGCCAAGTCCGGGTGGGGGAGATATGGTTGGTTGAAGTGGAGGATCAGTCCGGTTGGATCGAATCTGTGCGGCTTCACCAAAAAGCATAACTTTTTCCACAGGGGGAATTTTAATGCAAGGTTTGCGCCATTGGAAAGCTAACTTTCGGGGCTTCAATCTGGCACCCCCGGCCCATTTTTTGACCTGGAATCACTTATCGGAAATCTATTTATCCGACCGGCAATTTATTGTGCCGACCGGCCATTTATTTTGGCCGACGACCTCCTTTTCTGGCCGGTTTGACCTTTTTGCACCTTCCAGGCATGGTGCATGCCAGCTGTGCCAGCTGGGATGCACAGACCCTGCTCCCCCGTGCATATATGTGGCTATTTTGAGCCTTTGACCCTTTTTTTTTGCACCCTTTGCTCAAGGCTTCTTGAGGAAGCCTTGACCCCTTGTCTTGGCTTCCTCAAGAAGCTTGCACCCTTGCCTTAGCTTCCTTGATAAGCCTTGCCCCCCTTGACCCTTCTACAATAGCTTCTCTAAGAAGCTTGGAGCCTTTGCCTTTGCCTATATAAGGAAGCCTCCTCCTCCATTGTTTTGGTTCAGCAAAATCAGACCTAATACATACATATAACATATATATCACCCTCTCTCTCTATATCTCTCTCTCTCTACATTTGGGTGTGTTAGAGTGTTCAAAGACCCTTGTTCTTGGCCTATTGCACCACACCTCATAGCCATACACCACTACCATTGGACTGAGGTTCTTGGGAGGGTTTATTGAGCTCCAAAAGCTGGTTTTTGGCCCCTGAAGCTGCTGGTCTCGAATTTGGTCTTCAAGGGTAAGTTTCTTCCCCTTTTTCGCACTTTCTTGTACCTCATTTTAGCCTATCTTGCTTGCTGATTTGAGCTTGGTGTATAACATAAAAAGTTCTGTTTTCTTGTGTTTAAGATACTTCATTAAGACCACTTTGGTGTTTGGGGTTGTTTGACCCCTCTTAGGCCTTGTTTGGCCTCATTTTTGTGCATTTTTGTGAGCTTCGGGACCACCTTGTATTGGCCCTCTCACCACTGAAATCCAGAGGGATTTCAGTGGTGGGGGTGGTGTTTTGAGGTCCTAAGAAGGAGAGGGGTGATCCTCTCCTTTGTTGTCTTGTTTACTAGCATGTTTGGCCCTTCAAGGAGCCCTTATTTGCACACTTCTTGAGCTTGGTTCAGGCATTTTTCAGTGGGTTTTAGGACCCCCATAAGCCATTTCCAAAGTTGTTTTGGTCATGTTGAGTGTCCCTCTTGCATGTGTATAACAACCCCTTGCATGGCCTTCCAAAGGAGCACCTCATTCTAACATGTGTTGGCTCTATTTCAGTGGGTATTTGGTGTTTATTTAGCATGTTTTATCTCTGTCCCATGTTGGTTTGTCGACCCTTGGCATGCATCATACACTTGCTTTGTATTCCTCTATTTTGCCTAGAAATGCATCTTGCCTTTGGACCACCATGCTTGCATATTTTGGCTTAGCTTTGTGAAGATTTTATGCTTGTTTTAGTATGCTAAGGGACTGTTTTTGGTCATTTGAGTCATCCATGACTTGCTTTGTATAGCTACCATGTAATCCCCCTCATGAGCCTTGAGTGTTGACCCCTCTAGCATGCTTTATTTGCACTATTTCGGTGATTTGGAGCCACTTATAATGTCATTTCAGTCCTCATGGTATGCTTAAATGTTTGCATTTGATGCTCCTTTGATGCTTCAAGAGGTTGTGCCTTATGCTCCATGTTTAGACATTTGTGTGTGCTTCCATGTGTAGGTCATTTAGATGCCATCTAAGTGGTGTTTGGGGCTTACTTTGACATGATTTGGGACTGTTTTGATTCACTTTGATCATTTGCTTCATGTGTCATATGATCATGGTTTAAGTCCTTGGGCTAATTCCAAGCTTCTATGCATGCTTTGCTTGTTTTGCTTACTTGGTTTGGCACCATCTATGACATGATTTTAGAGCTTATAATGCATGCCATATACCCATGTTTGTCTTCTTTTAAGTGTGCTTAAAAGTTGCTTCCTTGTGCCTAAGTGTTGGACCATGTGTGCATGCATGTTTGTATGTGTTTTGGCCTTCATTTCCATGGCACTTGGCCACTGTTTTGGGCCTAGTATAGAGCTGCCCAAATTAGTTTGAATCCATGTTTAACATGTTGCTCAAAGGTTGTTGCCTTATTCCATGCCTTGCATGTTTGTTAGCTTAGGTTGTGTGCCTAGTACATATTGCATGTTTGCATACTTGCCTCCATGCTCATGTTGCATGCTTAGCTCACATGCTTAGGTTGCATTTGGCATGCATGCCTTGCCTCTTGATTGAGCATGATAGAGGTTGGGCTCTTATGTGTTTGTGTGCATTACATTTGACATTAAAATGCACAACTTAGCTTCTTGGGCCATCACGCATTGAAATGCGCGATTGGTGGTCCGAGAATCGAGCACCATCCTCCTTTGAGTCATGAACATGATAAGGAGGGTGTGGTGCAAACATTGCTTTGAAAATGCATTGCCATGCCTTGTCTGCCCTCTGCTGCTGTCAAACAGGTTTCTGCAGGAAGATTTGGCCGGCCGGCCATCTCCAGTGCCGACCGGCCATCCATCAGTGGCCGATGGCTTAACCAGTGGCCGATGATCATTCCCTATGGCCGGTGGTCATTCC